>OV743312.1:6230000-7480000 GCA_928268935.1 Lasiommata megera
GCAGTTCCCTTTCAAACCACTGCAGCTGGGCGGAGCTCATGTCATATCTGTTTGTATCAAAAACAAAGAGTACACAAATACAGCAAAACTAACTCAGCTTTCAAGCAACGCCGGTTTTATCAGTAGGCATCAATTTAGGTACCTTCTTTTCCAGATTTTATAAAAGCCTGAAGTTTATCAGCCCACTTTTTTACCACAGTTTAGAACCGTAGGCAACTAGTTTGGACCGTTAGAGGTATCTTTTAAACATCTAAGCAAAAATCATATTTTTCACCATTCGCCATTCAATACTCAATATATATAATCCTATCTGAATTCTGTTTTCTATATTCAATCTATTTTAATAAATTAAAGACAGCAAATTAATTACATGGTTATCTTCTCAATAAGTCTCTTTGTTAAATTCTCAATTATTGGTTTACTGATACACATTCCGGAGACGATGGAACTACGCAGTTCTTCATTCCACCATACCAGATTTGCCGACATTCCGAAAGCTCGGAATCGGCATAAGTCTTCTTAAATTATATTAAGTTACATTTAAATCCATAATTATTTGTGAAGCTTAATATCAGTTAGTTCTAAGTTTTATTATGACTAAATCTTATATTATATATAAAATTCTCGTGTCCCAATATTCGTTCCCATACTCCTCCGAAACGGCTCGACCGATTCTTATAAATTTTTTTTTTTTTTTTTTATTCATTTATTTGTAATCAACAGCGTTTAAAACTATTTACATTTCAGACTTAATCATAAAATAAGGCCAAATAAGATTACAATTTGTATAAAAGAAAATACCAAACAATATTTAGCAACCTTTGAAAAATTTACAACATAATAATTTGTAATATCATACAACAGTGTGTGTGTGTGTGTGTGTGTGTTTATGCATATTCAGTAAGTCTGAGATTCAGCTACTATCTATTTTATGTGTCATTGAAAACACCATACAACCCTAAATTTTCTTCTATCGCTAACCTTTATTTTTTAAAAGTCATTTTTGTAATTCAATTATTTGTCATCCAACTCGATAACTGAACTATTATCGTCTTTATTGTGAATGTTTTTCACTCTAATTCGATTAAAATTTCCCTGAGCTTATTGTAAAGCTAAAATTTTTGAACATATACAATATTTATGTTACTTTTATATTCCCTCGTCGTTCACAGCGCTTCATGCCTCTTTCACTCATATACGACATGCCATTACTATTAAATTTAAGGGGTAAAAATTTGTTCTGTTATAAATTTAAGATTTTATCAGTCAAAGAAACTGTCTACAAAATTTTACAAATTTTGGGCTTACGCTACACATAAAACTTCCTTAAGGAGTAAGTGTAAGAAACAAAAAATCTCTATCCAAAAAACATAGACTTCGAATTTGTCTTTCTAATAAACAAACTTACCGGTAGAGGGTGCCTTCTTCGGGGTCGTTTTCGAAGACGAGAACGCATTTCCCGAATGCATAGTCTAAAAAAACCAAACAAAATTAGATCTCTATTCTCTTTAATTACATACCTGATTTTTCTATCAATGTCTAAAGATAAAAAAATTTACAGTTGGCGCATATCAACAAGAGATATGTTAATTTTTTTTTTTTTTCTCTACTGATTAAACTTTTATTATACATCAAACATTTTACATAAAACTTAAAATTAAACTTAGATTAACCTAAAACTAAAAATCTTAAAAAATAAATAACATCATAACTAAACTATATTATTAAAAATTAAATATGCCCTTTAGGCAAGGTTCCGAAGATACTGGCAGCGTTCCCCCTTTGAATTGCTAGACTAATTCTTTGTCCGAGGTAGCTGGCAGCTCTTCGTTAAATTATATATAATGTACCGAGATAGAAAAAAACAGCTCATATTAATTCAAGATTAAATGATAGTTCACGAGAATGAACGCTTGACTAGCGCTCTCATGATAAAATTGGTAGGAAAGATTCTTGCTCAGCCTCCTTACTGCGTATTTATTTACTAAGTAATAATGCAATAATGGTTACTACTTATTCATTGTTAATGATGGGATCTTCGAATGACGCGACGAATGTCTAATTGTCCATAGTGAGTAATTTTTTTTAAACCTAATTCTAAGCGGACGAAGTAAATAATCACGAGAACGCTAAGCTAGTAATAAATAATATCCTTTCTCATCAAACCTACGTTGTCTATCCCAGCTATTACTGCTTTGTATACCAATCTTTTTTTTATAGCCTTAAACCTTATTTTAAGCGAAGTAAAAAATCACGAGCAAGAAATAAAGGTAATCAGCTAGTAATAAATAATATCCTGTCTCATCAAACCTACGTTATATATCCCAGCTATTACTGCTGTGTACCTATACCAATTATTCTATTTTTTATATCTCCCGACCACAGATTAAGATTCTTTTAATATTATTTTTGTACAGTGGAGTACAAATACCCTTTTTTATTATAGATCGCGGGTACCCTGATTTTAAGAGAAAACCGTCGCAGCACCAGAGAAGCCACCGATGCGTTATGGCGGTTGACCCATCCTCCTAATCGGCTCGGCTTAGCAAGGCAAGGCAAGCCGATACCATCGCTTTATCGCTTGATGGTATGCCTTTGCCAGAAGGGTGGTGAGAAGCCGCAGACGAAGCCTCCTATCAGACCATACTGGATCCAGGAATCGAACCCAGAACCTCCCACTTTATACACACACTGCGCCACGGAGATCGTCAAAACTTCTACTTCCAAGTGATTGACTTACCGTCATGGCACCATTCCACTCCCTCTGTGCATAGGGACGAGCTAAACAAGCATCCTGCACAAAAAAATATTTAGGCATTAAGAAAAATATATAACATTACCCATAGTTTCTGAATGTACCATAAATACCCTGTCTCGCAAGTGGGTTATATGTAAAAACCCTCGGCAACTCCGCAAGTATTCACAGAATTACAATATCAGTAATATTTTCTGATAAATTGCCAACTTCAGCAGGTATTAATTATTTTGTTTGGGCAGGTCTATACACAACTTTTTTAATTACCCACCCAGTTTGCGTAGGTCGAAGCTCCAAACAATAATACATGATGGAACAAAGGGTATTTACTATGTACGTACGTAATAATAATTAGTATTCTTGAAGTCTAGTGGAATAATACTAAATAACGATCACTCGACTTAAATTTAAATGTTACTACGTTTCATTTGCGTTTACTTTTAAGTTTTAAGCAATGACAATTCTAATTTTTGGATTTCTTGTGCAGCTCTAGGCTCTTAGCTTTTTGAAGCTATTGTTTTTTTTTCATGGTTTGGTACATACTTAGGTTTACCAGTTTGCATAGGTGTCTATTAAAAGATTAAAATGTAGCGATTTTTATTAACTGCTGTTAGTGTGCAAGATAATTTCCGATCATGTTATATTTTCATTTTCCTACCTATGTTCCCATCGGCGTGCGAGGGCGCCAGCGTGCTTAACAACGCCAGCGCCCACAGAGCCTTCCGCCAAAACATGCGGCCCATTACATCTGAAACAATCATAAGGTAGCTTTATTATAGCCTGCCAACAGACATAGAGCATCGTAGGAACGTCGCCAGTTCCCTTTGCGTGTTCAACATCTTTATAACGTTGTTTAAGTCAATATCAAACATAAACCTATACGTGCCTATATTTGGAACTCGTATTGAAAATTTTATATCATCTACCGTCGCATATCTAGTGCACGCCACTACCTTCATCTTTTATCTCCGCAGTCAGCTATATAATGCTTCGCAATTAAAAAAACTTCCACTCTTATGTTACCCTTCTACCATATGTTATACCAAATTGTTTCAACTGTATATATAAGATTGATTATTCATCGAGCAGATGAACAAATCCCTCAAAAACCTTTATAAATACGTAAGTGTATAAGCTATGGCATAGTCAAACACTTACCTGTATGTTATAGATATTTTTATCATTGTGAAAATTTAAGTATTAAGTAAGACCTAGTGCCTTAGGTACTTGACCTATGTAGGTCCTACTAGTAAGGACCTAAGAATAAAAATTATAATTAGTTACATTATTTGTTAATTTGTTGTTTGGTAAAACAAATATACAATACAATACAATACTAGATTATATATAGCTTATGTGGTTATTGTTAGCTTTTGTCGTCATAAAGGTTCAAACTGGCTTACAAGACGTGTGGAGCACACACGCTGGCTTTTTACTAGAAGATTGACCTTTACCTGCTCGATTTAGTAAGTAGTACAGTCAGTAATATCTAGATTATTGAACGAAGAGGTAGATATGTACACTTACTTTTGGAGTCACTGGTTATTTTTGGTAGATAATTACTTACCTGCCTACTCAATGGGTATATCATCTGTTATAGGACGATTATTTAAAATGTTGAAATAGTCCGTGGGTTTCAGTGACTACAGTTGATGTATATATATATATTATTTTAAATTGACTCTGACTTAACTCTGTCCGACCCCTCCAACTAAGAATTAAATGGATACCTACTGGCAGTTGTACCTGTGTGACAATAATACTTATTATATTCCAACTGGCGCGGAAGGGATTATAACCTGTGACCTTAATTTTGCGTATCAGTCTATTTCCTATTGTCGCTATAAATTGATTATAGATCTATGAAGCCTGAACTATGAAGCTTGACTTTATTATAACTATCTTAATTCCCTATAACTTGAATACAAGACTAATAAAAAAAAACAACTTTCTAAACGTACGTAGGTTTACCTAGCTGGTAAGAGAAAACTTGTCAAGTTTATAACACTTTCAGACACTTAAAGATCCTTGGTAAACATCAGACTAAAGTTTGAAATATTTTTTCTGTTGGGATTATTCGGCCGTGGCTAGTTACCATCCTACCGATGAAGACGTAACGCCGAGCGATTCTTACCTACAGACAACGATCTCTTCTGGAAACAGGCTTAAATTAATTCGTCTAAATTCTTATAATTCCGTTTATGGGCATTTATTGAGGTGCTTTCTCTTCCTAGGTACATAATCAGTTAAGACAGTAATAATAACGAGTAAAAATCATAGATAGTGGGCATGAAACATCATCAGGTTGTAGTTATTAATACAAGAACTAAATAACGATTCCCCAGCTTTATCTAATATCTTGCATCACGATAATAGGTAGGCACGTAGGTATATTCAAATTATAAACACTTAAGAATAATCATTGTCATTTCATCGCAAAGCTTCCACAGAGTGAGATCCATAGAAAATGGAGACGCTACACCACACTGCCTGTAATTTCGTAACCAATGAGAATATATTATTAACCATGTAATTTATCACGTTAATCTTTCAATGGGGTAGGCTATTTGTAAAAAAAATGTAAGTAGGATTTATATCGTTATACCAAAGTAAACTTTTTAATTTTTTGAAAAATTATACAAAAATCAGCTATCATTTGTTGAAAAGACCCTCCGCAATAATTATTAGGTGGGTAGTAACAAAACAAAATTCAACCGATTATGTTATTGTCCATATAAACTTTAAATACTGAATCTCACGCTCACACAAAAAAAAAAGAGCTTAAGAGAGGCAAAGTAGGTACTTACAAGGTTTTTTCTTACCGTTTTTAATAACAGGAAAGAATTTAAATAATTCAATTAAGAATTAATCCTGGATCCTTAAAAATGTCTAGGGAGCCGGGAATCTATTTATAGCATTGGAGTCTCAATAGCCAATCGAAATTTCAACTTATAAGATATTTGATATTGAGTAACAATGGATAAAAGTCAGAGCTTTATGCGCATTAATTCGATAAAATATAAAACTCCGGGCAAACGTAAGTACATGCAAGTACTGTACTGGGACGGGCAATGTAAATCTATAATTTGCTATGTTCGGTTCGTTTCCAATGACGTAGGCGTCCGTGCCCTTTAGGTACCTGCCCACGCAAACGGGGCCCGGGCTAAAAGCGCTTTATCTCCGTTTATGCTTCCAACATTCGTATAATAACGTTGATAGCAATGATAATACAATTAACAATAATCAACAATTAATGGTGCCTGTAATTTGATTAAGATGATTTATGAAAAAATTGGTACCCACCTATGAGAATTTTTCACTAAAAAACTTCAATAAAAATGGCTCCTGGAAAATGGAGATATATCAGTTTAATAAAAAAAAACGTCTCTTTGAGACCTAAGATGAATATTAAAACACCCGTTTACAAACAAATACATAACACAATTTACTGATGCGACATTCGATACTGTCCTAACAGTAACAAGTCTTTGCTAAGGGTGTGATAGGCGTTGAAGCTTTATAGATATGTAATTAATAGGCAAAATTAGATATGTACGCACCGTTTAGAACCGCCAATAAAACAGGAACATTTCCGTTTCGAAATAGATCACTTTATGTCCCTCGACAGTCACTGAGACGCGGCTTTCAGATCGGTCTTCGCGGAAGGATGCAATGCCACCAGCTGGGTGCCGAAGCTAAACGGACCTGCGCACTCCGCTATATCGATCTTACGCCCGTCCATTCACACGGTACCACTTCGCCGCCTACATAACAACACTGTCCGAATGGATGTTATACTTCAATCATCATTAGATAACGTGATATTGGGAATCGTTCTCAAAGCTTCCACACTCAAACCACTTAAGAGACCCAAGAATATGAGCCGTAAATACGAAAGTCTATTTGGGAAAGCGATATTCACGCGAACTTATCCAATCATACACCAATATATAGGTACCAATTTCAGGCAAATAAAACGTTATGTAGATACTGAAATGTACATGTTAGTTTGTGATATCGGAGACGCGTCTGTAATGGCGCCCACTGGGAAGTTATTGTGGAACAACGCTTTGCATACTAATGACGCTGTGTAGATAACAGTAGGAGTCGATACTGCCATGTACCGATCTACTTACCTAAACGTCCCTAAACTATGTTTTGGATCATGTAAATCCCGTAAATTCGTTATTACACTAAAATTTGACTAGATAAATGCGAAAGCATTTACCTAAGTCTGTATTTTTTTTTTCGGACTGTCTATTAGCTGTACAAACCCTTTTGGTTGCCACAGCGTAACCGGGCTGTTTGGCGAGCTTTGGAAAGAAGCTCTGCCAGAAGAAATTTTGAGCCCTAGGGCTCGAAGAAACTAAGGGAACGACTGCCTAAGGGCGCCTCCTTTGAGGACGAACCTCGGCTTATGCGACTTTTGGGATAACGGGGGGGTCGGACGGTCTAAGTCTGTATGTTTGCTACTCCAGATGCCGTAACTTCGAAACGAATTTTTTTATTCATATCGTATGTCGTATTTTAATATATTTCCTGGGATCATAAAATGTGCTAGGAGTGTGAATGCCCTTCCTTGTAAATAAATATTAATGTGGCTAATTTATCATCCACTTATTCGTAATCAGTTTGACCAAGTCAACAAGTTGTATTTATTAGGTATATTTCCTCGCCTAATATTTTTTCACGTAGTAACTTTCGCAATCCGTATGGCGAACGAAACCTTATACAAGTTAATCTTATTCACCTTTACACCCACACATAAAGTTGAAAGTTCAAACAGATTTAATCAATTCACCACCCTGTTGTTTC
This sequence comes from Lasiommata megera, assembly GCA_928268935.1. Lineage (NCBI taxonomy): Eukaryota > Metazoa > Arthropoda > Insecta > Lepidoptera > Nymphalidae > Lasiommata > Lasiommata megera. The sequence goes on from OV743312.1 coordinate 6,237,571, forward strand.
TAAGCTACGCTCCCCTTTTTGTAACAATGATAATATAATAATAGGTTTACATAGGTAGATTATTATAGATTGCGGAAGGGGCGAAGGATGAAAACTTCATTTGCATAACAATTTATACATCCCTTCCTAGTATGGGCAAGATAGCTGGAAGTAGTTATAAGTTATAACATCTCTCGCAATATTGAATAATGACTGTTAAACTGAAAAATGTTTATGTTGGGAAAGAACTGCTGAAATTTTGGTTCTGGCAGAGCTTCTTTCCAAAGCTCGCCAAACAGCCCGGTTACGCTGTGGCAACCAATAGGGTTTGTACAGCTAATAGACAGTCCGAAAAATAAAAAAAATAAAAATGAAATTTTGGCCGAACAACTCTCGCTAGTCCACTATCTCGTTATCCACCTTCTCAGCCTTTCATAACAACATCAAACATAAAGACTTGAAGTTTCAAAAGTGCTCTAATTTATTAAGCTAATTCACTTTATTTCCTACTAGCTTATGCCTACGACTTCGTCTTCGTGGACTTCAGAATTGGATCTAAAGCTTCGATCGTTAACAATTTTACGTGCCACGGAAAATATTTGTGACATCGGTATATAAATAACATGTCCTTTTCTATAGCATAGGTGACATGCATACCAAATTTCAAAGCTGTCTTCCCGCGGCTTAGCTCTTAAACAATCTTCAATTTTGTCTCGGAAACTACTTATGAAATCGGGGTAGCCTTTGTTCTTTTCATAGGACATAGGACTTTCATACAAACTTCAAACCCCTATTTTATTAAAAAAAAAATCGATGTACATGTTTTTTATTTATTATTATTAATCTTAATGCAAATTTTTGTGTCTCTTACTCTAAAAACAAAGAAATTTCATACAAACTTCCAACCCCTATTTTACCCCCTTAGGGGTGGAATTTCCAAATATCCTTTCTTAGCTGAAATCTCTTAACTATCAACCGCCTACTTGCTAAATTATAGCGCTAGTTTTTGAGATCTTGTGTTTAATCAGTATGTATGTAAGTGACCTTTCGCTTTTATATATATAGATTGCAAATACCTGTCAGTTACCAGCCGGAAAATTTCCTACCTATTGGTGACCTAACGTTGGCACTACTCGAGCCTTCTAAAAGGTCCTGGGTTTGTCTTAAAATCTTTATATAATAACTCAAAAATCGCATGAAACACAAATCTAATGACGTAACACGATGTAGGATTTTCACGCTTTCTGTTAACAAATGAACTTGTTAAGTGCGAAGGTTGAGTGGCGAAGCTTAAGAGTTCGTAAGTCAACCTTTCCTTTATTTTTTTGATAGGATTATTTAATGAAGAATATTTTCTTTTAATTATGCCCTTTTCTTTTAAAATACTTTTCGTACATAACAAACAAAATTAGATAATAGGTTGGTACCTACCTACAATTAAGTTTTGGATATTTTATAAGCTTGAAACTCAAATATAGAATGAATCGGTGACAAACTAACTAATAGTTTTCCCAGATTGTTTTAAATACTTTTGTATTCAATAGAGATTAAAACTCCGCCATTTTAATTTCTATAATAGCGTAGCTGTGTCCATACATACAACCTTTAAAAAATATCAATAGCTCATGAACAGAAATTGTTTAAGACTATCTAATTGAGCGTCTACTCCGAAGTTTACGAAGTAAGTAATCAAAGTTTAATTTTGTTTTTATGTATGTATGCAGTCTTGTAGGGGATTAATATAACAACATATAAAAACACACGCTCAGTCACATCGATATCTTTATTGTTATAAGAGTTGGCAATCATCGAAACAGACTGCCTATAACTTAACTTACATTCTTCCTGTACAAAGTAAGGAAAGGGCTAAGGTATACAATTTGCAACCACGGTGCACGACCCTGCGTTCAACCAATCACAACGCGCCAATTTAAGGAAGCTTTATAATTGGTCGCTGGTTGTATATCTTGGACTCGTAAAATATAGGTTCACTATTAATAACACTAGGTTACACAAACATTCGAATACAAATATAGCGGAGTATTAACATTTTATTTTTATTAATATATTTTTATTTAATATACACACATCGTACAACAATCCAGAAAATCTACCTCGAGTGAGTAACAAGAACACACACACACATGCGAATTCGACAAAACTATGAAGTATCACAGCGGAGGTTCACCAATTTCATACTTCGGATATTACTTCATATATATTTTGTTTGTTATTACAATATAATCTGTTGTCTTCAGATTTCATAGTAATAGTCTGCATAGGGTGAATCCGTACTATAAAGAAAGAGTTATAATTTTATTTTACTTTTAAATTTCGGTGATTATGTATTATAAATCGCATTTTACAATATAAAGAGTAGACAAAATAAATAGGGAATTAATATATGTATGCATGTTTTTATTATTTTTAAAACAATACATTTTGTCACACTCAACAATAATAGGTAGGAATATTACTTTCCTCTGTTGCGATTATTCTTTTTTAACTCCACGAAAACATTTATGTCGTATCGTTTAATGTCAGTAGGAAGTTGTTTTTTTTATATCGTAGGTCGTGCTTAATATATCGCCTATACGAACAATATAAAAATAGTTTTGCTAGTAATTATATACTATCTTCTTAATAAAATATCGATCGGAGCTATGTAGTAAACTTAGTAGATAGTGGAAAAACGATTTCAGTTTTATTTTACTAGTGATAATTAACCATATTATGATGTACACCGTGACACCAATCACTAAATCAAGCTAAAAAGCCAGATGTTAAAGTACAGAAAGTTATTAGAGCTACCAATATTGTTTCACACTTGAATACTTCAACACTGATTTCGTTGGACGCATAACCTAAATTGACAAGTCCAAAAGCATTGTCATCGTTTATAAACTACATTTCCATGTTATCCTTATGCAAACAATCTTTGCATAAGGATAACATGGAAATTCATTCAAATTACTTTTTAATATAAGTTTGTTTTAAAAATAGACCGAGACAAGTGTCTTAAAATTAATAATACAAAATAAAATAAAAACAGTTTTTCTTATTATTTTTTAATATTTTTAAAACAAACTTTACACTAAAAATACTTATTTTAGGCAATAAATCAAGTAAACAAAAAAGTATTGAGTATTTGTAGGATATCTCTTTTGACTTATAATCTGTTCAGTATGTCAGCTTACATGGATAAATATTTAATTAGTAAATAGAACAGTAATAATGACTAAATATTGATTTACTATAAAATAATGTTTTCAGTGTTACTTGATTTGATAAATTACATTTTAATTTACCTGTGTAAACTGACTTATTGAACATGGTATAATTTTGTTAAATTCCTACTCCTGAGCATATAGTTCCTCTCTCAATGTAGAGACTAAATCAGATCTTGGATCCGCCAAGCTGCTCTTTTGGAGTTTGGCAGGTTCCCAAGGCAAGGTTTCCAACCTTGAGCTGGTAATGAGATTTTGTCGATAGAGAAACCCAACACCTACACTTACATTTCTTTTTGCAAAACTCAGGAAATGAACCCTCTCGGAACCTCTTCATCCGTACTAACTACAAGACCAACGAAACTGACTGACTGACTGTCAATTTAGGTTCGTTGAAGATACACGACAGCTGAATTAGCTATTAAGCTGTTTAAACAATTGTTGTGCAAATATATCCTTAGTTAATAGCACCTTACTTTATATAGAAACAATAATTTTCTTTAGAAGTACAAAAATAGAGATATATTGCTGTATAATAATGTACATTTCATGAGCAATAAATGTTATTCATTCAATAATAGTTAGCTATGTTATGGATAATACTATATGAAATATAAGTAGGAAAGAGTAGAGTAAAAAAGTCGATATCAATAATTACACACTTAGTGGTAATAAAATTGTATCTTAATAAAAAATAATATCATTTGTTCATTTATATTTAGAAGAGTTATAATCAACTTACTAATATTATTGACATACACATAAATACTTTAAAATAGATACACTATTTCTAAATGGCCGACAATGGCAATTATTCGGTTGCACACACATCTAAAAATATACTAAATTGACAGAATTTAAAAAGTAAACTAGATTGGCACCAATTTTACAGTACAAATTTAAAATATAACACGCCAAGCTATATATATGTATAATTTTATATTCATAAAATTTTAATTGTTGCATAAACTGAAATTTTATGTTTCTTATAATATAATACTTTAATTGAGGCCCAGAATACTTTACCGATTGGGATATTGAAGGTTTTGTGATATATTAAAATGTTTAGATTACTTTACAAAATTTTCCTGAGATCCAAACTAGAGAACACTATATACTTACTACAGTAATTGATAAACGTTTACATTAAGAAATATGTAGTCATGACCGAACATCAGCTGTTTACATTACAGCGTGTTTACATATAAAGTACTATGGCAACAGAAACAATATGACTTAAAAATAATAGTTCACATACACACATAAAAGTGTTTATGTAATACTTGATAATACAGTACAGTAATACAGTTAGGGTTGTAGTAAGCAATAGCTTAGGTTACTTTTTCATGAAAACTTAAATATACGTTATTTGAAATTAAAATGATTACTTTATAAGTAATACTTTTTAGGAGTGGTATCCCCTTTCTGAATAACCTTTCATGAGTTTCAGTGTTTGTGTTGTGATTATAAGTTAACCCCTGACTACAATTTCAGCCGGTGATATAGGATGATGTAGTCTAAGGTGGTAGCAGGCTAACCTAGAGGTATGCACATATAAATTCAAAATATTTTAATTAAAAAAAAATCAGAACGATTTGCTGCACTTTGTCGTTACTAGCGTAGCCGAAAGTCTCCCAACCCGACCAGACCAAAAACGGAAAGTTTTCAAATTGCTCTGCCGCGGATCAAACCCGGGACAAAACCGCTCAAAATTTCGCCAGATGGTCGTCAAAAACGTCAGCGCTGTTCATTAAATGGCTATCACAGGGTACTTACTAATAAAGCCGTGTTAAATACTTAATTAAACAAGATTTATGTTAGAGACAACTTTTCAACTCATTGCCGACTCACTACAGAGCACGGGTCTCCTCTCAATATGAGAAGTGTTTGGCCATAGTCCACCACGCTGGCCATGTGCGGATTGGCAGACTTCACACGCCTTTGAGAACATTATGGAGAACTCTCAGATGTGCAGGTTTCCTCACATGTTTTCCTTCTCCGTTGAAGCAAGTGATATTTTAATTATTTAAAAACGCACATAACTCCGAAAAGTTACAGGGGCGTGCCCGGATTCGAAACGCCGACCTATGTTTAGGAGGCTGACGCCCTAACCACTAGGCTATCACCGCTTGACAACTTTTGTCTCATTTAAACTTTTTCTTTAGTCAGAGATTTATATTTAAAAAAAGTTTCTTATCAGAAATATCGGCTTTTTCACTGGAAAACTAACGAAATGTATAAAATAGACAACAAATTCGTGAGTGAACTCTAATTTTATACAGACACTGAAGATTGGCCGCACATCTAATGTATTAATGATTACAGTTTAGCGTGTTACAATCTGAATTCTTTTTTTACTAATATTTCTAATACATATAATATGATATTTGACCTAATAATATTGCTTTTAATGAATTATATACTAACTAAAAAAAACAATATACAAAATCAGTTCTTTGCGTTTATAAATATAAAGTTGCTTTTGTAGCTTTGTAGCAAGTACAAAAATTTGCAAGATCCTTACGGAGTAAGATTATATAAATATGATTGTATATAAAAGAAAGAGACATAGCTATTTATTAATTAATGTTAAAAAACTCAAACCAAGAGCAAAGAAATTCCTTAAACTTAAAAGTCAATTAAATTATAAAGTAAAAAAATATTGGAGTGTGTTTAATTTCAAATATTAATTAAGAAACTTGCAGCTTGCTGATTCATTTAGATACATTGACTTTATTTTAAAGTTTAAATAAATAACGTTAAACTGGCCATATCGGTTAACATTAGATATTGTTTGTGCACTCAATTCTTTATCATAGAGCATTTTAAAATAACAGTACGAACAAAATGTAGCAAAAAATAATTGCTGAACATTTTTTTATATCTACAGTTGAGACATCACTAAAATCCGGCTACAAAAGGCTCAAAAAACAAATCCGGCTAAGTTAGGGCGCTTGTTTTTCCTATATAGTTATGTAGACATTGTGAGAGAGAAAGTGAGAGATAGAAGTGAATAGAGGTCACAATCGAAATATTGTACTGGAGGAGTGTTCAACTTGGACCAAGGTCCGAATGAACTGTTAAATTTTCTAGGAGCTTGACATTAAGCAGTGCTTCAATGGATTCATCTAGTTTCTAGTTTCTTCTGTCACGAGTCCATTCGATTGGAGCACGCGGTAGATCACCCATGCGAAGAACGGATCAAATGAAGCCCCACCGCACGAATGTGCTAAAAAGGCGAATCAGTCAGGGAGAGGCGGAGAGGGATTAAGCAAACCACAGCACCTATAAGTGACGACCAGTATTGAAGATAATTAATAAATCCATTATTAATTACACTAAAACCGTTATTATTTCTTTTCTAATCTTCATCAATTTAAAGTGCAATTGTCTCATCCAATAATACTTTATAGTTAGCTTAATTCTATGATCTAATATTCTTATATCATGCTGAATCCATATCATTATGAAGATCTACAGTAATATAAACAGGTACATTTTAGATAGTTATTTTTTATACAACAAATCCAATAATTAAAATTACTTCTACTAATATCTTCCATTTTCTTTTGCCTCAGGGCTTGTTAAAGCCGTACAACATATTTAAAATAACACTGGGTACATAAAAATATTAACTTTCCGATTTGGCAATAAAAATATGTGTGTGTATGTATAGTGCCACTTGTGATGAATTGTTATTTACAAATATACATACATACATTTATATATATATAGTTACTGCATTTGTTTAATCCAAAAAAATACAGCCCATTTTTTTCAGTCAAAAGTATATTAGTTGATAATTTCAATGCATTATACCAACCCTAACTCTACAAAGACAAATTTAATGCAATTGCAAATTTAGTTGTGTTGTTATTTGTATTTATTCTGATTATCTTAACCTCCAGTGTACTATTACCATATTTTTTTTTTGTTGATTATGTACATTTTGGTTAGTCATTTACTTAAATAATCTCAATTTTATAATCAATTTATAGCAGCACACAATTAATATCATACTCTTACCATGTGTTAGCTTTCAAAATCATTTAGATTTTTTTTTCCTAGAAAAACTATTAATAGTACATACACATTACACTTTTGTGATTTTACTATTAATTATCTTTCATGACGTCACTCGGGTCTCGGCTAAAATCATAGACATGTGTTATATTTGTTAATTCACAGCATTGGCTGAGCTGTGTATATATATGAGCCATTTTGAATAGTATTATTTTTTCTACTAGATGATGTTCTAGTCGCTAAGACTAGTTAAAATATTATTTAACCTTGTTGATCTCTTCTTATCTACTGCTCCAGGGAGGTAAAAAAACCTTATCTGTCATTTTCATAATGCATAATGAATAATCATTATCAGAAAGCAATGTTCCGCAAACAGTTGCATTAGATCCGATGGTATATGGCTTAGATCAATAATGTACTAGATATTCGTTACTATACAAAATTTCGCAGAAAAATACTCCAGTTTAATTTTTTATTCATGGTGTTTACAACTATCACTTATATGTGTTACCTAAAATAAGACAATTTTTTACTATTCAAAGATAGCACATTGGCGTTTTCAGTAGCAAACTAACATAATAGACAGCAAATTCGTGAGTTAAATCTTATTTTTCACCGACTTTGAGACCTTAAAACACAACTAGTTCATTATTGATCGATGGTTTGTGGTGAAATATTAGCACCATTTCACTTGTTGACTGTCAATCATAGTATGTTAAAAATATGTACACTCATTAATATAATTCATAATAAGCAAAGAATGTATATTTACTTGGGATTATAGGGGCAAGGGGGCGCCGGGCGGTGCGGCCGCGGCACTGGTTCATACACTTCGTCATACAAACACGTGTTAGAATAATTCACACTAGAATAAACGTCAGTGCGCGGATCACCGATCTCACTGTAAATATTACTAGCCGTATCGTTCACCTCATCATATAACACACGAGACGTAGATGCGCCGTAATCACTTGTATAACCGTACGGGTAATCCACGTTTTGGTACTTCAAAGCGGAGTAGTTCTTCGAATTCTCCAGAGATTCGCTGAAATTCCTCAACTTCTCACCTTCTTCCTCGCATTGCGGCACATATATGTTCTTTTCGTAGCTGGTCTGAGCGCTGGACGGTGTCGAGAACTTCGTGTAGTAATCCTTCGTCTCCAATATGAATTGCTGTTGGGAAGGGCTGACGTCGAAATTGCTGTAGAGGGGAAAATCACTGTCGTTGCTCGTGTGTTGCGTATTACTGTATATCGAAGAAGACGCTGCATTATCCTGTGTGCTATTCGAGTATATATTATTAGAGTTCGTATTCTTCGATCTGAGATTCAGGGATTCAGAAATTCTGTCATCCAAAGACATTTGCTCCAAGGGCTTGGTTATGCCAGATTCGATGACATTCGAGAGAGCGCTGTTCGAGTAAGTTTCATTCGAGATTGTTCCGTATGGCGTTTTGTTTGTTGAATGCGTACTGACACTTGGCGTCGCATTATTATAGAGATTACCGTCTGCGTTAGTGGTTGCTGTTAATTCTTTGTTCAAGTCGATTGCAGATGAACGGGAATTTCTTAATTCTAAGTAAAAGTCTTCAGGTACGGTAGTCTGTGTTTTGGTGTTATCTATGGCTAACGACTGTGACGCGTCAAACGCGTAAGTTTGACCGGAGTATGTGAGAGATGATGTACTATTCAGGCCGTCCAAAGACTTCGCGCCATAGAGGTTCGGGCATACCCGACTTTGTATTTCTGTACTGTAGTTCGGTAAGCTTTCCATGCTTTGCTGGCCCCAGTGAGATTCTGTTCCTGTGAATAACAGAACAAAATTAACTAGCGTCTGTCTCATGAATTCTTATAAGCTTGGCAATGCGTTTGTTTTTTTATTCTTGTTTGTTACCGTACAGTACGCTCACCGACAAAGCATGTCCGCTAAGTGATTTAGTTTTCCGGTACGATGTCGCTAGGAAACCGACGCGGTATTAGTTAAATATAATACAGGTGGGAATGTAGTAAAGGGCTAACTTTGTGAAACAATAGTGAAAAATATTGTGGTACTTCTAAATTAAACAAGTTTTTTTTTAATGTAAAACATAGCGGGCAAAGCGGGTAGGGTTGACTCTTCTGCTTGAGACGTCCATCCTAGTAATCGATTTCTAGTGGTCATTAAACCGGACAGACGGTAACTTAGTATAAGATTTGCACACAAATCAAATCAAATCGTTTATTTTGCACAGATTGTGTCGGTATATTGGTGTTACATTAAATTAGTGATGCTTAACAATCTGCCGGGTAGGCATGCAAAAAAATAATATTTGAAAATTTATGTTTCTGGTCAATTAATAGTAAAAGTCAAATGTAAAATTTAATTATTTATAAATGTAACTATATATTTCTGTCTCTTAAATATTCTTCAATTGAATAGTATTGCTTCCTCATTAAAAATTCTTTAATTTTATTTTTAAATTTAGTAAAATTCAGTTTTCGGTCAGCTAATGTCGATGGTAGTTTATTAAACAACTGAGGCGCCATATACTATTCCCAAAAAAAGCCGTCTTATGCTGCGTGAAACATACTTGGTTCTTCCTGCGCTCACTATCGGAAACGGAAACAAGCAAACGTCGAGTCGCCTTCGAGCAACGAAATACTATATAATCAAGGTAAAATATACCTTACAGTTTAATTAGTTACTTTCGGAAGTGTGGACGAATTTGAATTTTAATACGACGTAAATAATATTAGACAACGGCTCTACGATTGTGAGCAATAAATCGCAAATAAACGAAATTTAAAAATTATTATACCTAGTTCTGGCACGTCTATTGGCTCGTCCAGGAGTGAGATGTTTTGATTGGCTGGTTTCGGGGTCGGGACAGTTTTCATAGTACACGGCGGTAAATCTATGTCGATCAGCAAATCTTCCTTCACTGAAATGTAAAACGTTCTTAGGTAAGTATTGTATAAATAGATAATGAAAATAACCTAAAGTACCTGGTGATTAAAAATGTAATAGATAATATGCATTCTTATATATTAAAAAAAAAAAAATTAAAATATCACTTGCTTCAACGGTGAGGGAAAACATCGTAAAGAAACCTGCACGCCTGAGAGTTCTCCATAATGTTCTCAAAAAGGCGTGTGAAGTCCGCCAATCCGCACATGGCCAGCGTGGTGGACTATTGCCAAACCCTTCTCATATTGAGAGGAGACCCGTGCTCTGTATTGAGCCGGTCATGGGTTGATCATAATGCAAAATCCACTAGCAAAGCGCCATAATTTTTCACATTTCGCATTTTAGTAAACTAACGAATACTATACCAAAATTCGTGAGTGAATTCTTATAAATTCAAATTCAAAATAATCTTTATTCAAATAGTCCTTAAAAAGGCACTTTTGACGCGTCAATAATTTACATAGTAGTTATTTCATGGTGATAACTATATTCGTAAACTTAAAACTAAAGCTATGAGGGTTCCAAACGCGCCCCGGTCTAAGAAGAAGCCCACAACAAACTTAGCCGGGGTTTTTCTTTTTTTCGTTATCACCATCTCACATAATGAATAAAAAAACTATAGTACCTATGGAGATAGAGCAATTCACACCCAAGCTTTTTTATCGTTTATATAATCCTTAATATCGTAATATGATTTTTCTACAAGCTTTTGTTTTATAAAAACTTTGAACTTATTGATAGACATCTCCAAGATATCAATAGGTAATTTATTATAAAATAAATAAATAACAAACTCTCTATCCTATGAACCCATCAAACTTATTAAAATTTTTATTTATATAAAGATATAAATATTTTTATAAAGGTCTTGTAATTAACAAGACGTTTAATAAAGATATACTAATACTGATACGTAGATACCCACGTGTATTGTTTGCTTTTCTGGGTAAGAAAAATAGCCCATGCCACTCTTTACTATGCGTATGTTTTACTATGCGTTTGTTCATCAGACACTCTTTTGCATTTATAATATTCATCACTACAACCCATTACCGGCTCACTACAGAGCACGGGTCTCCTCTGAATATGAGAAGGGTTTGGCCATAGTCCACCGCGCTGGCCATGTGCGGATTGGCAGACTTCACACGCCTTTAAGAACATTATGGAGAACTCTCAGGCGTGCAGGTTTCCTCACGATGTTTCCCTTCACCGTTGAAGCAAGTGATATTTTAATTGTTTAAAAACGCACATAACTCCGAAAAGTTAGAGGTGCGTGCCCGGATTCGAACCACCGACCTCTGATTAGGAGGCTGACGCCCTAACCACTAGGCTATCACCGCTTCATATTTATTTATAATATTAGTGTCTTGATAAATAAAGAAAGAGCGGTTAGTGAAAAGAAAACCTAAACTGTATAATAGAAGAGGAAAATTGCTCTAAGGAACATTGGCGTATGACGTCATGACGCCTATTAACACATAAACCCATTAGCTTTAACGTCACACACTGTAAGTGATTATGGACAGCATAATAATTAAAATTCCAAGCATGCATTGGATGATGCTTTATACAGTGGTATTATTTCATATCGATTGGGTAGGTACTTCCATTTTACATTAGAGCAACTTCATTTTTTAACAAGCTATACTACAAAGTATACTTCTTATAATAAATCAGTAGGTATATATGAAATTATGATATCTTTTTCTTCTTATAAAAACTGAAAACCTTTTTAAAAAAGGTGGGCCTGTACTGTGCCTAACCTTATTATAACATTATCAACTCACAACAAATTATGTGTAAATGTATGGATATACCAAAAGTGTATGTAAAACGTATTTTTGAATACAGAAATAACATTAATGCTTCCAAAGACGCAGCGAATAGTGGCAAAGAGTAGACAAATTGTAATAAAAAGAGATTTTCATTGTATATGTTTTTAATATTTTTAAAGAGTACATTTAGCTACACGATGAGAGAAGTTAAAGAAATGCGAGTATAACCAACCGTTTGAATCTATGAATAAGTTTTGATAATACCAAACCACCTAATATAAAACCCTTTTTTTGAATACCATTTGCAAATTGGAATTGTATCAATTTCATAGCGGGCTAAACTGTTAGGTGAAGACATACTCCTTATTGGTTTCTGCGCGACATTTATTTGTCGGTAAGGTGGTAACTAGCCACGGCCGCAGTCTCCCACCAGATCAAACTCCAACCCAGGATCCCTAACTTTATAATGCTACAGCCCAAGCGTTGCATCACGAAGTCGTCAAACGTTACCTTACCTTGATTCAAGCTCTTCGAGTGATGGTCCCGGTCCGACCTTGACATTCGGTTGCCGATGGTGAGTGTTCTATCGTTGATGAGCTTGTTGTAGTTGAAATGCTTGCTGGCCGTATTACCAGCTCGCGTGCTCGGAGGTTGAGTTGACTCGATTGTTCGGCGCTTCCGTAGCATCACTTCTGGGTCTTCGTGGATACCATTCGTTGGTTGAATCGAGGCTGAAAAAACAATTTTGTTGCCAACAGTTTTCTTCACGCATTACTTTTTTTTTTATACAATACAACTTAGCCCTTGACGGCAATCTCACCTAATGGTGAGTGATGATGCAGTCTACGATGGTAGCGGGCTAACCTGTTAGGGTATGGTTTACCCACCCACACTCCTAATTGGTTTCTACTCGACATCGTGCCGAAACGCTTAATCGCTTGGCGACACGTCTTTGTCGGTAGGGTGGTAACTAGCCCCGGCCGAAGCCTCCCACCAGACCAGACTCGAGCTGGGAATCGAACCCAGGACCTCCAACTTTATAATGCGACAGCGCAAGCAATGCGCCACGGAGGTCGTCATACTTGAATATTGTAAGCGTCCCTTCAACTAGTTACTGTATAGGTGTGCCGATATGGCTCCATATCCTAAAGCATACAAATGTGTCATCAACGTTATACATAAATGATATAAATATTAATTGCAAAATACAAAGATAACAATATACCTCCTATCGAAGAACGTAATACAAATAATGTACTAGGCTAACAAGGGTGTGAATTGCTTGTTGTAGAAACATACCATTATTTTTGCTTATATTAAATTGCGGTTGTGTTTGTTGGTTTGTGCTGCGATAACAAAGCAACAGAGAAACGATTGATATGAACTACGTTTAATTTTAATAATGCGCATTTAAGATAAACTTGAATTTCGTTATTACCTCTTTAAATATACGAGAATTCCTAACACGTCCAGGTTGCGTTATTAAATCGTCTTATATATATATTTTTATAAAACTGAAGAGTTTATTTTAGCGATTTCTGTAACTAATAGTCTGATTTTATTTTTTGCTTTTGAGAGCGCAATAGTTAAGCGAAATCGCGTACAACCGCTAGTCTTACAATAAAAGCAAAATGTATGTGGAAGATTTAAAGAATTATTGAAATTAAGCACTTTTAAATTATTTTTATTGGTTATGTCTAGAGAAAGATGTTTACGTGAACGAAGCCGGGGGATATGCTAGCTGTAATACTTATCGGATCAGTCACACTCGTGATGAAACCCATTTCGTCATAGATTAGCAATTTTCAATGCTATGTACGGTTTTGCGACTTAATATTAAATCGCGTAGAATACTTTTGTTATTGAGATATCTGATTCAAAAAAAAATTTTCATAATCCTCATCCTATTAGTATCCCACAACTGGGTATAGACCCTTATTTTTATATTTTAGTACGAGTAAGCCCTTGAGCGCCCTCTTATCTGGTGTTAAGTCATGGATATATCTTAGATGGTAGTGGGTTGTCAGATTACATGGTATTATATAAAACATCTATATGGTTTTGCGACTTAATATTAAATGGCGTAGAATTTAATACTTTTTGTTATTGAGATATCTGGTTCAAAGAAAAATTTTCATAATCCTCATCCTATTGGCATCCCACAACTGGGTATGGAACCTTATTTTTATATTTTAGTATGAGTAAGCCCTTGACCGCCCTCTTATCTGGTGTTAATTCATGGATATATCTAACATAGTAGTGGGCTGTTAGATTAATGGTATTATGTAAAACATCTATATTACACTACCAGTTTTAAACGCGGCATTGTACCGGAAGATTATTTTAGCAGTGCTTGAGTGCTTACACAGATCATGTTGCGCCAATGTGGGTTGGTTGCTTATGATATTAAACATACGCATGTGATAATAACTGATTTCGCGTTTCGTTTTTGGTTAATAATATTTAATTAGTACTTAATAATTGAAACTTCTTTAGACACGTTTGCAGCGTTAGAACAACTCCATTGAGCGTCTTGTCGTGGAGGGTACCAGAGGGCGAGGAAGGTCACTTATGCGATGGAGCGATAAGATTAAGTCTGCTATGGGCGGTCCTTTACACGAGAAGTGGCTAATGCTCGTGACGCATATAACATCTGCCCTCAAAGACATTGCTTCGTGATGACCATAACCGCTCTGCCAGGAGTGTTCCGAAGAAGAAGAAGAATTGAAAGGGATTTAGTTCTCCGTCTGCTATCCTGTGCAGGATACGGTTGTTGCTTCCCTGGACTGTCTTCTCGTTCAAATATTTGACAGACATATTATTTCGAGTCGTTATATGTCTTTCAATGAACGTGTCGAAGTCACTTTTGTTTTCGTATGTACGATAGTGATAGTGTACCTTTACCGTATTTGGTAAACAAGTAAAGTGCTCAATTTGGATGCATGAGCGAACACGTAATGGTGACCTAGCTTATGCAGTTCGTACATTATTCAATGAAACCAATATAATTGGTGCCATACTTAATAAGCCTTAGTTTATTTTCACAAATTGTCAGCTATATTAGATTTTAGAGACTAGCTCTGAGTTAGGAAATTAAGCAGCACGTTAAGCCGTAAAATGTATCTATTAAAATGTGATACTTATTATCAAAGCCCGTCATCCCGCAATGAAGAAGCGTTGAATGTACCAGAAAGTAACCTTTTTAATTATAAACCCGATGCAGTCAAAGCTTTGACAATAATATACTAAGACATATATATACGTAAAATTAGAATTGACTGACCTTGATATACAAAGTATATTAATAATTTATAATTTAATATCCTGAACTAAAATATAATATTTTTTCCATTTTTTACCTTTTACGTGTTTTTCATAAAGTGCCTATGGACCTACATACTAAAAACTATAGTATATAGCATACTAAACAGTTACACATCAAATAATAATATAAACAAAAATCGGACCCTTTTGTTACTACATTTAATATAGGACTGTATATCTGCATTACTGAAGAGTTTAAAATATATAGCTAGTTTCTTTCTGTCGGCAAAGAAGCAGGTCGACAAACTTTTATTAACAGTTGCAACTTTCGTTTCAAGTGTTAAGAAAATATAATAAAAATTTGAAAAAAAAAACACCCTTAGATCCGTCGTCATAACAAATAATTTGAGTCTAAACTTAAGGACTTCTATTAGTAGTCATAACTGGCTCCATCATCAGATCACCACCATGATGCCAAATAAAAGCTATATTATCTATATAGATAAAAAAAGTAACGTCGATAAATTGAATCTTTTTATGTACATATATGCGTATACGAAAGTAGGTTACATGTGAACATTATAAAAGTGTAAATATTACCTCTTCGAATTGGTGAATCCGCTTGAGATTTCTTCGTCGCATCCGACTTTTTGCTCTTCATCATTGTTACCACCGTGCTAGATAAGAAAAGCATTCCTTACTCAGGGCCAAGATCTATGAAGCACGCTTATTTTTACCTAGGACTTAAAAAGGAGACAATTATGTCGGACACATAACGCTGTCTCGTTTTAACTGTTTCTTAAGTCATAGGTAAAGCTAAGATCGCTTAGTTAAAATTAACAATATTATAAAACCTCCCTGATCTTGCAACCTTTTTTTTTTGTTTACGGGGGGGAAATCTCCTAGTGAGATACCCGACTATTGCTTTGGGGAAAAGCTCGGGTTATGTGGGATTTTTACCCACTAAAACCCCCTCGGTGGCCACCATCAGCATAAAACAGTGGGAGGCTCCGGGATCTATAATTTTACGTGCACTTTTCGTAATTAAATCAACAGGATTTTGAATACTGATCTTTTTTGAAAATCCGTATAGCAATGAAATCAAATTTTGTAGTTATGAGACCTTTTAAATTCTGCGAACTTTATCTACACCTAGAAATGCTTATAAAAGAATATAGAGAGAATACCAGGACAACATAAACTTGAGTTACCTGGGGAAAAGGCCAACTTCCAATGTCCGTTGGTTCTGCCCCTTCCACCAGTGAAGTTCAGGTCGCTTATCGATACATACAATCGTGTCACCCGCTTCTATAGTCATCTGCCCGTGCCTTCTATAGCTAAAACAATTGTTTTCCATATACCGTACCAATTTAAATTTTGTATTTTTTTATAAATAGGACCTCGGAGATCAGGGTTTCAATTCAAAAACAGTATATCCATATAAGTTAAAAAAAATCTGCTACTATTACCGTGAAAGATGAAACACTACATAATAAAACGCCCTAAACATAATAAACGACTTTTATAGTTTTTTTGGATACATATCAATCTGCCTCTCAATTTTCTTTATTTTTATTCTTAATTATAATTATTATATCGCTATAATTGCAAATGAAATATAAACTGAAAATTTTTTCTTTCATCAATCAACTATCATTAACGAAAATTATACAGGGTTCAGTAAGAAGTTTTTTCATTTCACTGTTTTTAATTTTTATGTGCTTTAGCTGCCATGATAACAGTTACCCTTGTAAACATAAGAATTAAAATAAAAAATAAATAGTTAAAAATAGTTATGTATTTGTTAATGTATTTTTATAGCAATAATAATTACAGCCTGCTTATAGACAGACGAAAAGACGGAACTGCTAAAAATTACCGTTGTTACCTTTTTTCCCCACTACTAGTTAGCCCTTGACGGTAATCGTGCAGGAACGCTAAATCGCTTGGCGACACGTCTTTGTCGATAGAGTGGTAACTAGCCACGGCCGAAGCCGCCCACCAGACCAGACTCGAGCCGAGAATCGAGCCCAGGATATCCAACATTATAATGCGACAGCGCTCACGCTGCGCCACGGAGGTCGTCATACGACCTACCTATGCACGTGCTTAACCGACCTTGACTAGTTCATTGTACACGATTTTGTATACAAAAAACGCAATTGAGACCAAGTTAAGTAATCCAATGTGATCTAGATATTTTTTTACAAAGGGTTCACCTTACCTAATGCTAGCAACAGCAGTATCAAACTTATTTGTCTCCATAAACCGCTGTATGCCGACGAAGGAGGGCCGCTCCTTTGGATTCAAATCCCAGCACTGCATCATGAGCATATAAACGTCGGGCGGGCAAGCGATCGGCGCTGACAGGCGCTGTCCTTCACGCATTACGAGGCGGAGGATCTCGGAGCCGTTCAAACCTTGAAAATATTTTCTTATTTAAATGAAAATATTTCTACATATTTATATATATTATGGAAGTATAGTATATGTTGTATAGTATTGTATGTTTCACCACCTACCACGCCTATACCTTTTAATTTTGCGCCACTGGTTGCCTGGAAGATATCGCTCTTCGCGCAACTTTCGATGCGGTCGAAGATATTAGCGAGTTACCTACTAAGGGCATGAATCAAATCAAAATCAAAATGAAATCCAAAATGCGGCATTATAGTTTTATTATAGTTAGTGTTATGTAGTAAAATACAAACTGATTCGGGGTTTTTTTTTTTTATATAAGTAGAAAACACGTATCAAAGCAAAAACGTAAGGTTGCGTATGAGTTTTTCCTGGGAAACTATCTAAAGACACGTAAAGAATATATTAAAGAGAGACAAATCTCTTTTTGTTCAATTTTCTTTCATTTATTAGAACACATTTCTTTTATCTATTTGTAAAACAAAATTGCACTTAGTAAGTGATGAAAAGATAAGTTTATTATACTAGTATATTATGTTATATTAGTGTAGTATATGTTGCTGTGATAGCCAGGTGGTTAGGGCGTTAGCCTCCTAATCAGAGGTCGGCGGTTCGAATCCGGGCACGCACCTCTTACGTTTCGGGGTTATGTGCGTTTTTAAACAAAATATCACTTGCTTCTACGGTGAAGGAAAACATCGTGAGGAAACTTGCACGCCTGAGTTCTCCATAATGTTCTCAAAGGCGTGTGAAGTCTGCCAATCCGCACATGGCCAGCGTGGTGGATTATGGCCAAACCCTTCTCATATTGAGAGGAGACCCGTGCTCTGTAGTGAGCCGGTAATGGGTTGATCATGATGATATATTGCTGATGAAGACCTTTTGTTTTAAAAAAGGCGTGGTTGGTTTCACTAAGCTCAATATACGTGACCGTGCTAACCCATAGAAATACCAGTCCAAGCCTTAGCCAGTTTACACATCACGTTAAAACGCAAAGCAGTAAATCGGCATATAGAAGCTGAGATATAACTAAAAAATATGTAATCAAATTAAAATAACTCGAATAGTAAGTACATTTGGTGACGCAGAATAACCTAACAAAACAAGACAAGCTAACAATGTTAATGTGCTATCGCTGCTAATTTATTTAACACTCCTATAGCGACGTTAAGGTAAGGTGAAGGTTCTGATTCTTTTAAGCCATGGTTTTTCTTACGGCTTTAATGGCCATCTTGACAAGAACATCCAAAAACAATATATTAGATGCAATTTGTATGCTCTACTTTGGGGATCGAACTTTTTACCAATGATATTAATTAACAAGAAAAATGGATTTCGACGATGAAGTCAAATGATTCAATCAATTAATTATCACAGATCAGAAACTAGGGTCGAATATTGTGTTGGTTGCGACATTTTGGAGGGCATTTGAACGCCTTAAACCTCCAAAAGTTCTTCATGGGATTCTATCATTCTAATGAGTAAGTTATAGTATGGTCATTATTATAGCAAATAATTCAACGTAAATTAGTTAAGCTCAAGGTTAAATCACCATCATTAAGAACCCATTACCAGCGTGGGTCTCGTCACAGCATGAGAAGGGGTTTTCCCACCACGC
Source organism: Lasiommata megera (assembly GCA_928268935.1). Lineage (NCBI taxonomy): Eukaryota > Metazoa > Arthropoda > Insecta > Lepidoptera > Nymphalidae > Lasiommata > Lasiommata megera. Next base: position 6,256,821 of record OV743312.1, read on the forward strand.
TGGCCAAATACGAATTGGAAGATTCCATGTGCCTTTGATAACGTTATAGAGAACTGTAAGGCATGCAGGTTTCCTAATAATGTTTAACTTCACCATTAAAAGTATCTAAAACATCATAACTCCGAAAGTAACTCCAAAATGGAGCCCTTTTTATGTCTTTACCCCTAGGCTATCTCTACTTTAATATATATCTGGCTACATATTAAATAAATATTGTTATAACTATCAAATATTAAATAAATTGATAAATCACATACCCATCCAAGGTTCCTCTCCAAAGGAATACATCTCCCACAAAGCCACGGCAAACATCCAAACATCAGAAGCGTGCGAGAATTGCCTGGACCTTAAGGATTCAGGGGCGCACCATGGAAACGGCACTTTGCGTCGCTCGCTCATCACGTAGCAGTCGTCAGCGTCGGGCAATGCACGCATCAGACCAAAATCACCGATTTTTACCTTAAATAGTTATAGTAACTTATTAAACTATTCTAAAATCATATTATACAGATTTTCTGCATTTAAAACCCGAACGTTTTTATTGATTAAGCTGAATTTATCAATAACAAGATACCATTTAAGATACTGGACTAGTACTTCAGTCTTCAAGCTGTCTTTGGCAAAAAACGTGTAGACTGGAGTGATTCTACAATGTAAATTAATAGATTTTGTACTTGGCCAAAGGGTTCTATGGCTATTTTGTAAAAGAAACCCTTTAGCGGGCCAGTTATGGGTTAAATGATAAACCTATAGATTATGATTAAACTATGATTATGAAATAATAAATTTCTTACCAACTCCAAATTGGTCAACAATATATTCCTGCAAGCCAAGTCTCTGTGTAAGAATCTACTTTTCTCCAAATGTGCCATACCAGCTGCCACTTGTCCGGACCACTTTGATATATAATTTAAGGAGACTTTACCATTTTGTGCTCTAATATAATCCAATAATGCTCCCATTGGTGCTAGTTCACACACCATCATTAAGGGATAAAATACAACACCATGTAACTTGATTAAATTAGGGTGTTTTAAGCTATGCATAGCCTCAACCTCTCTTTGAAAGTCTTCATAAACTCCTGGTTGTGAAAATGCATCGTCTTTTAAAACCTTCACAGCTACTGGCACCATGACTTGCTCTGATACCTTCCATTCTCCCCTTTTGACAACTCCAAAGGATCCATTACCTAACTCATTGTATAACCTAAAGAAATAAATATTATCTAGTTTATAATCAATAATGATATAGCTATATATTTTTTATTATTGTAAAATAGACATTTTACAATAAAGATACAAAATTTTCAAACTGTAAGCTGTATTGTCAGATTTTAATTTTGTTTTGTCTATGAGTAAAGGAGCCAAGTAGCTAAGCATATTAAAAAAAAAGTAGTCAGCATGCTATTGTCAATACTATTTTTGGTATCACACTTAAAGACATGTTTTCTTTCTCCATATAAATTAAAATAACAAATTAATGGAGCATTAGGACAGTACAATGGTGCACAAAATAGTTCATACTTACACAACATCTTTTTCTAATATAATACTAGTGGTTCTAGAGTCAGTCAGAGCTTGTGGCTTTACTGTTTCAATCTTATCCCGGGGAACAGAGCTTGATGAACCAAACAATTTATTCCAGAACTTTCTGTTCCACAACTGAAGCTTCTTTTTCCTAACTGTATCTTGAAGCCTCCGAATACCTGGTTTACTGATACCAATTTTCTCAAGGTCTTCCGTATGGACATAGTCGAAATGTGCAAGTCTTGTGATCTATAAACAATAAAATAAATATTAGCCTAATGAAGAATGATTTCACAATTAACCTTTACTACCAGACGGAATTTGGAAGTATAGTATAGTATATAGTAAGTAAATGTGAAAAACAAAAAACCCACAAATTAAGCATAGAATGAAAAGTTTGTATTTGAGCCTATGCATTTGTTATTTCCTACCATTTCCTTCTTTTTTGTCATTTATGTTTTTCTTAATTACTTATTATTTATTAAGTCCATTTGTTATAAAAGATAATTTTACAGTAATATGTTTATACATTATAAAATTTGAAAACACACACTTATATTTAATTCACAAGCAATTTTCAAGTGGTGATTATGATTATCATTGCAATAGCAATTGACTTAAAATACAAGATAACATATTTCTTAGATTTTCATTTTTATTCTAATGTTTACAAATATATCTTTCAGCATGGCAGCTAAATTTCTTACTGAGCCCTATATAAAGATCAGAAATAAAATAAATAGTCAGAGCTCAGACACCATTTCAGAGATAATTTGCCATGGTTGTGCATTTAGCTGCACAAATATTGCAAATTATTGCTAATGCTATTAAGACTCTATTTATTTTAATATATACTAATTATTAATTCCAAATTAATTATTTATTTAATTTAGTTTAGATAGGTTTCATTAATAATTATATATAGTATAGCAGCAATATTACTGCACATATATGTCTCTGTTCTGGGTTCATTTTATCATTCTAATAACTATATGTATGTGTTAAATTATTTAAAAAATGTTTATTTACCTGAAGCTGATCCCTAATCGGAAGGTAAAACTGTTCGAGTTGCACATTTTGTAATATCTCGTATAACCAATCCGAGCTGGAATCCATTGTGAATAATGCGTATCATCCAAGCCTAGCTTAGGAATTTAATTAATAGAAATCTTCTCAGACAAAACATTTCATACAGGAAGTAGAAATTACTATTTGAGAGAGTGGTTCCCGCAATTCGTTATTAACAAAACATCACAGAATATTTCGCAATAACGATGATATAACGTAAGGACCATATAATTATATTATATGACACAAAAATTAAGAATTATGTTTTATTGTTATTAAATAATCACACAACAACACAAACACAAGATCCATATTATCACAAATGCTGCCACAAATGAAGTGTAAAATAATCTGCAAAAGTGCAAAGGCAAATCAATAGTCAATGAAATTGAAAGAGATGGCAGATAATAAATATTAAAATATCATTCATTCTACAATCTATCATTCATTTATGACAACTGGAGTTGCTAAGCGTAAAAATAAATATCACTGTCATATCTCTTACTCTGTGCTTTTCATTTTAAATATATAGATAGATCGGCGAAACCTGACATTGGCTTATCTGTGTAAAGCCATAAAAAGAGAAAAAAAAAGATCTGCGATGGAACACAGACAGAACAGAGTACAACCGACAGAACAGAGTACAACCGACAGAACAGAGTGCTAGAGCGAGATAGGAAGACGAGCTCATATCATAAACCGAATGGGCCTGTAAGAACTAACTTTGCGTTAGAAACAAACGAAATAGCATAATCAAAATCCCAGGTTTTAAAGTGTTATTTCGTTTTGCTTGACGTTATTTAATATGGTTTTATGTGCAGCGCCCAGATATGACCAATCATAATAAAAAACTTCAAAATTGTTGTTTTGCTGTAAAAGTACAATCTTATTCTTCAATATTTATAATACAATCTAAAATGGTTTTTAAAAAGATTGACATTTGTCATTTTTTGAAAAGTTGTTTTATTTATTATCTTATGTTTTTAATAATAACTTTACTAAACACATGAAAAGAAATTCATAAAAAATATGTTTCAAAAATTCGTCATACATGCCTTGTTTCTAGTAAACACTTAATTGATTTAAATTTCTCGATTTCGTTTTTCAAAGCTGATTTATGTGGTATAAGTCTAACATAAATACTTTTTCAATGTAGAGTTCTCCAAATATTTCAAACATATTTTAAAGAATCGATGACATTTGACATGCTTTTTCATTAGATTGTCTACCTCAGACAAAACTAATGAAGATTTTGTTGATAAACATTGTTTGTAGAAGCCAATTCATAGCTACTTAAGAAAAAGTAGTTGCAAAATGCAGAATTTTTCAGTTGAAAGCTTATCAGATGAAAAAGTAGTTGATTTTGATTGCATTCCTGTTGATACATGCGACGAAAAAATAATATCAATACAAAATGTATCGGACGTAAGAAAATTATTTTTTATATGACTTTCAGCCATTTTACTGCTTCGGTGGTAGCTGTAAGAAACTTATCTGAGTTCATCATCTGAGTATTAAGTATGAAACACATTGACGTGAGATGGTCTACGCGTATCGAGTCAAACCCATAACAAACGTGGCCCACCGATCCAAAGCAATCCAAATTTGCGTGCTGCCGATGACTCGTGACGATATGAGTGTTTATTAGGGCGTTACTTGATAACAGCCAATGCCTCGCCTCTGCCTTCACAAGATTCACCTAAAACATGATGTCATATATCGCGTCAGGTGGATTATTGACAATCTGTAGATACAAAGGAGATAATAGGTAGATGTACTTATAACGAGAAAATATTAAAGGTCTACCTTCACATTCAGTTTTTCACATCCCGCGGGAACCATGGATTTTTCCGGTATAAATAGTATCCTATGTGTTAATCCAGGACTATGTCCATTCATGGTTTAACCCAAATTAGTTCCGGCGGGAACGAGTAACTAATATAAACACGACTTTTTAATTTTAGTGTGATTTCTGCCATTATAAATTTCCAGGGCTACCTCACTTATCGAGTGTCATTGTTATACGTGATGAACAGTATTGACAGAGTGTTCAAATTATCAATAACACCAACCCCCATAAAATCACTTGACTGGGTTCAAGTGAAAATTGTGTTTCGACCTAATACCGCAGGTCAGTCGTACACAGAGTATTACATGGTCGATGACACCCTTGGTAATACTTATAGACTGACTGTTACTGGAAAGTGCTTTGGTATGGATTTTACTTTTACTTTTGCTGTTAATACATATTATGTATTCATCATCATCATCATCATTTCAACCGATAGACGTCCACAGCTGGATATAGGTCTTTTGTAGGGAGTTCCAATGGCCACGGTCTTGGGCCGCTTGTATCCAGCGGCTCCCTGTGACTCATTTGATGTCGTCATGTATTATATATTATGTATTAATCACACCTTTTTCACACAAAAAATATTGTTAAGTTCAGCACAGGGTTATAGGTGTAGGTATTTTATGAGGCCAAAACTTATAATTGCTGTTCTTCGTCAGCAAATAAGAAGATGCACATCGATTAAATGCTTAGGCGGCTTGTAAAGCGCGCTTAATCTTACTTGTCTTAATGAACAGTTAAAAGGAGACAACGCTATGAATCCGACATATGTCTGTCTCGTTTTAGTTCTAGATTTTGATAAGTCAAAGTACGCTTGAAAGATAGAAGTCTATGAGACAGATTTCCTCACGTTTTAAAATTTCACGTTTACACGATTACGGTACTGTTCGGAAACACGTTTTATATAAGTTGAAAACTTTTTAAAATTGTTTCATCTATAAAATGTTTTAGGGCCCAAAGTATCCTTGAACAGGAAAAAACTCGTATTCAGAATTTGCAAAAATGTCAGCGAGCAAAGAAAGGAACTAATAAGTATTATTAATAAATCGGAGGTAGATGCTACGTATCAGTGGCTTCTTCCACCCGGTGGTCAGGGATTTTTTCAAGTAAGCTTACGTAACACATAATTATTTTATCTTCCATTAAGGCTTCGAATAATTTTAAATAATTAATGACGATTGCGTAATTTGCTACTAGATTTCCACCGGTAATTGTGGTGTTATTCGAGCGTTTGAAAACATCACTACTTCAGTGATATTCTCGGGAACAGCACTCGGGGTTTATACTGCGGAAATCGTATGTTTAATACTGAATCAGGTATGTATTAGCATAGTAAAGATGACAAGTAATTTTTGTAACACTAGACTGATTTTCTGTTTAGTAGCCTAACAGCCTATAAAGGATAAGGGACTAAGAGCAACTGCTTAAAGAAAGTTGAGGGTAGCTACATATATCTTACTTAATATACATGACCAAATAATGTTTGAAACGATTCGATAATTACAGGAACCGCTATATCTTAACGTAATTGCTTCTGTCGTACTGGCCGGAAATCCGATGTACAACATACAGGATCACGTTATCCAAAAAAACTGGAAACGTAAAATTCGATCAGCTCACCTAATGGAGAACAGTTTGAAATGTTTATGTGACATACCTTCAGCGTCGGTGTTCGAAAGGTCTCTAGATTTCGGCAAGGGAAGTGTTTCTGACGTCACGATGAATATATCGCAGACTTTGAGCGTCACCAATCACGAGATGGACGATGGATGCATACATTGGCTTCCAGGTATTCTTTTTTATACACCACAAGTTAGCCCTTGACGGCATTTCTTCTGATGGTAAGTGATGATGCGATCTAAGATGGTAGCGGGCTAACCTGGAAGAGGTATGGTAAATCCATACTCCTAATTGGTTTCTACATGACATCGTGCCGGAACGCTAAATCGCTTGGCGACACGTTTTTGTCGGCAGGGTGGTAACTATCCACGGCCGAAGCCTCCAACCAGACTAGACTCGAGCCGGGAATCGAACCCAGGACGTCCAACTTTATAATGCAACAGTATAATATACTTCCAACTATTTGAAGTGCAGAGTAAATTATGCAATTAAATATCACTTGCATGAATGTTGAAGAAAGAAAAGAAATATCGTGACGAAACTTACATGTCTAAAAGTGTCCGTAATGTTCCTAAATTTGTGTGAAGTTTATACATTTTTCTGTAACCAGCGTGGTGGATTGCGGCCACGATCTTTAATCATTCCGAATCCAATCCCGTGTCGTACACGACCGGTAATGGGTGATAATAATGACGATGAATGGCTTATAGGGAATATGTCTTAGGAGTCAGTTTATTTTAAATATATTGTATACAAATATATGAGATACTTGGTGCCTTGTAGTGAGATACTAGTATGAAGTTATGAAGATGATTAGGTATAATGATTTTTTGTTATTAACAGATCCGGATAACGTTTTCATAATTGATCCTATTACATGTGTCGTTCCACCTAACGAGTCCAGATTATTTACCATCAGATTCAGGTAAATAAATTATTGTTGGTATATAACTAACACACACGCACTTTAGCTTGTCGGAATTTGATATTTATATATATATATATATATATATATATACGATGTAAAATTGTATATGACGTCACGATTTTGTTTACTTTCGCTCATAGTAATTAAAACCACAACTTGCGGGTTTACACTTTTATTGCGTCAATAACTAAGAGGTCCGATCAGTCCGACGTCTCGAGTGAGAATGCCTCGAAAGGCATCTACCGCCTGTATTTATAGCAAAGCATGCTTGTACGAAATTGATTGTTACAGTCTAAATTGTGTTAGCTAAATCATCAAGAGTTAAAATATGGGTAATTATTGAATTCTTGAGGTTCTTGGCGCCACTGAATAAAGTTAATAACTCCTTCGCGCCGACATATATAATACTAAAATTACTATATACTAAAACAAGTTTTTCGATGACAAGTTAGGGCTAGGTAAAAAGGTAAGGTAGATCAAGTTAATGCGCCTAACCAACGTCACCGGTGGCTTGCAGATCTACCAGCAATAAAAGGAATTTATATCCCTAAACGATTATAACATACATAGAGACATCATATCGAAAAAATATATCACTTGTTACCAAACGTTACCAATAAACTTGGATTACGGTCAAAGAAAAAAATTATATTAGTTTCACAATTTTGCTAAATCAACTAACTAATCAACTTGATATGTAATTCTTTATACAAATTAATATGAATACTTTTGGTTTAGGCCGAAGATTGATAACGAGGTTTATGGCTATTTACTTTGTGGAGATTTTCAATATAAAACATATTATACGGATAGTGATATCTCCGTACCCAAAATAAAACACACATGGTTCAGGATTCCGTGCGTCGGCAATACTTGGCCACCGTGTTCAGATTGGAGCACAGAATGGGATTGTCCTACTGAGGTTTGATTGTAAATATGTTTTACGTAGAGATGTAAATAAGAGTTTGTATGAGTTTGTCCATCCGTCTATCAGATGAATTATATATAAATAAACGTAGTAACCTAATTAACTTATTGAGAGTACATATAAGGCTCAAAGCAGATGATAAAATTAAAACTCTCATGCTATCAACAGATGACAATTTATTTTTAAAACAAACTAACAATTTCGAATTTATATTATAAATCAGAAGCTGTGATTGCCTAGTGGTTAGGACGTCCGCCTACTAATCAGAGGTCGGGGGTTCGAACCCGGGCACGATCCTCTAACTTTTCGAAGTTATGTGCGTTTTTAAGTAATTAAAATATCACTTGCCTCAAAGGTGAAGGAAACCTGCATGCCTGAGAGTGCATAATATTCACAAAGGCGTGTGAAGTTTGCCAATCCGCACATGGCCAGTGTGGTGGACTATGGCAAACCCCTTCTCATATTGAGCGGAGGGAGACCCGCGCTCTGTAGGGAGCCGGCAATGGGTTGATCATGATGATAATAAATCATGTTTTTATGGTACTTGTGCCCTCAGCATTTGCGTGAAATAATTTATCAGTTATTATATTTTTTAGGTTGTTTTACCACCAACGGTGCCAGCTAGGACGACGTTTACTAACTTCATGTTATCAAATAAACTGGGGATACCGATGCATTTCAAATTAATAGCCCCATGTAACACGTAAGAGCTTTAAATTTCTCAGATTTATATTCCCAGAAGGATGTTATCTCCCTGATTTCATTCACCAGTATTTAAGCGCGAAGTTCTTGACTGCAATACATCCTGATTCCTGTCGACAAGTAACTAAATATATCTCAGCAATCAGATTATAGGGTTTTGCTAGACAGCGCATCATCATCATCATCATCATCATCAACCATTTGACGTCCACTGCTGGACATAGGTCTTTTGTAGGGAGTTCCAATGCTCACGGTCTTGGGCCGCTTGCTTCCAGCGGCTCCCTGCGACTCGTGTGATGTCGTCTGTCCACCTAGTTGGGGGTCGACCAACGCTACGTTTACCGGTGCGGGGTCGCCATTCCAGCACCTTGGGACCCCAACGTCCATCCATGCTAGACAGCGCGTTCCCTGTTAATTCTGTATGCAATTTTCGAGCAATCCTTTCATGCGAAATTCCTCATCCCTATTAGGAAAAGCCTAATAAAATATATTCAATTAATTTAATAGAAAGAAAACGTTGCATACCTAGTGTTTTACATTCAAAAAAATAATTATAATATTATCATAGAATGAACTATCTATATATAGTTAATTAGAAGTAAATGAAAAAAAAATTGTTTAAATTTATAAACGCGCCACTTTTGGACTACTACTTCATTTATTTATAACTTCTTATTACGTCAAATTGTTTCTTTTGAGAATAAATATCTTTAAACGTGAACCTGACTTAATAATAACATTATTTGAAAATGAAAAAATTGGAAATTTTACTTAAAAAAAAATAGACTTACATTTAATATAGTGTCGTGCATGATTTTCTCCTAACTTTAACCGATTATGCAATGCACGCAACGGTATAAAAATGGAACATCTAAAGAGGAACAAATTTTCCTTTTTTTTTTGTAAAATTTTATATATTTGCTCGGTTACCTTCCTCGATAAATCCACAATACAACACCAACCGGTACTTCCTGAGATAACCGCGTTCATACAAAATAAGACTATTATAGCCCTATTTGTTCGCAGGAATTTCGTTGCCTTGCCTATGTGTGGGATCGTACCGGGACGAGGGTGGCAAATAATAACAGTAGCCTTGGAGACAAAAACTTTTGGAGAATATGTCGAGAATTGGGACCTCATTATTAATAAAGAACATAAAGTAAGAAAGCTGTTCGTATTTTAGGTATACAATTTTTAAAATGCAATTAGTTAATTTTTAATAGAAAATTACTTTCTAAATCAATCATTCACTCATTCATACATTTTCAAAAATTAACGAATATTGAAGTTTAGAAAAGATCATGCCAGTGATACCAGCTTAATCATTAAGCCAAAATTTGCATAAACCAGAAAGAAGATAATTTATCCCAAATATCTAACTGAACGATACTATCTTAATACACCTACTATTATTGAAGTATTCTGTTGTACAAAAAAATATCGGTAAAGAAGAATGTAGTGCTGTCCTTTTCATACTGTATTTCTAATATAAGAATGGATCTTATTCAGCTATGTCACTGTAATTCAGAGATTTATCTACAACAAAATCAGCACCATTATGTTTTATTTAACATTAAACTTAACATGACCCTATAAATGTTGTCAATACACATGAATATCTAGTCCTGTGCTAGAGCATTAAATTGACAGGTTTCAAAGTATCTATCATTTCGAAACCTAAACTACACCGTACGAGTAAAGATTTTTCAGTTGTCTGGTTGTCGAGGAGCTTAATGTTTCTTTTTGTTTTTTTCAATTCTTTTGACAATTCTGTTGAACCAAAATCTTAACTATATACATAGGAAACATTAGTTAAAAATAACAATGGTTATTGTCCTTTGAATTAGGTTTAGTTCAGTTTAATTATTGGATCAAATTAATACATTAGAACTGACACAATTGTCCTGCCAATTAAGTCTAGTTCAGTTTAGAGATTTGACTTAATTTTAATAAAACTGAAACTATTTTGTAATAAACATAATATACTTATAAACAATATGCTATCAGGCCCGTGTTTGCTTCTGTGGCAACGCGGAAATAAGTCAAGTGGAGATGATGTCAGTTCACGGTTATAATCCGGACGCCCATGCGATGTACGAATTCCAGTCCACTATCACCGGATGCACTAACTACTGCACAGCTTACATGCACAATCTAACTAGGATGGAAACTCAGTACGTTTAGTTTTTTTTAAGACTAGTTAGTATTTGAGTAAATTTTTTTTATCCACTACAAGTTAGCCCTTGAAGGCAATCTCACCTGATGGTAAGTGATGATGCAGTCTAAGATGGTAGCAGACTAACCTGTTTGGGGTACGGTAAACCTAATCGTTTTCTACGCGACGTCGTGCCGGAACGCTAAATCCAAGTCTTTGTCGGTAGGGTGGTAATTAGTTAGGCCGAACGCACCATACAAACAAGATTTGACATAAACCTTATCCTAACAAGTTTGTAACGTAAAATTTCAACCTTCCAGTGTACTTCTGCTTCATACCTACAACTGGCTTTCGGTAACTTTTCTTGAAGTTGCTAACTAGTAGCGACCTGTCATCTCCTTAAAATATCTGAGATGAGTGTTCAACTGGCGCTTGTTTGTAATGAGTTTTGTATAAACAACAGTGGGCAACTAGTTGGAAAAGTTACTGAAACGTCAAATGCCTTACTTAAGGCTAGAGGTACCTTATATATATCGATCTATTCTTTGGCCCAATCCGAGTTTCATACAGAGAAACTCTAGCTCCGTATTCTAGCACGAACCACTGGACCAGCGAGGCTTTGCAAACAATGTGAACTACATAAAAAGATAAATGACGGAACTTTAACGGCAAAAATTGCGTTTACTTTAAAATGCAATTACTTTGTCTATGCATCCTTTAAGAAGAAAAAGTTACACCCTCCTTACTTTATATTATTTTCAAAATACTATTTTTTCCAGTTTGCGAGTCTTAAGCAACGTCACATGGCTTGGCGCAGACAATGGCGGAACTATAGTATTACCACCGAAAGAAATTGTGCGGTTTCATTGGTGGTTCTTCCCCAAAGAAGCTGATAAAGTGTATGAGACCACGGTCACTTGTTCATGTATCTGTTTAATTGACGGGAAGTAAGTACATTCGCATGATGTACCTTTTTTCGATTACCGCAATTTATATTCAACTTATATTTGCAGCATTACTAATTTAAATTAATTAATGCGTTTATGGTCAATACATCATAAAAATACCTTGTTTGACCTATCCCACTATAAATTCACCTTACGCACATCTAAGGGTAGCTGGAAGAGATCTCTTATAGGCTTTCCTTTGTATACTTCTTTTGTAAGGGTTTGATATAACAAATTTGGTACATAAATAATAAAAATAAAAAAATAATAAAAAAATCATCTTCAACCGACACTGGACATATGGCTCCCAACGTCCACGGTCCGGGTCGCTTGTATCCAGCGGCTCCTTACACCTCGTCTGATGTCATCTATCCACCTAGTTGGGGGTCGACCAACGCTGCGTTTACCAGTGCGGGGTCGCCATTCCAGCCCCTTGGAACCCCAACGTCCATCGGTTCTTCGAGCTATGTGCCCCGCTCATTGCCACAATAACATAAAGACAAGTCAATACATAATAGAATGTTTTTGATGCAATGCCGTAAAGTATCATCATGATGAACCAATTCTCGGCTCACTACAGAGCACGGGTCTCCTCACAATATGAGAAGGGTTTGGCCATAGTCCACCACGCTGGCTATGTCCTTATTGGTAGATTTTTTTACATTAACCATTTATTGCAGGCCTGTTGGAGAACCTACCGAAGTATTTATTAACCTTACAGGGTTTTCAGAACTACCAGATTTGAGGGTAGGTAATTTTCAAAATGTGTAATTTTTATAACATGATGTTTTCACAACCACTTTGAAGATTTAAAATTCAAGTTAGCAATGCTTTATGACCTACCTACTTGAAGATTTTTATAACTTTAATCTGACCCACACTTTTATTGGTTTATATTATATTATACCTATGTAAGTAACACATATGCGTTTAATGGGTGTATCTGATTTACAGATATTGCCAAAAACGTTAAACATTCACGACACCGTAGTGGGCGAAAGTATCACATTTCCAATCACACTGTACAATTATGGATCGTGTTTTTTCACATCAAAGTTGTATCATCTCATTGAGGGCATGGGTGACGACCATAGAAGCGACAAACTTGACATTGACTCCTCCGTCGTAAGTAACCTAAATCATACCTAGATCTTACAGTAGGCGTTGGTTAGTGGTGGAAACATTTATTCCGACGTGACTTTCCAAATAATCGCGACATCATCATCATCATGATCAACCCATTACCGACTCACTAAAGAGCATGGGTCTCCTCTCAATATGAGAAGGGTTTGGCCATATTCCACCACGCTGGCTATGTGCGGATTGGCAGACTTCACACGCCTTTGAGAACATTATGGAGAACTCTCAGGCGTGCAGGTTTCCTCACGATGTTTCCCTTCACTGTTAAAGCAGGTGATATTTTAATTGTTTAAAAACGCACATAACTCCGAAAAGTTAGAGGTGCGTGCCCGGATTCGAACCGCCGACCTCTGATTAGGAGGCTGACGCCCTAACCACTGAGCTATCACCGCTTCTAATATACAATAATCGACATACCTGATAGTAATACAGACAATGCTTAAAAATAGTGAAATTAAGAAGGGAGACTTGCTGCAGCTCCAATCCTGACATGTTTTTGAATCTCGATATTAGACGACCTCCGTGGCGCAGAGCGTGCGCTGCTACATTATAAAGTTGGAGGTCCTGGGTTCGATTCCCGGCTCGAGTCTGGTCTGTTGGTAGGCTTCGGCCGTGGCTGGTTACCACCCTAGTGACAAAGACGTGTCGCCAAGCGATTTAGCGTCCCGGCACGATGTCGTGTAGAAACTAATTAGGAGTATGGGTTAAACAAACCCCTCAAAGGTTATCCCGCTACCATCTCAGACCGCATCATCACTTAGAGATGCCGTCAAGAGCAAACTTGTGGTCAAAAAAAATCCTCGATATTCGAATTAGATCGTGATAGTCGTGACTGTTGTGTGGGCATCATCTAGCTACCAGAATCACTGTACTGGCCCAACCACAGTAACCGTCAATTACAATACATATTTTCACATTATATCATCATCATGATCAACCCATTACCGGCTCACTACAGAGCACGGGTCTCCTCTCAATATGAGAAGGGTTTGGCCATAGTCCACCACGCTGGCCATGTGTGGATTGGCAGACTTCACACGCCTTTAAGAAACTTATGGAAAACTCTCAGGCGTGCAGGTTTCCTCACGATGTTTTCCTTCACCATTGAAGCAAGTGGTATTTTGTTTAAAAACGCACATAACTCCGAAAAGTTAAGAGGTGCGTGCCGCCGTGATTCGAACCGCCAACCTCTGATTAGGAGGCTGACGCCCTTACCACTGGGCTATCACCGCTTCAGTAGTATGTAATACACATAATATCTGTAATTGAAAAAATCTTTTTAAAATTTGTATTGAATATATATAACGATTCATAGATGCCTGTATTAGGTTTATGTGAATAAAGCTAATTTTGACTTTGACTTTAACGAAGACATTATTGGATTTTATGGTACAGAACAGTTTGAAACCCTCAAACCATTGCGAAGTGAAGATCACAGTGACAGCAGACGGAGCTGGTCCGCGACAAATAGACATTAAATTCACTGTGCTCTTTCGCACCGAATTCGACGAGGTGGAAGAGATACAGCCAATCAAAAAGACTATATGCATCATCTGGTACGATGGGATATACCCAACGATCAAGGTATTAAGAGATTGAGAGTCCATAGTGGGAGGACTATTTTACATAATATCAAAGAAAGCGAAAAAAAGTGAGATAGAAATGAAATAAATTTAGCTTTAAAAATGCATTAATTCCCAAGTTTTTCTGCCAAAATGTGGAGCCCTTTAAGACAGACAATACGCAAAAAAAATCTGATTAATTTTATCTTTGCATATTGTGGTAGAAGTAGAAGTAGTAGACGTGTGAACCGTGACCGTTCAATTCGAAAGGATAATTTTAAGATATACTCTGGTGACCTCATAGCGACCACCGTAGGCAATGTTGTAAACAGAAAAAATAAGACCATGTCCCATGTAAATATAAATAAAGGACTCCTTGGGAAGTATAAATGGCTTCCCCATAATTATCTAATTGATGCAATTTTAAATATATGATGATAAGTATACATTGTTATATTATTCAAGATATATTCTTGTATATATATACATTTATTGGGAATATGAGAATTAAGACTAGGTGACCATAATTTTTTGTTGAATTTCAGGTTAAGCGTACGATATCAGTACGATGTCCTGTTATTTTAAGCAATAATTGCGTCTGGAATATAATTAATGTTGAAGAGTGAGTATGATATCTAATAAGTATGACGACCCCTATGACGAACTCCGTGGCGCAGTGCGTGCGCTGTCGCTTTATAAAGTTGGAGGTCCTGGGTTCGATTCCCGGCTCGAGTCTGGTATGGTGCGATATTTCGGTCGTGGCTAATTACAACCCTACCGACAAAGACGTGTCGCAAAGCTAATTAGCGTTCCGGCACGATGTCGCGTAGAAACCAATTAGAAGTGTGGTTTACCATACCCCTAACATCATCACTTACCACCAGGTGAGATAGCCGCCAAGGGCTTACTTGTAGTGTATAAAATATGCATAATTGACTCATTAAGCATCTCGTAATGCTTTCAGATTCAATAAAGCTTTGGAAGACTGCCGGCCGAATAAACCTCTGAACGTCAACCTGTATGCACCGGATCTTTGTGTTCGAAACACTGATGTGGAACTAATACTTGTACTGGGATGTGTTTATAGTGTGCCAGTACCTTTCAATTTTCGGAGAGAGAAGATCTGTAATTGCGAAATGGTTGAGGTCAAAGTTGGTATATCAACTTACGAGATGCGACATACATGTGTTCACCGACCTTTGATAGAAATTCTACCGATGAATGGCATCGTGACAGTAAGTTTTGTAGGCTGCCCGTTATCTCTAACATTTTGAGGAAGGCAACCACCTATAATACAATTATTGATATCAAAGGGGTTAACATGGGAAGTCCTTTTTGCAAGGCAGGATAAATACTCTTATCTATAAGCGATTGCGTCTAAATGTTATTTTTGAGTCGTAAATTGCCTAAAAATTGGAGAACTACGAATAAAAACATGAAATTAGCTTGATCACAGGTTTAAAGTGAATTTGATGTCATTAGAGTAAGTATTCACCTATTTTGGTTTATATTCCAGCCTGAAAACCCAGTTTTATTACACTTAAAACTGATATATACATGCGAGGGTCGCAATACCCTTTGCTTTGTTATGACGATGCCTAACCATCGCACGCTAAACCTCTTCATGCACATCCGCGCCCACGTGAACTCGAAGGGCGTCCTAGCTCCTTTACACAGGGTAGTTGGTGAGGAAAAATATCTGACAGTCATGGATTGTGGAAGGGTACCTATCAACAATCTTGACCCTGTTATAAGGGTAAATTTCTACTTTATCTATTAGTCTCCTTACTAGTTGGTAAAGTCTACTCTAGTCACTGACATTTTGTTGTTGATTCAAACACTAGCAAATACTGACAAAATACATATTGGCCTATACGTAAAGACCCATTCCGAGACCCTTATTAATGAGCTTTCTAGTGTGCAGTATGCAACACATGAATTGCTGATGATGATAGTAATTCGAGTCCAGTCGTGTTCTATTTACTTAACAGTTTCCACCTTTTTAAGATTGTTTGGTTCTACAATCCCACGGATGTGTTTACGACATGGCGCCTTCTTCGCGGTAATGCAATAAAACCAGACTCAGTCATACGATGCCTGCAATACTTTGCGGAAGTTCCGCCAAATGACAAATTGGCTATCCCTTTCGCATTCATGCCCACGGAAATGATTGATTACGAGGTAAACAATGTTTCGTTATTATGTGAATAAACTGACAAAAGTTTTTCGTCAAGTCAAACGCCATTGACCATTACAAACTTCAGGTGGTGTTTTACTGCTCATTTGGATACGACGTAGTCAGTTTCCTGGTAAAAGGGCAAGGTGGACTTCCGAATTGTATAGAATCCAGGCTCAATATGCCTTTGTATGTTGAAAGGATCATAAGGTCTGCGTATCGGCAGAATGTTGTAAGTCACGTTTAAAAATATAAATGTAACAAACGTAGTTCCAAGATAGATCTTCCTATATATTATTGTATTGTATGTACGCATACATGTATCTTTTTCATGTTCCTGTCGTGCCTCTGAGGGGGGGCCTTGTAGTTAGGCCCTCGGGGGAGGTTCCACCTCGGCCGACGTGAAAGTGCATCGCTTTATTTTAGTGGGTATTCTGCTCGCCAATCTGGCCGCCGGAGAGCCCCACATACCCCGCGAGAAAAGGCCCAATACCCATTTCCCAGCGTTAATAAAAAAAAAACTCTGTCATTTCCATTGATATATTTTCGTTACTTCAACAGGTTTATTTATCTAAGGAGCATATGACCGTACCAATTATGCTGACGCATTCACTTTCTAGAGATGTTATAGCTATTACGAATGATACTGACCATGTGAAAAGATTTATTTGGCTACCGTAAGTTCAGATACAGATTACAGATCTAAAATTGTTAATGGCTTGCTCTAGCCTTGAGCGGTATATTTGATGTAATCATTTATTCTTCTTGCTATCAAAAGCTTTTGCTTGTTGCTTCGATGTTGGATCATTAATAACTTTTACGTTCATTTCTTGATTAGCACCTATCAACAATCTCAATAATATAAAAACAGCTTAGTGTAGTTACCTATAATACGTGCTTATCTAATATCTGGGTATGTTGAATTGCTCATCTGGGACACTTTTTCGACGTTTACTTAATGTTTAAAATAACGTTAACTCTTAGAAAATCCGCTTTGCTTGCTTTGTCCAGTTTTCTTTAAGATCGACTAATTTTCTCTATGGAAACTTTTTAGTGAGAGAATCCCTAACATAGTCAACATAGTGATGACGCCTTGGTGGGGAGTCATCCAGCCTAAATCAACGGAGTGGATCACTATGACTGTTTACACCTTACAAGAACCTGCCACGTTTACGTTAGATATCTAAACATTATTAAGTTCAAATATGAAACAAAATTATTTCTTTTTTTTACATATATTTTTGCCTGTTGATGATTTGACACTTTAATATGTGTCCATACTAACCATTTGTAATCCAAAATATCCCATAGGACGACTGTAGCATGTGAAATTCTCGATATGACCGAGAGGAAACGTTATCAGAAAAATGAGCTTTTGCGAAGAACTAAAACTGAAAAATGCAATCAGGAGTTTATAATAATGGAGGATGGCATGTTTCATCCCGTACGTATGCCTATATTACTGCTGCCAAATGATTCCTATATAGAATCTTCGAGATCACATAATATGATTCCCAAGCCTGTGTGCATATTACGATATTTAGCTAGTACAAACCTAATATATCTAGATTATTGAATAGATAAATAGATAGATAATTAAATGTTGCAACCATGGTAGCAGAGAGGAGGATTCATGAACAAGCCATATTGCCATTCGGAACCTTTCGGGTCCTGGGGTGACTGTCGGGGCGTTACAACTACAGGCGGGGCTCTAGGTAGAACCATTTATCAGGGAATGAATAAGTTAGCTATGGAAGCGGTGATAGCCTAGTGGTTAGGGCGTCAGCCTCCTAATCAGAGGTCGGCGGTTCGAATCCGGGCCTCTAACTTTTCGGAGTTATGTGCGATTTTTTTTAAAAAGATTAAAATATTACCTGCTTCAACGAAACGTCTGTGATACATGCTCGTCTGGGTGTGCAGTGAGGAAACCTGCACGCCTGAGAATTCTCCATAATGTTCTCAAAGGCGTGTAAAGTCTGCCAATCCGCACATGGCCAGCGTGGTGGACTATGGCCAAACCCTTCTCATATTGAGAAGAGACCCGTGCTCTGTAGTCAGCCGGTAATGGGTTGATCATGATGATGATGATGAATAAGTTAGAAGTTTCGCAGGACATAAACGACTGTCCACCATATGTTTTGGATTTGAAAAAGCCGCAGCCGTCATACCTTGCCATGACAGTCTCGATATCATCGAAAGGCCAACGTGACGGATATCCCAGAATGTTGTTAAAGCAAATGTGGGAAAATGTACGTATTCTTCCTATTCCACAATATTTCTACAGCGTGCGTACAATAATTCGCATTGTAAACGTGGGTTCTCTGGTGATTTCTTCTAAAGCATAATTGGCCCTTTAGACCTTCACAAACTGTCAGCTTGCAGCAGCTTCAGTTTGGGCTGTATCTTCACTTCTCAACCTTATATTAGTATACATTGTGACGTCAGATCAGTACTTGTGACTTTAGCCTCCCTTTTTTCCCTAATTCAGTCCCCGGCACCGACCTTTAAGTTTTTGGATTTATGTGCGTCAATATTACTGGCTTTAACGGTGAAGGAAACTATAGAGAGGAAATCTTCATGCCTGAGTTAGCGTTCCGGCACGATGTCTGGTAGATACCAATTAGGAGTGTGGGTTTATCATACCCCAAACAAGTTAACCCGCTACCATCTTAGATTGCATTATCACTTACCACCAGGTGAGATAGCCGTCAAGGGCTAACTTGTAGTGTATAAAAGAGTCCTCCATAATGTTTTCAAAGGCGAGAGAAGCGTCATAACTCTTTTAATTTTTAAGGGAGTCCTGCCTCTGTAGTGGGCCGTAAAGGTTTGATAATGATGATGACGAGAATGTTCTATATAAAACACATTACTATATACTAACTTTATAAATTTCTATCAACTCAATCTGCCGAAAATTGAAATTATTTTATTCTGTGAAAATACTCGACAAGGATGCCATCATAATACCGTGTGAGCAGTAACCTAAAAGATCTCAATTTTAGCATTCCTAAATTCTGTATGATAATTTTCAGACACCGACATACGATCTCCTATCATCAGACTTGAATTTATACGGCAATGTAGATGGCACGGCCGGAAATAACTTGACCTCCACTGATATATCGAAAATTATTGACGCCTTGCTGTGGTATATTTTAATGATTTTATTACCTTACCTTCATTATAGTTAATATTTCCATGTTTTAAGTTACGCTTTAAGCAGAAGTTTAGCTAAAGTTAAAATAAGAGGAGTTTAGTGGTTAGGCGATTTCGTAATAAAGAGTAAAGCAATCGGCATTTTAATATTTTGAAAAATATAATTAGAACTCAAAGCGAGTGAAAATAGAATTAAGATTTATTCTTTATTTTTCAATAAACTATTTGTTATTAGAACTGACCCTTGATGGAACCCTTAAAAAACTTCACTTAATTATCTAAGATTAGTGATAATGGGTCACATTATGGAGACTGCACTTTTTAATCGTGTATAAGGGACTAAGACAACATAGAGCTGTCAGACAGTAGTGTTTGATTGTAGTGTCGTCAGAATGACCGGGCTATTTAGAACATTTCTTTATTAATAGTTCGATACTAAATATAACACAACAGTTACTAGAAACTGGTCACTAACATTGCACGGTGATTCTGATGCACTCTTTTTATTCACGTTTTTCAGGGATGCTTTGCATAGCAAGATGTTCAGAACGCATCTAGAATATTATGCTAAGGAAGACATTCCTACGCACGCTCAGCTGGTCAAGGTTATTGAAAGCGACATGAAGTCCAAGTTAAGCAGAAGGTTAGTTATTTATGGGAACTACTGAAAAGAACACGTTGGTTTCTTGAGAACAATTCACGAAAATAAAGATCTCAAGTATCACATACTCCAGATTATCGTACTGTTCTTATTAAGTTTACTGGTTCAAATGCTGGGTAACGCAAACTTACCGCACAAGCTGAAGATCGAACTAAATATTTTGACAGCGACAGCAATACGAAGGGCTACCGATTAATATAGTACATTCCATATTAACTGGCGTCTTTCCACTTGAAACCGTCATTAGAAATAACAATAGGAATTAATTAATTTAATTACGTTATTTTTAAAAAATATTCTATGATTATTCAAAAGTATCAACACTGGTTGGTTTGCAACAAAATAGATAAGGCCGAAACGGTTTTTTTTTAAAATGAATGGGCTCTATGAGTGTTTGGTTTATTACCCCTATTGTTTAGGTTCAAGTGGAAAGACGTAAGTTAATATGGAATGTACTATAACTTCTAGAATAGATATCACATATTTTATTCAAGTAACTAACTTGTATGGTGTCTAGAGGTAATTTTCAAATTACGAGATGTTTCTCAAAATTTAACTTCAATTTTCAACCTTACCGATTGACCTGTATGTATGTATATATGTGAGGAAATAATTCAATTTAATATTTATCTACTTACAATTGAAGGTTTGTATACTTAGCAAAATACAAATGACAATCCGTTACTCTATAAACTCACTTTCAAAGAAGAACATTAGGTCGAAGTTTAGGTTTTTAATAGCTACTTATTATAGTTACGCTAATTTATTAGTTTTATTATCATTTAGCGACAAAACTCAAAGCTTATTGTTTTCGTTTCTTTAATTATACCATTTTAATATTACCTTTCTCCTATTTAGAGTGACGTCCGGAATATGTGACGCCATTGTTAATAAAGCGATGTTCCACGTGTACAACCTCAATTCGAAACACGAAGAAACTATTTTTGATGCGCAATAGCTATTAATTGTAATTTTATTATCTTTTAGTTAGTTAATAGAATTAAAAGTACATTTTTATGTAAAAAAAATTATAGTTTTATTTCGTAAACGATACTTAATCCTCAAAGCTTAAAGTTGCGTGTTTTATAAACTGTAATTTAAACCTCAAGGTCATATTAGTGTCCTGTTGAATCTGGCTTAGTATAAGTTTTCGTGAAAACTAACTAATCTAAATTATTTCTATTCGAGATCTCCAGAAGTATTTCTCATGATGATTCTCATGTAACAACTTTATATTTTTTCTGAATTCACTACGAACAAACACACTGTTACGGAGTTCCCTCATCAGCATTGCCTTCCCCTTTATAATATCAACGCAAGATGGTTAAAATACATAGGTTCCAAATCATCACTCAAATGTAATAATTTTATATTTCCATCCCTGTAGTACGTCAAACAAAGAAATGTCTCTAGACAACATTTTAGGAAGTATGAGACATAAGCACTATTTATTATGATTACGTTGCAAAATTCATGAATAAAGTTTATTTATTTAACCTGAGCTTCATTTATGCATCAACTCTTGATGCTCCGGTATTGAAGCGAAACGTCAGTAAAGTGCGTATTTTGAAAATCCGTGTAGTGTTGCTTCTAAAAGATTTTAATTTCTGTACGGAAGAAGAACAGCAACCACAATAACAAATGTAATATAATAACACCATTCATCGCAAGATCCAGACTCCCTGCTCAATAAAATTTAATGTTTTTTGCAAACTGATGATATTTTCGAAGATCCAATTTACTTCAGCGAAAAATAAAAAACATTTTGGTCAATCACATTTATTTTCAAAATTATTATTGAAATCAATAAAACAATAATCAATCAAAACAATCTTATAAAAAAAATACACTTACGAGTGAATATCACAGTATCAGTCGAGTAGTTTATCTAGTTTTAATTGTAATTTCTTGGGTCTAGGAGTGGAGATTACCGTGACGGCAACTCGGTCGCCTAACTTCAGATTGGCGTTGCCCAAATTGCTTGTATGTATGAGTCCGTTGTCACCCACGCCGCAATCCACGAAACACCCAAACGGGACCACGTTTCGTACCACGCCTAAAATAATTATTGTTACAAATTTAACTGATTAAAAAACACTCAGATCGTTGAAAATGGGAGTCCCTAATTTAAGTAAACTCAGTGGAGTACAATCAAGATTTTTGACATTACAGCCATCGTCCGCCCGTGTGACCTTGAAAACTGGCCCTAAGAGGATTGCATTCAAAGATATAGTATAACTAATTTAGCACAAAACGTTTAACATTAGGAAGACCATGCCTAGAATACGGGCGCATAGCGTCAGACTAAAAAAGGTAGAACGCCAGAACCTCAATTGACGCACTTACTAGGGAGCCGAGATACCATAACTGCGTTCAGTTGACGTGCGAACTTCAGAACATGTGCACTTATGTTTTGGAGGTTTATAGCGTAACTATAATAATAGTGGTATGTTATGATGGCAGGAATAAAGTTAATCTTTTTATCTATCACTCTCTTTGTTATAGGTTAACTTGACGGCATAACATAAAGGTACATTGGTTATAGTCAGATTAACTCTTGCTGGAAAGTAAGCAATAAGGTTCTGGGTATCACTGGTTTTTATCTAGTTCTTCTTTTTTCTTACTCACCTGTCAATGACATGCCTTTCTCTAACTGCTCGCTTGCTTGTACCGTCATGGAGTAAACAGGCCGGCAGAAGGTGATCATGTTATCTTCATACGCTTTTTGCCTGAACGCATTTATTATAAGCTCCAGAGTACTGACATCGGCGTCTAGATCTTTGCTCATATTTGTGATGTCGATGTTAGACGTTTTAATTTCAACTTGTTGGGGAAAGTGTGGTTGGGTCAACTCTTTTATGTTGACGCCGATCTTTTTGGCAAATCTACGAAATAAATAAAAGGATACATCCCGAACATACAAGGAGTATGTTGGGGATGTATCATGTATTCTTAAAAATATTGAGCGAAATGTTGAAAAAAAGTATGACTTGATTTAGGTTAGTATCTACGAAATGAACGCACTGATCCGTGCGCTTACAAATTCCGGTAGGTAATTTCCCAGTTATTTCTGTATATAGATGGCATGCCTTATTGAGAATATTCCTATCAAACACTAGCACCGTTTTAATTATTAACTTTAACCTAGCTCCAAAGGCCTACTCTCATTGGAGACACTGTCAAGAGCATGGATCCATTTGGTTTATTGCGGTTTGGCGCGCTGTTACTCATAACGTAGATAATTATGTTAATGCCGGGCATTAACTTCTACATAATTAATAAAAATCAGTAGAAGCTGAGACCGTAACCAAGGAAAGAACGACAATGTGTTTTTCATCAAAATCCTAACTAATCCAACGCTTTGATTTTGGTATCAGTAACTACGGATCGGTGTCATTGAAATTTCTATATTAATATTGTGATGTTAAAGTAACGTTAATCCTAAGGTTACCTGGCAGAGATCACTACTAAGCGATAAGGCCGCCTTTTGCAGAAGCAGGATACTGCTTCTGCTTGTTTTTTTATTATTTTTACTTGTTGTGGTGTACAAATAAAGAATAAATAAAATCAAATAAATAAAGTTATTCCATACATTTTCCATCAGAATATGGACACAACTATGGATAAAAAATGATTTTTATCAATCTCGCTCGCACTCATAAGCGTTAACGGAACGAAATTGGTGGCACTTTTCTAAATTCTTTAATAACTGAGTATATGCTGGCGCGATCCACATTTTAGCAGCGGTAGTAGCATAATAAAGTAGTGTATTGAATATACGATATATAAATATTTTTATAAATATATCATGTAAGCGAACTCACCAAACATATAGAAAAATGGTCACTTCTATCAAAATTCTCAACACTCAGATTAGATTTAACTAAGATAGGTAGTGTATACTAACGATTTAGCAACAGCATAACTTTCCGGATGTATTATAGTAGTGTCCAATGGCTCGGAGCCGCTTAATACTTTAAGGAAGCCAGCGCACTGCTGATACGTGATCTTCCCGATTCCTGCGACCTTCAAAATCTCCGCTCTTGATTTAAATCCGCCATTGTCTTGACGATACGCTATTATTTTCTTGGCGCGTCCTTCGTTTAATCCAGAAATACGCCTATAAATATCATATTTTAAGTATTCATAGGCAGGTATATAGCACTCCAAATATTGGTTATATTAGGTTTTCTGAAATATTCTTTGTATATCCAATATCATTTATATCAATCGACGGCTGGGGTCTACTGCGTTGTATGTTCCTGAGTCACGACCCAAAGCCCGTAGGATCCCAAAGTCCCTCGATACTCCGAGCTAAGCTCTATCACTTATCCATCTCAACTCGTTTGGCTATATGGGTAAATCTGCTTGGATGGATTTCCTCATTACAGATTTGATCACTTAGTTACTTCAAGAACAGTCCTTTCCATCATTCACTGTGAGTGCTACAAATATTTCTTTGCGATCAAAACAGAAATGAGGATATCCAAAAAAGGATGTTACTGTCTTAGCTCAGTCAGGAAGTGTAGTGGCAATGGGCAAGACACAGAAAAGTCGGACAACATGGAACTCGGAATACCGACGGACGGTCTAACGACGCAGCAATAACGTCTTTGGTTTGATATGTTGCTTATGATGAATACTATTAAAATTAATATATATACCTCAACATAGCCTGAGATGCTGTATTAAGATCTACCCCAACGAGACTCACAACTTTCTCCACGGTACCATCTAAAGCAGATTCCAACATTTTTGGCGGTATATCATGTTGATAAAGGCCTACGCCCAAATTTTTTGGCTCAACCTAAAAATACGTAAAGCATAATTAGACATCATAGTAAATAAACGAGATTTTTCGTGTAAACTAAAATTCAAATTTTACAATATGTCGTCCCTTCAAATAATCTTTCTTCTTTTTCAACGTATAAATCTCATTTTTAATTATTAATTATAGATACCTTAATTAGTTCTCCCAAGGGATCCAATACTCTTCTCGCAATTGATAAAGCTGATATCAAATTGGGATCCATATTTGGATGTTCCTGAAAACAATTTTTTAGTGGTAGATATGCTTTTAGCACCATATTCTATTTGATTTTAATTTCATATTCTGTCAAGGCTCAGAGTCACTCAACGGGCGATGGAGAGAGCTATGCTGGGAGTATCTCTACGTGATCAAATCCGAAATGAGGAGATCCGTAGAAGAACCAGAGTTACCGACATAGCTCAGCGAATTGCGAAGTTGAAGTGGCAATGGGCGGGGCACATAGCTCGGAGAACCGATGGACGTTGGGGTCCCAAGGTGCTGGAATGGCGACCCCGCAGCGGTAAACGTAGCGTTGGTCGACCCCCAACTAGGTCGACAGACGACATCAGACGAGTCGCAGGGAGCCGCTGGAAGCAAGCGGCCGTGAGCATTGGAACTCCCTACAAAAGACCCTACAAAAGATGATGATGATGATTCTGTCAAACTTAACAAATTTGACGTAGCATACCTTTTGAGCTTCCTTGCTAATCGAGTAAATGGATGCGCCTTGTTCAGGCACTATGATAACTGGAATTTTGTCAGATATGTGATGCTTCTTCAGCCACGATTCAGTTTGCCGACACGCTGTACCGTTGCCTAAGCCAATGAGTTCTACCCTAAAACGATACATTTACCTAAACTACGACAGAATTATGTAACTAATTTGTATTAGTATATAGAGCAAACAATAAAGGCGAAAGCTAAAAAATGCGCATCATTTAACACTCTTCAACTTCAAGTTACTTTCAGTCTGTGAGAGTTACACTAGCTCTCACGGAATGAAGTTAAACGTGTCGAAGACAGAGATGCTTGTTTTTAAAGCGGGAAAAGGGTCGGAGAGGGTCTACGACGCGTATTTCAATGGAATAGTGGTTCGGACCGTGAGACGGTTCAAATACCTTGGCCACATCTTAGCCACAGCCGATCATAAGGACGAACTTCACATTGAACGTGAAATGCGGGCATTGTCGTTTCGGTGCAACATGCTCACGCGCAGATTTGCTAATTACAGTTTACTAGGGTGCCTTGCCTGCCTTGTATGCATGCATAAAGAAGGCATTTCAAAATAAATACCTGTGTTTCATTAGTAGATTACTCAGTTGGCTGGCCGCATGATCGTTATTGTTGTGAAAGTTTGGATAAATGTTGCACACTTCTAATTTCGCACCTGTGGTGTCTATAATACCCACCTATAAACCACATTATAACATTAGAACACTTCAATCAATGTAACCTTCAAAAGCTTAACTGCATAAGTAATGAACTTAGTTTCTGACTATATGCAATCTTAGTACAAGCTCCATCGTTATTTTATTTTACTTTAATAGTATTTTGTTGTTGAATTACTGGAAATCATTTAGAATCTGCAGAATAATGGAGTCCAGTAACCAATTACAAATTATCAGAATAAAATAAATGCTGGTACAATCTAGCCTAATCTTCTAATCCTAAACATTTCCAATCTAAATAAACATGCTGTACTATGAATTAGATTAATGTGGATTGAATATAATGGCTTTGTATTCCATATTTAATGTGGAATTATCATTATGAGGGTACATCATCATCATCATCATGATCAACCCATTACCGGCTCACTACATATCACGGGTCTCCTCTCAATATGAGAAGGGTTTGGCCATAGTCCACCACGCTGGCCATGTGCGGATTGGTAGACTTCACACGCTTTTGAGAACATTATGGAGAACTCTCCGGCGTGCAGGTTTCCTCACGATGTTTTCCTTCACCGTTGAAGCAAGTGATATTTTAATTGTTTAAAAACGCACATAACTCCGAAAAGTTAGAGGTGCGTGCCCGGATTCGAACCGCCAACCTCTGATTAGGAGGCTGACGCCCTAACCACTGGGCTAACACCACTTTCAAGTGGACTGAATTGTTAAGTGTGATATTACATCTTCAGAAATTGATCAATGTTGGATTCCAAAAATTACCTTGCAGCCAGCTTTAAATCCAGGATCTAAGCCAGCTATCCTTCTATTCTTAATTGGTTCTGTCAGCAAATATTTTTCCAAGTTTGTAGTAAATGTTTTAACTGCTTCCTTTTGAGCAGCATTGGTTAAGTCTGCTCTAACTTTTCTAGACAGCCAGGGCTTAATAAGTCGATTGTAAGCGTCGCCCAGTCCTTTGCACACCCAGTGCTTACTTTGCCAAAGAGTAAGACAATAACTATATTTAAAAAAAATATACTAAGCATTAAAAGGAAAGTTCTAATAGCATGTTTTGGTCTACCTACTATGTACGGAAAATATCAAAGAAAAAGGTTCAAAGGTTATTTTTACCAATATTTTTATCTTAGCATTGTCCATCTGACCCATTTACATTTCTGATGGGAGTGGGTGACCAAGTCCTAAGTTAAAGAGTAATTAACATAGGGCTATGCATAAGGTTGCGTCAACAAAATACTAAATAAAATATCAACCAATAGACATAGAAAGTTGGAAATATACTCTTGATCTGCTTATTGCCTAGTTGCTCCTTGGGGCTCGCCTGATGTCATCTGTTTACCCAGTGGTATTTACCAAAACAACTGGGTCACACCTCCAGCATTTACTGGGACCTCGTTCTTCCAAATATGAGATGCAACAATGGTCATTTGAACTTTGTAAATTAAAAATGTGGGTAGTACTAGTAAAAATTTTAAATTTACTTTTCAAGCCTGTTATAAAACCAATCAGGTACAATAACTTTCACGGAAAGTATTTTTTCATCTTCGCCTCTATTAACTGCTAATGTTTGATAGCATTTCACAAAGTTCACTGGACACTTCCATTCAAAATACAACTTATATGTTTCTGGGTCTGTTTTTGTATCAGGTTTCTTGTTATCACTCTCTTGTTTCTCTTTAGAGGAACTTTTTGTTCTGCTACTTTGAAGAATGAATCTGGTTTCTTCTTTTCTGAAATATTTTAATGATTAAAAAAATATTATAATTTTTCTATATGTATTTATAAAATCTGTAATGCTCAACTTCATGCTATATTGCCCTCTGATCTAGAATTTACGTAATTATATCTTACAGTATGATAATAAATGAGTAGAATAGTACTTGGTAACTAACTGCCTTAGAGAAATAAAGATAATAGGGACCAGTATGTAAGCCAAAATATTGAAGCGTGTGTTCTATTATTGTTTAGAGTTCTAGATTAAGATAAAATGTTATACTATACATACAAATTCCTCATTTGTTCGAGAACTCTTGTGTCTTTATAGATAATATCTGCCACAATATGAGTTATATGAGCATCAACTTTATCAAAATTGGACAACTCATCTGCATTAGTAATCAGTTTGTTCAGATCTACAAATCCTCCATTCAATGCATTGACTGCATGTTGCTCTAAGCCTAAGTTACGAGCCCTCTCTGCCAATGATAAGGAGTTGGACTTCAATGGGCTATACTGAAAAAATAATATAAAATACTATTAATTTCTAAGAAAAGGTACTCCAACATACCATGCCAGGATTAACCCAAAGGATACTTCCTACCCAGATAAAATATTTCTGACTGAAAGTAGAAAAAGTAGTAAATTTTGATACTAAATTAATAAGATGTTTACCACTAAATCCACTTCTGATAAATTTCTTGCATTCAAAATACTCTGTTCAATTTCTGGGGTCAACTTTTTAGATTTCTTCAATGTTTCCAAAACAGACTTTACTTTCTTTTTCAGTTGAACAACATTTTGGTAACTATCATACAATTCTTGGAGTCTAAAAATAATAAATTTAGTAGATACAGTGTATTTTTTTAATGGGGCAGCATGGGGCAATCCACACACCACACACATTTCTTTGTTAAACATATAACTGTGGCATATGCAATTTTAGCATCAAGTATAAGCTGTGCTTTAAAAATGAACAATACTATAATTTCCTTGGAATCAGTATAACGTGACAATCAGAAAAAAACCAGGATAGCAAAACTTAGTCAAATTTAGTAAAATAAAGCAGTAATAAGTAAAATAAAACTACCTTATATATTTATATAAAATGAACAAAAAGCTTAATTTGCTATACAACAGGAAAATCTGCATGTTGCAGGTTGTTGCTATAATTACTTCAATCTCTATAAATCAAATCACACAGATCTTACAAAATACAGTATTGCATTTATTAAGTTTGGTCATCATGATCAACCCATTCTCAGCTCACTACAGAGCATGTGTCTTCTCTCAATATGAGAAGGGTTTGGACATAGTCCACCAAGCTAGCCATGTGCAGATTGACAGGCTTCAAATGCCTTTGAGAACATTATGGAGAAATGTCGGGCATGCAGGTTTTCTCACAATGTTTTCCTTCACTGTAGAAGCAAATTATATTTTAATTGCTTAAAAACGCACATAACTCCGGAAAGTTAAAGGTGCATGCCTAGGTTCGGACCACTGACCTCTTATTAGGAGGCTGACAGCATCAAGTTTGGTCAATACTAAGCAATGGTACCTACTTTTACTGTAGTAAAATACTCCAGGCACTGCTAATAGTCTTACCTATCAGGCATCAAGTGATCAACTGCTTCCTTCCTATATCTTGCAATGAATGGCAGAGTACAACCATCAGACAGCAGAGTAATAAACTTTTGAGCTAGTATCGGTGAGATTTTTTCAAAATACGATAGCATATCAGCTTCATTTAGATAATTGTTATAGTCATCACTTTGCTTGTCTTGACCATAGTCTTCATTCTCCGTGTAATTTGCATTTAATATTTCTGATTGTTTTTTAACAGATATTTTCTTGGGTACACTTTTTTTGATTACATTTTTCTTCGGTTTAGGCTGAGTGGATGTTTCCTCTATTTCTTTAATATTCTTACCAAGCCTTCTTTTAGGAGCAGGTTTATCTATATAGCCGGGTTCTTCAATTTTTCTCTTTCTTGTTTTTCTCTCTGGCTTTTCCATATTTATTTGTTATTTAAAAAATGTATTTGACAAAATAATTTAAGTTACATTCAAACAACCTTAAAACCGTACCTACATACAACCGTAATAAATAGGTAGACTTGAGGTAAACAACAACGAAACAATTCAGCAACTTTGAAATAACTGAAAGTTGATGTTTTTGCCGTCAGCTGATAATCCATTGTTTTTTTAATATGTTCTAATCCGGATAGGCAAAGATCGAAAACCATACAGCCTAACGGTTATTTTGTTGTTTCGAATTGAAAGAGCAAATTACCCTATTAATAATTGCAGAGTAACTAGGGGGCTTCGGTGAGCACGAAGAGAATCAGAAGAGAATCTGGGCTCGATGATATTGGGAAAAGATTTCGTAACGTAGGAGCGTCTCATGTGAGACTCCGACTTCGGCTTAAAGATTCCAGTCCGAACGCCTGTGACCGTGTATGAGACCCCCGTCCAGATATCAGAAATCAGGTACCTTGATCTGTTTTTTGTATGTTCTTGTAAAGCGTTGTCGATGTCCGATGATAATGAAAGGGGCGTTGGGGTCAGGATTGTAATTGGACGCTTCAAACGGGTATCGGGCGGATCTCTCAAAGTGAGCTTCGGATAGCTTTTTATTTATTGTTGTTGTCGGTACGTTGAGGTATTATCACGATGTAGGTCTACGTTGCGCACGAACCACGTTCAGCCCGTAGCCATGCGCACCAATCTATTGTGTACTTGAAAAGTCTTATAAGTCTTGTTTGATCACTGCACACCGTAGCGAACTAGCGTAGGTCATAATAGGTTTGATACACATCTTACATATCTTACCTATCTATTATTCAATGAAAAAGTAAGTAACTGTCAGGTAAGGCCTAATTATTAAGTATTTAATAATTATAAAACAAGCAACTCATCTACTGTATTTTTTGTAAACGTAAGAATCCTAATAAACCTAAACTGATTTCTAAAATAATTGCAAATTAGTATTCACTGCTTAAATTTGTTTAAGTCCACATAAGAACTACCTTTCATATACTAAACTAAAAAAAAACAGCAATTTTGTAACTGTACACATTTTGGTATATAAAAATAAATAAATGAAACAAAAATGAACATCAATAACAATGCAATTCAGAATTCGGATGATTGGACGGAAAACGACTGGAGAGCCAATAGGCGCGTGTGAACGATACACACACCCGCCCCGCGTCCCGCTTACTACCCCTTGATACCTGATTTTTCACTGCTGCGTAATAACAGTCAACGGTAATTTTCGTGTCGCTAATTGTAGGTACTGCTTTAAGCGTGCATTATCCATATAATATATTTACCTACTTTATGGTGTTTGCATACTCTTTTGCAGTGAAATTTAAATTAATTCTTTTGAAAATTTAGATTCATTTTCTTTTATAATAGGTACTAACCATTTTTCACACAATTTCATAAACTACATAAGCTTCCACCTAGGAAGATACATAGAAACTAGAACTTCAACGCTTAGCCATTTAACTTATGAACACCAACAGGACTGTTGGTGAATACAGGACTAATTAAATCTGTTTAAAATAAAGCCGTAATAAATTCTAGCTTGTCTGGTGTGACAATAAACTTTTTGAAATATACTGCTTATGTAACACCTTTATAATTCCTTGAACAGAACTGAATAATCATAACTTAGGTTTATCAATTTAAATAGAGACAGCCAATAATTAATGAAATAATTACTCTTTATTAATCTTTAAGAAACACCTTAGTAAATTTTCATCCCATTGTATATGTGCGTTTTGTAACAAAGGTATCACTGTATGCTTGAAGTTTGAGATTTCTATAAATAAATAAATAGTTTTTCATTTAATATTGTTTAGTAGAGTACAATAATACTTTATATTTACTATATATTTTGTATAATAACCAATATTTTGAACAACCTATGAAGTTTATAGCAATTTACCTAAATTATTGAGAAATCCCTCAAGTGTATCAGCATTACGTATTATACTGGCAATGTAAATTTCTACATCCTTATTTATGTTATGAAAATACTCAAAAACTGCTATCAATGGTTGAAATATTGATGGATCATATACAATATCAGCACCAATGATAACGTCTGGCATCAAATTCTGGGGTAGATTTTCAGTGTCATTCCAATCCAGTTTCATGACACCTAGAATTAAGAGTTCATTGTTTAAAATCAGACATCATTTAGTTTCTTTTTATCATTTTAGCATAATACTCTTTTGGGGTACAAAAACATATTAAATATTGCAAGTACCTATTTCTTTTTCATCATTCTTGTAAATAGTTGAATTATTATTCTCTTGTACTTCTGATACCAAAATATTTATTCTTACATTATCATTTATCGTTTTCAATACTTCTTCATGAAAATCAGACATTACCATAGATTTTACATCACAGTGTTTTGATATAGTTATACCAGTAAAACCTGCTCCAGATCCTAGTTCAAGTATTGATTTATTTGAAAATATTTCTTTATTACATAGAGCCCAATCTGACAACATGAAAGCTGCCTGAAATCATGAAATACATATGCATATAAATGCAATAATGATATATATATATAGTTACTATATAAATAGCATATCATTATAAAACCACTTTGGAAAATTTAATAGTAAGTGTTTAAAAAAATTTTAAAAGATACCTATACCTCCCAAGTCCGCAAGCCTGTAGTACCATTTAGAACCATATTTTTTGTTTCTTTAATTGTAACAATATTATTTAAACTATTGTCTATTAAGTAATGACGATAACTGAATCTGTCTTCAGTATTTTCCATAATAGAACATAAATATTCATATATATCATCATGTACTTCTTGTTCTGGCTCTAAAAATTCTATTAACTTTTTAAAAAATAATTTGCTAAAATTTGGATTGCCAGGATATTTTTTAAAAAGTGTACTATGAATTGTTTGATTCAAAAATTTTTCTTGTGTGTCCCAAGTCATTGCCTCATTCAATTCACACTGTAAAAAATGTTTAAATGAATTCTTATGATATTGTAATAAAAAAACTTGTTTGAAAAGCAACAATTTCTTATCTTGCCTGCTTATAAAAATGCTTCCCCCGATCCCTAGGACTTTTTCCTACTACTCATATGTTGCCAGTTGCATTGAGACCATTTTGGTGCATAGGGCTGGCAAGATCCTTATATTGTATTATTATTTGCTAAATATTAGGTAGCTCACATGTCTGGGGTGCCAAATGTATAGATATCCTAGCTAAACTTGTGATAAGTTTGGACAACTACTTAAGTTGTAGCTGTTGGCTAAGACTTGGCTACCAGTGCAGGCCAAGAGGGTCAAATTCAAAATGTGGAACAAAACATTTTGATTTGCTGTTTACTTGGCCAAAGAATTCATTTGGACTACAAAACAGCAATGATACTGAACCCATAAGCTGACCAACCTCCTTATGGGTATAGTATTTAACTGCAGTGGAATCACCATTTTTTATGTTTTATTTTGTAATTTATTATTATATTAGACTGTTATTTATACCATAACAGAAATACTATGGGGTTTTAAGAAAAGAATATGATTTTGGAAATATGGGATATAAAACTTACATGAAGATTAGGCAGGGATCCTTTAAAAAAAGATTTTACTAAAGTCTCTATTATTTTGTCATCTTTATTGGTATTTTCTATCATGTTTAAAATAAATAAGTAGTTTGTTTTGTCACATAAATCAACCCACAACTAATCTTAATTTTCGAGAGGTTAAAATTTATTTTGCAGATCAATAAACTGCAACTGAAACTATCCCTACTACTGAAAATGGAAAGTGAAGATAATTAATTGAACTTGGCAGTTTAGATAATTGTTTCCAAGTGGACAAATTTTGGATGATGGGAAAATTTAAAACTATCAAGAGATATTTTTGAATTGACACTTGATAGTAGACAGTAGACACTACATTTGACACTTGAGTACTGACTTATTACTACTTGGTTAGAATATTGAAGATAAATTACACAATTTGGATATTTGTGTGATTATTAAGGATTTTTAAACGAGCAACTGATCAAATGTCTAACGATAAAGCTCAGACTGAAAGTGGGGGAAATACTAAACCTAAAAATGAGCAAAGTACCAGTGAAAGTTCAGAAGCCTGGGGTTATGATTTGTATCCAGAGAGGAGAGGAACGTTTTCACCAAAGGTTTCCAACGTATTATTAGGTAGAGAGGGCAAAGAAGGTTTAGAAAAAGTGAAATGCGAGAAAAATGTGTATGAGTGTGTTAAAAATAGTAAGTATAGAAAACTGCAACCAACAATAACTAATACCTCAATCATTTAACAAGTAATAAGAATAATAACAAGCTCAGCAGATGTCGACTAGATATAGAAAGTACAGTTGATCACACAACTCTTTTTTTGAAGTCAGGTGAATAGATAAATAAGCAATTTAAAACAACTATCATCATCATCATGATCAACCCATTACCACTACCCACTATAGAGCATGGGTCTCCTCTCAATATGAGAAGAGTTTGGCCAGAGTCTACCACGCTGGCCTTGTATGGATTGGCAGACTTCACACGCCTTTGAGAACATTATGGCGAACTCTCAGGTGTGGTTTCCTCACGATGTTTTCCTTCACCGTTGAAGCAAGTGACTATACTATGGCATTATTCACTGCTGTCAAGAATGTAAAAAAGAGGCTCAATGCATGCAAAATATTAAAACATGCATAAAATTAGCCAACCAATGAATTAATATAAAGCATTAAATTTCCATATTTCTTTTCTTTTCTTTCAGGTTCGATAGTGAAACTTATGATGGCAGCACTTAGAAGCTCTGGTTGGTTAGTTTACGTTATTCATGAATTTTAACTGCCAACTTTTTAATAATAAGTAATGAGATTTTTTTTTCAGTCCTGTTGATATAAGAAGACATATATCATGTGAGGTCTGTGATTATTCTGTCAGTGGGGGCTATGATCCTGAATTAAATCAGGTAAATTAAAAAAAAATGAGTTCAGTTTATTCACAATAGAAGTGAAGTGAAGTGCTTAAACAATCTAGATGGTGTGAGAATGAGACAAATTCAATATATTAGTCATCCTATCAAATGCTAAATACTAAACTGTTTTGATGCTATGATTTGTTCATATACACTTTGTTGTACATTTAGTATAACTTTTCCCAAAGATTTTTAATTTATTTATAATCTTTATTCTGTACTTCTGTATATTACCTAGTTGGTTGACTGAGCTTATTTTACAAATGTTTTGTTTAAAATACCATTAATTGCTTAGATTAAACTATTTATTTCACTTTCTATCATTTCATGTTATCTAAATAGATAAATTCAAATTCAAATTAATCTTTATTCAAATAGTCCTTGAAAAGGCGCTTTTGACGCGTCAATAATTTACATAGTAGTGATTTGATGGTGATAACTAGATTCGTAAACTTAAAACTAAAGATATGGGGGTTCCAAACGCGCCCCGGTCTAAGAAGAAGCTCACAACAAACTTAGCCAAGTAAATTTTATTTTTGTTATCACACATGCCACTTAAAATTATATTAAGAGATACATGAGATACATAAGATATGAAATACTAGATTGATTATTGAACTATATTTAATTATTATATATACTTAGATTGTGTCGACTGGTGTTTGGATATCTACGGATTCTGCTGTCTAATTTAGCAGGGTTTTAGGTAATTTCAGGAATTACCTATTTCTAATTTCAGATAGTTGTTTGTCAAAATGTCTCAACAAGAAAGGGCATGGTGCAAGGCGTTTTGGCCCATGAGATGATCCACATGTTTGACTACTGTCGAAACAACCTTGACTTTAAAAACATGGAGCATTTGGCTTGTACTGAGATACGTGCAGCTAACCTTACACATTGCTCATTTACCAGTGCCTGGTCACAGGGTGATGCTTCGTGGTTGAAGATAAAGGAAGCTCATCAGGTTTGCTGATTTAATAACATGTAAATAATCCAAAACATATATAGTTTTATAATTTGATCTAATTTTTTTTTAGGATTGTGTCAAAACTAAAGCTCTGTATTCAGTAATGGCTGTGCGTCAGATTGGAAAGTCGGAAGCAGTGGATATTATAGAGAAGGTATTCCCAAAGTGTTATAAAGATTTAGAGCCAATCGGTAGACGAATCAGAAGAAATTCAGAAGACATGGATAGAGCATACCGGGAAGCTTCATATTATGGGTATGAATAACACTAGATTTGAAAGCAAACTGATCAAAGATGCAGCATTAGATGTAAGGAATAAATAATACCTGATCGCCATATTAATATGTAAAATGAAAATGTTGCCATTCTTTTTGGCTGGCTCTGTTATTTTGGGCATCAAGGGTAATAAAAAAAAATTAAAAAACAAAATATTTAAAGTTCTAATATTAGAATGCTGGTGACATTCTTTCTTTGGATGCATCAAACTCAGTAACTGCCCAGTCTCATATGAAAAACAATATGTTTAATTCTTACCAAAGGTGAGGCAATATTTAGGAATAATTAAAAAACTTTGCTAAGGTTAATTTAGCCAACAAAGTTTTGTAAACATACATTAACACTATTTACCTGTGTACGCAATTAATTTGTTGTGTAACAAAGTTGATTATTTTTCTCTTTTCACATGGAACACTGAAATTTATGTAAAAATATAATTATCAAAATACCCACAGATGATGTGTTTGTTTAGTAATCATGTTTAATTCCTTACATTGTTATTTATAACTTTCTGCCAAAAAATGCTGATTCTGTTGTATACAAATATCTAAACATAACTGTTGGTTTATTTAAGATATTTATGTACAACAGAATAGATTTACATAGAAATGACTGTAGATAGAGTTAATTATTGTAGTAGTAGAAATGTATTATACTTACATTGGAGTATGCATAGTTTATACTTCTTGTATGGATATTATAATAAAAGATGTATTTAATTATTTAAAATAATGTCTTTTATTTCAACTATTTACATTTATTATAAGTATTGTCTAATTAAAAGAAATTCAATACTGGACCATAACAGTTTTGCAAAAGTTTTTTTAAATATATTTTAAGTACCTACAAGACAAAAGGCATAGTTACATTAGAAAGGCACAAATTGATTAGTCATCCATTTGACAAAAGTTGTTCTTATATACAAGATATATGTATATATATTTATCATAAAAGATCTTATTTATAAAATGTTTTTTATCATTACATTTAAACATGGTGTAATAATAATGGCCTTCATACACAAATTTCACTTGACATCCACAACTAGATCTTCAAATCAATACCTAGACTTAAGCATTGCAATGTGAGCTTAAGTTTTTGTGACATAAAGTTACCTTTAAAAACTTTTATGCTAGAAGTAGTGTGACGAATGAATCACAAGAGGTTCGAATTCTTCAAACAACACTACCTATCTCTACATAACACAAAGCACGCATTTTAATGCTTTCATATAGTTTTAAGTCGATTTGGTGTCAATCAATATGCTGTTCGGTATTAAAACAGTGGCGGATACACAGGGTCAGGTCAGGTTCGGTCAGGGTGACCATTAGCAGGCAGATAATATAAAATGGAAGGACCCTTCTTAAAACCAGGTTTCAAAATAACTAAGGTAGATGGTACTTTTATGTGCTAGCTAAAAACACACAAATGCAAAGTAAGAATTCCAAATTAATTGATTACATTGGACTAACTTATGAATTTTTGAGAACGCAACCCTACGGCAGCTGAGTGCCTAGTGCGACATTTTCTATGTGAACGGCGTGTGACTTCATTATTGTTGTGATAGATGGCGCTGTTTCGATTCTATACAAATTGAAGTTAACTTTCACGCGGTCGAATAAGTATAATCTAGACTAGGCACTCTAATACCATAACGTAAGACAATAAGACTAAACGCACCACTCCTATTTTTAGTTTTCATGTTTCTCAATCTTTCTTTATTCAAACTCTCAACCTTTAGAAATATGGAGAAGCATCCTTGGAGGATGCTTCGTATACCATTAACCGACCGCCAGGGAGCAAAACTATCAAGCCTGGATCAGCACATCCACCTTGTGTTGCACAAGTTTTGGGCATTTTTCCCGAACCTGGCAGAACTTTCAGTGGTAAGCTAGATGGGGGCAAAACACTCGATGTATCCACTTCGTCGCTGATCCATCCAGGTAAAGTCAGTCACAGGTTTCCTATTACAGTAGATATCACCAAAGCCCCAGTACCTGGAAAACTTGTAGTGATAGGCAAGGCGGGCGGGAAAAAACTAGGCGGCCGATCACCTCGTCGCTGATCTGCCCAGGTAAAGTCGGTCACAGGCCTTCCTATTACAGTAGCTATCAACAACGCCACAAAACCATTCTATATTGTCTGCATCTATAATATCCTCCTTGTTCAAACGCCCTGTGTATCCCAATACAATAATATGTGCTGGCCGACGCATATGCAACATCAATAATAGTCTATTTTTAAAACAAACTTTACCCTGAAAAGTTTTTATACATTATAACAGAATTAAGAAAGAAATTACTTAAAAATGTTTCGGGCTTAAAAAATATTAATTTTATTGGACTCAACACGCTCAACGTTGTGTATTGTGTAGTGGTCTGTTACTATTGTGCTTCCGGATTAATCCAGTAAACAACAATATAGCACGAAAATTAAACTTTATTTCAATGTCAGATGCATATTACATAACCGAATAGAGTCGTAAATAATCCCATACAAGGTAACAAGCATTGTTAAATACAGCGTATGTAGGTTTTCCACAAGAAGACCAGAAGACTGCATACAACGAGTGGTAGGAAATATGTATTAAAATATTTAACTTATTTTACTTTAGAATTTCCAAAAATCCAATTTTAAGGAGATGCTATAATCTTTGATCTTCTCGTTGATAGATCAGTCAATAGTTCTTGTGTGCCATGTGTATAGGACCATTTTGTCGCGGTAATATATACATAATATTACCGTGAATTTGTTTTCCTTTAACTTATCAATTAATTTAAATTTTAAGTACCTAGCTCGTTTATAAAATCATTTTGTTTCATACGGACTATCAGAACTTATTTGATTACGTGGTATGGGACACTATAACAAAATATTACGTAACGAAGAAATACAGACATCATAACGGGTTGATCACTTAGATCGTAAGTAAGTTTCGTAAGTAATCTAAAAGTTGTTAATTTTGTACCTACCTACTTTCGTGCAAGCCGATCCAAATTAAACAACGGCACAATCGGGTACCAAAATACGAGTGGTGTCTAAGAAGAATGCAGAAATCCTTATCCGGACGATGTTTTAACTAAGTAGTAATCTAAGGCCCTTCTTATCATTAACCGTGTTTAAACTTTATTAACTCGTATACCTATTTACACATTTTATTTAAGTTTCAATGCCCCTATAACTTTTACATAACTATTTATTTGCTGATCTTTGCGGACTGTGCCTTGCTTACTCCGTACCTATGTGAAGTGTTTAAAACATTGCGGGCCAATATAATTGTTTTATTACAAGAGAATTTTGAAAAATTTTGATTTTGTGCATGAGAATTGTTTGTGCTTAAATATGCCTCTGCTCTGGTACAGCAAATAAAGCAATTACTTATTAATGAATACTTAAACGAAACTTATCACTAATTTATTGCTTAATATAATATTGACTAGAAAATATACAAGTCATGCCTAAACATTTCAATATAATACATAAACGTTTCGTTACTGAAAAACGAAATATGCATCTCGATTTTTTTGTTAAATAAATATACCGATCAGTTAATTAGGCGTGTAATAAGTCAAACGAGAATTTTTTAATATAGGTACTATAGATAAACCCTTAAAATTTTGAAGAACACAATCGTCAGTGTAGACTTAGTAACACTTATTGTTTTGTGGTACTGTAGAGTGTAGATACCTACTAATATTATTCCAACGTTTCAGCAATAGCTAAAGTAGCGAAAGAATTTTAAAGAATGTAAGTATAAAAGTGGTATAGAACGTTCTAGAAATTGCTTCTAGCTTGTTAATATTTTGTTAGGGGCAAGGATATCCTAGTATAATACACGGGTGACGGCGCGTACGCAGTCCCCACTACCAAAAATTACGCGTCCGTGTTATCCACATTTGGGATACTCGCAGAGGTCAACCCAGCCGCAGTGCAATGAATTGGTCTTGCACTGGGGGAACCGCCTTCGTGATCACGGTGTCCCCTACGCCAGGTAAGTATGACTTTGCTACATTCCCCGATGGTGCCAATTCTGTTAAAAATAAATCTCTAAACTATACTACTAACCGGACATGCGTAAAATGCGATCCTTTACTAGTTTAGAGACTTTCACAATCGGCACTACTATGGACTTTTTTTAACGGAATTGCACAAATTACTAATTATTAATAAAGTGATCATGTTTTTTGAGTATAGAAACACTATAAATCTTACAGAAATCTGAGTCTTACAGATTAAAATTGACATCCGTGCCAATTCTGGTTTACACATATTTTCACCTATGTTCATTGTATTTTAATAATATGCGATGATTTTAAATATTGATACAGGATATTATCAGAGGTATTCGTACTCTATTACCTATAGTAAAAGTCGCAGGCGTACATTTCAGATAGCCTAATCACAAAAACCTTTTATTTATCTATTGATACGTCTCAAAAGGCACAGTAATAAGGCGTCATATGGTGCCTTTTCTCATGTACAAAAATCTCATCAGTAAACTAAATTGACTGGGTTGGTTTTAACCATTTAAAAAGTTTGCCGTGTAAACGGATATATTATAATACTAGTCAATTCAGTTCAGTTTCTAGATGTATGTACATCAAAACTGGCACCGCTGTACATATTGAGTGGTCCCACTACTGCTCGTCCCCAGCAAAACAACATTAGAATGTTGTTCTGCAGACTGGACTGCGTCACTATTTTGAAAAAACGCAAATTCAAGCAACTGTTTAGAACCATTCTTCACGCCCTTATCCAAATAGATTCTTCAGAAATTCTAGTACATCTGAATTCTGTTACTGACGTTAGCTGGTAAATAAGCACGGGATTTATTTCTCGTATGATATATTCGGTGATAACCTTAAGGCTCCGGCCCCCTTTTTAGGGGGCATCGAGCTCGACCGATGCATGGAGTAACTTTGAGTTATCTTTACGTTATGCGTTATAACTTAAAAATTTGACTTTAAATATGAGTAAAATATTTTTGCTTGGGCACTAAGGCTACAATTCCCTGGAAACGCGACGAGCTCGTGACCAACTCCTCTCGATTTGTAAAGTTTTC
The DNA here is from genome assembly GCA_928268935.1 of Lasiommata megera. Taxonomy (NCBI): domain Eukaryota; kingdom Metazoa; phylum Arthropoda; class Insecta; order Lepidoptera; family Nymphalidae; genus Lasiommata; species Lasiommata megera. Next base: position 6,298,472 of record OV743312.1, read on the forward strand.
ACAGGACAAATAGATTGTGTTGAGCTCCATAACAAGGTGTGCTCTATTTATGCGCCCAATAACTACTGTCAACTGCGTCAGTGCCGGGAGCGCAAATTATTTGCAGTCCCGCCTTGCCGCACAGTGGCCCGCGATAGATCGCCCGTCCCGCGCACATTGTCAGCCCTAAATACAAGGTGTCTCAAAAGTAAGTTCACATTTGCTTATCTTATTACGCGAAAGCAACTATTCTGAGGGGCGCGGGGGGTATGTCAGTCGGTAGTCTGGCTCTTGGGAATTTAGTCGCTATAGAGCGTTTCTCTGGTGCGGACCGTGCGTTGTGCGTACGTGAGTTTTACAAAAACGGTAATTCGGCGACTGTAGCGCGTAGAAAATTCTGCAGTATTCGACATATTCGTCACTTAAATGATGCGCCTAGCACTCGTCTCATTGCAAAATGGGTTGAGAAGTTTGAAGAGACTGGGTCAACTCTGGAGAAACCAAAATCTGGGCGACCAAGAACATCAAGAACAGCCGAAAACGTGGACAGTGTTACTCAGTCTATTCGAGATGATCCAAACCTCTCGATTCGGAAGCGTGCTGTTGCTTTAAATGTGCACAGATCTTCATTATGCCGCATTTTACACAAAGATTTAAAGCTGCACCCGTACAAAATTCAGTTAGTGCAAGAACTGAAGCCTCAAGATGCTGGTCAGAGGCTTGCCTTTGTAAATCAGATGATTGAGCGCTTTCCAACGTTCACCAACATCTTGTTTTCCGATGAAGCCCATTTTCATCTGAATGGGCATGTAAACAAGCAAAATTGTCGTTACTGGAGTGCAACTAACCCAAAACAAAAACATCAGAAACCGCTACATTCACCCAAAGTCACCGTATGGGCAGCGATGTCGGCGCGAGGAATTATCGGCCCTTACTTTTTTGAAGATGGAAGGGGACGTACACTCACAGTGAATTCAGAGCGTTATGTGGAGATGTTAGACGAGTTTTTCGTACCCCAACTGCAAAACTTTCCTGGTTACAACCAAAGAACATGGTTCCAGCAGGATGGAGCAACTTCACACACGTCCAACAGATCTCTGCCTCGAGTTCGAGAAATTTTTCCGAACAAATTAATCTCCAGGCGAGGTGACATAAATTGGCCTCCACGGAGTCCCGATTTAACGCCTATGGATTTTTTCCTGTGGGGTTATGTCAAATCAAAAGTTTACGCTAATAAACCGACTTCCCTGGCACAATTAAAAGAAAATATCCGTCATGAAATGGCAGCCATCACGGAGACTACCTGCCGAGCTGTCATAGGCAATTTTAGTGCCCGACTAAATGAATGCCGAGAGCGCAACGGTTTACATTTGGACGATGTTATTTTTAAAAAATAAATTCCCAAACAGTGTACTTCAATATAAAATAAACATTTTTTCAATAAAGCTAAGACTTTTCTTTTAAAAAAAGATTTAAATGTGAACTTTCTTTTGAGACACCTTGTACAATGTTGACGGACTCGCCTCACTGTGACATATTTGCAGGCCAGTGGAATACAATCGTAAGCCAATGCTTGCAGTTTTCTGAAAAGTATAATACCACTATGACTCTGTAAATATTTGTTTTTGTCTCTTGTCTGTTTTTTTTTGTTTTTAGTGTATATTTGTTTTGTTTAGACTTATAATGTTATTATGTGTAATCATTTAATTAGTGTTATTGGATATATTCCGTTCTAATTAAATTAAAAATAAAAATAAATAAAATAAATAAATAAATGACTTGCTTTAACGGTCAAGGAAAACATCGTCGGAAACGTGCATGTCTGAGAGTTCTGAATGTTTTCAAAATCGTGATGCGTCTATTAGTTCGCACTTGGTCAGCATGGTGGACTACGGGCAAAGCTCTTCTCATGCTAAGTTAAGACCTTGGAGTAAGTGTATAATGACGATATTTCCGTAAAATAATTTTAGCCAATAGGTATAAAATAAAATAATATAATGGTAGGAAAATTATACCACAACATATCGTAACAAATTTCCATTAATCGCAAGGAATTCAGTTTACAGTGTATATGAATTTGTGTTGATTTTTATAATAATAATTTTTATTCCTTGAAAAGATAAGTAAAACCTTTAAGGAGGTAATCAAACAAAATGACTAAATAGTCGCTTTATTTTAATTGCGGTAACTTTTGCCTTTCGTAAAGTTGCTTGAGTTTGCGGGTAATCTTTACCTACCTATTTTATTTATATTAATTTCCCACAAAACAATATTTGCGTTGTCTAATATATGTAATTGATAAATTAGGACGGAAATCGTGCTTAATAATTATAAAGTTGAAGCTTGTTATTTTGGTTGGTAAATAGCCCATTAATTTTAAATAGGTTTCTATATGGACTATAATGTTATCAGAATACGACCCAAAGTTAGCAGTGATCACCGGTAAAAGCTCGGAGTTGGACAGGTTTATTTTTACAGTAAATTCTTTGCCTATCGACATGCAGATAATATTATTCTATTACATTTAATTTTATTTTCGAAATACCATAAATGTGTTCACGTGTGTTTCACCTAAACAATCTGAAAACTTAAACGTAATGTAATTAATTTTAAATCCTAGTTACCCAAAGTTTCTGAAAAATTATGATATATCGTCAAACTTTTATTCTGCTCAACATAATATTATAATTTGTAACAATAACTTATCAACATTCGTTGTGAATAAAACGTAAGTACTTATTTTCGAGGATTTGTCTAACCAGCCACCAGTGGTAATAACAAGGTTTATCCAGATATAAGTGCCAGATCATTTTGTTTTCAACGTCGCACAATGCTCTTGCGCAAGTTTTTATTGCAAGTTATATGTAAAACCATGAAAGCTCCGCTATAACGCAGGCCTTTTTACCTAATAACCAACAGTTATACTTATCATTACTTCGGGGAATCATAGCTAAACTGTCGCTCGCTTGCGTGCTAAGTTGAGTTCGAGTTTGTACAGCGTTTTGATTGGTAGTCCACCGATCGCAAAACGCGCCCGTTTGTTGAAGAGTCTTGTGATTGGTCGCCTGCAGAACTCAATCTAGAACGCCGGTAATGACGCAGAGTGGTCTCCGCGACAGATTTCACTGATAGTAGTAGCATAGCAATATTTCTAATCCGATGTCTGAGGTGAATATTTCTATCTGTCTATCTATCCGTTGTCTGAGGTGAACAGCATACGCGATAGGACACGATTCGATGCGACGTGTTAATATCATTAGTTATTCCTTGTGTGTATTTGTGAGTTGGTTTCTTACGTTGACGCTTTTAACGCAACGTTAAACGTTGTGTTACGACAACGAGACGCTGTTACTGGTAATACATAATAATAAATATAGCCAAATTTATTTACAAATAAATATTTAAAATATATGTCGGCGCGAATAAATTATTTACTTCATTCAGCGGCGCTAGGAACTAGTCGAACTGTTCGGACCTCTTAATTATGGTCGCAATAAAAGTGTAATCCCGCAAGTTGCGGTTATAATTACTATGAGCGAAAGTACGTCAGCATTGCTGACGTCACTCTTACTAAAAACAACTCGGACGCCCTTAACTCGTCATATAAATTTTGATTGATAACGCAATTTCTACTTACCCATGGCTAAACAATAATGAACTTAGATTGCAACATTTGTCGCTTACGGAGGACTACGAATAGAACGTACAAAAACGTACATGTCACATCCTATTGCTCACTTAGGCGGGTTAGCTTATCAGCAGTAAACAAATTCTTATCCTTTTTAATAAACGGCCACTGGTGGCTGGGTTAGACACAAATTTACATATCTATAAATATTTTTTATATATAATAAATGATTAAAAACTCCTTAATAAAACGACATGATATAATTAACATCTTAACAATAGTAAAACTCTAATAATAAAATAAGCAACTTATCTCTATGTAGGTATATACAATTATACAGTTGCAACAGTCTCTGTATACAAAATGGGATTAATATTATCCACAAAATCACACAAAGTCAATCGTGCATCGCTCGATGAGCTTCACTAAGATATGTAGTCCAGTATATTATTGTGAAGAGAAGAAAACAAAGTGGGAACACCATAAGAGCATATCTGTCCAAAGCCCCGTGCTGAGCGCCACAGAACATGACCCCGTGGTCAACCTTAGCTGCGAACTTCGTCAAGAAACTGTCCGACGCGTCGCCGGGCATCTCGAAAATAGGCGAGTCCTAAAAAACAAATCGTGATACACAAAACCTTAGCAGTAAATTACTTACAAATAAATATAATCACACCATATAATATATAATAGATATATATTTTAGTCATAACTAATATTATATATAGGACTACAAATAAGTTTCCGCCGTTTTTTAACACAAATTAAATATTTATTATAGAAGAACGGTAATATAAATTTATTTAAAATATTGCCCATCACTTGCAACCACTTTTTCCCATCTCTCAGGCAGCATTTGAATCCCACGTCTGAAGAACTCCTTGTCTTTTGAGGCTATCCACGAATCAACCCAATTTTTTGTATCCTCATAAGATGTGAACCGCTGCGCCGTCAGAGCATGTGCCATGGACCGGAACAGGTGATAATCAGACGGTGCAATGTCTGGCGAATACGGCGGGTGGGGTAACACTTCCCAATCAAGTGTTTCCAAGTACTTTTTCACGGGAGCCGCAACATGTGGACGAGCATTGTCATGCAGAAGAATAATTTTTTCGTGTCTAGAATAGTATTGAGGGCGTTTTTCCTTCAGAGCTCGGCTCAATCTCATCAATTGTGTTCGATAGAGGGCTCCAGTAATTGTTTCGCTCGGATTAAGCAACTCATAATACACTACACCTAGCTGATCCCACCAAATACACAGCATAAGTTTTTTTCCGTGAATATTCGGTTTTGCTGTTGATGTTGACGCGTGGCCAGGTAATCCCCATGATTTTCTTCTTTTTGGATTGTCATAATGTATCCACTTCTCATCACCAGTTACGATACGATGTAAAAAACCCTTTTTTTTATGTCTAGCTAGCAGCATTTCACTTAAGCATAATCGTCGTTCAATATCTCTCGGCTTTAATTCGTACGGAACCCAATTTCCTTGTTTATGAATCATTCTTAATGATTTTAAACGATGTGAGACTGCTTGCTGAGTGACTTCTAATGTGAGAGCAAGTTCTTTTTGTGTTTGAGATGAATCTTCCTCCAATAATTCCTCCAATTCTGCATCCTCGTAAATTTTTGGCCTTCCACTTCGATCTTTGTCTTCTACGTCGAAATCACCGTTTTTAAACTTTTGAAACCACTCTCGACACGTTCTCTCACTCAAAGCACCCTCACCATATGCTTCTACGAGCAATTGATGCGCCTCAGCAGCAGATTTCTTTAAATTAAAGAAGTAAACTAATATTTCCCGCAAATGACGCTTACTTGGCTCAAATTTTGTCATTTTCATCTTATAAAAATTATATTTTACCAATATAAAATCAATAATATTAATAGGTTATGTTATTCTTGAATGTCCAAACTATTTTTTAAGCCGGTTATCATCTGCGAAAGCTAACCGAAACTCCGTGCCGCGCCATCTACAATAAAACGGCGGAAACTTATTTGTACTCCTATATTTTTTAAGATTTTTACTTTTAGGTTCAATCTAAGGTTTATTTTAATAATTGTTTCTGTCATTCAATATTATAAGTATAATAGGAGCATGTAACAATAAATTTTATCACACCTGATCACACTACTTCTAAAATTACATATATAGGATATTGGCATATAATTTAAGAATCCTTTGCTCCCAGTGAAATCAACAGAATGAAATTAAAAAAATTAAAATCGGATAGATAGATTTATATGCCTATATATTTGCTGGCATCTAATAGCTTTAACAAGATACCATGTGCAATGCGATGAAAGCATTGGTGTTTGTATATTCTAATCAGAAAGCGGTTTCAAATATCTTTAGCGATAACTCTATGGGACGCAGTATTTAACTATACCGCCACAAATAGGATTTATGTCAATTACATATCATAAAACTACATATTTGTAACATAAAACTACAATGTTGTGTTTTTACGACTTCTGTGGAGCAGCGCGTGCGCTGTCGTATTATGAAGTGGGAGGACCTGGGTTCGATTCCCGGCTCGAGTCTAGTCTGGTTGAGGTTTGGCGGCAGCAAGTTTACCCTACTGGTAAATACATGCTGCCAAGCGGTTTAGGAGCACAGGTTTCGCCAGCAACGCATTGGTGGCGTCTCTAGTGCTGCAGATGTTTATCGGCGAAGGTAATCACTAAACATCAGGTGAACCTGTCTGCCAAACCACATCTTAGTAATCGATTGCGAAATTTCTGATCAGCGAGTTTTTATAAGCTGAGCTTCATATAAAGTCTCTAAGTCTCTAATAACATGATATCCCATGTTACATCCCATTTTATCCACTAGAGGAATAAATAGTGCCAGAAAACACTGCGATCGTCACATTGTTGTTATAATTCTTCACAATCGACCACTTAATAGAACTTTATTTGTGTGTTAAGTTAAACTATTGGACCCAACTGCTGCACCTTACTTTGGGGACTTTGTCTAAGGTCGTGTTCTATAGGAATACAATTGTCAACTTTCGTACCTACTGACTAATTACAGGGGAATTCTAAGGTTCAAAACTGTTCACGTAAACTATTCAACTATATTGATTTACGGTGTGACAAATACTCCAGATAGCGTGACGCACTCGGTGCTGTGTTCATTCAGCAATTTTACCTTACTAATTGTCCTCGTCTCACATCCAACTTTATTGTCCCTTCGAAGCCTTCTCTCCGAAGATGTTAACTAAAAATTGTTTGCCTAATTTTAGACTCCACTTCTTTAAATCTACTCACGTGATGCAGCAACTTTTGTTTGTGGTGATTGTGATAATGCAGCGCCATCACAGTACAATGCACATATTAACAATTATTACGTCTAAAATCCTAAAATACACAACCTACAATTTCTATAGTTTCGATCTAATTTTTGTATATGAACCCCTAATCGCATAGGCGAAGGGCACACCGAGAGAGATCTGTGTCCTTAGCCGTGCTCAAGTTTGCGTCCTGCGATCTGTCGATTACAGAACTATTGTCTTAGTTACGTAAGAGACAAACTAGATCGCTGCTAAAGACGTAGGTTGGACGCCGTGGTTAGTGCTTGCCTCAAATCGAGTAATATTTCTTTAATTAATCGAATATCCATGAATAATAGGTATAATAATTGTCTACGAGTGTGCGAAATTTTAAAGGAGTCATAAGAAACTAATATTTACCCTCTGTATAGTTTGGTGTGAGAATTGTTGTTTTAGACCTTCATCTTCTACGCTCAGCTGTGGTGTGAAAACGCCTCCTTGTGGCGTTCCGGTTACCGGTGTACTTAGCCTCTGGAAATTTGATATGACCGTGATTATTCATCATCAACACCATGATCAACCTATTACCGGCTCACTACAGAGCACGGGTCTCCTCTCAATATGAGAAGGGTTTGGCCATGTGCGGATTGGCAGACTTCACACGTCTCTGAGAACATTATGGAGAACTCTCAGGCGTGCAGGTTTCCTCACGATGTTTTCCTTCACCGTTGAAGCAAGTGATATTTTTTAATTTTAAAAAACGCACATAACTCCGGAAAGTTAGAGGTGCGTACCCGGATTCGAACCGCCGACCTCGGTTTAAAAGGTTGACGCCCTAACCACTAGGCTATCACCGCGTGATTATTATGAGGTCTTATTCGATGCTATAACATATCTTCGTATTGCTGTAACTTTTGCACAAAAGATTTAAGCTTCACTATTAAATTAAGTATCACAAATTAAGGTTGTCTTAATTATGACATTTGATGGTTGGGAATTTCGGAGAGGAGAATTAGAAAACAATTAAATAAAGTTTTAGAGTAATACCTGGAACATAATCTAATGACAAAAAAGAAAATTTGTGTATGTGTAACGAATTTGTGTAACAATATAGTATATTTAATAAAACGATTAAATACCGTTCTGTGTGAAAGTAACTATAACTGATACTATAGAAGTTTCAATACAGACAGTTTAAAATACATATATATGTGCTTTAGCAAGTACCTGAGAATGGTTGATATGTAATGGCGGAGGAGCGAGCTGGGCTGCAGAGGCGGCACGGCGCAAATCCTGCCGCCGTCGACTCCAACTTTTGTCATATCGGATGCCGAATAAGACGACGAAGTATTCCAGAAGAGCCAGGAACACGAATATGGTGCAAGAGATCAGCCACACCTCGATGCACTTGAGTTCCAGCGCATCAGGAGAGTTCGAGCTGGACAAGAAAGTAAGCAGGAAATTAGGAAATATTGAACAAAGTAAGGCAAGTGTTATATAGCAAAATATTGTAAACATCCACGATATAAATAATAGGTAATATTAAGGTAAGAATGGAATGATATTAAAAATAAACAATGTCGATAATAAAATGGTAAATTGAATTTATTTATTTCATATTTTTTAAGATTTAGTTTTGGGATAGCTAAATATTGCATGACTCAACATTTTGACGTCAGGTTTAAGCCACATTTTTAAATTATTTAAGTGTATGTATTAGTATGTCCCGGTTTGTCTTTTTGTAGATACCTCTTTTGATCTATTCTACTTTATAGAATCATTTTACTCACATCTGAGGGTAGCTGGAAGAGATCTCTTAAAGAGATAAGATTTCCTTTGTATACCTCTTATGTAAATCTTTGTTATCACAGATTTGGTGCAAAAATAATAAAAGTGAAATGAATATATTTTTATAGAGGATCATAGAAATTAAGGCCATTAACTAAGTGACGCCTTTTCTATCTAGTCTTTGAAACAAACCTGACAGTGTCGAACATGGTGACGAGTGAGAGAAGCGTAGTCACCAGAAGTACCATGCGACCTGGTACAATCTCAGGGATGACGCAGAAGCTACCCCAAGATATGATGACGAAGAGAGATGAAGGCAAGTAACTTTCTAAAAGGTATCCCCGCAGTTCTCGCGACAGCTTGATTTGCAGTCTTGCTGCTGAATGCTCACCTAGGAACAATAATAGGATTAAAAAAACTATAAAAGTTGTATTATAATATATATAACATAGTAAAAAGTTTTTTTTAACTGATGTTAAGTGATTCATTATCACTTTGATCAACCAATTGCCGGCTCGCTACAGAGCACGGGTCTCCTCTCAATATGAGAAGGGTTTGGCCATAGTCCATCCAGCTGGCCATGGCAGACTTCACTCACCTTTGGGAACATTATAAAGAACTCTCAGGCATGCAGGTTCCTCACGATGTTTATTTACCTTCAACGTTAAAGCAAGTGATATTTTTCATTGCTTAAAAACGCACATAACTCCGAAAAGCTAGAGGTGCGTGCACGGGATCGAACCCCCGACCTCTGATTCGGAGGCGGACGTCCTAACCACTAGTCTATTACAGCTTCAGTCAGTTAAGTGATAATCGTCGCCCAAATGCATAAGCAGCGCCAGAGGAGTTACCGATGCGTTACCGGCTGAACCCATCCTTCTAATCGGTTTTTACTTGGCATCGTACCGGATCCCTAAGCCGCACGGCGGTATGTCTTTGCCAGTAACTAACCACGGCCAATACCTCCCACTAGACCAGACCGAACTTTTTTCACGAAACAAGTGACATGCTGTAGTCCATTCTGAATTCTGGCATATGTTAACCCGACTTTGATCAGATGGTATACCCAATAATTATATTTTAAATAGAATAGAAGGCTACTGTAGACATCGAATTTGATTTAACCAAAATTTAGTCAAAAGGCGTCGAAATTGTCCTCTTTAGAATTCGAGAATAAATGTTTCGAACTAAATCTTCTGTATCCCCAAAAATCCAACATGGACGATAGCTACGGAAATCTGTATTCAGCGATCTATTCAGTGGTTTTTGTAAGGCTGATCTTTGTCGGCTGTCCCGTAACAACTTATGTGATAATCATAGTAAAAAACCAAAAACTATTCTTTTAAATATACACGCAAGACATAAACACAGTAGTAATAGCAATTTCACTAGTTAATAAGTAGGTATTAGCGTTAGCCGCTGAATTTATGTTAATGGTGTCAACAGAAGTTTGGGAATAGAACGGCGTGACTTGCACGCGATACAGGCGTGTCGTTAAATTTGTAGCCATTTTTTTTGTATTGAGGTGATAGTCTTGTTTTTGAACTAAAAAGCAGCAATCTTTTTACAGCCTAAAATTTTGAACTAAAGGTAAGACAGGCGTCGCACTGTAGAGGAATCGGTGGGGTTAAGGAAGGCATGGAATGGGCTTCAGTTACTAAGAAATATACAGTTTAAAGATATTTCACTATGAGATCCTTGCCTTATAACAAAAAGGGCTCTCTTGCTATCTATAAGAAAATAAAACTTCAACACGACCAATTCTGTACATTAAATATATTTTAAAAAATTTAATGAGAGCATGCTTTACTATCGATACCGAACATTTTTTTAATTTTTTAATTTGTTTGTATCTTGGAAACTAATGGATTTATTTGAATGAAATTCGGTACAGGAGTAGGTGATATTCTGGTTCAACCTATAGGATAGTTTTTATCCCGGAAATCAGCACGGTTCCCTAGGGAGAGGGGATGTAAGTCAAAATGAGTATTTAGTAGTAATTCATTAACGAGTACTCCGATTTCGCTCATTCTTTTCCTGTATTTGTTTCCAGGTTGTCGGTTTAGTAATCCATTGCTTCGTGATTGCAAGACAAACAAACACACTTTCGCACACACTAACTCAACGTAGACACGGTCGTCAGATAGTATTTAATAAGGTTACTAAAATTAAAGTATTTCATCCATTGAACAATAAAAAAAAAAGAATAATTTTTGTTACACACATTGCTAAACAGTTATCTATCTTACCTTAGTGGGTACAAGTTGCCGAAAATGAAGTTTACTTTCCAAAGTCTTTTATTTATAAAAGAATTTGTAAAGATTATGAAGTCGAGAAGAATGAACCTGACTTACAATTACACAAGCAGACGGGCATGCTGATCAAGAAAGTTTACACGCAACATACACATAAAGATGAAGGACAGATATTTTTGCGGGAGCAGGATGACGTTTTTGGAAATTCAGAAACATAACAATGACGGCTTACTTGCAATTGTCACAATATCATTAGAAAGATTTATAGTAACTTAATCACATTATAAAGTTGGAGGTCCTGGGTTCGATTACCGGCTTGAGTCTGGTCTAGTGGGAGGCTTCAGCTAGTTACCTACCGACAAAGACGTGTCGCCAATTAGGAGTATGGATTTACCATACCCCTAACAGGTTAGCCCGCTACCAACTTAAACTGAATCATCACTTAGCATCAGGTGAGATTGCCGTCATGGGTTAACTTGCAGTGGACGAAAAAAAAAACTACCAGTTAGCTCTTGACAGCTATATCACCTGGTGATGATTCAGTCTACACTCCTATTTGTTCCTCCTATTTGAACCCAAGACCTCCAAATTTATAACCAGACAGCGCACGGACACACGGTCTCCCGCCTTTCTCATCTACCCGCGATCCTTTTCAGGTCGACGGTCCAGCAGGCAGGAGATCGTCCTACTAACATTATTTTCATCCGGTTCCCGTAAATGCATTCAGCAGCATGCAAGCCTACAGCACCGCGATAGCATCAGTGAATAGTTAGATACCGAATTAGTATCTATGAAGGCGCAAACTGAAGCGCAAAGCAATAAATGTACATTTACCTTCACCAAAATTTCGAATATGATTACTTTTGTCCGTTACAAATGTGACCACGTATTTAGGGAGCCGGAACTCGCGACGCTGTTCACCGGAAATGCCGGACCACGGAGCCACCTCTCGCCACACGAAGCGCACGTCTTCTCTCGTATATTTGTCTAAATAAATTAAATAAACTAGGTATTCGTTTTAGGTTACACTTTGTGGAAGTGTCAAACGAACATTTAGAACCATTGGGTTTTGAACACGCATCTCTCCGGCATACGTGGTTTAAGTTTTCGCCAGCCGCCATCTTTATAATAATAATAATACTTATAATATTACAAAGATGGCGCTAGTAGTAGCTATAAGATTAATGAGCAGGTATTTAATAATTTCGGCGTCGGCCGTAGAGTGTAAAGGACAGTAGTTTAAATAATTGGCACAGTATCAGGTGATTGCCACAGAGGAACGAGTTCATAATTGCGTCGGTTCAGAAATGTTTGAAATTTTATACAACATGATAGCAGTGAGAAATAAAAACGATCCGGATTTATTTTTCTTTTTCACTTTTAATAAATACGTTGACATAGTATTTTAATAAAGTTTAATTATAAAATAATGGTCGAACAATGAAATATTGCGTAAAGAGCTAAACACTTAGTTATTGTTTGGCCACAGAACTTCGCTGTCACGTTATACAGATGATAACTCTCATTCGACAATTCGGTACAAAATTAAAAGATGTAAGTATACAAAAAAAAAGCTTGTCTTTGTTTAATTACGTTATTGTACCAGTAGTTATCTTGATCGACTAGACAAAACAAGAGGTCCTAGGTTCGATTTCTGGGTTGGTCGATAAATTGATATTAAATTTTTCCGCCACAAACGTTACCATGTTTTTTTATACCCATGTATGTACCCTAGTCCAAAATATCTGCGTTGTAAACAACTCGTAGACATACCGAAATACTTCCCAAATTCCTTCACTGTTGTCAAAAACAACTAAAAATAACATTATAATGTAAATAATAATCCATTTAAAAAATTTTTTTTGATTGATGATTGTTGGCAAAAAGGATGCAAATTTGCAGCGACCTCCAACGAAGCTGGATTGGTTAGTTTGGCCTTGCCTTTAGTGCGGTTTCAACTCAACAAAGGTTAATAAACAAGGTAAGGTTAAGGTAAATAAACAATAACAAAAAAAAATAATGTAGTCCAATGTCACGTGATTTAACAACATACAAAGGGTTTAGCCGGTTATGCCTATGAAACCTGCACTCTGATGTAGGTATCTTACCTTGTTTTTAATGTTCTTCATCTAAAATAGCCACATTATTATGTACATACCTATTGGCTAGACCCTTGAGCAGATTAAATTAACTGCAGCGTTACATTTTTGTATTTGAAACACAGACACTAGGCATAGCACGCTAAATTTTAAGACTTTAAAGTCTAAAAACTTCAATTTATTTTGCTTCTGTTAAATTGAGAAAATGATAATGTAGACATTAGAAATGGAGATACAATGAATGTAAATGAATGGTCTCAGTGAAGCTGATTCCTGAAAGCAATAAAGTTTTTAATTACTTCAGCTTCTGATGAATGAAGTCAATGATAGTGCAAAAGTGGCGATATTAACTTTTAATAACAATCTATTATCAAGCTCTATAATGAAGTTAATCACTTAATACGTCGAAGATTGCAATGACGATAGCTAGGTGCAGGAAATTGCTTTCTACGTTCATAGACATAATTGTGTTCGGTTAACGTAATTAGTAGGTTTTTTCGATGGTACGAATCCTCGCTTCGAAAACAGGTAGCTACCTATTACCCCATATATTTAAGTTTTTTTTTAATCTGTGATTAATTAAGTATCAACAGTGACGTAAATAAATGTATGTCACATAAAACTTTTTTATTTTTATAAAACGAATGGAAAGAATAATGTGCCGCTTGATTTTTATTTATTTCGGGAGTCAGTTTTACTAATGCGTAAAATTTACTCCTACTTTGGAACAATTATGTACCTAAATATAACATTCTTGTTCCTTAAACCAAGTGTTAAGAAATAAAACGAATTTAACCCACCATCACCTCATACATTAAAATAATGAAAAATATATTATATATGAACGATTCATAGATTCCTGTAATAGGTTTATATGGATAAAGCTATTTAAGATTTGATTTAATTTACTGGCATCTATTCAAGGGCATCCCATACAACGAAAAATCGCACCGAAAGGAATTGAAAATGGTTTTTGTTATTATGTACGAGTATCTATTTGTATTGTCTAACAGTAAGACTTTGAGTTTGAGTAAAATTGTTAAAACTAACTAGCTGCATACATTATATTTACGTTGGTGATAAAAGGGCAGATTTTGTTGTTTGCATTTGTAGTAATTTCGAAATATTTAAACATACGAATAACATTAATGTTATCAAGTGGAACAAGTTTACTTGAAATACATTTGCTAGATAAAAGTATCTTATGATGAAATCTAAACCAATGTCAAGATTAGGTAAAACATTGATTCCACAAAAAAATAAACATCTGAATTTGTTTAAAGTAGCAGTTAATTAAGAAGTTAGGTGTTTCAAATTACTTATCATCACCATCATGATCGACCCTTTACCGGCTCACTACAGAGGGTTTGGCCATGTGCGGATTGGCAGACTTCACACGCCTTTGAGAACGTTATGGAAAACTCTCAGACGTGCAGGTTTCCTCTCGATCTTTTCCTTCACCGTTGAAGCGAGTGATATTTTAATTTTTTTAAAACGCTCTTCACTCCGAAAAGTTAGAGGTGTGTGCCCGTCAGCTTACTAAACAGACTCCCGTCACTTTCCTAACAGGTCGGTCTTCTGTTTAGGAGGCTGACGTCCTAACCACTAGGCTATCACCGCTTTTTTATTACGTTACGTACATTTATAATACAAATTACTTTTAATATATGATTATTTAGGTGTAGTAATGAATCTTTTACTGAATATTAAAATATTCAAAAAATCACTCCAAAGTGAACGAAATTTTAATGAGCACTATAGTAATTAGAAAGGTGTTTCTAAGCAAATTAAATATAATGTTGCTAATCGGCCCAGTATTGGAGTAATCGTTATAGATACACGATGAAATAACCCTATTAAGCCCTCCGTTAAAATGATAAAATTTGTAATCATTGCATTGATGAATGAAATATAAGTAGCTAATGATTGACTTAGGTATATAGACTGTATGCATGTTATTAAAATGAGCTCTGAGTATGCGTACGTACATAGTTATCAGTTTTAGTTCAAGCCAAGCTCTAATCAATCTCGGTTTACTTACAACTGCTAAAATCAATGGCGCAGTTTTGTACGTCTAGTGGATACAAGACGAAGTCCATTTCACATTTTATTGTTATCGTGGCACTGAAATTTAAACACAGCGTCGTTAACAGAACGTTAAATTAAAAAGAGTGAGTAATAAATTTGATACAGTCTGATTAGTCTTTCATCCGTATCTCAGTGTTTGTCGATTGTGTTGACTGGTTTATGGTCATTCTATTTTGGAAAAATAATCATTAGAATCTCAAGTTATGGACTTTTCCTACTCGAAAAAGGTTCAATGGCCTATGCAACCTCTTTAATTTCATCTGTCCACCTACCAAATAGACGTTAAGTTTTCGGGAGCGAATTAGCGACTCCAGCACCTAGAAACTTCAATATTTTTCCTGCTATTCATACTTTGATTCTACTAGGAATCAGATTTAATCATGTAGAAACGCTTCTTTCTATTAATTAGGGATACAATTATTTTTTAATTGAATGCAACTTAAAATTGTATCAGGCTTGTTTTCCTTTTACTTTACACATTCGCGATTTAATTAGCTTAGGTTACAGATAATATATAGAAACCAAATGTTACAGATATTATAATAATTGTAACATTTGGTTTCTATATATTATCTGTAACCTAACCTTCTTCGTGTTAGGAGATTCTATAAGATTGAATCAGCATTAGATACCGACTAATTAATTCTCACGGTGACTTTTCTTCGTCAAAGTACAACGAAGGTATACGCCTTTTTTTTACTCACTCAGAAAATATATATTTGCACAAAATACACTCTGTGTTACTATGAGTGTGAGTGACGTGGCGCAGAGTTCGTTTCTATGTATTCAGTCACAGATTTAATCAAGCAAAATATGAAAAACTCGAAAAGGCTTTTTAGATCCCTTTTAAAAATAAAATACAAAAATTTTTCGATCTCCTTTTTTAAATTTAATTTTTTAGTCAATGGTTTGTTTTTCTTATATATCTTTTGAATACTGCCTAAATATACTGTAGTTCCCTTGTATTACAAATAGTATCTGATGTAAGTAATCAAGTTTACATAAAGGTCACCGCGTTTATTGAAAAAAAAAACTGTCACTTATTTAATGAAATATAAAAAATATTAAACGAACCCAATACTGACTGACACGGTGTGGTTGGCATAGAGTCTGAGCGAGGCCATCTCTTGAAGAACGGAAAGTATCTTCATTGTCTGAAGCTGCCATATATACAGATCTGGCATCCAGATGAGTTGACGAAACTCCCACGGTAGGTCAATGTACGATTTGTTGAATGGCACATTCAGTCTCATGTCTTCCCATGATACTTGGAGGAAAACATCAAGCGTGATCTCCTTGGACAGAAAATGGTAAGATTATTCCAACCGCCACAAATCTTGCAATGAAAAATTCCTATATTTATATATAAGATAGCTTAGCCCTGATTTAAATTGCGTTGCTCATAGCCGTCTTCAATAAATGGGCTTTCGATATATATTTTTTTAAATACGGAGAATATTCCAACAAACAACAAAACATACAATTTCAGCAACTTGTTAGTTGCTTAGATTGTAATGTTTTGCTGTAACATTTAAGTTGTGTAATATATATACAACTACGTAAAAACATCATTCCAAATATGCCAAGCTATGCAAGTTGAGACAAATTTAACAACACATAAAGATTATAATATATACATAGAAAATAATAAATATTAAAAATACAATCCACACAGAACCAGTAATTTGATTTAATCGTTTTTGACTGTGATTTTATATCTATACCTTTTTTTTAATACACTACGATTTAGCCCTTGACGGCTATCTCACCTGGTGGTAAGTGATGATGCTGTCTAGGATGGTATTGGGCTAACCTGTCAGGAGTATGGTAAACCCACGCTCCTAATTGGTTTCTACGCGACATCGTGTCGGAACACTAAATCGCTTGGCGACACGTCTTTGTCGGTAGGGTGGTAATGAGCTACGGCCGAAGCCTCCCACCAGACCAGACTCGAGCCGGGAATCGAACCCAGGACCGCCAACTTTATAATGCGACAGCGCACGCACTGCGCCACGGAGGTCGTCAAAAAAGCTGAAGCCTAGAGAGCTGTCTCAGTTTCTATTGATTCCATAAGAATATAGTAAGTTAAATAAATAAATAATTAAAAGCTTTACTATCTCCGCATAACATAAGCTATATAGAGAAAGCGAATAAATATTCAATACAAATATATACCACATACAACTAAAGGTACCTCTCTATTTTCATCAACTCCAGATACTCTGTTGACGTTGATCCCAATGTAAACGGTTGTGTTCTTATCTGCAAAAGTGAAATTACAATTAGACCTTGGTATTTGTGTTCCATTGAAGACTATAAACTGTTGCATAGGTTGAGGGAATTATCAGTGGCTTGGCGGAGCTCCTCGGAGATATCGCCGACACACCCGTATTCACTAGCCCGGCTGCCTTGGCTATAATAAAATTAAATCGAGCTACCCGCTTAAGGCCATTCTCTCAAACAAGGTTTAAAAAAGTGAAGCAACATTTTCCCTTCTTAAAACCGTTTTTAATGAAAGACATCAAAGGCTTTTCCCTTATAAAAACCGTTCTCTTAGGAAGGACTCAAAACGTGTATCTTATGTTATTTTCACTTGCCAAATAATAAGTGCAGTGAAGCAATTTGTAAGATTTCAGCCAGATGCTGATAAAAATAAAAGTATTTTTTTGAAAATTTGTTGAAATCCTCACAATTTAGAGACAAATGATTTTGGATTTGTAAAAGTTAGCTATATATATATATACATATAAAATTTAATTATAACTTATATCATTTCGTATTTTTAAAAATTCACTGTAAACAAGAGTTCATTTGGTATCACTTTCACTCGTTTACATTCATATATATAAGCACACACACATAATAACACTCATATACACTTACACATAAGTTTCTTTCTCTTTATTTTGCTATATGTCTCTTAAGAGGGAAGAGCTTGTTTTCCCAGATACTGTTTACATTTATCGGAATTCAAGAAAACCTACCTATACTTTAAGTTTCACGTATTCAGGAGCAATAGTTCATGTATTATAAGTTTGTTATTTACTTCAGCCTGTTTTTTTTTTATATTTATCATATAAAAGTTTTTCTATCTGTTAGTTTCCGTGACTTTTAACAAGGAAGAAAATAACAATGTGTTTCTAGTAGACAACAGTTTATATCAGCGCATGATTTCAGCAAACAGTGGATTTTTATATTCGTGTCAGCACAGTGGGAACCGGAAGCAAAATCGTTCGTGTTAACGGACAATATTACGAATAGACAATCGATAAGTGTATTGTTGAATTGAATGTTTATTGCGGAGCATTTAATGATACTCCAAATTCTTCGTGTGTTCAAGCACGTAACAAGCCACATCAAAGTCAGGAATAGCTTTTGTATGAAAAGGATGCTCCTATTAAAAAAATAGGGGTTGAAATAAAAGATTTTCGAAGATAACAAGAAACAAATGAGACATATTATTGATAAAGACGTATTAGAAGTAAAAATCTACTATCTTCAGCACGGGACATTCACTACAAAAAAAGTGCAAGTGATGGCTTTTACTCGTCCTTCTTATACATCTCAGTAGACTGTTCAATCTTAAATGGTGCTCAGCCAAATCCAACAAGCCAACCTTCGTCCTTATCAAACCTCCAATCACAGAACGCGGCCGTTTGATCAAGTTTTGTGATTGGTCAACTACGTCGCTACGAACTTAGCTAGGATGTATCGGAGTAGACTGTTTAGTTTTGGCTACAATCAAATAGATACTATGATTTTATGTAATCTGTACTTTATAATTTATTAAATTTTCTCATATTTTTAAGCGTTACCACACATAAATACCAAAATATGCTCCAATGGCGGAGCGTTTTGAGGAAATGCAGTCTGTGACACGCTGATTTGTGAATATGGGTTTCCGAAGATTTTCATCAGATATAATATGATTCAATGGGGCCAAAAATAACTAAATGGAAAGTCAGTTTAAGTGAAAAGGAAAGGTTATCAAGGTATAAATAATATGGCTAATAAAATACGATCGAAAAAATTAATACGTGTTGATAAGTCCTATGTAAGATAGTTTCAACACATTCTATTCTTACGCAGTTAGATACAATCTACGTACGTAATAACGATTTACCGATATTATAAATATAAAAAAGCAGTTAAAAAAATACATTATCATATTTGTGACAAGTTGATATCAAAGAGACACGTATGCGAAATACATTGCACACTGCCTTTTCTCCCCCTTCTTACTTATTATCATTCAATTCTGTCGTGTAACTAATTTTCCATTACCTTGACGCATACCCAGAAAATTGTATGTAATTATATGTGTTTTTTTTTCTTCACGCCGGAAAGAATTTGGCTGAAATTTTGAATAGGGATAGTTATTATTTTTATTTATAAACTCCATTATTTGTGAAAAACTGAATTTTACGTTGATAAACTACAATTATAGTTAGACATAGCCAATTTCCTCAAAATTTAATTTACATGTTGGAAACGGGACGGGGACGAAGGGATTATCTTCTATTGCAAACGTTGCCAAAATACCACAGGATATACCACAGGAAATTTTAAAAATAAAGTCAGCAGTCTTATGAATTATGTTGCGAAAATAACATAACTATTAGCTTGCTAGCATTTATGAAGTATGGCCAATGTCAGTATAATGTACGCAAGACAATTCTCGCGTACATTAATACTGTAATTAATGTCAATTTGATGTCATCTGTCGCATCCATCTATACTCTACGAACTCATAACTATAATTTCAAGTGTCTATAGCAGCAATGTCAACGTCAAATAATTGGTCGAATAATGATTGGCCAATCGTCGGCCAAGCGGCTAGTGCGTGTTTTTCGCTACATCATCTCCGGCCCTAAGTGGATAGTTGTCTACTTTAGCCGTATCATCCATCAACTGCGGCGAAAAATGAAATACTAAAAATAAACGATACGAAAATAGCTCGGTTTTATTTACCGAAATATGGACAGCTTACGGCATTACCCCTGACCTTTACCTGTCGGTTTAGGACTACGCCTCTCCTAGGAGTATGATACTAATGAAATCTATGTAAATAATAATCAATGTTTGTATGTTTGTCCTCCGTGCGTTTTGAAACCATTGAACAGATTTATTTGATTAAACTTTGATCCTCATAAGTGGAATTCAGAGCTAAACTAACGTTAGGTTGGTCAGATTTAAGAATTATCAAATTTTGTTAATAAAACTGATGATACGTACTACACGAAATAAAGAGCTTAACCAACGCCAACTATAACCTAAATCTAGAATTTGTTGACATTTCTAAGCATATACATTTCTAAGTATATACAGTTTTTAACCCGACTGAAAATCTCACCCTTGATCAAAAGTCAAACATCCTATCTACTAGATCAAAGGGCAGTCAATTATTGTAAGATATAAGAAAATCTACGTACCGGGTGGAATGTTTCTACTGTAATTTGTTGGAAGCTGATATGCATCTTGGTCCATGTACAGGATCTGGCTGAAAAAAACGTTCAAAAAATTAAATATCAAATTATAATATACCTATCCATTATTCGCAGTCACGGTTTGCATGCAACTAAATATTTAAATATATAACGAGAGATTATTGATTTGTAACGCAATTGAATAAAAAGTAATAAATACGAAGGACGGTGATGGTGAAACATCTGACACAGTAGACTGAAGAGAACAAGCTCTTTATTAATATTCCAAAATCCTTTACCATTGTTGGTGAAGATTTACTGGATTCTGCGTGATTTTTACGATGTGATATCCATCATTCTGTTAATTCAGATCGCTAAATTATAGCGTTTTATTGTATTTTTTTAATTTAAAAAAAGGTTTCTATCTATTTGTTCGGTCGGTCTAGTTTTTCATTAAAAACTCGTCACCAGTTTACTAGAGAACACAAGTCCTTGAAGCATGATAAGGAGGTAGAATTGACTCGTCTTTGAGAAAATTATGGAGAATGTAGGTTTCCTTATACCGTTGTTCTTCGTTGTGAAAGCAAGTTATATTGAATTTTAAAACGCCCAAAAGTCCGAAAAGTTTAAGGTGGAACCAGAATGAATGCCGAAATCTTAACTTTTTATTAAATTATTACTGCTACCTGTCTATTAAATCCAGCTTAATTTTTATGTGCATCTGTTAAAGATATTTGGAACGAACGAAATCTTTCAAAGATAATTAATAACCTAGAATATAGAAATAGTAATAAACTACATACCGAAAGCAGTATTATTTTTTACCTTCTAATTATTAAAATTATAAAAAAAGTATGTTACTATTACCGCCTATAATATTTACTTGTATATCCTCGTATTTAAAGAGACGCGATTTTTTTATGCTTCATATCATATTGGTTGGGAAAAAAAGAAATTTCATTTTAGATGCAGACAATTACTCGTATAATATTCAGTAACAGTAGACGTACTTACTGTACGTCTACTATTACTTAAAAGCAGATTCTATGTAGATATTTACTACTCATTTACTTATTAATTTTATCTTCGTATTCGCACAGATGCATTGTTAGAAGGGAAACTTATGGTTGCGATCAAAATAAATTCCTTTGAAGCAGACCGAAAGGCATATTCAGTATTCACGCATGTTACAATAATGGACATAAGATAGTATCTTTGTAGATATTATTATTTTGACGACCTCCGTGGCGCAGCGCGCGCGCTGTTGCATTACAAAGTTGGAGGTCCTGGGTTCGATTCCCGGCTCGAGTCTGGTCTGGTGGGAGGCTGCGGTCGTGGCTAGTTACCACCCTACCGACAAAGGCGTGTCGCCAAGCGATTTAGCGTTCCGGCACGATGTCGTGTAGAAACCAATTAGGAGTATGGCTTACCCATACCCCTAACAGGTTAGCCCGCTACCATCTTAGACTGCATCATCACTTACCATCAGGTGAGATTGCCGTCAAGGGCTAACATGTAGTGGATAAAAAAAATATATATATTAACTTCAGATTTACTTATTATCTACAAGCGATCTGGGTGATATAGGTACGCTCTGTAAACTTGTACTACAGTATAAATATTGCTTTTTACGACTCTACCTATGAAACGCTATGTTGTTTGTTTATTGAAACGTTTCTAACTGTTTAACCATTGTTATCTTTAACATTCACGATATTAGTCTGCGCTTTTTTCTTCACAAGACTATAGAACAGTGTAAGTAATACTCTTTCGACAATCAATATAGAGTAATCTAGAAATACATATTTACTTCTGGACGAAAATTAGTAATCAACTTTTACTAGCTGTGATAGTCTAGTGGTTAGGACGTCAGCCTCCTAATCAGAGGTCAGGGGTTCGAGCCCGGGCACGCACCTATGACTTTTCAGAGTTATGTGCGTTTTTAAGCAATTAAAATATCACTTGCTTCAACGGTGAAGGAAAACATCGTGATGAAACCCGCATGCCTGAGAGTTCTCCATAATGTTCTCAAAGGCGTGTGAAGTCTGCCAATCCGCACATGGCCAGCGTGGTGGACTATGGCCAAACCCCTCTCATATTGAGAGGAGAGTGCTCCGTGCTCTGTAGTGAGCCGAGAATTGATTGATCATGATAATAAATATCGAAAAATAATAATAGTTTTGGATGGCAGATATTAAGACGCAACCTAGCAGAGTTACCTTCAATATAAGCCATTTAATAAATAATCTATAAAATCGTATCGTAGCAAGGATAATCTGAAGACAGCCTAGTTAGATATAGTGTAGATAATTATATTATGAAGATGTGTTGCGATCTCCGGCTTAGATGTGGGCTCAGCTGGTTATTTATATTCTATATGAGTAGACAAGAAGTGTATTTAGTGAGCCGTGCATGCTTGGGAATAATTTTGATATCTTATAGGAATAAAAGCTGTTTGTAAATCAAACTGGCCAAGTGCGTGGCCGATCATACGGAATTGTTATACCAATATAGAATTATATTTAAAGTAAACCTGCGTCAGGAATTATTCAAAGCTGAAATTTCGCGGTTACAATTTTTATTTTTTTATTTTATACAATACAAGTTAGCCCTTGACGGCTATCTCACCTGGTGGTAAGTGATGATGCAGTCTAGGATGGTAGCGGGCTAACCTGTTAGGAGTATGGTCCCACGCTCCTAATTGGTTTCTACGCGACATCGTGGCGAAACGCTAAAATCGCTTGGCGACACGTCTTTGTCGGTAGTGTGGTAACTAGCCACGGCCGAAGCCTCCCATCCGACCAGACCATCGAGCCGGGATCGAACCCAGGACCTCCAACTTTATAATGCGACAGCGCACGCACTGCGCCACGGAGGTCGTCAACCGCTATTTGCTTAAGTTTATTCTAAGTTTTTTAAACAGATCTATAAAGCAAGTTTAAGCTTACATTGGTCTTAAGAAACAGTTAAAACGAGACGGTATGTGTTTGACATAAGTCTGTCTTGTTTTCACACTAACTTTGGCTTAGATAAGTCTAGAAGATGATGGATATATCTATAGATTCGGTCGCTGACGATTATTGCTTTAAACAAAACATTAAAACAAACAAACGTCATGGTTTTTGTGAATATCTTAACCTGTACCTGGCTTAAACCAACTAAATCTGCCGAAAGAGCTTGATCCATGATATACCATATAAACATTATATAGAATTTGCTATAAATCGAGAAAACCAGACAAATGTGTACAACGTAAATTATTATATCTGTCATCTTGATACACATCACAGAATTTTTGGAACTACGCTCTCTACGTACGTTTATATGTTTGTGTATTGTTCCCAATGACTAATGATTGTACCTAATAGAAAACAAGCTGCCATTCGGGAAGAATTGCGAAAATTTGCTATGCTATAAACACAGTTTTACGATATCGTACGATAGTTATCGATATCCGTTATTTTCTAATGCAGTTAAATTACATAACGGGACAAAGATGAGTGACATTATGTGAGTGATATCCGTTCTTATTAAATGCTAAGGTCAGTGGCGATAACAGGAGACCGAAGAGCTGTCAGCTACCTCGGACAAAGAATTAGTCTTGCTATTCAAAGGGGGACGCTGCCAGTATTTTCGGAACCTTGCCTAAAGAGAGTCCTTGTAATAATATATTTTACTTATAATATTATATTTTTTAAGGTTTTAAGTTCTAGGTTAATCTAAGGTTTATTTTAAGTTTTTTTTTTCTCTCACTCGTATGATTATAAGTTATATTATTATATATTGATATAATATTTCGATAATATCGAACACAAAATATTTGAACATCGATATGTTTCAACAAGCCTAACTAGGTTATTTTATAATAATATTACGTCGCCTTCAATACGTTCAAAGTCAATGTGTGGGTATTACACGTAGGTAAAGGTTCTCGGAAGGTAGTTGTACCGTATTCAGCCAACCAAGTTCAGTTCGGATTAAGTAACGTCAATCCTGTTAAAACTGTGACGTAGTTCTACGATGTGTGGAGGGAAGAAAATAAGGTAAAGCCAATTGGAGTATATCAGTACTTGGTAAGTTTTCCCACCACAATTTTGTTCACAATGTGTAATGTATGGTTTATTATAGGATTTGATCGGTTTAGCCCCTCAATTTAGCTCGCGTGAAATATTTCAAATCAAAATCAAAATTGCGTTTATTCAGCCATTAAAAAAAAAAATTACATCACATCTAAAAACGTATGTGTCTAGAAATTGGCTGAACAGGGCGCTGCCTCAGCTTGATGCTGCGTCAAAATTGACTGCAGCGCTGATTTTCAGGCATAACCCATGCTGATATCACGTAGTGACTGGGAAAGTGCTCCTTTAGTGTGTGAGGGTGTGTGCGCGTGTGCGTGAGTACGTGTCGCCGATGATATCTGCCGTTTTGATCGGTCGCTCTTAGAGCAAGGTTGACGATCGAAGTACTGAAACTTTTCCTTCAACTTGCTGGATAGACATTGCGTTTTGTGTTGAGATACATGAAATATATTAAAAAAGAATATGAAATAAAGAAGAAGTTACTGAAAGTAATATATTTGCTTTCAAATCGCGTTCCTTAGATGAAATATGATATCGAGAGGTTTGCGTTTTGTACATTGCTGTTACATGTTTTGCTTACACGAGTACATAAACCTATAAAGACCACTAAGTGTTTTGGAACCGACGAGGTTAGGTCTAAGATAAAGAAGATATATTTATGGAAGCTTTCGGTTACATCTGTGGTAATATAAGCCGTGGTAATATAGACTTTTTTTTAAATATTGATATAGGAATATTATTTGTTATCTATGGCAGGATATGTTATATATTAACTGTGTGGTAAATAATAAATCTATAGTAAATATATTGCAAATTGTATCTTCTATCTTAAGCGCTATTGCAATTGTATTTTTGTATTTTTTATGTGATGTATACAAAAAAAGTGTACTCATTGGTGTACCATGGTCTGGCAAAATAAAAAAAAGATTGTGATTCGGAGGATGTATAGTTTAGAAAATCTATAAGCGTATAATGAGTAAACATTGATCAGCATAGATTATTCTAATACTTATATCTTAGATAAACTGGGTGGCGCAGCGCACGCGCTGTCACATTATGGGGTTGGAGGTCCTGGTTTCGATTTCCGGCTCGAGTCTGGTGTGGTAGGAAAGTAGGTTAGGTAGGCTTCGGCCTTGGCTAGTTACCACCCTAGACAGGGACGTGTTGCCAACCGATTCAGCGTACCAGCACGATGTCGCGTAGAAAACAATTAGGAGTTTGGGCTTACCATACCCCTAACATGTTAGCCCGCTACCGTCTTACACTGCATTGTCACTTAGTCATCAGGTTTGTATCATCAGGTGAGATAGCCGTCAAGGGCTTACGTAGTGGTTAAAAGAAAGATAGGTCGCCTGATGATTACCGTCGCCTATGAACATTTGTAGCACAGGAGCCAACGATGCGATATCCTCGTAGGACACAGAGAAGGAAATATAAAAATAAAAGAACACGCGCATAATAAGTATGGATCCGCCCTTCATCACTGTCAGTAAAACTTGTGTTTAACTGAAATCGTGTAGTTTTACGCGAATTACGCTATTTGCCACATTATGTTCCATGTCATTAGGTGGAAAAGTTATTACCGCGGCCGACAGTTGACGCAATAATTTTTCACGTCTCATGACTCGCATTAGTCTTGTCGATTAGGTAAAACTTTTGTCTTAAACACGCACGGAAAAATTCAAATTACATTTTTATTGCAGCAAAACATATATACAATAGAAGTTGTAAAAATAACATTGTCTATTAGTAGATACACTAGCATTATGCACCTGTTTTCCGAACTAGTTGACGACCCCCGTGGCGCAGCGCGCGCTGTCGCATTATAAAGTTGGAGGTCCTGGGTTCAATTCCTGGCCCGAGTTTAATATGGTGGGAGGCTTCGGCCGTGGCTAGTTACCACCCTACCAACAAAGACGTGTCGCCAAGCGATTTAACGTTCCGGCACGATGTCGCATAGAAACTGATTAGGATTATGGCTTTACCAAACACCTAACAGGTTAGCCCGCTACCATCTTAGACAGCATCATCAATTACCATCAGGTGAGATTGCCGTCAAGGACTAACTTGTAGCGGATAAAAAGAAATAGTTTAACTGTATCTCGGAAAACAGGGCCAACAGCTCGGTGTCACTAAGATCTGAAGACAATTACAAGCATCTGTAAGCTTAAAGAGTGTATGCGAAATGTTTTATAATGAGCATGAGGGTGATGATATATATATATATATAGTAAATGGATGTGTGCGTGTGTGTGTGTGTGTGTGTGCGTGTGAGTGTGTGTGTGTGTGTGTGTGTGTGGTGTATTCACTGTAACAAAAAAGACACCTCTCCAGAAAATAAACTACTTCACCTGTATTACATTACAATCAATTCCTGTATTCTACTTTTTATTACCTCCTATTAAATTCTAGTGTTCATCTAAGGATCGCGAGTTAACGTAGTGTTGGTAAACTGTTTGCTCGCAGGAAAAAAAGGAAAAAAAAATAAGTACGATTGACTCGAAACCAGTTGTCCTTATAAAATGATCTAGATAGTATTCACCCCTTTCGCTTTAGTTACATTTTTAGGGGAAGTAACGGGCATGACAAAGTACACGCAGCCAGATTTATTTTGAACCGTCATTACATGCTTCGTATAAGAATGGAAATCCGAAATGTAGGCATACCGAATGCACCTAAATGTTTGCTCTTGGAGAATTTAACTGCCCGTTTATGCTCCTCTGATATTTTATGCCTCCATTTTCCAAGTTTAGTAACCATCTAAATATAGATTAAAAGCTTTCATTTGTTTGAGATTATTACAAGACGGAAATATATTCATTGACGTAATCTACGTTACGATGGTTGTATATAACATGGTTTTACGTTATTTCCCTGGCTGATTGTTGGAGCGGTCTTCATGTAAAGTAAAAAATATATACCGTACAAAAAGAGTTTAAATAAACATGTGTTATGAGAGAAATATTTAAACTCTCAGTCTATTCCTAATTTTAATTATATTTCTGAGCACAGCCCTCTTTTTTATAAAAGAGAGAGAGTAGATCTTGACTTGCCAAAATGCTCCAATCGGTGGCTTGCTTAGTATAAAATTAACGATTAGATTAACATGTTGTTAATTTTATAATATTGAACTAATAATATTGTAATAATCGTTATTAATTGGATCTTCAATGCACGGAGGCGGTATCTGAAAATACTAGTAAAATACCTATAATAATAAGTATACGAAGTTAAAAGATATATAAGAATTATTGTTACCAACGAAATTCAGTTTGGCTTCAAAACACGTACGTATATATTTGAAGCGGTGATAGCCTCGTGGTTCGAATCCGGGCACGCACCTCTAACTTTTCAGAGTTATGTGCGTTTTTAAAAATTAAAATATCACTTGGTTCAACGGTGAAGGAAAACATTGTGAGGAAATCTGCACGCCTGAGAGTTCTCCATAATGTTCTCAAAGGCGTGTGAAGTCTACCAATCCGCACATGGCCAGCGTGGTGGACTATGGCCAAACCCTTCTCATATTGAGAGAAGACCCGTGCTCTGTAGTGAGCCGGTAATGGGTTGATCATGATGATGATGATGATGATATATTTGAAGTAACGCTTATTGCAGATTATTCGAGATCATATAGAGAAAGTAAACTGAATGTGTTGGAATAATGAACATATGTTATAAATGTATATTATAGGCATAGTAATTGTCAGTATTTAATGTAGATTATGAAAACAGATGTTTAAAATTAATGCCTAAATAAGTATTTTTTATTAATTGCAATGATGTTTACTATCTCTATATTTCTATATTAAAGCTAAGAAATTCTCAATTTTTTTTATCTCTATATTTAAGAGAAATATGCGCAAGTTCAAATTTTTCACCAATTTCTTTCTCAATACAATTGCTACCGTAATAATTAGTGTCAATACATTTTTATACATATTTCAAACCAAATAAGGGGTGAAATAAAAATAATAATAATTGATTTTCTGATTGAGAATGTACCAATAAAATTACAATTAAATAATAACATAAAATACAAATGTACCTGAATAGAATAAAATATCTTTATTTGCAAGAATGTGGTACATTTTTAGTCTTACAATCGTGTGTGTCCGAAACATTCAACTCGTTTGATAATATGCGAACATTCTTAAAATTTAATAAAAAATAATAGGCATCGTCAGACAGCACCGACACTTATTTAAAACAACTAGAATTGGCTTTTTTTAAATTAAATGTCAAGTTTATAAGGTTAACAAATAATATTATAATGTCATTTCATATTAAACAGTTTTAAATTGAATATATTCATTTATATTATAAAAACATTTCACCGAGTCAGTTACTCAAGTGGCATCTTCCGTTTATGTATTCTTCAGCTGGGTTATGAACCTATTCTACAGACTAGTTAGTATACATACTAGGAGTATATTTAAATCATTCCCAGTGTATAAACCAAAATGCTTGCATAATGCAAACTCGCTATTTTAGCTGTAATGTTATCTTATATTGCCTATATATAAAGGTTTTAATATTAAGATAACTCAATCAATGTACACTTATGCCTGTCTTTACACTTTATTATATTGGATATTAATAATGAATGAGTTTAACAGTATGTCATTTCGGGCATGCGGTCGTTTGGCGACAGGCCAAAGTGTCTGCGAGAGCAGATCTTGACACATCAGAGGAATCAGTCCACCGTGATTAATGCCGGTTGCTGCGTAACCAGAGGTAAACAGCTATACATTGTTTTGACGGATTTAATTATTTGTTTTTCGGGTTGTTTCAAAAAATACCATCATCGACGGTTCAGTAGCAGACACCAATACTGTAGGAAGATGGATTAAGCGTCTGTTGGTGTGGTCAGATTGAAGAAAAAAATGATGAAATGGCGTTCATCAACTGGATCCGCAGATAACATCAAATCTTTCAAAGCAGAGTC
Organism: Lasiommata megera; assembly: GCA_928268935.1. NCBI lineage: Eukaryota > Metazoa > Arthropoda > Insecta > Lepidoptera > Nymphalidae > Lasiommata > Lasiommata megera. The sequence goes on from OV743312.1 coordinate 6,328,034, forward strand.
GCCTGCAACGCTACCAACCGTCAAAGAGATAAAAGACTTGCAGGGTTCTTAACATTATCTCAACCGCCACGGACACACTGCCAACAAACAGTACTTCTTTCTTAATTTAGCTCTTTCTCTAACCTGCTGGTAAGTGTTTATATAGTCTGAGATGGTAGAGGGTTTTTCAAATTAGCTTCCATGCGAATTGTCGCAGAACGCTAAAACCCTTGGCGGCACGCCTTACTTTAGACAAGAATTGCTTCAACAACATCTGTGACCATGTTTCGAGATTTCGCGTAGAACTATAGTGGTATATATATCTATATCTATATGTATAGTAAAATGAAAGCCACTATCGTTATATCGTTATATCTATATATAGATATCTATACGACCCACTATGAGTGTGTATAAAGCCGTATTACATTATATCCGTAATCCGAATCGAACTACAGCGCTCAGCACTGCGCTTATAACCTATTATTATATATTATACATACCTTTCTTAAAAATATGACATATTTTAATAAAAAATATATCAATTACAAAGCTGAGAATTAGTTCTTCTATTTGTATCCATTGCAAAAACCTTCAAGATTCTAGTTCGGTACACACATGATTTGAGTACCCTCAGTACGAAATTGCAATTCTCGTGAACGTTGTTCATAATTTGCTACCGTCGAAATATTATAACAAAATAACATGGATCTTATATTTCTTATGTATTTTTCAATCTGTTTTTAAAATTTTTATATGACAAAGTATTCGCTAGGTATTTTAGAAACACGGACTTCTGCCAGCCTAGAAAAGAGAAAGGCATATTATTATGCCCAAATCAATTTCTTCTCGTATTCAATTTAAAACTACTAATATTAAGAGGATAGATTTATCAGCCTGAAAGTGTCGCGATAAAGCCTCTCAGTCATTAATTCAACCCTCAAGCGTTTCTACGATTCGAAACACTGGACCTTCAGTTTACAATGAACCTCACCGTGATGAAGCTGCCATTTTGACAAACTCATCGTTTTCATTTGTAGCTATTGCTTCTTGCGGAAAGTTTGAAAAAAAAAACTCGTACATAATGATAGCCCAGTGCGTCAGCCTCCTAATCAAAGGTCGGGCACACACCTCTAACTTTTCGGAGTTATGTGTGTTTTTAAACAATTAAAATATCACTTGCTTCAACGGTGAAGGAAACATCGTGAGGAAACCTGCACTCCTCAGAGTTCGCCATAATGTTCTCAAAGGTGTGTAAAGTCTGCCAATCCGCACATGGCCCGCGTGGCGGACTATGGCCAAACCTATCTTATATTGAGAGAAGACCTATGTTCTGTAGCGAGCCGGCAATGGGTTGATCATGATAATGATGATGACATAATGAACAACTATTTAATAACAAATCTATTTAGTTTTATTTAAGACGAAGACGTGTTGTGCCGACTCCACATAATGTGGGATAAGGGAAGAAAAAGAAGAAAGAAGAGAGAAGAAGAAGAGTATTTCGATACTCGAAAACGAGTGTCATTGTCGAGAGAAAGCGTGTTATTTTGACACTAAGGGTGCAAATTTAGTTATGCATCTGCGAGTACGACAGACGTGTTGGTGCAGCGATAGGCATTTAGAGCAAGGGTTTATTTCTGTTGTCACAGTTAGCCGACCCGCCACCGGTTATATTTGGACTGATAGTGACGTAGATTCTACACTTGATAGATAGATAATTTTGGCGCCATTGAAAGGCTATTGTTGTTCGAATATATTTTCGAAGAGTTGCGTTTATGCTTCGTCCACTCGACCGATGGAAATATACTACACGGATTTTGTAGTGTTGATATTCACCCAAACTAACTAGCTTTGTTTATTCAAATGGAAAGATTGTTTGATGCGTACATAAAAAGTTTTCCTTTTATTTAACAACATTTATGCTATGAGAGTTTCATTTGTAGGCTGACTTATGAAGGCTCTCACAACTTTAGCGTTCAGGATCGTATGCTGCTTTGTAGAGGCTTCAGTTAGTCATTTCATCCATTGATGGTATTTTTCCTTCATACCTTCGCTACTTTTTTAAGTTACCTACTAAGTTGGTTTTTCTGGTTCGCCTACTGACTTGCTCACGTAGAGATACTTATAGTTGAGATTTTCCTATCGCCCATCGGATCTTTATGTCAACTTACTATTAGATGTATCTAGCTAAAAATATCCAAATATTGTCTGAAACCAAGAAAAAATTGATCAAGTTGCAGCATTTTGTATGAAAATTGAAAAAGTCCAAATACGTAAATTAAAGTCCACTTTGTTTAATTTTCGTAACTGAAAAGGTGTCGAGGACGCCCCATTACTATCTGGTTTTATCCAGTTCGTGACGGGTTTATATAAATGCACCCTGTCTCTATAAGAATCGTATTATTAACTTATTACTAATATATTTTACTAATATGTATGTAACGTTTCATATTACACCTTGGTACTTCACATAGGCAATTTTTTTATATATTTTCAAATACCTGACTGACAGCAAATTTATTCGCGTGGATTAAGGTGTTTCAGTTTTTTTTTCATAAAAACCTCGTTACTATATTTGACTATTTAAAAAGAGGTAAATTAGTAAAAAAGATTTCGGTAGCAGCACATTCAACGATTCATGTTTATTTCGATACGATGTTATATAATTGCTCACATATTGAAGTAATGAAAACCCAACAGTTTTATTTTATTGCTAGTTTCATATTTTATTGATCATATTATTTGAAAGTGTAATAAAATAAAAAGTTTAAAAATTGCCACACCTGAAAGATATTAACCGAGATAGAACGGTTTGTACAGTAATATAAACCCAATTTTGTTTGTATTTTGGCTTTAAAAACTACGTAAAAAAATACTTACGTCCGTACGAAGGCCGTCATATTTATATTTCTTAGAGTGATTCATGAATCATATTACTTTATAATATTAATGGAAAATTTGAATATTTGTGGGATTTTAAAGATTAGCTCATTATTTTTATATTTATATGCTTGAATGGGTACGGGATCACGAGGTCCTGGTTTCGATGCCCGGATCAGGACTCAGATACTTTGACGGTAGAGTGGTAACTAAGGAATGGTTACCACTCAACTGGCAAAGACATTTCGCTAAGCCAGTTAATATTCTGTTAAAATACCGCGTTGAAACCGATTTTAGGAGATTAGGTTTAGTCAATGCATTAGTGACTCCCCAGGTACTGACGATGGTATGGTCGACGGTAATCATATTACATCAGGCGAAACGTCTGCTCATTTGTCTATTTTTTAATTTACCACAAGTTTGCCCTTGATGGCATCTGACCTGGTGGTAAGTGATGATGCAGCCTAAGATGGTAGCGGACTAAGCTGTTAGGAGTATGGTAAACTCATACTTCTAATTGGTTTCCACGCGACTTCGTGCCGGAACGCTAAATCGCTTGGCGACACTTCTTTGTCGGTAGGGTGGTAAGTAGTCACGTCCGAAGCCTCCCACCAGTCAAGACTCGAGCCAGGAACCGAACCCAGAACCGCCAACTTTATAATGCAACAGCACACGCGCTGTGCTACGGAGGTCGTCAACGGTTGCCTGCGATGAATATATAATAAAAAAACAACGAATCTATGGAGAACATACGGCCTTAGCCTCTACAAAGTAAAAGATCAAAATTATTTCAAAGTCAGGCGTGCAAACGAAACGACTGAATTAACGATCGCCCGTCGTCTAAACACACTTTTGTGTTTCTACACGACAAACAAAATCTTAATTTTTAATTTGTAGAGGCTTTTGAAGTAATTTCTTTTTTAATATTACGTGAATATCACGCGCCTGCTATTTTACGTAGTTGCTATAATATGGGCGATTATTCATCATCATCATCATGATCAACCCATTGCCGGGTCACTTCAGAACACGGGTCTCCTCTCCATATTAGAAGGATTTGGCCATAGTCCATCACGCTAGCCATGTGCGGATTGGCAGACTTCACACGCCTTTGAGAACATTATGCAGAACTCTCAGGCATGCAGGTTTCCTTACGATGTTTTCCTTCACCGTTGAAGAAAGTGATATTTTAATTTAAAAAAAAACGCACATAACTTCGAAAAGTTAGAGTTGTTCGAACCCCCGACCTCTGACTAAAAGGCGAACATCCTAACCACTAGGCTATCATAGATTCATACTATTCATACAGTCATATATTTACTGTTGTAGATTGTTAATTAGTAAAAATTTCTACAGAGTTTCTTGGTGTAAGTACGAAGTGTTGATTTATATATAATACAAGCAAGCAAGATTTCTCGAACAACATTTAAAATTAAGGACAAGGTCGCCAACAAACTACTGACCTTTTGATTTGAAGATTAGTCCTTTTACATAGCAGAGTATATATAACAAAAAACTCAATCCTTGTTAGTTAAGAAACGTTGAATAAATTGATGTATGGAAACCAATTTATATTCAGGACCACCATTCAGGAGAAAAAACCTAATCGACTTTCGGAAGTGGTTTGGTTTGGAGAAGGTAAACGTCATTTGGAAGCTTTTTGGTAACCATTAAGGTAGTAATATTTACTTTAACTTTTATATCACTATAATGATCCTTATTCCAATGTACCGCACATTTCCCCTCTCCCATGAGGAGCAGTTCAATTCCGCGACTACAATAATCATCATCATCATCATCATCACTTCAACCGATAGACGTCCACTGCTGGACATAGGTCTTTTGTAGGGAGTTCCAATGGCCACGGTCTTGGGCCGCTTGTACTACAATAATAGCGTGATGGAATTCACGTTCCAAAATTTGAATAGCTCCGTATGTAACAAAACTGATTAGTATTTTATGAATGCAATGTTTATTTCTGGGTGCTTATATCCGCAAGTTCAAGGTTTGATGCCCGACTCGGCAGTTCGTTTGTTTGGCTTTCCTGATCCGCTTCAGTTTGTCGTCACGTTGAACGATTCTGCGTCACGGCGCCCGTATGGAAATTCATACAGTGGTTCAATATATTCGTATGTCTTATTCTATCAGGGTCCAGCGATCTATACTAATTATTCACCGCCATTCAAAAATTTTAATTTTAATAATCAAACTGACACTCTTACAATCCTTAACGGGTTTAGATATACTAAGATACTGAAGAAGAATCAGGTAAATCTTCTTTTCGATTTTGGTAGTAATAATAATAATTATAACTGGATGCAAACCCTCCGGCCGTATGGTCTCTCCATGGGTGTAATCCTCCGCCCGGTGCAAATAAGTATTTATATAATGTGTATGTAAGTTTATTTATTTTTATGTATTTAAGTCTCTTTCAGCTTTTATTCTGTCTCTTATTATTTAGTTTACTCTTTGCGCTTTTATTATATTTATTTAGAAACACGAGCGTGAGAGTAAACGTATAATAGATTTTTTTATTTATATTTTTTATATATCTCAGAAATTAGTAAAAGTTACGTCGTTCATAAGCTTTTTCTTAACTTAAAGATAACTACCAACGGTTCGAAAGGCAGATTCTACCAAGAAGTTGGCAAGAAATTCAGTATATGCTGTTTTGAAAGTCATTTTATAATTTGAAAATAATTTTTCTACTAGAGATAAAAGTGGAGCCAGCTTCGTAGTTGAAATAAACGTTATTTTTATTAGTTTTCACGGTATTGCTCGTTACGAGGAGACCAAAATACTTAATAACGAGGTACTGACCGATTATTCTATCCTATTAATGTTCCACTGCGGAGAAAAGAGATAGAAACCTTAGATCCTTCACGCTGTTGTAATGGGTGTTAGCGGGCTTTAATAAAAATCTCATTTTGAAGATATCAAGAGAACCTACAGTGTAATGTGCAGTCCGACTGGGGGATGGGCACCAATATCCTATATCCATGCCTTTGACGACCTCCGTGGCGCAGCGTGTGCGCTGTTGCATTTTAAGGTTGGAAGTCCTGGGTTCGATTCCAGGTTCGAGTCAGGTCTGGCGGGAGGCTTCGGCCATGGCTAGTTACCGCTCTACCGATGAAGACGCGTCGCCAAACGATTTGGCCTTCCAGCACGTTCTCGTGTAGAAACCAAGGATTATGGGTTTATCAGGTTATAACAGGTTAGCCCGCTACCATCTTAGATCGCATCACCACTTACCATCAGTGAGATGCCGTCAAGGGCTAACTTGTGTTGCATAAAAAAAATGCTAGCGCTAAGAATTTCCTTGGCAGGAAACGAAAGGGAATTAAAGATTTTCGGCCCGATCTCGTGATCCTCGATCAAGCATGTAAACCACTAGACAAAACGATGCATCTTAACCAACGAGGTCACCGTTATTAAATTAGCCATGTGAAGTGGGACACGTCTGTTAAATCAGCCGGATCGTTGCACCTGGCGAGTCTCAGCCAGTCAGGTTCGTTATGCGGGGACGAAAATCACTTTGTGTCAACAACTGCCCTTGCCAACTGTACCGTTCCCCCGCTTCTCCCGGCGGCATCTTTGAGAATTCACATCTTTCCCGCCACTGGCCAGATAAACATGTTATCCGAAAGGCTAACAAAAACCCTATAAAATCGGGAATGTAAAAACACCATTCACCAAATGGCCCCAAATATTTAAAAGCTTTGATTTTTTTTTATCAGAAAAACCGTAGTCTATGTTCACTCTAGAACGCAAAAAACAACCTGCGTTTAAAAAGTAACGATTATCTCTAGCTCAAGCTCTTAAAAATCTCTAATAAACAATTCACGTTATTTCACGGTTTCTCTGTTACTATTTATAAAAAGAAAAACCAACTAACACACTAAGTATGGTAACTATCAGAGAAGTTACAATGGTAACATATTAAAGGATTGGTAAGTTGGTGAGTATAGTGAATATGGTCATTGGTCAGTGCATTTTTCGCTACCTTATGGAGCAACAGATCATGTCTATGAAGACTGCACTGATAATCTACCTAGAGTAATCTTGTGGCCAATTGGATACACAAAGAAAGTTAATTCCTTTGTTGTCAAAGATTTACAAGCCAAGAAGAAAACAAGAAAGCAATTTTAGACCCTGTCATAGTCAAGCAAATATTTTGTTTGTTATGATTAACTTTTCTTTTATTAGTATTCTCTCTAATCTAATGATTGTCCTACAAGTTTCAAATACTCTAGCGTGTAGCTGTTCGTCTGTCAATAAACTCGCAGAGCGTTTATTCCATCCCCGCCTGTCACGAACGGTGGAATTTGTATCAAAACCCAGACAGCCAATGGTTTAACGATCCACGATTACATATGTTTGCTGTTAAATCATGTACAATTATGGCATCAAATATTTGTTCGTTTACATTTGGGCCAATTAAATTAGTTGATGTTGTTTAATAATGTGTTATAATATAATTTCAAAATAGCTCCTTGTAAGGCATTGTAGTTGAAGTGTCTGCAACTCAAACGCAGTCGCCTTGTTTCGCGTCTTATTTTATTTCCGTAGCTCACTCGAGGTCCCCGCGGTCTCAGCCAAATATCAACCTCCAAAAATGAGCTCACAGTATACTGGCGCGCAAATGTTTTAAAATAGTTTCAGCTCATGAGTTGAACTTTTCGAGCGTTTGTAATAGAGTTAAATGATAACGAACCTCGCACACTCAAGGAAACCCTTAGTCGGGCTCAGAAATCCACCACTACCACCGTCCACTCCATACAAGTCGGGCGTGAGGAGGAGCAGGAGTGGCAGCAGAGTCGTCCACATGGTGCGCTACGGGCGCGCGGTGCTCCGCCGCACTCCGCTCGCGCACTCTCTCACAACACACACTCGGCTGCACATCATCAGCTCACGAAGCACATCACATGGGTCGCGAGTCGTTCCGAGGCCGCGGGTCTAGGTCCGAGGGGCAGCGAGCACGGTACGATACTGCGCTACTTGCGATGTTGACGGCGGGCGGGCGGGCGCGGTCACGGGCGCAACCTTCGCTTCCGCGCGCTCTCACCCTGTGATGCGGCGCGACGCGAGAAAACTACATGCTACGCAATCGCTACGCAGATGCCGATGCCGTCCGCGTGAGTGACGGTTCAAAAGTGATGTGGTGCTAAACTATCACATTTATATCAAGTTAGCGGCACGTGCGCAACCTTGACGGGCTCGCAATTACTGGTTGCACTGGAGCGATGGAATTGTATGAAAAACTGTTGAAACGTTATAATGCTACGGGAGATTTGAACAGCGTGTCCCGATCGCGTGACGCGGTTGCCGTGCCCAATAGTCAGACAACATTCGAGCTTCGCGAATTTATTCCGAATAAAGTAGTTGAACAAAGGCGATACCACAAAATGAATATACGCTGTACCTATATTTGTTTTACTAACATAGAAGTAAAACAAACAATAAATTATGACAAAAGAAGTTTATTAAATAACTATTTCGCCTAGCTTCCTTCAAATGTGATGGTGTGTCACTATAATGTGGTATAGTTATTGAACGGAAGCAGTAGTGACTTTGCGGAGGTCATAGGTTTACAAAGAAGATTAATCTTAATTTGCCTTAATCCACCTAAACTGGTAAATTTGCACCAATGCAATGGTGCAATTAGTAATTATTTCAATTCTTGTACCATACATATCTTTAAAAGATCAGGTTTCACATTGGAGCATGCTTAGCTAGTTCATTAAGCTGGTATATATGTCTAAGAAATACCTATCTACTTGGGTAGATCCCCTTAAGGGCTTGCACGCTGAAGTGGCGATGGGCTGGTCACGTTTGTCGAAGAACCGACTTACGTTTGAGTCGGAACAAGTCGAGTGGAGACCACGTCTCGGCATAAGGAGTGTGGGCCATCCTCCAGCTAGGTGGAGTGATGACCTCCGACTCCTACAGGATAAGTTGTTGCTGTTTCAAACAGGCCTATGTCCAGCAGTGGATAAATATTGGCTGATGATGATGAAGCTAAGCTCCATCCAACCTTTAGTAGTATTTTCGCCACCTGGGTGGTATAATATAAATTTAAATTTTGTTGTTCATTCGAGGTAACAGATTCAAGGTCAACGTATTCCATAGTAGTTTTCTTCTATTGCAAACTAGAGTTGGTACGGAAATTGAATCCATAGAGGGTATTGCGTGCGTGCGACATAGTTTTATTAAAATCTAGAGTACCCTCGGCATACAAATCGAACAAAGAGTAGTGGAGTGAAACGATTTTAACGAATTTGAAAAGCATCGATTAACAAGACAAGTATAATATTATAATGATTATGAATTCTGATATGAATCAACCTTAGATGATTAGACTCAAAATAGTATTGAAGTTGTAAATCACGTATTGATTATATCTAGGTATTATTAAAACTGTTTGAGTGCTAAATTAAGTTGAAATGAAGTGAAATGAAAATTCACTTTATTGTACCGTACAAAAGAAAAAATAGAAGACAGCAAAGAAACACACACACACACACACACAGAAAGGAAAAGAGGTAAAGGAAAATTTGATGTCGAGGCTTCATAATTATTAAATTATTTAATAAGTGCGGTATGAGTTTAAGAATTAGCCAATCATTAAATACAATTCCATTTTGGAAGATCTTCACTTAAATTATCGATTATCATCAATGTTAATTAAAAATAATAAATATCTGTAAAAATGTAACAAGAGTAACTGTATCTAGATATTTAGAAACAAATCTTGATCAATGGCTTTAAACATATTTATATATAAATAAAATCTATATCATGTTACTACAAGTATTAAATCAAGCCCTTCTAGGTAATGTGTATTAGAAGTAGGCTTCGAAAATTTCTTATATAGTAAATAATTCAGTGAGAATCTACGCAACACAATAACTGGATGCCATGTTGTATATTTAAACTAGCATTTCTTGGGATTCACATTAGCCCCGCGATGCTGAGTAGCATATATAGGCGTATTAGTTTGTATTATCAAACGTATCATGTAAGTATAGCGTTACATTGATATCTCGGGTTCGATTGTCGTAGAATGATAGCGCTAATTCTAAGATCGTGATGATTTCGCTTGCTTTAACACCGGAGGATATTATCGCATACAAACTTGCATTACTGGAAGTTCTCTACAATGTTCTGAAAACAAAGATCGTTATTTAAATATTACCACATACGAGGTATAGATAGTTCTAATTTTCTAACACAAGATCATTCACCACCCATTGCAGCAATTCCCTTTTTGAATTTCAAACTCCAACGCAGCGATATGAAGTTTCGTCGATTTCGTCGATGCTTAATCTGAAAAAATCATTTAACATATACCGGTAAGAAAATTGTACCTTACCATTTTGGCTACTTTAGCTTGCTTCAAAAAAATAATTTTCGTAAATGTATTAACAACGATGAAAAAATGAAAATCGCTTATGCATTACTGATAAAATTATAGGAAGGTTAACGAGGTTGCGGTGCGGTCTGCCTATCAAACCACCAGCAATCGGGATTCTAAATACATTGCCTATTAAGTAACTATAAACCCGAAGGTAACTGCTCGTTTCATAAACTCTATCGGCTGCTGAACCCTAACAGTTGTGTTTGAAAATCGCCTTTATGACTTTTAAAATACGGGACAAGTATACGAGAGTTCGGTTGTTTAAAAGTAAATATTTTGCCAGTGTGTCGGTGTTCGGGAGCCAGATAGAAGCGTCCTATAAATAAGTACAAGCGATGTTTTGCAAATGCGTGAAGTGCTGTTACGTAGATTGGCCCGGGACGCATTTGCTACGTCACGTAGGTCACCCATAGACTATTAGTAGTCCTCAATACTATCATAGAGATAGTAGAACCAGGGACTTCATGTTAAACTGAATGAATACCTCATAAAAAATCTAGATAGTTTCGATAATGTTGCATATTGTGGTAAGGTCGCGTTACATGCAATGTTTACTGGTACTATTGTTCTTCTTCTAATTCGTTTATTCTTGAAAGAGTGGTCGGTCTGGGTTATGGGTTATGGGTTAAGGTCCTTTATAGCGACTCGAACCATCTCCCTCGAGTGGGTTTTATTGCCGGCATTGCAAGAGGTAATATATTTCATCCACGTTACTGTTACGAACGGGGAAGCTGTGATAGCCTAATTAAGGACATCAGCCTTCTAATCAGAGTCCGGGGGGTTCGAACCCGGGCACGGAGTCATGTGCATTTTTAAGCAATTAAACTATCACTTGCTTCAACGGTGGAGGAAAACATCGTGAGAAAACCTGCACGCCTGAGAGTTCTCCATAATGTATTCAAAGGCATGTGAAGCCAATCCGCACATGGCCAGCGTGGTGGACTATGGCCAAACTCTTCTCATATTGAAAGGAGACCCGTGCTCTGTAGTGAGCCGAGAATGGATTGATCATGACGATGTTACGAAGCGCTGAGGATTAGAATGTTTTTTCGGCTTCTTCTTCTGGCAAATAGAATAAGCATTTAAACGTATTTTTATCTAGGCAAGCGCGGTCGAACCAAGACCTCATATTTTTATTCTATTGCATATGCATTAGCATGATACTCTTGATGTGGTGCGTCAGTCGAAATTAGAAAAATTACGCTTATGGAACGCATACGAACCACTATGATTTTATTTGGTGTATCACCAATATTTGCATATTAATAAAAGCACGCCGTGAAACACCAATAACGAAAGCTCGTTATATATAAATAGATGAATTCATTTGAACAGTGACTAAATTTAGGAATCAGAGACATCGTTAACATAGAAACCACGAAATAACTGCCCATTATGAAGCTCGAATTCACCCACTTTCGTTTTCCGCAAGCTATTTCTGTTGTGTCTAGAGCGGTCTCAGACCAATCATTTGGGGACGTCACCAGTATTGTTCCACGTTCATGCGTAGGGTATTTTTTCAGCTTGGCGGCCGGCCAGCTGTTTTGGCGGTCTTTGTCAATGTTGGATTTATTAATACACCGCATTGTAGCTCTTCTGGCTCGTATTATCGGCTGTCCTTTTGGCGAATTTTGCTAGTGACGGTAATAATGACCTACGGCGACACGACGTTAAAACAGTTTAATGCGTTTTGAATTCTCATTTCCAATAGTGCTAGAGATTGTATAACTATACAAATTATTATAATATAGTTGGCATTCCAAAAGATGGACATAGGATAGTTTTGGGCCTATTCTTTGAGTCTAGTAGTTTTCACCGATATAAGTACACAATCATTATTTTTTTAAACTAACTGTTCTCGACTTTTCTCACGTTGTAAACATCCCATCGGGATCAATGCACGATTGTGTGTCATATTTAATCAAGATCGGTTCTGTTATAAAACCGGACAATGGCTGCAAAACCCTAGCATCCGTATTACCGGATCATTTCTAGCGCGTTTTTTTTATACACTACAAGTTAGCCCTTGACGGCTATCTCACCTGATGGTAAGTGATGATGTGTCTAGGATGGTAGCGGGCTAACCTGTTAGAAGTATGGTAATCCCACGCTCCTAATTGGTTTCTACGCGACATCGTGCCGGAACGCTAAAATCGCTTGGCGACACGTCTTTGTCGGTACTTTCATATTGAGGAACAATCTTTCACCTATTATTTTGAGAACTTTGATTTAAAGAGTAAAATAAAGGGTTATTTAAAGGGCGGATAAACCAAATTTGGTAGCTTCTCTAGTACTGCTCATGATGGGCGGCGGTGATCGCATAACATATGGTGACCTGCTTGTTCGTTTGGCCGCTATTTATTTTAAAATAACCACAGACACACACTCACTCATTTTTAATATCAGTATGGTTCCAGCAACAAGCAAATATGTTTGCTACGTAGTATCAACGCGCAGGAGTGTAGGTACGAGTAAATTCGGGTCAATCGAATTTGCCCGATGTCGTCTGGTATTTGAAAAATGTAATTATTTGTATGTTGGACGCGATGAGCCGAAATAAACCGCGTGTGACTGTCTGTGCCAGAATCCCGGCGTATGCGCGTCACGAGTGTTTCGATAACTGCACCTGTACCGTTAGTATAAGATTAATTTTTGCTCACAATCCCGGAGTCGTTTTCGAGTATCGAATCACAGTGACGTCACAGTAAATTGAACCGTACTTACCTCGCTTTAAAATCCAAATTCGTCTACGCTTCACAACCAGCACAAGATTGTAAAATATAAATAAGTAGTACGGAAATTGCGACTCTTAATTTGATACCATAAGGTCAATTTTACATTGACGTTATAGTGTTTCGAGACTCGAAAGCGACTCCATGGTTATGAATGTGCAAATCTTTTTCCAAGGCTTCTGTTACATAGTCCATTATTTCTCACGTAGAAAATAAGTAAGTCATATCTCATACACACAGTTCATTGTATAAGTAGAATTTATATATATATATATTAAACAATATGTTAGTGTAACAATTCAATTATTTTAAAGTACGGTGAAGGAATAATTCTATCTTTTATTTTACGTGCTAGGTTCTGTGGTATACTATAAATATATACATATAAATAAATATATGGGGTGAAAACAGAAGCTAGAAGGGTATTACAAATTATCTACAGTCACGTTAGATACAAACTTTTTGCGTTTTTTGTAATTCTTGGTCACTATTTAGTTGTTTAAAGGTTTTGAATAGCACAGCCGCAAAGCCGCATCTATTCGGCACTTCGCGGTGTGCATAAAATGCATGATATTTCAGTTGTTTAGGTAATTAGAAAAGTCTGTCTAGCTCATTTTGGGAGCATTTTGAATACAGAAACCACGCTTATATATTTGGTATACGTAAGTACAGTTACTTGCTTTAAAGCTTTGATATAAAACATCAAAACCCATACGCAATTATCCTGTCCAATATATAAATGTGTCCTTATGGACTTTTCGGTTAAAAGGGTCACCGTTGGCAGATACTTCTAGATCATTACAACCTTTATGCCATTGGCGCGTGATGAAAGATTTCACCGGCAAGGAAACGGAAAATACCTCGCAATTAGTCCAATCCATCAACATTACTGGACGACATAATTGACACCGAAAAAGCAGTGACGATAGGCGAAATTGCAGAATTGAACTAATTTTGGGAAGTCATTTATACTAATGGTGCTTTATTATAAATTGAATACTTTTTCATTATGCTCAGCCCAATAATGTGTAACTGCTGGATATAGGCTCAAAAGAGAGAGAGAGAGAGGGATTCAAAAATTGAACTCGGCAAGCTGTTCTTTATCACATTGCAATAGCCAAGGTCGATGGACCATAAATTAGTTTTGAGTAGGGCCCAAAATTTAAGGTATTTATTCAAAGGTTTCCGTTATCCGTCATTGGAACATGCTAACTTAGAGTTCGACGATGTCAAGAGAGGTATTGTTTTAAGTATAGATAATTTAATATTGTTACTAATAAAGTTATAAATATATATCATCTCAAAAGATTTTACCATCTGTATTTAAAAAAGCGGTGATAGACCAGTGGTTTGGGCGTCAGCCTCCTAAACAGAGGTCGGCGGTTCGAATCCGGGCCTCTAACTTTTATGTGTGTTTTTAAAATAAAAATTAAAATTAAAATATCACTTGCTTCAACGGTGAAGGAAAACATCGTGAAGAAACCTGCACGCCTGAGAGTTCTCCATAATGTTCTTAAAGGCGTGTGAAGTCTGCCCATCCGCACATGGCCTATGACCAAACCCTTCTCATATTGAGAGGAGACCCGTGCTCTGTAGTGAGCCGGTAATGGGTTGATCATGATGATGATGATTTAGGACATAACAATCACTATCTGTTATTAATTAATTAATTAATTAGGAATCACATTAAATCTGCTCACACGTTGAATCTTACTTAGCATTTAACAAAATGCGTTAGTGTAATGAGAATTAGTTTCATCTGTAAATAACGTCTCAGCGTGCATTCTACTTTATACTCGCTACCTCAAGTATACTTATTTCTGTTGCAAATTTTCATGCGAAATAAATGCAAGTCATGTGTTTTAATGTCTTTGGAAAATAGTTTAGCAATGTTTAGTTTTTACAAGCGATTTCGCAGGTTTTTTGAATCAAGAATATCATAATTACCACTCTCAATCAAACTTGCACTGTGCCTTGAAATTATGAGACGTAATAAAACTGAATTAACGCATTTGTAAGCAAGTAGCTATCAAGTGTATAAAAATCCATAGTTATGAGGGTTCCC
This sequence comes from Lasiommata megera, assembly GCA_928268935.1. NCBI lineage: Eukaryota > Metazoa > Arthropoda > Insecta > Lepidoptera > Nymphalidae > Lasiommata > Lasiommata megera. The sequence goes on from OV743312.1 coordinate 6,343,110, forward strand.
TTATACATACTCGTACAGGAAGATTAACGAAACGTACTTTGTATATCATCTATCTACTTCATATATTATCCATAAAATTATTAATGATGTACATATGTACTATTTATGTTCAATTAGTAGAAAAACACAGTAAATACCGTCCAAATTTTCACCTAATAGTAGGTAGTATAGATTACTAACTACCTAATCTAATCTCTAAAAATGTTATTAATTTTTTGAGTAAGATTTTATTGGACGTATCTATTGATTAAGAATTAACTGTGGAAAAACACCATCACAAGTTTTAGGTCTACATGTCACAAAGTAAGTAACGTTGCGGGCATTTGCTAGTATATGTTATAACAAAGAGAATTTCATAGACGGCTAATAAAATTTTAGCGAGGCCGTCTGAACAGGTAACCTTGTGATCCCTCATGATTTTCTTTGCCATATAGGTAACTTGCTTTTAATTACTGTATTGCGGTATTGCACTTGATAATTATATGTAAAATAGCGTAAGTATCACCTTGCGTGCATATAGTTACGGAGCTGAAGTACCTATATGTAAATATAATTTGCTATGCACTTTCTTGTAATTGCTTGACGTGAAATTGGATATCAGATGTCGTAGGTACTTGCGGCATGTTTTACTTATTCTAAGTTGTTATTATTTATTTGTTTTATTTTGTTAAAATCATTTTTGAATAAAAGATTTCCTCTCAAGCAATTTTCAGTATAAGCCGTGAGTTAAGAAATTACTGTTTTTTGAGTTTTCAATCCCGATTTTTATGTCTGACTATTATGCCGTACCCGATATACAGATTTTTTCGGCTTGAAATCGACGCGGGCGTTTCCAGAGCACCTTAAAAAAGTTTGATCGAATTGATTATTACCATACAAACATAGATTACAATGAAAACAGATACATATTTATTTCTTATTAAGTTTATTTTACCATCTTAGACCGCATCTTTATTTACCATAGGTGAAATGCCGTCAAGGGTTAAAAGGGTGTAGTGTAAAATCTGATTTTTTACAATTAGATGTTTCATAAGTAATTATAGTATTACTATATTAATACTTAATTATAGTATTATTATGTTAATGCTATAATTATTTATGAAACTTTATACTTATTTATATAGCAATAAATTTTAATGAATCACAATATACATTGGGGTTTATATTAAACAATAAATGAATTTGTTATTTATATTCGCGTTCAAGTCGTAACTTACGCTGGTTGTTGAAGCATGGACGAATTTGAGCTATCATCATCATCATCATCATTTCAACCTATAGACGTCCACTGCTGGACATAGGTCTTTTGAAGGGAGTTCCAATGGCCACGGTCCTGGGCCGCTTGTATCCAGCGGCTCCCTGCGACTCGTTTGATGTCGTCTGTCCACCTTGTTGGGGGTCGACCAACGCTACGTTTACCGGTGCGGGGTCGCCATTCCAACACCTTGGGACCCCAACGTCCATCGGTTCTCCGAGCTATGTGCCCCGCCCATTGCCACTTCAACTTCGCAACTCGCTGAGCTATGTCGGTAACTCTGGTCCTCCTACGGATCTCTTCATTTCTGATTTGATCACGTAGAGATACTCCTAGCATAGCTCTCTCCATTGCTCGCTGAGTGACTCTGAGCCTTCTTATGAGGCCCATAGTGAGCGACCACGTTTCGGATCCGTAAGTCATCACTGGCAACACGCACTGTTCGAAAACTTTAGTCTTCAGGCACTGAGGGATTTTGGACGAAAAAATGTCGCGAAGTTTCCCAAACGCTGCCCACCCGAGCTGAATTCGGCGGCTGACCTCCTTCTGGAAATTGGACTTACCTAACTGGATCGTGTGTCCTAGGTATACATACTCGTCTACAATTTCCAGTGCAGAGTTCTCAACGATTACTGGGTGAGGCAGAACATTAGCGTTCGACATGATCTTCGTCTTGCTCATGTTCATGTGCAGGCCTACCTGTTGAGAAACTCTGCTAAGGTCATTGAGCATTGCGTCGAGGTCTTCCAGAGTCTCTGCCATTACGACTATATCATCGGCAAACCGAAGGTGATTGATGTACTCGCCATTGATGTTGATGCCCAGTCCGTTCCAATCCAGAAGCTTGAAGACATCTTCCAACGCTGCGGTAAACAGCTTCGGGGAGATCACATCTCCCTGTCGCACTCCTCGCTGCAGTTGTATCGGCTTCGTCGTCTGGTCCTGTATACGGACTGATATGGTGGCGTTTTCATACAGGTACTTCAACACTTGGATGTACCGGTAGTCGATTCGGCATCTCTGAAGTGACCTCAAAACAGCCCAAGTTTCCACCGAATCGAAGGCTTTCTCATAGTCCACAAATGCTAAACAAAGTGGCCGGTTGTACTCTTCGGTCTTCTGTACAATCTGCCGCAGTGTATGGATGTGGTCTATGGTACTAAAGCCCTTCCGGAAACCGGCTATAATATATTTCAATTTACTTTATTATTACGAATTATATATCAATTTACGAATACGAAGACGACCGTATGATTCTAATGACCGTACAAATAAATATTTGTATAATATACGTAGTAAGGGTACCAAACTTACATATCCTTTGTTTACTTTTTCAGTTCTGTAAACGGTTTCATTTAATTTAACCCCAAGATGTCAGGGTTGGATATTTCGTGTTAGCATTAAGTTACTTTGTAAAGTTTATTCGTGACATTTTTTTGTACTGAAATTCATTAGAAAGTTGTAAAGATTAAGAAATTTTGCCATATTATTAAGCTTAGCTTACACGCGAATATTGTAACAGCCAAGGACGCGGAACTACTAACTGGCACAGTGGTGAGCTTTGTGGTCTTATAAGTCTGGGATCCTTGATACGAATCTCGGCAGTTCGGAAATTATACCACAAAGTACCGCCATTATCTTGAAATGTTGCTATATATAATCTGTGCTATATTGACAGCTTCAGATTAAATAGATGAAGCCATTAAACAGTACAACAGTGAAGCTGTGATAGCCTAGTGGTTAGGGCGTCCGCCTCCTAATAAGAGGTTGGGGGCACGCACCTCTAACTTTTCGGAGTTATGCGCGTTTTTAAACAATTAAAATATAACTTGCTTTAACGGGGAAGGAAACATCGTGAGGAAACCTGAATGCCTCAGAGTTCTCCATAATGTTCTCAAAGGCGTGTGAAGTCTGCCAATCCGCACATGGCCAGCGTGGTGGACTATGGCCAAACTTATATCCTTCTCATATTAAGAGGAGAACCGTGCTCTGTAGTGAGCCAATAATGGGTTGATCATAATGATGATGATGATTAAACAGAACAGAATGTGGAAGTGAGAAGCGCATATACGGAAAATGTAAGAAAATTGAGAAAAAGCATTATAGGTTCTCTCTACGTACATCGTGCTGTTTTTTGCTCGGTGAACTATGAAAATTCGCCAAACAATACTGCCACTGTAACCAATAAGAACTTGACTTCAATCAGTATTTCTATCTTTTTGATTGAAAATTTTGGATAATAGCAATAACGTAGTTTTATATTGGTGTTTCATGTGCGGCAATGAAGTAGCTATATCTATTTGTATATTATCTAAGTTAACAGGTAACCAAGCACTATTTTGTATTTAACAAGTGCAGTGTGGCGAATAAAACTTTTTATTCCAGGAAAGAGCCCCCTTGGCCCGGAAGTGTTACATTAATAGGCTAAAGATGACTGCATAAAAATATGGTATTATTACAAATTTTACATTTACTAACTCCTCATGTCATACGGGTTTTGTGGGACACCAATATTGGCCCGATATCAGTAGATGATATTGAAAAGTAGCAAGAAATATCACACAATCTAAAAGGTTACAGGTAGCAAGTACAGTCAGCTAAATATTAAAAAAAAATATATCGGACTGTCGTGGAAAGTACACATTAACGACCCACAATCAGTCACGAATCTTCTATTATCGTGAGACGACGGGTTTTGGCTGCAATCTTCCACTAGACAACTGCGGGTTAGTAGACTTCACACTCATTTGAGCACCTAAGGGATGTAGATTTCCTTGTTATGCTAAAAACTTGGTTCCACATTACGTAGGCATAATTTTTGTGGTTTATAAATAGAATTAGATCCATGTAATGCGGTTAAAACGTATTTTGTACGTCGAATTGGTTGCCGGACTAAGTAAATGTACAATAAATAATTAAATAATTGATTTATTTATTTATTTATTTATTTATTTAGATCACCGCACTTATTCGTATGGCTCGTCAAAGAAGCGCGTTTGTGCTGAGACTTCTTTATACTATGATTTGCGCTAAAATCAAAATGTATCTACACAAAAACTTTACTAATAAGATGTACCAGACTATTACCTAAGCTAGCATGTTGTATTTGCTTACCGCCCGCCCAACGATTACAAACCCAAAACAGATTCATGCGCATGGCCAAAGTCTGCCCTTGGTTCGTGGGCTACTTAGACCTAGATAGAAGGGTTGAATTCATTCGTATCAAGTGAAATTTGTTGACTTGACAGATTGCTGTCAGCTCCCATTCAGTGCTCATAAGAAAAAAGCCATCCTACTGTAAACACGTCTTCATCGTTAAAACAAGTGACGTTTAATTAAAAATTGCTCAAATTAAAACACAGAGAACAGAATTAGGGGTTAGTGTCGGGGGGGATTGAACACCCCCGGCACAATGGATCAATCCTAATCAAGTCCTAAAGTTCTACCCACTATGCTATAAACACTGGTTGAAAACGTCTTATTGTTTAATTATAAAGTAATATTGCAAGATATCTTATTTCATTTTCTCATTTTAAACAGACACAAATATGGCGTTGCTAACAATATTACTAAACTGAAAACTCAAGCTAAGAGGGTTCCAAGCACGCCCTGGTCCAACAAAACGTCGACATCAGTATTATAATAGAGACTCTGAAATTATTTTCCATGTGGTTTTATTTGTTGACGAATGTACCGCCGGTACCTTTCGTATTACTCGGAATCGAGCTGACAGCGCCTCGGACGTAACACAAACAGATAGACATCACTGACAGATTGAACTTTACAATTTCTAGGTAACCCACGTAATAGTTCCTAACGTAAGCAAACTTCCCTCTGCGGCCGGTGTATGAGATTGAATTATTGATTCCCTTATGTATTTCTGATACATATAGGCATGGCGGTTCTTAGATAGGGTACTAACATGATCAACCCATTACCGGCTCACTACAGCGCAAGGGTCTCCTCTCAATATGAGAAGATTTTGGCCATAGTCCACCACGCTGGCCATGTGCGGATTGGCAGACTTCATACGCCTTTGAGAACATTATGGAGAACTTTCAGGCGTGTAGGTTTTCTCACGATGTTTTCCTTCACCGTTGAAGCAGTGATATTTTTTTTTAACCGCACATAACTCCGAAAAGTTAGAGGTGCGTGCCCGGATCCGAACCGCCGACCTCTGATTAGGAGGCTGACGCCCTAACCACTAGGCTATTACCGCCTGATAGGGTATATTTATACTTATATATATATATATATATGACGCAGCCTCCGTCGATAATTGGTACAACGGGTGCATCGGTTAATTAGTCATGACGTCACACTCACATTCTAGTATCGTTCGATGGTGAGTTTGTTGAACGATATAACAGAAGCAAGCTTGTTAGTATGGGAACCATTTGCTAGTGGTCGGTTGTCCGATGCTACATTGCACCAAAACCGTGTAATATTAATTGTTTTATTTCATTTAATATTGTGATATATTATAAAGATTAAAAGTTGTGCAAGTTATTTGGATATACTGTTTTATAGTTATTGTTTTCTTTAAATTGATTTGTTTGACATATGGCCTATGTATTATGTTTTTGTTTATCCTTTTGTTTTGTGGAACACTGTATTAATTTCTTGGAGGGCGATGATTACTACAACATAGTTTATACTTCGGCAGGATCATCGTTGTCATGTGTTTAATAATACAGGAAGTATTATTTGTTCCTAATAAAAAATCTTTTATCTTTATAGTTTCTTTGAAAAAATCTGAAATTATCTTCCTTGTACTGCTGATCACCGTTGTTTTATATGGAGGTGCGATTCCCAGGTCGTGCTAGATTTTAGAACCTATTATTTATTCATTATATTTATATTCTTTAATTTGCTGTAGTTTTTTACTAAACTTTACTAAACTACAAATTAGCCCATGACTGCAATCTCACCTGATGGTAAATGGTGATGAAGTCTAATGATAGCGGGATAACCTGTTCGGTGTATGGTTACATTAAACCTATAAGTATAACTCTTATTTTTTTTTAATACTCAACAAGTTAGCCTTTGACGGCAATCTCACCTGATGGTAAATGATGATGAAGGCTAATGATAGCGGACTCACCCGTTTGGTGTATGGTAGTTCATAAAACCTATACTCATATTTCTTTTTTTATACTCAACAAGTTAGCCTTTGACGGCAATCTCACCTGATGGTAAATGACAATGTAGTTTATGGTATATATGGTAGCGGTCTAACTTGTTAGGGCTGTTGGTAAACCCATACTCCTTATTGGTTTCTACTCGACTTCGTGCCGGTATTAAATCGCTTGGCGACACTTCTTTTTCGGTAGGGTAGTAACCCGATGTCTCCCACCAGACCAGATTCAAGTCGGGAATCAAATCCAGGACCTCCAACTTTATAGTGCGACAGAGCACGTGCTGTGCCACGGAGGTGGTCAGAAATCGGTATGTACGGGACATCGTACCGAAACGCTAAATCCAATAAACTAACATCGTATAATCTACTATTTAAAAAAAACTAACTTCATATCATCGAATTGCTATTAAAAAAAATGGTAATACGGAAATCGTGTGTGGAAGACAGACTCTTTATCTATCAAAACAAACATTAAAAGTTTCGTGCACATCAAACATTTGCGAATTATATGGTACCACGCGTGAGATGCTCGGGACGTGATGTCGGAGACGATACGAGACCGCCTGCGTGTCCCAAGGCCTTACTGTCACACTCGCGGTTCTTAACGTCTGCTATTATTAATGGCAGTAAGCCAGTTATAAATTATTTTTTATCACCGAAACCGAACTGATTGGTGAACCGCTGTTAATCAATATACGAAAGAGTTTGTTTACATTTGGCTATTTGATTATGATCTTGACTTCTTTTATGTTTTCGCGTTGAGCGGAAGTCACATCCGCCAATTATTGAGTTGAGCCATAGTGTAGCTTATTTCTTTGTCTCAATAAACGAAATTGTCTAAAGTTGCGCGTAGGCCTCTAAGAAACTGAACTAAAAAAATAAATCATATAAATCGATAATATAAACCATATAAAATTCCGATCAGATTTTTTAAAATAAAATGGTCACATTTCTGATTGATAGTACGATTTTCTGGTGGGAGGCTCCGGCCGTGGCTAGTTACCACCCTACCGACAAAGACGTGTCGCCAAGCGATTTGGCGTTCCGGCACGATGTCGCTTAGAAACCAATTAGAAGTGTGATTTTACCATACCTCAGGTTAGCCCGCTACCACCCTAGACTGTATCATCACTTACCACCAGGTGAGATAGCTGTCAAGGGCTAACTTGTAGTGTATAAAAAAAAACTGCTGTTGTAAGTATACGCTTAGGAAAACTTTATTTAAAGCATCCTTTAATAGGCACTTTGGACGCGTCAATAATGTAGTGAGTAGATGGTGATAACTACATTTAAAAAAGTAGAACAGAAAGATGTCTATCTACTTAAAACATTGCTCACCACGTTAACAGTAATATGTCACTATATTTTCTTTATATTGTTTACAAGAAAGCGAGTACACGGTCAACGTAATAAACATCGACATTACCAAGTTACTACTCTTGTGTTGCTCCAACCCATGTTTGAACTTAATTTTATAAAAACAAAACGAAACATTGAACGAATTCTACCGTATATAATATTATTTATATAATGCCCGATGTTATTACAATCAATCTAATCTAAAACATCAAATACATTGAACTTAGTGCAATCCTATTCCTAGTCATCCTTGTAGATGAAACTAGCACAAATTTCGAATACATTACAAACAACCATTGACTAATCATTGCATACTACTTAAGACGAAATTAAATTACCCGCAGGCCGATGAAAAATGCGCTAGCATGTTCTCGCAATTTCAGTCACCGATTGGATACAGATAATATCAAAATATAAACAGCGCCATCTATTAGTGTGTTGTGACAACGCCTCGCCAAATGTGTGAGCTGAAATATTTTTCCCTGAAAACTACAGCTGAAAGTTTACCATACCGTTTCAGTGGGATCTAGAGGACGCTACTGATATATACAGTTAAGGAGTATGCACAGTCAAAGTTAAACAAAGGGAGCAACAAGTATCACGATGACCTCGTTTGGAAGCTACAGGTACTACAGTATAATAGAATATATACAAGGAGATCCTTTCCAAGTGATTGCGAGCTCAAGTGAGGTTGGCAGACACCTCTCAGTTTTCCTAAACTCTAAAGCACTCATTGCTGTTAGCAATTCAAGTGGTTTCTCGCCTTTTGCTTAAAATTAATTATTATTTCAATATTATTCTGCGAGTTGCGAATGAGAAAGATGAATTTACTGTATGAGCTACGTCTATCAAAGTTAATATGTATATAGGAAGACGGTTGAGTTTGGTCCGTGTTTGACTTTTTTTTTAAATTTTATTTTTACTTTTCTTAGCGATAGTTACAGAAAGGGCAGGTACGTAACTCGCTTTGGAATCTGTTACAAGTGGGTAATATCTTTGCTTTGGACAAAATGAAAGCTTGAATTCTTTGTTTTATTTCATAGTAAATTTAATTTGAGACGATTCTTTACATTATGAAAGCTAGCGTCGTAAGTAGAACAGACAAAAGTTCATAAAAATTCTTATATTAAATAAATTTCATTACTTACCTGAACATAATTCTTTGTGTATTTTGACCACACACACTCCACATTATAAATGTTTAAATATAATAATAAATATTTGGCCGGGAGAAGCAAGGATATCAGGGATTTAATGGGGATCTGGTTATGAATTTCGTGAACTTTCCCTAGGAACCACAAATAAAGAGACATTTTCTCACATGTAACACACAAGATACTTTCTATCTTGGAGACGGTTTTTTTAGCACCTTTAATTTTTATTATTATTTTTAATAATATGTTTGACGACCTCCGTGGCACAACGCGTTAGCTGTCGCATTATAAATTTGGAGGTCCTGGGTTCGATTCCCGGCTCAAGTCTGGTCTGGTGGGAGGCTTCGGCTGTGGCTAGTTACCACAGAAAGACACGTGTCGCCAAGCGATTTAGCGTTCCGGCACGATGTTGCGTAGAAACCAATAATGAGTGTGGGTTTACCATACCCCTAACAGGTTAGCCCGCTACCATCATAGACTACATCATCACTTACCACCAGGTGGGTTAGTCGTCAAGGGCTAACTTGTAGTATAGAAAAAAACTTACTTAACGTTAATAAGATTTCTTTTTCTTTCCAGTCAGAACTTTCAAGATATTAAAAGATATAAAATAGGTTATGAATAATCTATTAATTTCTAGAAAGTTTTACGAAAAAAGCTAACGAAGTAAGGTCAAAGAAATCTTAAGTGATCTTTAGAGGAATAAGTGAAACGTCACTTTAAAGTCTTCGCCCTGAAGTATGACAGTGTCTTATTTTAATAAATCACTGTAACGTCTACCTCGCAAGCTTTTGGAAGTTTTATTGGCATAATAACCAGCTAGTCTGAACAGAAGCGAAGCCATCTCGCCCCGTCTATTCGCAACATCTGTCCATTTTATCTCTCGTCTTGAATGTCTTTGCACTCGTATCCACGTAGATTTAATAATCTACATTTAATCTGCATTTGATCAAAACACGTTGATTTGGATTGTAACTTTTTTCATACGGTGCAATTTTTTTTAACCCTAACCATATTTAAAATTAAGTTGACATGATAAGTCATCCATTTAGTTGGTATGTTTTTTGACAAAACAGTTGAAAATATAAGTAAATATAATATAATACATACACTTTATAACACATATATAAATAACACTAATAAATATAATACAATATATTTAAATAAAAAAAAAACCATACCAGTTATAGGTATATCCCAGCGAAGCGACGTTCATAAACCGTTCCTTATTTATCCCATTCGTTTGCCAAGTTAGAAGTGTCTAAATCTATGCAGCGTAAGTTCTCCATGAGGAGCACACTCAAACTTCGTGCTCTAAAGTGTGAGATGTTCTCTGTGAATGTTCTTAATTGAATTGAGCTAAACTTTCCGGGAGACAATTTTAGTTGTCGGGAAAACTTTTAATACCCGAAACAACGTGAAGTATTTGGGGCAGAGATCTCCGATATCACAATTGGGTATTTATTTCCTTTGAATTGAAGTGAGTACTCATCTATCAATATTTATGTGAAAGACCTCCTTTGAATTAAGTGAAGTAAGTACTTATTTGGCCATATGTATGCGAATGTCGTCCATCCGTCGTTCACCTTCGTACTGAGGGTTGTGATCTTTGATGAGTGATTGATCCAAGGAATATTTAGTTGTTTGCGATGTTGCCCCATTTCAATCTATCCGCGGCATGGTGTAGAACAGTGTGGTATGCAAATGTATTTGACTGTTTCTTTGTTTGTAAGTTTGTTATAACCACACGCAGGAAGTTAGCATCCTGGTTAAGCATGGGGCATATAGCTAAGGGCAACCTGACACCAGCGAGATATGCAATTATTGCCATGGCAGCGATGTCTATAAGCAACTCAAAATCTATTTTGATTAAACGCCATATAATTTAAAACTCAGTTGAGTCTCTTACGACACCTAATCTTAAGGATCCCTTACGTCATTATAAGAGTTAAGCTCTCATCAACTGACTATAGTCTCTGTCTGCCCGTCTATACCCCCATGTCTCTTTTAATTTCAAACCTCTTTTCTTGAGTAACGGCCTGAGATGTCAAGGTGAAGCTTATATTGGTAGGTTGATGAAATTTAGTTTACATAGTGTAAGAAAGACAAAAAGAACGATATTTAAAGCAATCTGGGAGTTTATTTAAAATAACCAGCATTATTTTAAAGTTTTATATCATATACCTTGTTGTCCCTAAAATAAGGATTATAATTCTTCAACACGAGCAACAACAATACTAAGATAATTTTGCTTCGGGCGATGGTAGTACACCCTCCGGACTTCCCGAATTTCTCGAGTTCGAAAAAATAGCAAAAATCCAGAAAATTGCTCTCTGATCCGTCAGCATCAAATTTACTGCTGGCTTAATAAGTAGCTCAATCAAAAACTTCGGACAATTGTCTCTCATAAAAATAGTTCCCCATCTGCTTTACCATATTGCATTCGCATTGCGCTCTTGGTTATTTCCCCCGACCTTAGCGCTCCTCTCAGAAAGAGGAGACCTAAACATATCCTTCATGACCCTGATGACCAGATGACTACTGACAACATACTCGTCCCATCTACCACATAATCATACGCTACACACAGTCTTCGCCGGCGAAGACGGTGTGAGCAGAGAGTGTAAGAGCATAGACCCATCACTTTGCAATATTGTAAAAATATGTTGCATGGATCAGAATGTTGGGCGGCAAAAAGAATTGATGACAGAAATGCGAATTTTGAGATGGATGTGTGGTGTGACAAGAATGGATAAGATAAGAAATGAATTTATAGGGGGAAGTCTATAAGTAGCACCAGTGACAGAAAAGATGAGGAGTAGGCTAGCATGGTATGGTCATATAAATTGGAGGAAAGAAAGTGATGTCACCAAAAGAATGTTGTATATGAACGTGGAAGGGCAAAAGAGTAGATAGAGGAAGACCAAAGAAGAGATGGATGGATTGTGTAAAAAAGTATATGCGGGTAAAAGGTGTGCTTAGTGAGATGACAGCTGGCAGCAGTGAGAGGATGAAGAAGACGTGTTGTGTGAAAAAGAAGAAGATACAGTATAGCGAATGCCACTTTAACGTCCGACAGTTTTAACTGTTTTAGGTTAGTAGAAAACGCCCATGCAATGCTGGGTCATTTACATTTTCATTTGTATAAAATTGAATACGATTTATTTGATTTACCATGTAAATATAATATTGTTGTGAATTAAATTATGATGATGAATTCAAAAATTAACAATTGTAATGTTGAATGCAAATTATGGCCTGGCGCCATAATAATTAAATTAATTAATTTTTGAATTCATCATCATCATCATCATCATCATCATATGAACCACCGTATGGCCGTCCACTGCAGGCCATGGTATTCAATAGGGGTTACCATATTCGACCATGCTCCGCATAGGACCAGCGACTACAACAATTATTGGAAACCAGTATTGAATTTTTAACTTCAAATAAAAGATAACAAAACTCATTATAAGAAGAAAGAAAAAAAGTGGAGTACTTATTAATTAGGGTTATTTTCTTTGCTTACTTTAAGTAGAAAAGTTATTTTGCAAATTCACGGCGTTATTAAGAGTAATTAATTATGTTTACGTGACGGGCCTTCTTTTGCCAGTAACTTCCACAACCATTTTTGTTGGTTAAGTGATCACAAAACCATACCAATATTATAAACAAGAAAGTTTGTTTGTTACCCATTTTTAGCATGACACTTCTATCTTCAACATTAACGCTAGACAGTAGTGCTTTGGAGCCTGTTTGACGACCTCCGTGGCACAGCGCGTTCGCTGTCGAATTATAAATTTGGAGGTCCTGGGTTCGATTCCCGGCTCGAGTCTGGTTTGGTGGGAGGCTTCGGCCGTGACTTGTTACCACCCAACTGACTAAGACGTGTCGCCAAGCGATTTAGCGTTCCGGCACGATGTCGTGTAGACACTAATAAGGAGTATGGGTTTATCATACCCCTATCAGATTAGCCGGCTACCATCTTAGACTGCATCATCACTTACCGTCAAGGGCTAACTTGTGTATAAAATAAAATGTTAAGCCGTGACGTAATAAGTCAAAAGCTTGAGGAGATGTTTTTTCCTCAACATTAGCCAAGCAAAATGCAATACGCTCCGTATGAAGAATGCACATCATTTATCATCTATAAGGCTGATGAAGCTTTCTGGGACTATTCATATATTTTGACGCGGGTAAGGGCTGCGACCACATAATAAATAGCTTTCTGGATGTCTTTCCCGCTAGTGTGGAATAACAGATAAGACAATAATGCCCCAAACACATTGTTATCAAAATTTCCATACTAATCGCTCTAGTGTTTCTAACTTTTATTTATTTTGTTAAGAAACACACTTCTTCAGTATCTATTCTTATTTATTTACAGGATGGTAAACACCTTATTGATTAGGAACACAACTCTTCAATATCTATATCTACTTGTTATCTATAACATTTTACACACCTTTGTAAAACCAGAACCTTGGAGTCCACTTTTCGGTACCAACACTAAACAAGAACTAATCCCCCAAAGACCAACGACTAACTAACTTATAAAGGGCCGATTCGAACGTCATCATTTCCGTTTTGCCTTATTCAAATCCGGTATCTTAAGAAAACAGTCAATTGAGTTACTTTTCATTAAAATATTCAAAATAACCCTAAATCATTTAAGTCAAATCACATACTTCAATTATATATTCTCATTTAATGATTAAGATATTATATGTATGAAAATTCAAAGACACTAAAATGTAAAACATTTGGAAATCATGACAATTTATTTATCTCCTCTTATTCTAGCTTTACAGATAATATACCTATATATAAAAATTTTCCAGAATAGCATAATATAAAACTTCAAAACTGTTGCCCTAACAGTTGATGAATTATCAAAGTACAACGTTCCTAATCCTAAGGCCGCCTTTTGAATTTTTGCTTCTTCTTGTTTCTGTTTTTGTTATTATTTCTATTTTACTTTGTTGTGGTATACAAATAGAGAATAAATAAAATAAACGTTTGAGTTGTGCGTTGATAGATCAGACAGTCAGTCAGTATAGATCCTCGGTGGAGGGTCCGCCGAGGCTGACGCCGCTGGCTGGCTTGCGGACAAGTGCGCAAGCATTGCCTGATCCAGACAACGCGATTATCTGGGTTTTAGTGGCAATTCTGGTTGCACTCTTTGAGTACCACATAAACGTATTTCCTAGCGTAAAAAAAAAGCAAGACAGTCAGTAACCTTTCTTTGGTTACAATAGATTTATGCCCTTATCCTACACGCAAGCAGAAATACATAGTGGAAGTGGAAAGAGAGGAAACCAATGAATATCTGCTGAACATAGCAGCTTACAAGGCTAGTTAGAAAAAAATACTATGCTGATAGAGTATTCATCATCCTTAATCATTTATCCTGACAAGAGTCTCTCGGTCCATAACTATAGCTCTGGGTCAATTATTTTTTTAGAAAAAACATTTTAATGGATTTTGTTACACTCCATTCAAATGTGAGTGTGCACTGGTCTTAAGGAAGCTTCTGTGAATAGAAGGGATGTTTAATAGTAATGAATAGATAAAATCTTAATGAAAAGAAGCTATTGCTGTGATTTATGCACGTGATTTATAGTTTAGCTGATACCCATTATCTCGTTCGTGTGGATAAAGGTTTTAAAAAATCTTGAAGAACTCCTAAGATGAAAGTTTTTTTCTTTTTAGAAATTTCATCTCTATGAACTAATATTCACGCTCGACTTCCCCCATATGTTTCGTAGTATATATTCATAGTGAAGATCGGTTTGGCTGGTTAGCCATAAAATAGCAAAGTTTATTTTCTTAATCCCATCTATCCCACTGTATTTATTTCTGAGATTCAATACCTATGTCTCCAGTGCTATGTGTTTGTAATACTAATGTATTAAGATTGTTACACTTAATGCCGTTATTAAGGTTACTGTAAGAATAAAGTCAGTTAGCATCCACGTCCGTGTTTTATTGATGTTACATTGGCGACGAGGTTAGGATGGGATGATGAAACACGTATGTTTATGTGCCAACATTGGTAAAAATCAAACTATGGGTTAAATTTCACTCTGAACAGTCTGGCCATTGTGGCAAATACGAGTATTAGCCAGCCCATCCATTACTAGATAAGGGAATCAGCCGCGGGCAATGTTCGCAAAAAATGTTGGTATGGAGAATCTATGGCCTCGGTAAACGAACTACCTATAATCATTATGATTATAGGGAGAGGCATACTTGCGATTGTTGCCGATTATTTTGCTGTGGCTACCTGCTGCGGCTATGGTTTTAAAGTTCCCTGATACGAGATGAGCTAACTCGCTTGGCAACACGTCTTCGTCGATAGCGTGGTGACTAGCATGACGACCGAAGCCTCCCACCAGACCAGACTCGAGCCATGTACGCTGTGCCACGGAGGTCGGCTATTTATTTTATCATTAACTATATGTGCCAGAGTAGCTTAGATACACAAACTTTGATTGATTCTGTATTGACCATGTTATTCGATTTTTTCTGCTGGCAACGGAATGGTGGCTTCTTTGATGTTGCAAACGTTCAATAAAGTTTGCAAGTTAATCATTTCTATTTTTTTCT
Organism: Lasiommata megera; assembly: GCA_928268935.1. Lineage (NCBI taxonomy): Eukaryota > Metazoa > Arthropoda > Insecta > Lepidoptera > Nymphalidae > Lasiommata > Lasiommata megera. The sequence goes on from OV743312.1 coordinate 6,358,630, forward strand.
CAGTTTAATTACATCTGGTCGGGCAGCGTTTGGTGGGTAGTCACCATCCAAGTATTCAAATGTAACAAAAGAAAAAAAATACCAGGATTTATTTGGAATATTCCTAAGTAGGTAAAAGCATCAACATAAATAGGTATACTGGGCACAATAACATAGAAAACACTCTATAGCAAAGTGCCAGTGTATTTCGCGTATATAAAACTTTGGTTTATTCAGCCGAGAACCTCATTAACAAAGACAATCGCTCTTTCCCATTCAAGTCGGATCGCGTGGCCTTTACCTATTAATCTTTGTACCTACGCTCTTTGTTGCTAAAAATAATTAATTTACGTTTTTGCTGGGGTGGACTCGGGCTATAGAGAAATTGCCTGCAATTGACGATGAAAAAACGTGTTACGAGTAAAGGTAAAGTAACATCGACGTTCAACATGGCAATCCTATAACATTTATGAACGATTTTAATTACGCAGACAAATATAGCCTAGTGGTTAGGGCGTCCGCCTCCTAATCAGAGGTTCGAACCCGGGCACGCTAACTTTTCGGAGTTATGTGCGTTTTTAAGCAATTAAAATATCACTTGCTTCAAGGGTGAAGGAAAACAACGTGAGAAAACCTGCACGTCTGAGAGTTCTCCATTATGTTCTCAAAGGCGTGTGAAGTCTGCCAATCCACACATGGCCAGCATAGTGGACTATGGCCAAACCCTTCGCATATTGAGAGGAAACCCGTGCTTTGTAGTGAGCCGATAATGGGTTGATCATGATGATGACGATGATATGAAGACGAGAAGAGTTAAATTAACATTTTTAATAATTCAATTACATTATCATATTATGGAAGTAACTTCACGTAAATTGCGATGACAAGTTGTGAAAGTCCACTTGTTTGAGGTCCCACGTTTTTTGTATCGAAACACAAACATTACCTATTCTGGGGAATGAAAACGAATGCAGTGGCGCCAGCAAAGCTTTGTACATGTCGATAGATAATCGACATGTACCTACAAAGCTTTGCTGCCGCCACTGCATTCATATAATATGCATGGATATAACGAGTTGTTATGCTCCAAAGTCTTTCCTTCCATTCGAATAGAAGAGGTATCCAATCTATTTTTTTTTCCCGCTGGGAAATACTTTTACGCATCATTACGTATGTGGTACTCCCCGGCGGCCAGACTGGCGACCGGAATATCCACTAAAACCCAGCGATGCTCCTTCGCGTCGCCTGGTGGCTGGGTCACGGGTACACTTGTGCACCCGACCGCAACCCAGCCAGCGGTGTCCGCTGAGGCAGACCCTCAACGGGGGCCTATGATGGAGGCCCCCTAACTCCGTCCGAGGCGCGCCAGGATCATTGGACGCGCCTCACGATCCGAGGTTAGGATCCTATCTATGCCAATATATTCATAAACAGAGCAACTTGCCAATTTGAATTACAAATTGCATGATAAGCCGAATGCTTACATGCTGATTTTGATATCAAGTTTTTTGCTTTCTTATAATTGGGGAATTACACACGCATGGCATAGCGACTGTAAATTATTAAAAAGAAAGAATAATTTGGATTTTGCCACACAATTTCCATTTCTGAAGCTAATCTATAAGCATTACCTGCGTAATACGTACGTATAAATGACAAGATAGAAACCTATAACTGCTATTTTTTAAATGAGTCTTTGTTAACCACAGTATATTTTAACCCCGGCTAAGTTTGTTGTGGGCTTCTTCTTAGACCGGGGCGCGTTTGGAACCCTCATAGCTTTAGTTTTAAGTTTACGAATATAGTTATCACCATGAAATAATTATTATGTAAATTATTGACGCGTCAAAAGTGCCTTTTTAAGGACTATTTGAATAAAGATTATTTTGAATTTGAATTTGAAATTTGAAAACAAATTCAAAAGACATGAGGACAAGGCTAAGCTATATAGAAAAGTTAGAAAAAGTATGAAGTAATTTGTAAAAGTGCTTTTGGAACGTCTGTATAAATATTTTATAAATGACAACATAACTTAAAATTCTGACTTAAAATATGTTTAAGAATAAACTCAATTAAAATCCGAAATATGTTACGACGATTTAAATAATTATTTCATGTAATTTTTTTATATTATACTAAAATTACTGTTGATTTAGTAGAATGTTATGGTCTACTTAATGTAAAAATTTTGATAACTATCAAATTATGTACAAATATGCTTACAAATAAATAATTTGGTATTATCATAGTTGCTATTAAATTTTAAGTTCCATTACTTTTGTAAAGTACCCAAACCTTGTGGGACGCCTTTGTAATATTCTAACTAAACATAAAGAAGAGCTTTGTAATATTGTTTCATCACAAAGTTTCCTACAATAAATTGATACCACGAGCGGGTTTTCCTACGTGGGTGTCTTTATGTTACAAATATTATAGAACTGTAGGTGTATAAGATATGGCATCGTAGCGATGACAATAATTCATATTGTTATTTTTAGTTTTGCAACTGTTTGTACTTTTTCTATTTTAGAGTTTAAACCCAAATGGTATAATAATGTTTCATATAACAGATTTGGTAATCACTAATGCTATAGAAATTTGTCATAAATATAAATAATGTAATGTAATGTATGCCCGCGTATCACCAACGTTCCGATTTACGTAAGATCGAATAAAAAATATCGCTTATCCCACAGAAACTCTATAGTTTTTCGAGATAGAAATATTTAGATTTAAGTATCAGCCATTTGTAAGAATCTTATATAAAGTAACATGCCAATACAAAAAAGACTGGCTAAGACAAAAACTACATGTCGTGATAAAAAGTGTGTGGATCTTCGCTTTCACATCTTTATCTTAGTAATTAATGCAGGGTTCGGTTCTCTTAGGTAGTTCGATTCTCTCACACTGTGTAGTTTTGAGACGAAACAAAAATAGCATCAAAATGTTAAGAATTAAAAACAATTGATTGCATTACATACCCAAACGTAGCATGTAATGTAGTAGTGTGATAAATAATTACTCTTTTTTTTTTAAATAATCACAATTATAGCGATAAAACCGCCTTTGCGCATTCTTTTTGTCATAAATTTTTGTTGTTATTTGTTTTTGAATCCAAACGAAACGAAAAGTTTGTAATGTGCAGTAAAGAGTTAATCTATCTATCTATCACTCTTTGTCGTCTTTGGATTTAACATGGATAAAGAGTGGTTATATATCCCAGCCAGAACGAATACAGCAGAAGTAAAGGGTACTTCATAAATTAATTATAAGTTGATATTCCTTTTACGTATACCAATGCCATTATTCTAGGTTATTGGTCATAAAAATCCACTTTCGAATGGAAATCCATTCCCTTGATTAACATAAAGGTGGCGCGATTTGTGATTACTGGATATATTACATGTTCTTTAGGTATTAATTATGTTTTATGGTTTAGGGGTACGTAGACCACCTTTATGATTACGTTTTGTCTCTCTGGCTGTCTACCTGTCAGTCAGTCCATCGCACGTCTAACCGTCTTATCTATTCGCCCGTCTACCCTGAGATACGAGTATTCTGCTGAGACATTAATAGCAATCAAGTAGTTGTAAACTTAGATAAATACGCCAGTTGAATTGGAACTACGTGAGACTGTTTTTTACAATCTACCTTTCCTCCAAAAATATCATTAAACTTATAGCACAGTCCTCGTGGCGTCCATTGTTGCTATATGGCTTGGGCCAATCACTTGCCACCGTTTTGGCGGGATCCAATAGCGTGGCAGCATGTCACGGTGACAACCAACTTAATATATTAATAATAGTATTCTAGCTTTATGCTCTTTATAATCTATAATGTATATTTATATAGCTTCTTAGAATCGCGGCGATAACATAGTCAAGTTGAACATAATATTTTTTATTGACTGCTTAGTTTGGGAGATTGTAGCAAATACTTTTTATTCTTTTTTATACACTACAAGTTAGCCCTTGACGGATATCTTACCTGGTAAGTGATGATGCTGTCTAGGATGGTAGCGGGCTAACTTGTTAGCAGTATGGTAAACCCTCGCTCCTAATTGGTTTCTACGCGACATCGTGCCAGAACCCTAAATTGCTTGGCGACACGTCTTTGTTGGTAGGGTGGTAACTAGCCACAACCGAAGCCTCCCACCAGACCAGACTCGAGCCGGGAATCGTACCCAGGACCTGCAACTTTATAATGCGACAGCGCACGCACTGCGTCACGGAGGTCGTGAAAGATCTTTAATTCCAAAGTGGAAAAAAGTCATAAGATCCCTCTCATATCAAGTCCGTTTGCAGCAGAATATCGCCATTGACTATAAAACACTCCAACAATAGGCTATTTTTGTAACCTACATCCAGCACATTTGTGAAACGCGATCAGATCTTGGATATATTAAATGTAATATTTCAGTTCCATTTTTAGCTAGCCTATTCTTAGTGATTTAGGGGTAATATATTTTAAACTAGCGGTTCCCCGCGACTTTGCTTGTGTTTACGCATAACTTGTCTAAATTTGAACTCGGTAACGATTAGATCGTGGAATACACATTATATATTCACCTGCAATTGTTGAAAATATTTTTTTTGCAGGTAAGAAAAATACACTTGTGAAACATTTTTTCTTCCAGTAAATGAGTTAAGTAAGTTAATTAAGTTAATTCACTGGAAGAAAAAATTTCGTACCTTATTAGATGATGGTGGTCAAATTATATATGAAGACGATAAATTTCATTACCTAAAATTACCTATTAGTATCATCATCATCATGATCAACCCAGTGCCGGCTCACTACAGAGCACGGTTCTCCTCTCAATATGAGAAGGGTTTGGCCGTAGTCCACCACTCCGGCCATGTGCGGATTGCCAGACTTCACACGCCTTTGAGAACATTAAGGAGAACTCTGAGGCATTCAGGTTTCCTCACGATGTTTCCTTCCCCGATGTTTTTTAACTTTGTTTTCCTTCACCTTTGAAGTAAGTGATATTTTAATTGCTTAAAAACACACATATCTCCGAAAAGTTACAGGTGGGATCAAACCTCTGATTAGGAGACGAATGTCTTTACCACAAGGCTATCTCAGTTGTGTATTATTTCATATTGAATAGTTAAAAAGGTCCTTTATAAGACCCTGATTTATTTAAAATTGATTTAAGACCAGTCAAAGCAGCAAACAGGCTGTCAATACAAATAATTAAACCTTTCGAGTACTACATAATCGCTTCAAGTTGCTCTCTCAAACGATTTCACTTACGCTTCAATTATTACTTTACTACTTCTACTATTATTAGCTTTTCTTCTGTCTTAATAGTTTAATTCCAAGACGTTTTCTACCATTAGATAGAAGCAGGCGTTATTTTGCTGAAATCCATGATTTGCTATAAAAGATATGTACTAGGTTATAGCAAAATAAGCTTAATGTTTATACAGCTGTGTTACGATTTTTAGAATCAATCAATAGACCAAGATTGCGATTTAGACTTTAGCCCACAAGAACAGGTAAATTTTACAAGGTAAGAAGTTCTTTCGCATGCTTTGGTCCTTTAACTATCTCTGTTGCAGACACGAGAGTTTTCTTCGTTTCTCCATTGCTTAGTAAATGAGAGCAAATTAAGAAATGCACATTCGTAGGTGTCAGCTACATAATTTATTTTTATTGCAGTCTTTTATCTGCATCTGAGCTATTTGCTTGCGGTACAGTGACCAAAAAAAAATTGTTTCATTTACATTACCTCATTTATCTCAGCATGCTCGTTTATTGTCCTGTAAGAAATGCACATTCGTGTTTTTAATATTACTAGCTATTTATTTTCTTTTATCTACATCTGAGCTATATAATTGCTTGCGGTATAGTAAAAAAAAATGCGGTACTATTATTTTAGAACTTAATTAACCACCATGCCAAGCTACGTCACCACCATTACTTAATCTGTCTCAATATGCTCGTTTATTGGCGTGTAACAAGTGTGCCGATGTCTTTATCCCCGGCCAGAAAAAAACATGCCTGCCTAAAACGACGTTGTTGTTCACAGAAAAAATAACTTCGATTATTAAGAAAGTTTAACAAATCTCTGGGTTCAAATTATTTTCTGTTCTATCTGCTGTCCACTTTATTTAACGTTAGAAACTGGCAGATGTCCCGAGGAATGCGTAATTGAAAAAGAAACTTTACTTATTTTATTGCTTCATTCTACAGGATGTTTTTGGGTGCTGTAAGAAAAGCGAAAATTTAAATTAATATAATAATTTGCGTATAGTGAAATCCTATCCTAAATCAAGGATTATTATACAAATGAAAAAAACGCTTGTGTAACGAGTGTGCCAACTTGTCTATGCCTAGCCGCCATATCGTCATACCCTACCGCCATGCCTAAAAATGCCGCCATTATGGTTTGGTACGTCAAGCTAGCCAAAGCCCGCCATTTTTATGAAAACAATAAAAATATTTTGTTTACCAGTTTTGTCTTTTAATTTTTGTATCTTACTACACTTGGTAAGCTGTTCTAATTTCATAGCTAGTTATAATTAAGTATTGTTTATGTGTGATGGTGATAACATAAATAAACCGAATTGAAGGAATATAGTAATTAAAATATGTTATATGAACGCTTCATAGATGCCTGTACTAGGTTAACTTGAATACAATATTTTTGAATTTGAATACTTATTTGAAGGCATCATTTTACGTAAGAGGCATTAAAAGAAAATTGAAATTTTTACGTAGTTATTTGATAGATGTAGTAATGTTACGAAAACCCCAGATTCAAAATAATGCGGCTTATTTTAAATTACTAGATAATTGTCTGTTTCGTTCTAATTTGTCAGAAATTTGGTATAAAAAAGCAATCTGTGGATTTAAAAGAAAATAAACTTCTATTTTGTAACTGGTTTGTCTTATTTTATTTTTAAAGTGACGCTATTAACATTTCTTTCGCCTCAGACCATTATAATATGATCAATTTGTATTTAATTTACATAACTCAACCGCTTTCAAAAAAACTCTGTATGGTCCTTATATATGTTTAAACCTCATAGTTTCTTATCACGAAATTTGTAACTGGAATTTTGTATAAAATAACGTCACTGACTAATCAAAGATGATCTAAATAAGTCCATTTTGATCTGGTTGCCAAATAATCAATAACAGGCCGTACAGATTTGAGAAGCGTTTGATAAATGATCAATTTGACAGTATTTCAATTATCTCAGTTCTTGATAACGAATCACCCTTTTGGTACTCCGAGTTGGAAATGATCGATACATATCTTGATGGGATAAATTGATCAATGATCAACGTACGAAAAGCTGGGGCATAGTTACGAGTACGTAAGTACATATTATACATATACACATAGTATATAGGATTGCACATAAATAATAAACGCGTGAAGAAAGGCAGCATATTGATAAATACACAAACTATTATAGTATTTCCGAACGCCTTAATTGATTGCAACAAAACTTTTATTATTTTAGCAGGCTAAGAATAGGCGTTAGTGATCTTTCATCGTACAGAAGCAGGTAATTAATAAACATGGGATTTATTAGATATATGTATCACGTTTAAAATTTTCATTATTTTTTATACTCAATGTATTCTTCCCTATTCATATAGATAACAGACAGACCACTGTCTGTATTTTGCCTTTTCACCCCTAAATCGTAATACAGATTTCAATAAAATTTTGAAATGAGATAGATAAAAACTTGGAGACGTAATAGACATCACGCAGATGAAATCGCATCATATAATTATTTCATTAAGGTTAAAATAATTCACTTATTAGGTTAAAAATAAATCACTTAACTTGTTTTTGAATTAATTCTTTGGTTCTTAAGAAATTAAAACAATACAAAAATTAGAAGTGACCTAAAATGGAGGCAGAAATATTAAATTCTATTTAACGAGCTTATAAAAGAACTCATTTCTTTGACTTGTATTTTAATTAAGCTTGTACTTTAAGATAGAGATCAATGAAGGGAACAGATTGCGTACAAAATTACAAAACTTGTTTGAAATTGTTTCCAACATGTTCACATTGGACGCGAGATATTTAGGCTGGACTTGCAATTAAAATCTGAGATTTTAGTGTATAAATCTGAACCGGCTTTACCTAACTTGTTAAAACTTGTTTCATTAGTACTTTAGTTCTAAGACGTGATTTACGGTAGAAGTTAACTGGTAGATTTATATCTACATTCATCATTCATTCATTGATCAACCCATTACCGACTCACTACAGAGCACGGGACACCGCTCAATATGAGAAGGGTTTGGCCATAGCCCACCACGCTGGCCATGTGCGGATTGGCAGACTTCACACACCTTTACGAACATTATGGAGAACTCTCAGGCGTGCAGGTTTCCTTACGATGTTTTCCTTCACCGTTGTAGCAAGTGATATTTTTTTTTAAAACGCATATAACTGCGGAAAGTTAGAGGGGCGTGCCCAGATTCGAACCGCCGACCGCTGATTAGGAAGCTGACGCCCTAACCACTAGGCTATTACCGCTTTTTTTTATATCCACATCGTCTCGTAATTCAGATATTATAATCATCATGTAGGTACAGTCGAAATTATTTAATGGAGAAAATTATTTAATTAGAAATTATATAAAAATTTAATAACAAATAATTATACCAACCCGTAACATGTATACAGAAACTGAGACCAAAATTCTATGAAACGGTTCTCATGACAACTTGATATGTCAAGTGTAAATATTGTTCAATAGGTTTTAGAAATTGTTTCGGTTTGTAATACAGTAGCTTCAGTGGGGAGAAAGTTGTTGAGATTCACCTGTTTCTATAGAGAAACCGCGAAAGTTATGTGCGCTCAAGTTGAAACAGCAATAAAATCCTTATTATCTATAAGTAATTGGTACTCTCAAGGCTCAATACTTAGAACACTTACTTTAGAAAAATGTTATACTCGTATTTCAAACAGATACCGTTTATATTTTTTTCAAGATCATTCCGTAGAAAAATATTTACAGTAAGCAATTGGCTATTTTAGCGTTATTTTATAATGTACTGACACCAGCTATGATAGCTGGTGTCAGTACATTATAAAATAATATGTTACTAAGATTAGTACGCCAGTTCGTCCGTCTATTTGTCATCTCATGGACCACGAGATGAGAGTAGTGGAAAATGCGTAACTATTTATATTGCAGCGATAACAAAAGATAAAACAAAGTTTTGAATTAAAAGAGTAAGGTTATGTCTACATAAATGACGTTCTCTAAATCCTTTTTTTTTATTCACCACAAGTTAGCCCTTGACTGCATCTCACCTGATGGTAGGTGATGATGCGGTCTAAGATGGTAGCAGGCTAACCTGTTAGGGATATGGTAAACGCAAGTCCTAATTGGTTTCTACACGACATCGTGCTGGAACGCTAAATGGCTTGGCGACACGTCTTTGTCGGTAGGGTAACTCCCACCAGACCAGTTCTGAGCCGGGAATCGAACCTAGGACCTCCAACTTCATAATGCGACAGCGCGCGCGTTGCGCCACGGAGGTCGTTAAATCCAGTTTTAATGATCCTTTATAAAGGTGGCTGTACACACTTTTTCAAATTACATTGCGTAATTTCCAATAGCATTTTCATTACTCACTCGGCGTTATTCCCATAGAATCTTATCAATACTTTCAAAGCTTTCCAAAAAGCCATTTATAACGACGGTTGCTCTAACTTTTCTTGGCGACTAAAGATAAATGAGCTTAGAAAATAAGCTTAGCAAGTTATAAATTGGGGATGACATGCATCCTTTTACAGTGCCTTTCCAATTTCCTGATTCTATTTATATCGGCTGTTTGAGTGTAAAAATGTCTTTGATCTTTCGTTTTTAATTCAATCTGAAGGAATTGATTCTATTCTTACATAAGTATTGACAGCTAATTTAATCAATTTATTATCATGTTTACACATATAATCACGACTCCTAATTGTTATATAGAACACTTTATTATAATATTTGACTAACAGCGATAGTTCAGTACAATTTTTGATGGCTTTTGGTATAAATACTGATGCAACAAGATGCAGAACACCGTTACATCAATAGGAGACTTGGCAACCATGGTGCTTAGGTAATACAGTTGATCGGTGGCACGATAGCAATCGCTCCTATTCAAATAAATATCAACCTTAGATTATATTACGTTAAAAATGGTGAATATTGTTTGTAACAATGGCGGCCATCCATCCGCCGTCGTAAATATTAGTTACAAATAATAATTTGTTTCGACCGGCTTAAATTGATGTTGCATAGTTAAAATGCTTTATTCTAACCAAACATTCTTTATATATTTAGGTCAATATACAAGCCAACTCAATTCAATTTCCTGTGTGCTCCCAAAATAGAATTTCATAATACCCTTTCTTGATAGCTTGTTATTCTAGATTGATTTCTTATTATAATGAACGTATCCACAGGGACCGGACGTTGTGAAACAATTTATGCATACGTATAGTTTCTTGCGCATGTGTGCGTGCCTCCGTGCACGTGTGTGTAATTAACTTATTATACTTGTGTGTTAATAAATATTACTAGTGTGCTCGGATCGCAAAACTAAAAAGTATCGTGAATGGTACTCATTAAAACTACTAACGCCCTATTTTAGACTGGCATTGCTAGAATACTTTGTAGTCCCTACGTATTTTATACATAGGTTGTTGCCGTTGCAACAATAGAGTTGCTTTTGTGTATCTAAGCATTTTAACGTTACAGTGGAAAGTTCCTAATTCACATAATATTAAAGCTAACTGCCCAAAGCGAACTAAAAAAACAGAAGTGTAATGTATGACGACCAGCTCGCGAGCTGTCACATTATAAAGTTGGAGGTCCTGGGTTGATTCCTGGCTCGATTCTGGTCTGGTGGGAAGATTCGGCCGTGGCTAGTTACCACTCTACCGACAAAGACATGTCGCCAAGCGATTTAGCGTTCCGGCACGATGTCGCGTAGAAACCAATTAGGAGTTACCAGACTGTGCAGATGTTAGCAAACTAACCTAAAAGGTTAGTCACTTACCATCTGGTGAGGTTGCCGTCAAGGGCTAACTTGTAGTGGATAAAAATAATAATCTCAAAACGAAGATAACGGAATTTATATATCTACTCTTTGGCTGGGTACACTCTAACCAAAATTTGACACCCTTATACCTTATAAATTGGTCGGTGTTAGACAGAATGTTACAGTTTCAGATTTACCAATGCTCTTCAATTGCACAAAGTAATATCTAAGATTAATATTGCGGATCTGAAAACATAAATGAATGTACGTATAGTCGTCTAAAGCTAAACTAGTTATATTGTTGAATACCTGCAGTGCGGTTTTCTCGTGAAGGATATAAAATTTTATACTGTTTTCGTTAATTATCGCCAAGTCGTATATCTTCACTTTATGGTGGGTCGCTATTAACGCCGTCTGGTGGCGGTATAAAAACTTCCTACTTATGATGCTAAATAAATAAGTTTTGGGAATGACACTTTGGTAATATAATGTTAGAAATATCGTTAACTTTAGCTGTAAGTCCCTCTCTTTCATGTGTGAGAAATATGCCCAGCTGTGAGACATTAACCATGATCATAATTTCAACCGATAGACGTCTACTGCTGGACATAGGTCTTTTGTAGGGAGTTTCAATGGCCACGGTCTTGGGCCGCTTGTATCCAGCGGCTCCCTGCGACTCGTTTGATGTCGTCTGTCCACCTTTTTGGGGGTCGACCAACGCTACGTTTACCGGTGCGGGGCAATGGTCGGGGCACAAAACTCGGAGAACCGATGGACGTTGGGGTCCCAAGGTGCTGGAATGAGACATTAATGCACTCATATTATTAACTTGGAAGATGGGGTTTTATAAATTTAAATCTAAAATGCATTTAAGAAAACGATAACTGTATTATATTTATTCGCTTAAAAGATTTATGATCCTTTTGCATTTCTTATCAGTTGCGCAGACCCAAGACTTCTTGCAAAGGCAATATAATTTAGGTAGTACTAGAATATTCAAAAATTAAGTGTTAAGAATTAATTCAGCATTGATCGATTCGCTTCTAAAGCGTTTATCTGATATTAAATCTGTTATATAATAAAACTGTAACAGGGCAAATTCTGTACTTTGAATATATTTTAAAAATTTTAATTGGAGGATGCTTTACTTTCGATACTGAGCCCAACACATTTTCATTAAATTTTTTGTCTGTCTGTCCGTTTGTATCTAGACCGCGCATCACGCCGAAACTACTGGATGGATTTTAATGAAAATTAGTATCGGAGTAGCTGATACTCTGGTTCAACATATAAGATAGTTTTTAGCATTCAGCATGGTTCTCTTGGGCGAGGGGATGAAAGTCAAAATGTGTATTTAGGTGTAATTCATTAACTCGTACTCCGATTTCATTCTTCAAAGAGATACTTTAATTTTTATCCTGTAATTAATTCAAGGTTTAGTAAACTATTGCTTCGTGATTGCAAGACAAACAAACACACTTTCACACACACTAACTCAACGCAAACGATCGCGGGCGTCAGCTAGTTTGTAATTAAAAAATAGCCGACAAAACGGTTGAGGTTCCGCTGGTGCTGAAAATTGAAAATTAATTATACTACCTGGGCGGTGATAATCACTTTATAATCTGGTGACCCGCAGCGCTGGCCCGCGTGTTTGTTCGCTTTAATTTTATAAAACTACTAGTTGATGCCCGCGACTTCGCCCGCGTAGACTAGGGGCTCTTAAAAACACCTATGGAATAGGCAAGTTATAACTATAGTTATAGTTCGTTGACGTGAAATACAGTTTTTCATAAATCCCGAAGGAAATGTAACGGGATGAAATGTATCCTATGTCCATCTTCTGGTTCTAAGCTACATCCGCACCGATTTTCAGCCAAATCGGTTCAGCAGTTCTTGAATTATAAATAGTGTAACTAACACGACTTTCTTGTATATATTATATAGATTCTGTGCTCGGATTGAATTTTTTGACGACCTCCGTGGCGCAGTGCGTGTGCTGTCGCAATACAAAGTTGGAGGTCCTGGGTACCATTCCCAGTTCGAGTCTGGTCTGGTGGGAGGCTTCGGCCGTGGCTAGTTACCACCCTACCGACAAAGACGTGTCGCCTAGCGATTTTGCGTTCCGTCACCATTTCGCGTAGAAACCAATTAGGAGTGTGGGTTTACCATACCCCTAACCGGTTAGCCCGCTACCATCCTAGACTGCATCATCACTTACCACCAGGTAAGATAATCGTCAAGGGCTAACTTTGTAGTGTATAAAAAAAAATTAAATGTAAGTTTGTATTAAATAAATTATATCTACAATATTCCGAAAAATGCCCACGAATAATAATCAATCAGACAGAAATTCTAGAAACGCGTTACGATTTCAATAATTCGTGATATTGTCTGCAGTAATGCTTAGCGGTGATAGCCCAGTGGTTAGGGCGTCAGCCTCCTAATCAGAGGTCGGCGGTCCGAATCCAGGGACGCACCTCTAACTTTTCGGAGTTATGTGCGTTTTAAACAATTAAAATATTACTTGCTTCAACGGTGAAGGAACACATCGTGAGGAAAGCTGCACGCCTGAGAGTTCTCCATAATGTTCTCAAAGGCGTGTGAAGTCTGCCAATCCGCACATGGCCAGCGTGGTGGACTATGGCCAAACCCTTCTCATATTGAGAGGAGACCCGTGCTCTGTAGTGAGCCGGTAATGGGTTGATCATGATGATGATGAATGCTTAAAAGTGCAGATAATGTGAAATCAGAGACATTTATTATTAATTAATTAAGTATGTGATATCATCGTAGTGAGTATAGATTCGTAGACTCGTATTGGTAAATACCGTAGCGGATTATGATCATTTATATGTACTGCGTGAAGCCACGCAGCAGTCGCCTCGTTTGCGACACACGGGCAAGACAGACAGATAGACGAACAAATAGACTGTCGTAAGGACAGACGTAAAGATAAAATACCGACGAATGAAGTGCAACTTAATTCAAGCAAATATTTAAAACGCGATGCTCTCCGTCAATCGATCAAAAATTTTCAAAGAATACTAGGAATACATAAACATTTATAGGTATATTTTATCGATAATTTTTACTCTGGGACGTAATTGCATAATGGTACGTATTTGATTAATCCGTCAACCGTAGCCGTTTATATGCAGTTATATTATAATACACTTCCTATGGCCGCCGTTGCTAGCTCACAGATAGACAGATAAATGAACAAGTAGACAGCCGTAAAGACACAGTACATACAACCTGATAGAAAGACAAATGGAAAAATAACAATTTCATTCAAGTAAACTCTTAAAACGCGGTGCGCCTGGTTAATTCAATCTCAAATTGCCTAAAATACCTACTAGGAATACATAAACGTTCGTACATTTCGTCGGTCATTTTCTCTCTGGGACGTTTGTGTATAATTACTCAGTGGTACGTATGGGTAAATAACAGTTGCTGATTATACGCAGTTATATGCACATACCATGATGCCCGCCGGGCTGGCTCGTTGCGGTCGCAATCGATAATGCCATCAGCTCGTACCTGCGACCATTATTAAAGGTCCGCTTGATCGTATTTTGAGTCTTTACCCATGAGCTTACAAAGGCCATGGCTTTGATATTGAAATATAATTTTTTTGGGGTCTTCAATCTTCCTTCGTTTGCACAATCTTTCAATAAGCAGATACCAAAAAATTTTAATATTAGCGATCGAAAATTCGATCTTCGTAATGACATACTATCGCAACTCATCCGGTAGGTTAAAAGTTGATTATAATTATTAATAAAATTAATAAGAATAGCAAGTGAAAAAGCAACATACCTTATTATTATTTTGTTGTTATTAACAAAAAATTAAATCGGTATCGTTATTAACCTATTTACTGGAAATTGATTTTTTTAGGACGTCCGCTATCATAGGTCGGGGGTTCGATGCCGGGCACGCACCTTCTCTAGTTACGTGCGTTCTTAAGCAAATAAAATATCACTTTCTTCAACGGTGAGCGACAACATCGTGAGGAAACCTGCACGCTTGTTCTCGATAACGTTCTCAAAGTCTGCTAATGCGCACATGGCCAGCATGTTGGAATATGGCCAAACCCTTCTCATAATGAGAGGAGACCCGTGATCTGTAGTGAGCCGGCAACGGGTTGATCATGATATTTATTTAATTAATACCACCAGATTCACCGTTTTTAGATAAGTTTAAGTAGTAATAAAAGATTACATTTATAAATTAAATTCATCATCATTAGTTTAATATAATATACAGTATATGTTTTCCAAACAGTTTGTCATATTTATGTTGTAGACATTGTAAACAGCATTAGAGTGGTATACTCGTAAGCATTGCATTGTCAGATGTCCATTCTTGTTGAAATTTGTAGAGGGTGGAAACTCTGTCCGAAATATACCGTTTATACACGCTTAAACTCGAGTACTATTCAAGTCCATCCTCGCTTTCTCGAACAATCCTCTTACAGTATAAAGGATTAGGTACGTTAATTATTAAATAAGCTAGGTTATAAATTCTTCTTACCATATACGAGTAAGTGATATTATGGGATGGTAATAAAATTAACGAACGGTCCAGTTTGTTGTGTACTATATATGTATCTTTTATACTATTTCTATTATCGTAGTGCAATTCATTTTACCATCGTTATTCATAAGTGTTCTAAATAAATATTAATACATGTATATATTAATACATAATTATTAGGTAGTAGGTCACCTGAAATATCCATAGATACTAAAAACGTTAATTTTTTTATAGTATTAATATTTGAATTCGCGGTAAGCTCACTGTTTATTTGCGCTTACATTTGTTAAATTAATAAGGCATGTTGTATAAACAATAAATAAAATTTTGATAGTGACATGTTGAATAATTATACAATTTCAAATCAGATATTGATCGATATCCTATGCCTAATGTATATTGTGTAAAGGAAATATAATCGGTAATGAATTTAAAAATAAGGTAAGTTGTTCTTTGTAAGTGTAATTTCTAAGTGTTCCAATAAAGATTTTTTTTTGCTTTTTGTGCGTCTACCATTTCATCTTGAACTATTAAACTGAACTGAATTTTAAAAGCATTCATTCCCTAAGCGTGTATAATGGGAATTAGAAGTTTGAATCAAACTCTTCTAGTTTATAACTTTAAAACATAAGATCGTATACCCAAATAACATACAATCCTACATTAAATTTCCAAATGAGGGAGTCGCGGTGCAAAACTAAATTGTTAAAAATTATTGTCACATAACGCTACGTGACATTATCTCGCAGTAAATCACTACGAGTTATCATTCACAGCGTTTGCTTATAAAAAGCTGCAAATTCATAATAAAGTTAGATAATACTGTAGTTTCACGTACGAAATGAAGTCTGAATTATATTTATGCCAAAACTCGGTCCCCATGAGACGTTGTTTCAGAATTGGCGTATGAAAACAGCGATCTACGATGTCGCTACAGTGGCCTTTCATAATCTACATTGTAGAACCGAACTATATTGTAATAAATTCATCATTTTGATGACCTCGCAGTATGTGCGCTGTCGCATTATAAAGTTGGAGGTCCTGGGTTCGATTACCGGCTCGAGTTTGGTTTGCTGGGAGGATTCGGCCGCTAGTTACTATCCTACCGACAAAGACGTTTCGCCCAGTGAATTAGCGTTCCGGCACGATGTCGCGTATAAACCAATTAGGAGTGTGGGTTTACCATACCCCTTACAGGTTATCCCGCTACCATCTTAGACTACATCATCACCAGGTCAGATAGCCGACAAAAAAGGACCATATTTCTTGTTGTACTTAAACATGTATAATACAGATAATACAGACAGTGTGGTTAGTAAGGATATAGAGCTCATACCCACAACGCTGCTCCTATGAGGGGATGGCGGGCTTATGTTATAAACACCGACTGCATTGCCCCATTTTTTTAACTTGTCTTATTATATAAACGTGGGTGGTGTTAGCATAGCGGTTAAAACGCCCTTTCGGCATGACCGAATTCGATTTCGGGCACGTACTCGTATCTTTAACATTTCGGAGTTATGACCATTTTTCAATTAAATTAAGCAATTTTAAATCTAATAACACTCGTTTTAATGGGACATAATAACAACAAATATAACCATCGTGAGTGAAATTGCATGCCTTAGAGTATTGAAAGCCGTGTGAAGTCTACCAAGCCGCGGTTGTTTATGGACTACAGTTAAAACACCTCTCATACTGAGACGATATACCCGCACTGTACTGGGTCTGAAATGGGTTGTTGTTAATAATTAATATAGCAACTACTTTTTGGTGTAGTTTGTTTTAACAAAAATAACAAGTGCGGTAAAATAAATGAAGGAAAGGATAATAAAGAGATTTTCTTTATTTCTGTATGTTTCTCAATCTCTATATATTCAAACATACACAGTAAACTAAAAAGTAATGCCAACTTTGTTTTAATAAAAACATGAGATATTGGTAATAAAGGAATAAGCGAACGAAGTTATTTTTTTATTTTATTTACTAGTTGTTTTTATTATTTTCTCGATGAAATGAATATGAATTTTATTTTCCGATTGATTCTGATGTTTTTTATTAACAACAAAAAGAGGATACAAACACCAATTTGTCATTTGTATGTTGGGTGGCAAAACAATCCATGCGGTGAAGTCACCGATCAAAACTTGGGTTTGGAGATTGTCTTGTGTGAAATAAGTCAGTCAGTTACCAAGTAAGATTTATCATCCAAATATAAGTTGTTTCCCTCTAAACATAAAGATAGCCAGAGTTTTTGTGAATGCCTTTAGAAATAAACTAAAAGATATGAAAGGCACCTACTTACCTTTCATGGGAAATTCTAACAATAGGCTTTAGAAGAAATGTAAAGAGTGCCATTCAACGTTTACGTTTCTAGTGCTTATTATAAGAATCTGTCTCCCTGATCTACTAGCGCATTCAAACGTAAGAGTCTGTGCTCTGATATTTTTTCATATTGAGTTTTTTTGTCGAAAAGCTCGCAGTGTTCACATTCCTAGCTCATTTCAGCATAAACCTATTTTAATTTTTTTTTTTTTTTATCCACTACAAGTTAGCCCTTGACTGCAATCCCACCTGATGAGTGTGATGATGCAGTCTAAGATGGTAGCGGGCTAACCTGTTAGGGGTATGGAAAACCCACACACCTAATTGGTTTCTACGCGACATAGTGCTGGAACGCTAAATCGCTTGGCGACACGTCTTTGTCGGTAGGGTAGTAACTAGCCACGGCCGAAGCCTCCCACCAGACCAGACTCGAGCTGGGAATCGAACCCAGAACCTCCAAGTTTATAATCTGACAGCGCGCGCGCTGCGCCACGGAGGTCGTCAAAAATAATCCTCTTTATATTCGCGCGCTTGCTTTAAATAGGCCCCAAGGGGGGACGTGAGGTGCGGGCATCTATTGCCAGGAGCACCGCCTCACCCCTTCCCCAGGATTCTCCGTTTAGATCAATCCAACGTGAATGACTATATTGTTGCTTCATTAAAAAAATTACAAAGTATAGTTATCGTCACATTATGCTATATTCAGGGTTACAATGTGATGGACAGCGATGCCATAAACGCAGATTAAAGGAAAACAAAATACCTAGTTATACCAAAAATATTAAAGCATATCGGCGTTATATTACCGCGCCCGTGAACGCAACAAAAGTGTGTTCTCACGACTTCTTTCCTAACATCGGAAGAGTCCACTCTTGTCAGTAGTAGGAATTTAGAATGTAGGTTTGATAAGTAATCAGATTTTAAGTTTCTCAGAACTTGCCTAACATCGGATGGTCCGCTCGCGTTAGTAAGTAAGATTTTTAAGCTTTAAAGTGCTATCCACTCAAATAATGCCAAACTCTGTCGAATTAAATAGGTACCCAAAAATTTATAATACGACCCCTAAACTAAATGCAGGTCCTCGTAATCCTTAGGTGAACATATTAAACATTTGAAGACCTTGTTGGTCAAGTCAAGTGCCGATAAGTACAAATAAATATGTTGTAGGAGGTAGTTACTCAATTCCATGTCGCAGTGTTGAGCGCTGATCTTAAAAGCTGGAAATCCTGGGCTTGACCCCTGCCAGGGACAATGGGCCGTGGCTAGTTCGGCACCTTGTCGGTACAAGATTATTATACGATATATATATTTATCAAGTTTTGAGAACATTATGGAGAACTCTCAGGCGTGCAGGTTTCCTCGCGATATTTTCCTTCACCGTTGAGAAAGTGATATTTTAATTTCTTAAAAACGCACATAACTCCGAAAAGTTAGAGGTGCGTGCCCGGTTCGAACCCCGACCTCTGATTAGGAGGCGGACGTCCTAACCACTTGGCTATCACAGGTTTTTATATCAAAGTATATCGGGGTCTAAATAATGACGTATTGTTTGTAACGCTCTCGAGTGTTTCAACGTGAATATATAAACCAAAGAAACCAGCAATTTGCGTATAAAAGTCCGTTATGTATCTACCTATAGTTTACACTGTTTTTTTTTTTTTTCGGACTGTCTATTAGCTGTACAAACCCTATTGGTTGCTACAGCGTAACCGGGCTGTTGGAAAGAAGCTCTGCCAGAAGAAATTTTGAGCCCTAGGGCTCGAAGAAACTATGGGAACGACTGCCTAAGGGCGCCTCCTTTGAGGCCGAACCTCGGCTTAGGCGACGTTTGGGATAACGAGGGGGTCGGACGGTGAGTTGTCCGTACGTCTCCGAGGCCGTGGATGGACGTAAGATAGCGGGGACCTCGTCTTCGCCGGCGAAGACGGTATGTAGCGTATGATTGTGTGGTAGGTGGTACGAGTGTGTTGTCAGTAGTCATCTGATCGTCAGGGTCATGAAGGAGAGTTTACACTGTATATAGCGCTACAAACATGTGAATAACTATCAAATAAAATAAAAGAACAAGTGATGAGCAGTCTTGTTCCTTGTTTATCTCGGAGAATCTCTTTGTAGTTTCTAAAGCCTATTGATTCGTCGAACATTGTTCCGACTTCAGTCTGAGGAACACTCGACCCCAATGCATCGCCACACTATTTGCTATTGTTCATCTTTCGTCAAATAACTCTGTCGTACATAAGTGTCATAAAATAATGCTATCCTTTTCCACAGCAATCATTGTGAATGGGACAGCGCTATATACAGACCGGTCGATGAAGTTTAGTTGAGGAATTTTCGCCTTTTTTTTTTGTTTTTTTTTTTTGTCTTTATGGAACAGCTTTATGGCTACCTCCGTACCCTTGGGCGGGAAGGAGATTATGTTGGACTCCCACCCCCGAAGGGGGTATACTCGAACTAAAAACCACCACGGCATGTCCCTCTCGCAGGTTTTACTGGACACCAGGGGAACCCGTTGTATACTTCCCAAGGAATTTTCGCCTACGACAGAAATAATAACTAAGAACTAAGTTTGAAGTGGTATCCATTGAAATAATGCCGAATGGTCTGTCGGTAGGGTGGTAACTAGCCACGAACGAAACCTCTAATCACACAAGACTCGAGTTGGGAATCGAACCCAGGACCTCCAATTTTAAAATTCAACCAAGGAGGAGGTCAAAGAGTTCGCTTAGTTAACGAATTGCCGAGTTAAAAAATCTCTTCAAAAATCATAATACTTAAGTAAATGTAGATGAAGTGTACGAGGTAATAAAGACGAATCACTGGTAATTGCGTAGAGCTGGATTTACACGAGTTACGAGCATCAATACAGGAACGTGTTCCGTTAACGAAATGCGCTTCACTGAGCTGCGGGGCGAATTTCGGTCACACACAAATGTTTGACTGCGTATATGTGTTGTATTAACATTCGGTTTACATAAACGCGTGGGGATAACATTTATTCTACTAAACCAATTCTTACATATTAATTTAGTGTATACAGCGTTTTTAAGCAATTAAAATATCACTTGCTTCAACGTAATATACTTTCGTAATATACCTTGTTGCGGCAGAAAAGTTCTTCTGTGTTTTTGGATAGAAATTATCCTACATAAAACCTCCGATACCTGATCTAAGATTCATCAAAATTGCTGCAACGGTTTAGCTAAAAAAAGATAAATAAACGAACATACATTCAAAGTTAAATGTGTTCATCATCATCATGATCAACCCATTACCGGCTCACTACAGAGCACGGGTCTCCTCTTAATATGAGAAAGGTTTGGCCATAGTCCACGACGCTGGCCATGTGCGG
This sequence comes from Lasiommata megera, assembly GCA_928268935.1. Lineage (NCBI taxonomy): Eukaryota > Metazoa > Arthropoda > Insecta > Lepidoptera > Nymphalidae > Lasiommata > Lasiommata megera. The sequence goes on from OV743312.1 coordinate 6,379,853, forward strand.
ATTGGCAGACTTCACACGCCTTTGAGAACATTATGGAGAACTCTCATGCGTGCAGGTTTCTTCACGATGTTTTCCTTCACCGTTGAAGCAAGTGATATTTTAATTTTTAAAAACGCATATAACTCCGAAAAGTTAGAGGTGCGTGCCCGGATTCGAACCGCCGACCTCGATTATGAGGCTGACGCCCTAACCACTAGGCTATCACCGCTTCTTTCTATTCTATTCACCGGGTTAAATGTGTTATAGGAAGTTATATGGATTAAGGATATTCTAGTGCATTTCGCACTCAGATACATTCAAAATTTATCGATCCAAGTAGTTCGAGCTTATTCAGGGGTTTCGTGATACACCTGGGAAGTACAAATGTCTCAATAGCACGGAACTTCTCTTGAGATACACAGGAAGCAGTAAGTAGCGAATAGTGGCGTCTTCTCTTAGCGTGAGAAAAATTTTGCAGTTTTACCAACGCTAAATTCAGTACTTTACTTGGTTGGTAATGGGTTCATATGAAACCTAACGTAAAATGGAAATGTTCAATTGATTTTAATTTGACAAACATTCCGGCAATAGTGCTGGCTGTAGTGTGATTGAATTTGAGTTTTATAACAATAGGATAACGTTCCATTTTCATATAACGTTGCAGTGTTTTGATGATATTCGAGAACGAGTCTACGATTATTGGGAGCACGCAAATCTTAATGTTATTGAGGATTAATGGGATTCGATTTGCACCTCGTTAGTTTAGTGGACATGTTGAGCTACGAGTCACGAGGTCCTGGGTTCTATTCCAAGAATTGTTAAGTTATTAGAATTCTGTATTGTAACTTCTCAATATATTTATTCTTGAATTCGTATTGGTACAGATTTCAATAAATAACCTTGAGTTGTTCAAAACCCAAGTTATTTATTATAGTTATTATAGTCTTGGTATTGACAGATTTGTGATGGGACCTTCATTTATAAACTTTATCAATTCAGCGGTAGGCGGGTAAGTAGTTACCTATTTCACCCCAAAATGATAAACATCGTTGAGTACCTACGCAATATACTCGTATCTCCCTGTATTTTGCCGTTCATGAATTATTTTGGAGTCTATTCAATTCCTTAATCACAGCGAAAGCTTTTAAGGGAAATAATATTTTATTACATTCCGCTTAGATGACCCATTTAAATGCGAACGTGAGAAAAATGTAAGACACAACAGATGTACACAAGGATCTAGGTTTTATAGTTTATTTAGGGAAACACAAATTTTGGACAGGATTACTACATTGCAAACCAACTAAGAAATCTTTAATTTGTGTTTTCAATACTCTTTTCATCACTTTCTAAAGTAAAAAATAACACACTAAACTTTCTTAAAAACTTTTACTTTATTAATTTTAATACATATCTGATAGTGAAATACTACTTACTGGCTCACTCCCCACTCATTCAGTTTACTGCAATATTTAAATTTTAAACTATTCCAACCATATATGATATACTAATACAATAAATGTGTGAGACTATTAATATTGTTTTTGGTTTTTACTTATCCAGCTAGCGATTGCGAGCCTCTTGAAGAAATTTGACAAGGGCATCCGAGGGATGAAAATATAACTTGTTTCCTATGTTTTGCGTTAAGAATACACTGATTTTGACAGCATTTTGCATAAGTATTCCGCGTCTTGGTTTATTGACATAGCATAATTTTTATCCTGGTCAAGCAAAGGGTTCCTGCGGGATTAAAAGAAAACCAAAATAAAATTCTGACCAAGCCGTTTGCTTAACATCGAGTATCTTGTCTTTGGAATAACTCTCAGAGTGAAATTTAGAAGAATATTATTTTAATTGATATTTTATCACTCTTTCACGAACATAAACTTTGTATGAAATATTGCTCTAATAAGATAGCTCTTAATATAATTTTAAGTGGCACGTGTGACGGTGATAACAAAAAGATAATTTACCTGGCTAAGTTTATTGTGGGTTTCTTCTTAGACCGGGGCGCGTTTGGTACCCTCATAGGTTTAGTTTTAAGTTTACGAATGTAGTTATCACCATCAAATCACTACTATATAAATTATTGACGCCTTTGAAAGGATTATTTGAATAAAGATTATTTGAATTATTGGTTTTTTTTTGTTAATTTTCAAGTGATGCTATCACTTGAAATTTTTTTATGGATCACGATTATTTTTTAAGGTATCACAAACCGGCCATGTGCCAGTATCGCGTACAATTGAGGTGTGATTTGCGGAGCGTGAAACGAAAGCAACTTTTATTAAACTCCAGACAATAAAGCGTCTAGCTTAACCGACATAAAAGTATTTCTCGGGGCCCTAATACAATTAAATTGTATATTTCTCGGGGTCTTAATACCTACTGTCAATAAGTAGCTTAAATTGAATAGCATTATTCAACACTAACAATAAATAACAACTGATATATTGGACACTCTGGACCTTTATGTTAAGGTATCTAAGAAAATACTTAGGTTTTTGACTCGGATAACCTTTTGCGTGAACTGCAGCCGAACTAACCTGGGAAGGAACGCAGCAATGAAACGAGTTAAACAACTCAGTTTTACAATAATCTTTTTCACGCAAATAATCATTGACAAATTGTAACGATTATAGATCTACTCGTATATACAAAATACATAGTACTCTTATGATTAGAAATGGGAATGTTCTAAGTACCTACTTGAAACTTCATATTTTTCCCCTATATTTTGTTTTAAATCCCTAGCTTTTTCGATAAAGTTTAAGATTTACTACAAGATAGCAAAATATAAAATTAAGAAATCATATAATGAGTTGTTTGCCACACCGATTAGAAAACTACGTTTTTTTTACACACTACATGTTAACCCTTAACGGCTCCCACATCCCTAATTGGTTTCTAGGCGACATCGTGCCGGAACGCTAGATCGTTTTGCGGCACGTCTTTGTCGGTAGGGTGGTAACTAGCCACAGTTAAAGCCTCCCACCAGACTAGACTCGAGCTGGGGATCGAACCCAGAAGCTCCAACTTTATAATGCGAAATCGCACACACTGAGGTCGTACGTACTCGTATATGTACTTTAAACAAGCTGTCGATGAGCTTTATAAATAAAGTCGTGACGAGTCATATTTAGGTATTTAACATCTTAATCTGTAATATAGCATTCTCGTGCCTATTATGCTAGTCTGGTATTGTTAGTGTCCATTGTTAGAGCTGAATGGTCTACGCCTTTTATTTCAGCATAACCCCGTTATTGAGAGCTTTCAGTTTGGATTGCATGTGAATTGCGATAAAAGAATATTTTTTTACAAAATTCGTGGCGAGGTGGTGCGAATGTTGAGATGGAATGTATGGTGTGACAACAATTGATAAGATAAGAAATGTTTTTTTTTGTATGTACATAGCGAGCAAACGAGCAGGCGGGTCACCTGATTGTAAGTGATTACCGCCGCCCATGAACATTTGCAGCATCAGAAGACTAAAAGTAGCGCCAGTGACAGAAAAGATAAGGAGTAATAGGCAAGCATGTTCATATAATGCAGAGGGAAGAAAATAATGTCAAAGAATGTTACGTATATACGAGTATAAATGTGAAAGGGCGTAGGAGTAGAGGAAAATCAAATAAGAGATGGATGGATTGTGTAAAGGAGGATATACGTGTAAAAGGTGTGGGTAGTTAGGTGATGACTGATAGATGTGAGTGGAAGAAGGAGACGTGTTGTGCCGACTCCATAGAATGTGGGATAAGGGCAAGAAAAAGAAGAGGCGTGGTACTTATACTCGATATAAATTTTTAAATACTAATCCTTTTTGCATTTTTTAGTTTACTAACGTCCTGAAACTGGGCATAGGGCACACTCGTAGAGGCAGAGCATATAACCCTCACACTTATGGTAAGCACTAATGCCAAAATATCTTTAAAAAATAACACTGCTTTATTTCAATTTTTTTTTTTACTTATGTATGTTTTAAACCCCTAAAATATCTCCATTTACAGATGCGAAAGGGTACGGTACAGTTTATCCTTCAGGCGGTAACGGACCAATTGAAAGACAAAGTTTCTTTTACATAGAAATATAAGTGTATGAAATTGAAAATTACCAGCGCTTTTTATTACGTAAATTCTCGTATTTCACACACACACACACACACATATATATATATATATATATATATAGCTGATTGCTATTGCAAACTCTTCCTGCTCAAATAAAGTAAGATGGAAGAATTTTGATACGTTTTTCTAACTGTACAATGGTATCCTGGAATAATAATTTTTTTTTATGCCGTGACTTCTACAAATATAACGAATGCATATATAGCAGTGTGATAGCTACGGGCAAAGGCCTTGTATTATAATAGAAGTATTTTATACTGTTAATACGATCAGTTTGCTTTCTCAATATTCTTCGAGCGTGCTAGGTAATAGAATTTTTTCCTTCCGATCAGATTTTTTCTGCGCATATAATTTTCCCTTTCATTCTAGAGGTTGTATTGTTGAAACGGAACAAGTCAGGTGTTAAGATTAAGTGTAATTTATTACGATACGACTTTTACACGAATAATGAAACACCAGCGTCATTATTACGGGGCCATCTATTATTAATAAAATTATTTTTTTGACACCACTCGCTTAACAATGGCGTGTTACAAGACCTCTTAACTTAACTTAAGTACGTCATTATGCTAAGCAGGGATGTAAGTTGTTCTGAAATCTATGATTGTAACCTGATTTAAATTAAGAACATCTCGCATTTGATAAAATATTTCCTCATTCTACTACTGCTGTCTTGCTTCGATTAACGATGACATCCCACTTACTAACAGAAGCCTCAAAATTTACGAGATGTGAAAAGTACAGTACAGTATTCAACGCCTCGTCAGTAAGACCCCTATTTTGAATAATCGTCTATTAACCGGCAAATTTATGACAATAGAATACTTTTTGATAATTTACATTATGATAATAAAAAACAAATAAATGGATAAAAGTAATATTTAATGTGAAACTTTATTAATTTGTTTACATATAATATAATATACTTATTATAATTTCATTGGATATTTTCATAATGCTAATAATTTAGTAGAATGTAATGGAGATATTTTATTTCCGTAATTCGAAATAAGTAATCGTATCGTAAAGATAATTAATATTACTTCAACACCTCTCTCAAAAATACCTGCACTTTTGATTTATCCAAATCAAAGTAAGCTGCAATACATTATGAAAAAAACCGTTTACAAACTGTACTATATATACAATTTTAGCTGACCTACATTCAAGGGTCACACCCATTTTCACAATCATTACCAACTAACGATGAAAGCTCACTGAACGAACTAAACTCAAGATAGGTTCTATCAGTAAAATCATTGTGAAAATACTTATGCTAACAAAATTTATTCTTGCTCTTGGCAACGAATACAGTTTTTTAAAACACCTTTATTCGTTACTGTTATTATGGAGTAATTAGTAGATAATGGTACCTTGGAATCAAGATACATTTTTTTTTGTGTGTTTTTTTTTTGTCGTGGTGGAAAAGCTTTATAGCTACCTCCGTACCCTTAGGTGGGAAAGAGGTTATGTTGGACTCCCACCCCCGAAGGGGGGTATACCCGAACTAAAAACCACCACGGCATGTCCCTCTCGCAGGTTTTACTGGATACCCGGGGGACCCGTTGTATACTTCCCGGATGGGAATCAAGATACCTACTATCACATACAAATCACAAACAAATCTCATAAATTTGATCGTAAATAGGGGTAACAGTATGGAATTCGGCATCGCTACATCAGAAAAAACATAATATAAAAAGCAAATTGAACAAAAGAATTTGCATTCTATCGATAAATTTGTTTACTCCCACGGTAAAATTTTAATTTAAAAATTCTGGCTATTCGCTCAGTTGCAAAAGAATTATTTCTTATTTTGTATTCTTTGTTATATTTAATTAAAACTATAATTTGCATTTCTCATTAGACTTGAAAATGCAATTAACGCCCGTTGAAAAGGCTTTTGTTGAATGTTATTGGTGTATTATTGATGTGCACAGGTTGCCTGTGGGAAAGCAACGGCTCTACCGCTCTATAGCATTAGGATTCTAATAAATACATTCGAATCGGTCCTGCGTCGTTTCGTATGTATTTATTTGAATCCTAACGCAAATGCAGGAAACTGAAATTACTGAACTGCTGCGTTGACACAAATCATACAAATGCAGTGGTGACACAAATCATACAAAGATTCATTCATGAAGAATGAAGAAGGGAAAAAATGCACACAATCTATATAGGTACTTTTGCACAATGATGAATTTTGGGAATGATGTTTTGGAAAAGCTTTGAACAAACCAAGGATTTTTACTATCTTAAACCAAGCACAACTTACTAACGTAACATATCAGGGTTGCGCATTTGACCCGATCAATATCAGGCGAATGATTGAGTTTGTTTTTATTTCTTTACATACACTGCAAGATGGCCCTTGACGGATATCTCACCTGGTGGTAAGTTATGATGCAGTCTATAATGGTAGCGGGCTAACCTGTTCGGGGTATGGTAAACCCACACTCCTAGTACACTTAGTTTCGACACGTAAATCGCTTAGCGACACGTCTTTGTCGGTAGATTGGTAACTAGCCACGCCCAAAGCCTCCTATCAGACAAGACTCGGGCCGGAAATCGAATCCAGGACTTCCGACATTATAATGCGACAGCGCACGCACGGCGCCACGGAGGTCGACAACATGGTTGAATGGGATTGGTTGATTAAGTTTAGGATTTTTTTAGTTTTGATATTTGAATCGCCAAATAATCATTATATCCTCTAAATTACTGCCTCGGGCTTAATATCTAACATTTAACAATTCAACCCTCTTTGTTAAAAACATTAAATTTAGTCTTATATAATATGTTTAGAAATCTTAACATAATTTTAAGTGGCATGTGAGATGGTGATTACAACCTAGGTAAATTTGGTGTGGGCTTCTTCTTAGACCGGGGCGCGTTTGGAACCCTCATAGCTTTAGTTTTAAGTTTACAAATCTATTATCACCATCAAATCACTACTATGTAAATTATTGACGCGTCAAAAGCGCCTTTTAAAGGACTATTTGAATAAAGATTATTTTGAATTTGAATTTGAAAACGTATTTAATACTGTATATAAATTGTCCCTCACACGACTATCTCAGTATTCGGTATTGATCTAACCACAAACTGTTCACACTGAACTGCACTTAACCCCGATGTCTTATTCCGTCTTCAAAATCCACTTAAAATGGTCTACTTAAAAAACGGTTTCGTAATATTGTCTTGACACTATTCTTAAGTATGCATTGTCTACGTCGACATTATTATCATCTGGGGAGGGTTTGCTGCCTTGCTTTTAATACGCACGTTTTTCCCACTGCCTAATATCAAATCAAGAAGAATGAGGCATCTTTAAGGCAAGTGTAGTCTTACCTAAAGTTGAATTACCACTTAACTTTAGGATGTAAATCGTAAATCAAGTTATCAACTAAAATAAAAAAATATGTCTCTTTATTTTTGTTTGACAACATAAAATTACAAGGAGGGAGAAAGAGAAAGGTATTATACACTAATCGCTTGTGTATACGACTGTCGCGCCTGTGCACGTCTCATTTAACGGTTTTATTCCACAGACTTTTTCTTACGGTTTTACTATCACATTTTTTTCAGTTCGGTCGCGCAGCAAAATCCCTATCTCCTCCAAGCCTGCCGTAAGGAACTTCGTTCCACAAAGTTGGTAGTAGCAACTAGCTTATAAGAATAAGACTAAGGTGACGTTAGTAAGTGTGACGTAACATTGCATGAACAGCGTTTTACGATTGAGTTACTCAATGCATGTTTATTAATACTAAACATTCAATCGTCAAATTTCTAATCGCCTTGCGACACGTCTTTGTCGGCAAGGTAACTAGCCGTAGCCGAAGCCACCGAGACCAGACTCCAGTTGGGAATCGAATCCAGGACCTCCAACTTTGTAATGCGAACGCACGTTTACCCCACGGAGGTCGTCAAATTAGTAAGTGATGTATCCTAGCCTAGAATCTATATATATAAAAGCGAAAGGTCACTTACATACTTACATACTGATTAAACACGAGATCTCAAAAACTATTGTACGTATAAAGCTATTTATATTTTTATATTTTTTATTATTAGCCTGTAGCTTACTTTCTGAAGCAGGGCATTGGCCGCACGGGTAACCTCAATCTCAAGGGAAATCAGCAATTCTACGCAGACGAAGTCGCGGGCAACAGCTTGTATTCAAAATATAATAGTGTATGAGTGAAAAGTAGCGACGAAGCTCATTTACTTTCGCCCTGTATCAAGGCTCATTTATCCAGGCGTTATAATTAACAAAGACGATCGCTCAACATGTACTTTGTCTCAGCGCTCGCGTGCGCTATCCCTATTAATTTTTCCACGTTCATTAGCTGCTGAAACTCCTAATGATCTTACGCTATCTGGCATATTACTGATAATGAACTTTTTTTTTAACTACGAGTTAGTCCTTGACGGCAATCTCACCTGTAATAATGATACAGTTTAAGATGGTAGCGGGCTACCTTATTAAGATTAAGGTAGACTCGTATTCCTCACCTGATGGTAAGTGATGATACAGTCTAAGATGGTAGCGGGCTAACCGGCAAATATCGCGTTAGAAAGAAACCAATTAGGAGTATGCCGCTGGATCGCTTGGCGACACGTGGTTGTAGATAGGGTGTTAACTAGCCTAACTAAGCCTCAGAGCAGAACAAATTCGAGCCGGGAATCGAACCCAGGACCTCCGACTTAATAATGCACAAGGGCGAGCGCTGCGCCACGCGGTCTTTGATACACATTGTGTCTACTTTATGGCACATTCCAGTTTTGTGGCAGGTACTTAGTTCCACTTTACATGCCACTTAATTCAACTTTGAAGTTAACTAACTGTTGCCTGCAACTTGCTTTCGCCTTTATTTAGTTTTGAAGTTCAAGTGGGAACCGCTTTTTTTAATACAGTGATAAATATCCTAAATCTAATGTATATAACTTTGTCAAGATTCGTTTTGCGGTTGAGACCTGCTACCTACGACGTATAAGTAATAAAGTTTATTTTTAATTGATCCCATGGGATCGGTTTTCAGGAATTTTAACGCTTTAAAAAGACTTCTATAGCCATCATATTATACTCTGTATTATTTAGATTTAGCTTTTAGTATAACTTTATTTATTCATGCTGTCGTCATTTCTAAAAGGTTTTAATCTCATTTCATTTTCTTATTTATTATAAATTGTTAACAGTTTAATCGATATATATATAAAAGCGAAAGGTCATTGACGTACTTACTTACTGATTAACACGAGATCTCAAAAACTATTGTACGTATAAAGCTATAATTTAGCAAGTAGGTAGTTAATAGTTAAGAGATGTCAGCTAAGAAAGGAGTTTGTTTTGGAGTTGGAAACATAAAAATTTAAAAATAAAAAACGTGTACATCAAATTTATTTGAATATTACCTTTCAAGGGTGGTAAAATAGGGGATAATAGTTTTTGCTGTATTTTTTATTATTAAGCCTACAAGCTTGAAATTTTGAAAATAAGTTTCTTTTAGGGCGTAAGTATCGGGTTAGAATTTTTTCATCCAAATCTACGAAGGGCATAAAATAGGGGTTTGAGGTTTGAATGAAAGTCCTATATTTTTAGTTTAGAGTCACGAAAATTGGCTATTTGACATTTGCCTGTAGCTTACTTTCTGAAGCAAGGCATTGGCCGCACGGAAAACCTCAATCTTTGCTGACGAAAATCCTACGCTCACCCTCAAGAATCGATACAGGAATGAATGAAATGAATATACCTTTACCTACGATAAATGTATATTTATTCATCCATCCATTTACAGCCCACGCCGTTTATCGGATGAAGAGTTCTCGGACACCTTCATTCGTCAAATATCGTGGATTGTTCGTCGTAAAAACGAAACTACCCACGCACTGTTAAGAAATAATACAATATTCAGTGAGTGGGTGTCTGGGATCGGCTATAGGTAACTTTACCTAAGAGAATTATGGAAATTATTGTTCTCGAATGATAGTTGAATTTGAATAATACTGTGGAGGTATAATTCTTTACTGACACTGTTTGATACAAAAAAATTGTTTTGCGGAAAATTAAAATGTCTATTGAAATTTTAACTAGCTGTTATTTGTTGATGATTTCTCACGATCTTTCTTCGTTTCAGATGTCCTGTGGTAGAGTATGCACTGGTTTCCATATTTGTAATAAAAGTGTAAACGATTTCTGTATATTGAATTATTTTGAAATTTTCGAACGGGGGAATCTATAGCATCGATATAGAACCTGAAACCGATTTTTAATTGATTTTTGTCTGTCTGTGTGTGTCATTTCGCGCATCACTTAAGAACTATAAAAATTTATACATAGATTTTGGAACGAAGTTCCTTACGGCAGGCTTGGAGGAGATAGGGATTTTGCTGCGCGACCGAACTGAAAAAAAAGTGATAGTAAAACCGTAAGAAAAAGTCCGTGGAATAAAACCGTTATATGAGACGTGCGCAGGCGCGACAGTCGTATACACAAGCGAGTAGTGTATAATAATGCCTTATTAATATATGCCTTTCTCTTTCTCCCTCTTTAATTATTTCTATTTCTATGTAATTTTATGATGTCAAACAAAAATAAAGAGACATATTTTGTTATTTTAGTTGATAATTTGAATTACGACTTTTTTATTTTACGTAATTTATTATTTCCTAAAATACTGAATGTCCTAAATACTTTCCTGTACTCAAATAAAAACTATTCGGCAAAATTTAAGAGAAAAATCAAGAACACCTACATAAAATTGAGCACGATTTTTGTTTTGCAAATTGTGTCGATTCTACATTAGCCGAAGGAACTTCGTTCCTACCTGGTGTTCCACGACACCACATCTTTTTTTTATTTGGTTGTCCTGCATCAGGAAATTTTCTATCAGTGCTATGATTTCTATCAGCGTGAAGCTAGCTTTAACTGTTATCTCACCTGATGTTGTTGTTGTCATTGCGTATTATTATGAACAATTTGTTAGACATATAACAGTTATTTCCAAAAGAGTCTTGTCCCGAGGAAAAAAAGACGGTTATAAATTGTGTTGAAAAATGTATGCGTAAAAAATATTCATTATAAGCTTAAATCGCTCTGTCAGATATTGCAATTGACAAATAAACCGCGATTTATTTTGGCATATTAGCTAACCGTTTTATTATGTCAGAGTATAACAAAATTAGTATGCTATTAGATTCACAAACTTATTTTATTTATTAAAACCGGGTTAGTAACGGAAATAGGTTTAAAATCTTCGATAGCTTGGTATAATATCAAAATTTTGTAATCCTGTGTTTTGCTCGCTGTCTCGATGTTTGAACCCTGATAAACGTTGAATAAAGTTTATCGCATATTGCTGAGAGAGCCGTAGATATAGCACAAACCGCATACAAAACATTACATGGTTCGACAACCATGTGGAGTGTGTAGGACGCACTGAAATGTTGCTGTGCGTTTCAGATTTTGATCACATTAAAATGCGTTGAAGAGCGTGCGATTCTTCTATAACAACTTAACGATTGGCTCCGATGCCTAACCTAACCTAACTAATATTAAATGATAATGCAAATATAAACGAAAAAGTACTTATCTGGACAACTTAAAAATCACTCACAGAGTCTTTTAATCATGATGCGGCGCTTGTGATATTTTATAAATAATTTTATATAAATATATATGAATATATTTAGGTATTTTCTTGTTGTTTATTTCATCGTTCATAACCAGCACAAATATGTGTTACCAATAATTATAAAACCTAATCACTGGTGCTCCAGTTCTTTTCTCTTGCGGTTTTCAATTTTATTTCATTATTTTCTTTTTACAGAAACAATTAATGAGTTTCATTAACTTTTGCGACCTTTGCGCCTCTTACGGCTATGCTTTATTTAAGAAACGTAACATCAAATTGGCACCACCTGACTATTTCATAGTTCTTTATCTAGAAATATTATCGGCGGAATAAAACGTCTTTAAATCGTAACACAGCGCTGAGAATATTTTACCAGACTCAACTTTTTATCATGCGCCAACGCAAAAGCAATACGAATATGTATTGATTATTTCTTATTGCAAATATCCTTCTTTTGGCAATCGTTCGTTATGAGAATCTAGAAAAATGATGAGTGCATTTTAACGCATAAAAAAAGTTTCGCATGCTGCGGAGATACAAAATAGGATAGTCTCATATACATATTTATTTCAAGGTTATACGTAGAATTATCGTTATACGTAGAAGTATTAATTTTTCGATTATCATTATCATCATGATCAACCCATTCTCACTACAGAGCACGGGTCTCAATATGAGAAGGGTTTGGCCGTAGTCTACCACGCTGACCGTGTAAAGTCTGCCAATCCGGGCAGACTTCACACGCCTTTGAGAACAATGTGGAGAACTCTCATGCATGCAGGTTTCCTCACGATGTTTTCCTTCAATGTTGAAGTGAGTGATATTTTAATTGCTTCTCCAATTTTATTTCTATGTCCAATTAGTTGTTAGGAATACATATATAACTTAAAATAAAACTTAGATTAACCTAAAAAGCACATAACTCCGAAAGTTATAGGTGCGTGCCCGGGTTCGAACCCCCGACCTCTGATTACGAGGCTGACGTCCTAACTAGTAGGCTATCACAGCTTCTTCAATGAACGCGGTTAGTACGGCATTGTGCGAACTGCTTTGATTAAAGGAGCGGCACATTTGATTGATCCCATCCGAGTATTTCATAGTTCGTTAGCTTGGAATTTTCTCGGCTGAGTAAAGCTTTTCTACTGCGGCACGGCGCCGGGATGTTTTATCCGACTCACCCTTCTAACACCCACCAACACCGCCGCAAATAGAATATGGCGATGCGATTAAGGACTCATTCATGTTATTTCCACACTGAGAATGGCGCATTGAAAATGAATGAAATGAAAATACACTTCATTGTAACAAGAAACACAAAAGAAACATAAATAAAAAAGAGACGAAAGGTACAATACGCGGCCATATAAACTACCAGGAAAACTAGCAATAGGATATAATGAAAAAATAAGCAGGGTTAATACAAAATAAAAGTATATATGGATAAATATATAAACACATAAAAATATAAAATAAATATAGAACGTATTTGTAAATCATAAGGTTTTAGATATACTATAATAGGATTTTCATTCAAAAATGGCTTCAGAAACTGAACTCGTTCAGTTCAGCTCACGACGTTTACCTTCACCGTTAAAGCAAATGTCCCCCGTAAAGGGTGCTGAAGTCTTACCCACTAGGTTTTCCGCGCTTGGGTGGTTCAATGTGTGATAATATCGATAAAGCCGTTAAACATCATTGGAGCAGAATGAGTTATAGCGAAAAATCGCTATTTTACTCATATCTTTTACTTTTATTGACGCGTCAAAAGCGCCTTTTAAAGGACTATTTGAATAAAGATTATTTGAATTTGAATTTGAATCGTCAAACGAGAAAAGAGGTTCGTGCCAAATGGTAACACATTAAAATGCTGATGATATTATATGGTAAACAAATATTAACAAACAATCCACAAAAAGGTAAACTGAAAGAAACTGTTCCACAGCATTTTGTTCACCTTTGTACTTTTCAAGTGTGCAACAAAGAATAAAAACATATAATTTAAGGTTTCGCAGATTTCCTTCCGCGTCATGCTCCAGAAGGAAACTTCTAAAGTGAAGTCAGAAAATGGAAACAAAGTTGCTTTCAACTGACTTTCAAAGTGAGGAAAATCATATAATTTGAGGCGTATGTTTTTGTGGTGTCTTCTCGATCTTTGAACTAGATATTAATTGTTTTTTTTTACGTTTCTTTGATAATAAAAGAAATCTGCCATTTATTTTCTTGTTAAATATGGGTTGAATGGTTGAATATGAAACCAAAAATATAGGGCAGAATTGTATTAAGAGCGCCATGAATTTCGGGGTTTGTTTATATTTGATTCTCATTTTAATATAATTATATGTTTGATTATCAATTTAATTGTTGAACGTCGGACATTTATTGCTAAAATATTACTCGACAGAGTGAGTTATTAATTGTTATGCATCTGTAATTAATTTATAGATTTGAAAACAAAAGCCCAAAACCGCAGCGTCGGACGTTATACTCGAATGAATGAATAAATGAAATATTTATAAATACACTTTAATCGTATAACACAGAAAATAAATGAAAATACAATATAGTTGTAAGATAGAAGGTACAATTTGTCGGCCTTATAGCTAATAGCGAAGTTTTTCTCGCAACCAAAAAGTAGTAGGTAGGTTGTACAACATAATATAACTGCATATTATACATATACTTAATTATAAATGTCATCATCATCATGATCAACCCATTACTGGCCACCACTGGCCAAACTCCTAACCACTAGGCTATCACTGCTTCAGAAAACTGCAAATACAATAGATGCAGATAGAAGGTACAATTTGTCGGTCTTGCAGCTAATAGCGATGTATTTCAGGCAACTAAAGGCGTAAAAAAAATACATGGATGGTAGGTTGTACAACATAATAATTATAACTATATATTATACTTATACTTAATTATAAATGTGCATAAATATAATTAGTGTATTCATACTAAACATCCATAATATATATAAGTTTATATATGTTCTCACTTTACGGTGAGACCACGGCATCTGCATGTATTTGCGACGCCATACAACCAAGATAAGCCAAATATTTTATCAGCAGACGTGTTTTACTTGCACTTCACTCGTTTTTTCATCAAACCTAATGTTAATTAGTCATTTTAGTAATTTGAACCTTTGCCATTTTGTTTTTTATGATCGACTCGCCATTTTTAAGACTTCCATACTCGAAAGGCGCTAAAGGAATGAATGAATGAATACACTTTTGTTGTACATCACAAAAGAATAGAGAAAAATAAAACTGAGAAGCCAATATAAAACAGTTTACAATTCCGCGGCCTTATCGCTACATAGCGATCTTTTCTAGCCATCCATCAAGACGTAGAGAAGGGACCCTATAACTAAACCTTCACAGAACGTCCTTCTGTCTGTCCAAACATCCTTCTATCTATCTGTGGGCTTTTGTATCTCATGAGGCAGTAGACAGCTGAAAATTCCACATAATGTGTATTGGTACTTTTGAGGAAACAAGAAAATATTTTAAATTATAAAATTGCAACGAAAAACACGATTATCTAATGAGTGAGAATTCCACTTGTTTAAGAATAGTTTGATTCCAATTAGAAAATTATAGTATCAATGAACAATACATGTTACACACTTAGTAAAACAATCATTTTGGAATCTACCGCGTATTTAGTTCCTCGATTCATGAACGAACTACCTGTAGCGTTCAAAAAATTACATATTAAGAATGTCAAACAGAAATTAAAATAATATTTTTTTGGCTGAGTTGGACGGTTGATTCATTTGTGTCGACCGTCTAACTCAGTTAGCAAATGTTCTTTTCATGCCTAATATGCTTACTCAGTTCCTCTAGTTTTAAGCTGTTAAGTTACAGATTAGCACCGAGTACAAACCGCTTCGGTTTTTTCGGTGCTGTTATTGTAATATTATTTATATTCCTTTTATATTAATAATAAATAAATAAATAATAATAAATAAATAACTATGCAAAAATTTTACTTGATAGTGTTTAGCAAAAATTTGTTGGCGGCAATCAATTAGCAATAAAAATCCAACAAGAAACGCCGTGAACGCCTGCTCATATTTAGAGCAATAGAAGAATAATAATTGCCCATATAAAAAAATGTGGAAATCCAAGTCTAGACAGTATAGATAAACATCATAGTCAAACATCGGAAAAACAACAAAACTAGGGGTTGCCCAGTGCGCGTATTATGTTCGATTTCCCTCGAGTTTTCTCACCTTCTCCCTTTATCCAGAAAGCATTCATAAGAAACATGTGTAGCTTACAAATGTTTCGTTCAATCGCACTGGAATCCTTTGTTTTACGGAGATCCCGTTAAGTATCATTTTTGCCACTCCCAGAATTTGAGCTAACTTCGTCACGATCAGTTCCACTATTCAATCATGAATTGCTAAATAATATTCTCATTTACAGTACATATGTGTACGTGTGTGTGAGGATATGCCAGCAAAAATATTGCCGTCCTTTTTCACAGGGACCATTGTGTAAAGGACATTACTACATTTTGAACTACTACAATCATGCCTGGTTTAAAATAATATGAGGTCTAGGCAAATGTCTGTACACATGCTGGACAAAAGAATTTACACCGATGTCACCAACGGAATAATAGGCGTGGGAATTGTATGAGAGGTGACAGAATAGGTCGTACCAGCCAGGAGTTATCGATCGGTTCTCTGCGCAACAAGTGACGCCTGCAACACACGGTCTGGAAGAATAACGATCGTAATCAATTTATTCGCATGCCAAACTGTGGGGAGTTGTGAATATCGCATTTGACTGACGTTTTAAACCACCTCCGTGACGACCCCGGTGGTGCAGTGCGTGCGTTGTCGCATTTTAATGTTTCAAGTCCTGGGTTCGATTCCCGGCTCGAGTCTGGTCTGGTGGTGGCTTCGGTCATGGCTAATTACCACCCTACTGACAAAGACGTGTCGCAAAGCGATTTAGCGTTTTGGCACGATCTCGCGTAGAGACCAATTAAGAGTGTGGTTTTACCATACCTAACAGGTTAGCCCGCTACCATCCTAGACTGCATCATCACTTACCACCAGGTGAGATAGCCGTCAACGGTTAAGGGGTTCTATAAAAAAAATCGTTCAAATGTTAGAAAGCTAAAATTTAAGAAAGAAGAGATATGGGTTGATATCCTGGACACGCTGGTGTCCTAGTACCGAGAACGGGCATTTTATTGGAAGCGCAACATGCTTAAAATATTATAATTAGGCTTATCGTATCAGGGAAATTTAAAACTATTATAGGGAACTAACTTGTAGTGTAAAAAAACTCCGCCTATTAGGTAGGTTCTCTCCTTGATAGGAGACTGGGGTTTGAGCTCGAGCTTGATTTACATTTGCATGTAGCGAAGTAACTTGCAAAACCAAACCAAAGTACTTATCGAGTGTTGGAGAGAATTTTGCCAGTTGTAGAAAGTTGAGGGTTAAGTATCAAAACTTCTGGAAGCACGTTCTATTTTTTCACCGAGTGATATGCAAACTCACGTTCCTATCCAATAACTGTTCTCATGTGTTCGGTCGGGACAGAGTAACTGGTCCTTAACGCGCCACTATAGCAACTTCCTACGCACCGATCTAAGCTAGCCGATCATGAAACTCACTACTTTCTCGTAACTATTGCAAATATTAATCAGGTTTAGACGGGAGGTACATGGGTCCATCCAACTAAGATGGAAATGGTTGATTTTATTTATCAAACTGAGTGATCAAAAAAAATTACACCACAAAAACAGCAATAGACAATAGAAAAAAATTGCTAATTACACTACCTTTTTGTATACCACGGACCACTGCAAATCACACCTTCCTTCTATCTTATACTTAAACTTTAGATTTAGAGACAGACTTGTTAATAAAGCTACCTTTTTGTATACCACGGATCTCTGAAAATCACCTCTTGCTTCTATGCTATACTTATTTTTTATGGCAAATTATTTATATCAGCGATAGTCTAAATCCAAGTGTGTCGAACAAAGTAGGACCTAAACTTAAATGCCACCGCATCAATTCCGGACTCAAGTTCGACAGCGCGGTTTGTCCTACCCTTTAGTCAAGTTTGCAGTTAACCTCAACCCCAACCCTCAACGTAGCCTCGTTTTTAGCAGAAACAGCGACGTTAATTGCACTCTGGTCTCTTTGTAAAATGTGTTATTACAGCAAACTCAACGACAAACACGTGGCTACAGAATAACAAGGCTGTGGAGAGCAGACTGTTGATTGACATCTTTAATAACCTCAAAAAGGTTTCAGGTACTTAACAATTCGGTACACTCGTATGTATGTAATTTGAATTGCATCAAAAGTGTTTTCTATACACCAATTTGATATTGAATAAATTGAAATCAAAATATTATTTGGAATTGTAATACAACCACACAATATGATAATCTATTAGAGCTCGTAAATTATAACGTTAAGTTTTATGTGTGGTTTTTTTTTAGTCTGTGTGAAATATCTTTATTGGCTGTTTATAAATTTCAAGACTACATATATAACTTAAAATAAAATTAGATTAACCTAAAACTAAAAAAAAACCTTTTATCAATTGTCAGTAGATTTTCTTATGAAATTTTTCTTGTTTCATAGTAACATTGTTTCTGTGACGGCTGAAAATGGAAGTGAAAATAAACTTAAGATTAGCCGGTTAATATTGTCGTTGGCTATATTTAAAAGAAAAACGATATTGCGGGTGGCTAACTTTCTTCTGATGAGAATATTTATGGTATCAGGCATTCGTGTTCTTAATAATTGCACTTGTATTTGTGAAATACAAATTTTGCTTTGTTCGTCATGGTAACGCAATCTATCCTTGTCACAATGTTTCTTGATGGAATCTGTTACTTGATCTGTCAATTTAGAGATTTGTGTATAACAGAATTGGTACTATTGTCTCGATAAAGTTAAGTTAAGCCAGCTGAAGACGAAATCAATCGACATTAGCTTCTCCTCGAAGATAAACTTATTGTTCCATACACCTTTGTATATAGAGGGGACTTGAAAATCTCTACGTGATCATATGCAAATCGTCTCGACTCGCGTTTCACTCTAAGCAAATATTGTTCGTGATATTGCTTTTAAAATACATTTTCATCTATTTATAGACTTTCTATAAAATATAATATGTATCGGAGCTGGGATTTAGGGATATGTATAGGGCTGGGATTTAGGGTTTAGGGATTGGAATGAAGTCCCGAATGCTTAAAACTGATTGTGACATATCGAAATCAAATGTTCCAGCCGTATTCTTATGACGTCATCATTTTTTATCGGATTTCCAGAGCCCAAATATAATTTATATCCTATCCTAGCTACTCCACTTGTGACCAATTTAAATAATTTGAAAGTGTTCCTTACTCAAAGATTACGTAGGGCTAGGGAAGCAACGTCCACCCTAACTACATATTAACTTGGTGTGTCGATATTTCTACTGACTTTGGAAGTCTAAATTTGGCCTTTACTAATGCTTAGATAACACGTTAAGCCATCGATCTTAAGGTAAAGCGGTCGCTATTTAAAAGCTCCAACTTCCAAGGGAGTACCTTTAGGCGTTTTATTACTACGAGTAAATCCATTATAAAGAACTGTTCTTCTTCCGGCAGTTGCCACTGCGAGGACCAGAATATAAAAATTCATCAATCATAATAAACCGCCAAACTTAGCGGTTTATTATGATGATGAATTAATCAATTTGACTTACAACTTTCAAGGGATGATGGGAGTCAGAAGTGCTTTTTTTATTAGTAGAATAACTGTAGATAATCGTCATCATGATCAACCTACTAGCTGATGCCGCACTCACTAAGCCAAATGCAGTATGGACCAATCCATAATAGCTTAAAACTATCTGCTGCAGATAGTTTTAAGCTATTATGACACCGTACAGTATTATGGAACCGTAAATCGCTTGGCGACACGTCTTTGTCGTAGGGTGGTAACTAGCCACGGCTGAAGCCTCCCGACAGACCAGACTCGAGCCGGAAATCGAACCCAGGACCTCCAACATTAAAATGCAACAGCGCACGCGCTGCGCCACGGAGGTCGTCAAAATATAGTACACACATGAATGTTACGAGCATAATTCGAGTAGAAACTGAGTTAACGTTGCAAATTCTATAGTGTATTGCTAACTTCCCCTCCCTTAACAGAGAATCGAGTTCAGCGTGTTGGAAATGCGCTAAATATCACAATGGCACGACTGCTTGAGGTTTGTACAATAGATGTTCTCTAGCACAAAGCAAGTAGTTTATTCTGTGTAAAGTGCGTAAATTATAGTTTAGATTATACAATCTAAGATGTCCAAATGTAGTATAGCCATCCTAGTTCGCAGTCATCATCATCATCATGATCAACCTATTACCGGCTCATTACATATTGAGATGAGACCCGTGCTCTGTACACGTGCGGGTTGGCAGACATCACACGCCTTTGAGAACTTTATTAGGAACTCTCAGGCGTGCAGGTTTCCTCACGATGTTTTCCTTCACCGTTGAAGCAAGTTATATTTGTTTTTTTTTAAACGCACATAACTCCGAAAAGTTAGAGATAAGTGCCCGGATTCGAACCGCCGACCTCTGATTAGGAGGCTGACACCCTAACTACTAGGCTATCACCGCTTCTCTAGTTCGCAATAGAGGTCATTAATCATCAATTTATTCAATTAATCATGCAATTAACTTTATTCAAATAATCCATTGAAATGCATTTCTGATGCGTCATTCACTTGCATTGAAATGAGTTAGTTTTCCTAGTACATTTGTGAACTTATAACTAAAGGTAGCCTTTAAACGCATCCTGTTCTAACTAAAATTCACCCTGTTAAAACTAAAAGCGTTTAATATGACAAAATAAAGAAATAGTAAAAAAGTTGAAATTAATAAGGTACGATGTTATACTATATGCTTAAAATATACCATACAGTAAATCTGTTTTATGTTATTTTTAATTCGATCTTAATAATATCAATAATTTGTTGCGTTTCATACTGTAAGGAAACTTTCGTGGGCGAGTCCAACTCACGCTTAGACGGATTTTTATTACTCGTTACTTCCTGTTCAATAGACACTTTGATCAACTTCCTAAATAACCGAGCTATGGAGTATAAATAAACAATGGCTTAGTGCAACACTAACAATAGTGTATACACTAAATTGGCGATCGTATGTTGTTTGAAGCATACGTGTGCACAAAGTAAATAGTACTCCACGTTCATCGACAGTGAACACAGAAAATAGAGTTTACTCTTTTTGATTTGGTACAATTGTACCGAACAAACAAAAACAACTATCTACCCACGTTTTACGTTAGATATATCGATTGTCTGAAAAGGTCATAAGCTAATTTTGTAACATATAAACATACATCTAAAATTTTATAGGTTTAACCTTATAAAAATATAACCGCTGATAGCACGAACCGTTAGTGGTTGAGGCCTCTGGCTGGGTTGCGGTCGAGTGCACAAGTGTTCCCGTGACCCAGCCACCAGACGACGCGAAGGCATCGCTGGGTTTTAGTGGGTATTCTGGTCGCCAGTCTGACCGCTGAGGAGTCCCACATACCGTCGGAAGCGGTGTAGTCTTGCCTGCGTCGCTTCCGACGGAGGGGATGCGTAAACGCATTTCCCAGCGGAGAAATTAAAAAAAAAAAAAGTGGTTAAGGCCCCCAACTACACTTCCGACCATAACGCCGCTCTCATAATAAGACTTCCCAAACACGTCTATTACGAGCCAGAAGTTTATTTTTTTACAAGTTAGCCCTTGACGGCTATCTTACCTAAGTAAGAGATGATACAGTCTAGTATGGTAGCGGGCTAACCTGTTAGGGGTACGGTAAACCCACACTCCTAATTGGTTGCTACGCGGCATCGTACCGGAACACTTAATCGCTTGGCAACACCTCTTTATCGGTAGGGTAGCTAGCCATATCCGAAGCCTCCCAACAGACCAGACTCGAGCCGGGAATCGAACCCAGGACCTCCTACTTTATAATGCGACAATGCACGCACTGCGCCACGGAGGTGGTCAAAATAGGAGTCAGAAGATTCACTGAAGACAACAACGCTACCCAATCAGTTGGTTTACAAATCCAGCAAGCGAATCACAGCGTCATCGTCAGCGAAGTCGAGATCTCCGATTTTTGACGTCATCTGGATGGAAGTCTCATTTACGGTCATATAGGTGTTCGCACTGAATCACTCAGTCCAACATACCATATTATCAACGAAATCCTCACATGCCTCAGTCGAGGTCCGAGATTTATGTCATAGGCAACCTTATTGGAATGTTCTCCCGTTGTCATTGAGATCTGGTGCTCTTCTCTCAGGCTGAGTTTCGCGATCGCGAAAAACCCTCCGGTGACGGAGTAAATTAATTTTATTGGAATTGTATGTGATTTCAACAAGTACTTATTAATAAAGCTCGAAGCGAAAACTTAAGAAAAAATATTACTCACGTGGAATTGTTATTCTCTTCTCTCGCATTTAAAACGAATCATTAACCATTTGCAAGCTTATTGAAGAATGCGCATGTTGTTCCAATTCCAATAAAATCCAAAAATGTTGCTGTTTCGATTACACCGTCACCGAGGGTTTTTTTTTAGCGATAGGTATATATAAAACTGAATGGAATATAAAGAAGGATAATCAGAAGTTGGATTTGTTGAAAGAGTTTAAGAAGTATCTCTGAAATCATGATTTAAACGTTCAGTACATCATATATACTGTCTGTCTAGTGTGAATTACAAATATTTATAAAGGGTAAAGTACGTACGATATAAAATTAGGTGTATTATATTAAAAATGTCCGTGGTAACGTGGCGGAATCCGCAAACAATGGAGAGTGGATGCGGTCGTCCGTTTAATGTTTATACGCGCGCCGCCTCTGTGTAGACACAGCAAACAATGCCTAACGCCCTAATTAGTTTTCAATATTCAACCCATGTACGCTTTTGTGTTTTTGTATAAAGATTAGCTGCATAACATTAATTCTACCTAGTTTATAGCAGGAATGAGATACAATACAACTATCAGTTACAAACTAGCTGATACCACTGGTGAAAATCCAATTAATGTACGCAGTCGAAGTCGCGATAATCATCTAGACACTTCAAACTGGATATAATTCCACTGGTATCATCATGCTCAACCCATTCTCGGCTCACTACAGAACACGGGTCTCCTCTCAATATGAGAAGGGTTTGGCCATAGTCCGCCACGCTGGCCATGTACGGATCGGCAGACTTCACACGCCTTTGAGAACATTATGGAGAACTCTCAGGCGTGCAGGTTTCTTCACGATGATTTCCTTCACCGTTGAAGCAAGTGATATTTTAATCGCTTAAAAACGCACATAACTCCGAAAGTTATAGGTGCGTGCCCGGGTTCAAACCCCCGACCTCTGATTAGGAGGCTGACGTCCTAACCACTAGGCTATCACAGCGTATACACAGCCACTGGTATATGTACGACGAATAGGGGTAAGTTAATGGTTGCGTTTAGAACACGTCCAAAAAGTAATTTATTTAAAGTGTTGCAGACTCCGCTTTGCTAAATGTGTGACGAGACCAGTATGTTATAAAAGTTGGGAGGATAGTAATTAATCTTCAACCGCGTACCGCGTGTCGTTGCTAGCTTCTAGTAAAACAATACGTCAAAACTTTGTGTACCAAGTGACGATTAATGTGAAAGTGTAACTAAGTATAATTTTGACGACCTCCGTGGCGCAGTGCGTGCGCTGTCGCATTATAAAGTTGGAGGTCCTGGGGTCGATTCCCGGCTCGAGTCTGGTCTGGTAGGAGGCTTCGGCCGTTTCTAGTTACCACCCTACCGACAAAGACGTGTCACCAAGCGATTTAGCGTTCCGGCACGATGTCGCGTAGAAACCAATTAGGAGTGTGGGTTTACCAGACCCCTAACAGGTTAGCCCGCTACCACCGTAGACTGCATAGTCACTTTCCATCAGATGAGATTGAAATGAACACTGACATACGCCCATATGCAACGCTTGGTTATGCTACGCAGCGCTACAAACTGCTACGCAATACTACGCAACGTTACGTTTTTTTAAAGTGCAGTATATTTTTGGATCAAAGAAAAAGCAACTACCAATCAGTCCTTTACGAAACTCGAACCAACTAGCTAACAAGTACTATTTCTTATAATTTTTTTCATTCGTATCTATAATCTTGTTAACAATAATGGTATATTAATCTTGAATTATTAAGGAAAATATGTTTGGGAAAGCATATCTACTCATACGAGCTTAGCTTACTTAAAGCTCAACTTTTTATAGTTCAGTCCGCTCATAAAAAGATAAAACCAAACTCCAAGAGATATTGCACCTCGTTCCTTCTTTGTAAATAGCTCTCGGGACCTATAAAACAGTAGATATCTTGGCCGGAGACAAAAAGAGGGTCTTTTATTTTCATTGAAATAACAGTTGTATGTTGCAACATTTCATTTATTTTATATAAACTCAGTAGAAAGAAAACGAAACTTGGGGGAAATGGGTGAAGGTTCAGCTACACATAGTTCATTCGAAACATACCGTCGAGTCCGTGCGTATTGTCCAATTGTAACGTTATTTATTAAAAGTATTTAAAGGCGATTTTGTCACTAAGCCATTGGCTTGGAAAAATTCTAGAGTACCTCCTGAGGGTACTCCGGTCGCAAAGCGAAACGCGTGTTAAAAGGGTATTTTGGAAGACCTGGCGGTTTCGTTTATAAATATGGGAGCAATCCCTCCGGGAAGTGGCAATACTTTACCATTGTATTGAGTTCTAATGGTTTTGGTTTTTACTCTTGTTGAATTATGAATGTTATTCAGTAATTATAAACAGTGTTCCTTACGAAGCGACCTAATCCTATCCAGGATCAAGCTCCTTAAATAAAGATTTAAAAAAAAGATGGGAGCAATTATAAATTTCATCGAGCTAATTGGCCTAGTTCTAGCGTATTATAGCGAATTGAGCCTAATGTTAATTGCACATCTTTTCTCTGTCATATTAGTTTGGATAGAAAAACAACATCAGAAGTAAATATATTTAATTAGTCACAATCTTTATATTACATTTCGTATAAAGTTATCATTAAAAACACAGGTATATTAAGGATATGGCGTGACGAATATAATAATAATAATTTATTGACTATTTTAAACATTAATGGGATGCATAAAAATGTTATATGATATTAAATAACACTAGCAATTATAATCTTTCTACGTATTCAAATCCTTCTGTGCTGACTGCTGTATGCAGATACTTACAGTTTACTATTATAATATGAATGTATTCAAGAAATAAATAACTAATAAAGTTTTAAAAGCATAAACAAGCTTAATTTATTTAGTAATTATATTTTATAAGATTTTTAGTTTTAGGTTCAATTTAAAGTTTATTTTTAGTTTCAGTTGTTATAAATAAATTCAAATATGAAAAAAAGCTTAAACAATATGATTATCAAGGTAATTTTTGACCTACCAATATACAAGCTTTGAAAATGAGTTCAACAGATTTACTTTTTAAGAGGTCTTTTATTTGATTGATGAATTTCTTAATAACAAGACTGCTTTGAGCAGCTGGCTCAATTCTCGCATGATACATAAATGAATGTCAAATAGTAAAATATTCATGTCAGAAAAGAAAAACTTTTTAGTTTCTTGTCGATTTCTTTTGGATAGAATCTGCTTTTCGAACCGGTAGTGAAGTGACATACAAACTTGACGTTACAAAAATGTAAATTGTTTGTAATATGTTAATAAATTAAGTAAGCACACTGGAAATAATTAAATATTATTAAAACGATCTGTAAATATATCATCTTATTTTGAATTATTCTAGTCGCCAGTTAATTTTTTTACATTGCATGTCCTAAATCCACCAGTGATTGTTTGGGATCAATGGTTCAATTATTAATTACACCTTTATTACTTATACATGAAAACATTTTTCTATAAACATATATAAAAAACTAAAGAAAAGTTATAAGATTAATTAGTGATTTGATTTAGTAATATTTTACAATTAACAAAATGAAAACAATAAAGGAATTTTTACACACTTTAAATACATAGGTAATGTTATTATTACATTAAAAATATATGTATAACAAAATATGTATTATAAAATTAAATACATTAGTATTTATATCTATACAATTACATTGAATATATTGACGACAATAAGTGAATCCATTATTAAAAAGTGATACATTTTAATTAAGTTATCTTATAACTACGTTACAAATAAGGAACACCAAGAAATTGTTTTCTCTACACAGTTATCTTCTACTTAAAAGAATTTAGTAAACCATTTAATATTTTGATTCTATATACAGGTAGCCAATTATTTTTAATCTAAAGAGAGATCCAAAAATTGCTTGATATTGTTATAGAAGAAACAATTATGTTATTTTTTCACCAGATAATTACATTAGCAGTATCATCAATTTCTCTCACATTAACATAATAATGTGTTATGGAAGCTTACAGTTTCCATCGCGTTTATAAATATTGGTTTTAATATGTATAAATTTATCACAACGCTCTTAAACTGAATTTAATAATACTCTAGTGGCAATACGGATTTTCCAACTTCATAGTAAATTAACGAATATGTATATTTAACGAAAACAATTTAAAAAATATGAAACGAAAAACATAATACATTGTTAATATAATAGCCCGTTTTTTAATAAGTTTTAGTTCTGATGTTATTACTTGTAATAGTTTAAGAGTTTTAGTTAAACAAAGAAATAGAAAAAAAACAATCATTAGCTGTTTTTAAAACCCGTGTTGCTTTATCTGTCAATTTAATTTATTCCTTCTATATTTTTATATTAGTAATGTATATATTATAGAAATTATTTATTCATAATATTTTTAATAGTATGTAATTATTACCCGCCTTTTATTTCCTGGTGGCCTGGAAGAGATCGCTTTTAGTGATAATGTCACCTTTTGCTTTTATATTATGTATTTTTTTTCATTTCCTTTCTTTCGTATAAAAAATTAATAGTTATATAAGTAAATAAATAGAAATGTTATTATTGCGGCACACCATGGCAGAAAACCATAAATCTATTTTACTTTATTGAATAAACCTGTGACAAAACGTTGAGGTAACATTTAAACTCCACGTTCATTTGGCGGTATTGTATTGACATTCTCTAAGTGAAAGCTCCCCTAAATTTTAATGAATAATTTAATTCAGGCTCTTAAACGGGTTCCATTTTCAATGAATAATTTTATGTTTCGATCTTCACTTTCGTCTTGAAAATATATTTACATTTACAGAACGTGTTTCAATTGGAATATAGGAAAGTAAATATGTTCATTGTGACAAATTAGAACAATCTGGGTTTAATTAATTGAAAAAAACTTTTGATTAAAAAGCGTGATAATCGTGATAGAAAATCACCGATTAACATTGAGAAAGCCTTGATGATTTCATTTCAATGTTATAGTAGGAGCATGCAATTGCAGCGTTACGTTACATTATATTATAAATACCATTTCGACGTCCCAAAGTAAAACAGTAGATATTAATATAACATTGCTTTAACCAATAGTTGTTAGCTCCAGTAAATGATATTGCAACCAAAACATGGTTACAATATTATCTACTGGGTTTGCAATCATAGGGAAATCAGACTTTAGAGTAAAGCAAAAAACTTAAAACTAGATCTCTATTTTCTCGTATAAGACATGCCCCCTGTCTTTGTACTAAAAACATAAAAATAATGATTAGGTTTATCATATGATATTGTTTACAATTATAACTTAATTTGGATCCATAAATACGATTGCTATCAAAAATCCTCCAAATTTTCACGCGATGTTACTTTGGATTTAGTTTGGAAAATCTATTATAAATCCTGATTAAGTGATCAAAATTACCTAGTTGTAATACATGGATTTAAGCAAGAAAATGGCGGGTGAAAATGACTTCATATTATATATTTTTGGTAAAATTGTTGACTGTGTTAATTAATTCTTATTCCAGTTAACATATAAGTGAAATTACTAGACATACACAATCGTATCACAATGTAGTGTTCATCATACATGGATTTAAGCAATAAAATGGCGGGTGAAAATGACTTCATATTATATATTTTTGGTAAAATTGTTGACTATGTTAATTAATTCTTATTCCAGTTAACATATAAGTGAAATTACTACACATACCTTACAAACGAACCAGTCACAATACATTTCATTCTACATTTTATCACCTGTTTTAAACATTTTCACTCTGAAGATATCTTACCTCTAACCTTAATTAGTTGCATATTGCATTGGCGTTATACAATTATTACGTTTAAAAAGATTTGTATAATAATAGAAAATTTTACAACTACAGCTCCTTACGTAACTTCTGTCTAATTGCGATGTTCGCGAAACATTGCTACTGTCGCAATTGTAGTTATCTGATGGAGTACCTAAATTAAGGGTTTACGAATGAAATTACACATGATGAATTACATATTATATTAATGATTATGTATACATATTTGAATATGTTTAATACATATTTGCTAAATAAGAATCCCTTAGTGTACATGATGACGCTATAAGTGCGATATTTAGCACTTAAGTTTTAAGAATCTAGAATAAGTGGTGTACGATTTTTGTGTGTTTAAAATTAACATGGTTTCGTTTAACTTTAGTTATATTGATAAGTCTGTATAAAAGGGTAAATGTAAAAAGGTGTCTGAAAAGGAAGACAATTTTTCCTCATAAATTGTACGATAGAATCAGGGCGGACGATTTAAGAGATAACGCAAGAATTGCGCTTACTGTTAGCGTGTCGTTCTCGTATTTGTTGTAGGTGCGCGAGCTGGGCTGGCGACGGTACGTGCGGTGGATTGGAGGAAGATGGGCTCGGCGCCGAACCCGGGGGTCCTTGGGGACCCGTAGGCAGTGACTGGCGACGCCTCCTCCTCAACGCCGGTGACAAATTATACTTCACTTTCGCCTGCACTAGCAGCTCTTTGAATATTTGCGTCACGTTCATGTTGTCTTTTGCGGATGCCTCGACGAAGCCATTCTCCCAGTCGACGGTCACTACTGACTCAGTAGTATGAAACTCAACCTGAAACAAAACGAAATATTGTACCGTCGAAAAAGATAAATCGTTTGTAGCTAGCTTCAAGTACAATCTTCATTGACTCTACGAAGTGCAGTCTCATTTGCTTGGGTGGACGTTTTTGTTTTAACTCTACTTTGTTTTCTGAAAACAAAACATGATCCAAGAGCAAAACAAACGTACATTAAAACTTGACGTAGCCCAGTAACTGTAAAGCATACAAAGTACGGGGTTCTAAAATTACCTAGCGATTATATTTTTTCTTGCAATAGCCGTCACTTCTGTATCTCTAGCATTTTGTAATAAAATAATAAATCCGTATTGGAAAATCTATAAGGATTTAATCTCTCAATCTCTCTCTCCTGTGTGAGGAGAGGCTTTCGCTTAGCTGTGAGATATAAAAGTCTGTGGAATGAAGTTTTCTAATTAACAAAAAAGGGCAACTTACAGAATATATATTGAATGTTGTCAATACAAAACATTTTCATATTTAAAGTTATATTGAAAGCAATATAATTATATTATATTGAAAAAATATATAATAGTGTTCGAGTACATTCCACTACAATTCTGTATAGTAATTAAAGACGCGCTCCCGGCACGTGGTATTCGGTTAATATCTTTGGCTAACTAGAACTATAATACCGGCACGTGCAACTTAGTTTATCTAGACTTCCAAGTTATTCTCGATTTATCAGGCGTTCCGTGAAGTTATTTGGTGAGATGAAGGTTTCGCTCTTGACTTATTGAGGATATATAGTAAACACTTGCTTTTTCGATAAAGTTGGGTTAGTCTTTCTTGTTGATTATCAGTAGGGGAGTTGGCTTAGTCTTTCTTGCTGGTTGTCGCGGATGTGTGTGAAAACATACCCGTGATTTCACAACCAGACGATGAGTTGGGACACCGTTGGATTTAGCTGGTATTAAAAATAACCTGCTCAGTCGCAGTGGTATCCAAGAGGACTTCAGACGTTAATTAAAGGTGTTCTCTTTTTTTTTATCCACTACAAGTTAGCCCTTGACGGCAATCTCACGTGATGGTAAGTTATGATGCAGTCTAAGATGGCAGCGGGTCAACTTGTTAGGGGTATGGTAAACTCATACTCCTAATCGGTTTCTACGCGACATCGTGCCGGTACGTTACATCGCTTGGTGACACGTCTTTGTCGGTAGGGTAGTAATTAGCCACGGCCAAAGCCTCTCACCAGAAAAACTAGACGATCATTCTATCACTAGAACCAAGTCTAGTGATAGAATGATCGTCTACGGATCACGAGTTCTGATTTCTTTTCCCGGATCCAGACCAAACTTGTAAGGTATTTAGGGCTTTAAAGCGGAATTAGGCATTTGCGTATAGGAGCGGCCTGGTGAGTATCAATCTATCGATCATTATCTTTACTCAATTAAACCTTTAAAAAGCATTTTTGACGCGTCAATAATTTATATAGTAGTGAGTAAGTAGAGAATAACTATATTTGTAAACTTAAAACTAAAGCTATGAGGATTCCAAACGCGCCCTGTATAACGGTCTAAGAAGAGCCCACTACAAACTTAACCAGGTAATTTATCTGTTCTTAAACCTCTCTCCTTCTATCCTCACATTGATAAGGT
Organism: Lasiommata megera; assembly: GCA_928268935.1. Classification (NCBI taxonomy): domain Eukaryota; kingdom Metazoa; phylum Arthropoda; class Insecta; order Lepidoptera; family Nymphalidae; genus Lasiommata; species Lasiommata megera. The sequence goes on from OV743312.1 coordinate 6,410,329, forward strand.
ATGTGCCCAATGATAAATTAATGGCTGAGGCTAGGTATGAAATCAGGGGGATTATCCTGAAGGTTTATTAAGTTTGGCTCAAGTTAAACGCACGTTGCCTCGGAGGCACCAGAATTGCGCCTCTTTACCAGGAGGTGAACAAAACGTTTCACTTAAGGATAATGCTAATGACAGACGTACATTCGGACGTTATCTGCATTTTTAGCAATGCACCTCCCATCAGAGCGTTCGACACCTGCTACTAATGTCTTTTGTGGAATATCTGCCTTACATTTAAACACTATAACATTCATTGTTTTAACTTTTCTACAATAACACTTCTGACGACCTCTTTGGCTCATCGCGTGCGCTGTTATAAAGTTGGCGGTCATAGGTTCGATTCCCAATTCAAGTCTGGTTTAGTGGGAGGCTTGAGCCGTGGCGTTTTTCCAACCTACCGACAAAGACGTATCGCTAAGCGATTTAGCGTTCCAGCACGATGTCGCGTAGAAACTAATCCGGAGTATGTGTTTGCTATACTCCCTAACAGGTTAGTCCGCTACCATCTTAGACAGCATCATCACTTACCATAAGGTGAAATTGCCGTCAAGGGCTAACTTGTATTAAAAAAAAGCATTTTTGGCTCATCGCGTGTTCTGTCACGTTATAAAGTTGGCGGTCCTGGGTTCGACTCCTCTCTGGTCCGGAAAGCTTCAGCCGTGGTTATTTACCACCCTACCGAAAAAGACGTGTCGCCAAGCGATTTAGCGTTCCGGCATGTTAAAGTGAAGTAAAAATAAAATTATAATTATGGGTTTATCATACCCTTAGGGTATATCCACTTCCATCTTAGACTGCATCATCACTTACACCTTCCAGGTGATTACATAGGTATTCATTATAAAAATATATACCACATTTCATAAGAACATTTTCACTTGAAAACAACTTAACCAAAACTTGTAGAGAGCGAAATCAAGAGCCTTATTTATTTTATTATTATCAAAGGTATAAAAAGGCCCTTTGAGGCAACATCCAACATATATGTATAGAGGGATAATGTAAAAATAGGTGTGAGGAACGAGAGATGTGCGGTGAAGCTTATCGAGAGCCATATTATAATACCTACATTATTTTGTTTAACTTCGTCTAGACCGGACAATCAGATAGGAGATTGTTTTACAGCTTTTTTTGTTTAATCCATATTCTAGTAGTGACATGTCTGATTGTATTAATATTGATATATCGTTTGGTAATATACTTGGGATACTAGTACCTATCGTAAATAAATTTCTTTATGTTTTTCTACATACCATAAGGTTTATAAGTCTCAAAATTAATCATTTAGCGCACTTATAAATTATGTAGGTATATAGAAAATACGGACTTTGAACATTCTTGCTTTACATGTCGAGTATTATATTTACTTTCATGCGTATACTATGTATGTTTTGACGACCTCCGTGGCGCAGCGCGCGTGCTGTTGCATTATAAAGTTGGAGGTCCTGGGTTCGATTCCCGGCTCGAGTCTGGTCTGGTGGGAGGCTGCGGCCGTGGCTAGTTACCACCCTACTGACAAAGGCGTGTCGCCAAGCGATTTAGCGTTCCGGCACGATGTCGTGTAGAAACCAATTAGGAGTGTGAGTTTACCACACCTCTAACCGGTTAGCCCGCTACCATCTTAGACTGCATCATCACTCACCATAAAATGAGATTGCCGTCAAGGGCTAACTTCTAGTGGATAAAAAAAAAAATATATTATACCGATGCTAACTTAATCAATTTTTATGATACTTATACATTTTATTATCTACTCTTTCACCTAATTTTTTTCTATAAAAGTGAGGATTGCTCGTAAAATACATAATTTTAGAATAAGGATAAAACAGATAAATTAGTATGCTAGTTTCTATTTTAGCGGGTAAAATCTGTATTTGTCTTTACGAACAAAAGTGGTATTCACTGTAAGAAGACATATGAGTTAAAACTGTAAAACCTCCACCAATTTTGATCCATCCCGGTAAGTTGTAGGTCTCATGTTACAAGAATGAATCTGTGTTTTGTATTATTATTTATTATTCGCTTAAGCGGTGATAGCCTAGTGGTTAGGGCGTCAGCCTCCTAATTAGAGGTCGGCGGTTCGAATCCGGGCACGCACCACTAACTTTTCGGAGTTATGTGCGTTTTTAAAAAATTTAAAAAAATTAAAAATATCACTTGCTTCAACGGTGAAGGAAAACATCGTGAGGAAACCTGCACGCTTGAGAGTTCTCCACAATGTTCTCAAAGGCGTGTGAAGCCAATCCGCACATGGCCAGCGTGGTGGACTATGGCCAAACCCTTCTCATATTGAGAGGAGACCTGTGCTCTGTAGTGAGCCGGTAATGGGTTGTTCATGATGATGATGATTCGCGTTAATGTTTGGTACTATTATAAGTATTATAAGATAATGTTATATAAACAGATTTCAATGGAAAGGTGAAACCAATAATGGTTTCTTTATTCTGAATACGAGTAGAAGACTGCAAACAATAGGTAGTCAATGCTAATAAAAATGAAAAACCTTCTCTCTGTGCTCTTTATATTGACACGAATAAGTGGAATAAAGGTAGAAAGAAACGCTGAAACGATTCCAGTCTATGATCTCAAACAATGCCTCTTAGGTTTTACCTCTTGGGTACGATTTCAAGGTCAAAACAACGAAACATGCTAGGATATATTCTGTAATTGATTTTAATTTATTTAATGATTACTTAGACAATTAGTTCTTAGAAATACATATATAACTTAAAATAAAACTTAGACTAAAACTAAAAATCTTAAAAAAAAAAAAATATCATAACTTAAATATATTATTAAAAGGAGTCTCTTTAGGCATGGTTCCGAAGATACTGGCAGCGTTCCCCCTTTGAATGGCTAGACTAATTCTTTGTCCGAGGTAGCTGGCAGCTCTTCGGTCCCCTGTGACGTAATATAATTCTATAATTATTATTATATACGTAATATAATTATTATTATATTCTGTAATTTAAAAAACTTGTAAAATATTGTACTTTATATGAAATACACAGTACCGGCGTGTAGGTAGGAATTTGATTCTGTCCTCTGTCATATTACGAAGAGCACTTTAAAATATCAGGCTCGGTTATTATCATTACATGTGATATTCATCATTATAACCTGCCACACATAGAAACTACGTAGTAAGTTTAAATTGCTCACATGCAACAATAGGCTGATCAAACGGCAACAAGGCACGGAGCCGCTCTAAGCATGATGAGATTTTTGACTCCTACGCTGCCTGAGACTAGGTACAAACAATAACACTGTGGAACTCAAGCATGCAAGTTTCCGCAAATGTTTCATAATTTTTCTCCACCATTAAAGCAAGTCATATTACCCTTAAACAGGCCTCAGGGTCGGAGTCCGATGCGTTGGTAAGATCAAATCCGCACCGCACCCGACACAAAAGTCCACGGTGCTCTACACGTCACAACCAACAGAGCAACATGGCGCGAAGTCGTCCTCAAGAAAGTCGTCAGTGGAAGGGGTCACGACCCTCAGTAATGAGGAATACGACGCAAAGAGAGATTACTCTTAAAAGTATTACTACACAAGGTTATCACCACTTTCAAGTGAGGGTAATTTGAGGTTATTGACTATGAGCTTATAATTTAGCTCGCCCTGCTGAGTCTACATATTGATGTCAGTTTCATAGAATAATTTAATTCTACACACCGTACAATTCATATAAAAGTTTATTTTGTGTATGGTAATTTCTAAAATCATTAATTAGTACGATGAGCTAAAATTTTATATTACAGAGTTACTTGTCTTATTTTATGCAGCGGAAATAACTGAAATTTAGTCAAGCGGTTAAAGTCTGAGTGAACCTTTTATCCGTTTTTTAATTACTTCAGTTTGTAACAAAAACAAACTATGCCCCAAACATTTTAAGCACCAACTGACTAGATGTGAATTTAGTACTTAAGTCTGTGGCGATAACAGCCAGACTTTTGTATAGTCAGTGGTATTAGTAGATCTAAGTTTAGGTTCGGTTCGGTTTCAGCCATATGCTCAGGCATTATCACTAACTGTAACGGTTTGGGACAGAATATCTTATAATAAAACAAAAATCTTAATATATATTTATTAAGCTTTTTTGTTTTAAAATACAATTTCCTTTTCATCACAGGAGACCGAAGAGCTGCTAGCTGCTTCGGATAACGAATTAGTCTTGCAATCCAAAGGGAAACGCTGCCAGTATCTTCGGAACCTTGCCTAAAGGGACTCCTTTTAATAATATATTTTAGTTATTATAGTATTTTTCAGTAAAAGCGGTGATAGCCTAGTGGTTAGGGCGTCAGCCTCCTAATCAGAGGTCGACGGTTCGAATCCGGGCACGCACCTCTAACTTTTCGGAGTTATGTGCGTTTTTAAACAATTAAAATATCACTTGTTTCAACGGTGAAGGAAAACATCGTGAGGAAACCTGCACGCCTGAGAGTTCATAATGTTCTCAAAGGCGTGTGAAGTCTGCCAATCCGCATGGCCAGCGTGGTGGACTATGGCCAAACCCTTCTCATATTGAGAGGAGACCCGTGCTCTGTAGTGAGCCGGTAATGGGTTGATCATGATGATAGTATTTTTGTTTCTTTAAGATTTTTAGTTTTAGATTCAATTCTGTGGATTTTATTTTAAGTTTTAAAGTGTTTATAATAGAATTACATTGTTTTAGTTCTTAATATATTAGACAATAAAAAGGGAATTATAAATTAATAACCTTGCGTAGTTGGGTAACTAGATGTTTGTATGGAGCATGTTTAAATACAGTGGAACATGCAACGGATGTTGAAAGTGCAGTAAAGCGAACAGCCGGCGGATGCTTTAGACTTCCTGATATGTAACAGTTTCCAACTTTTCAGTAGTTCCTCTATATAATTCTGCCGCTATTTAAAAGCCCCAACGGTAAACGCAGCATTGGTCAAATCTACACTAGGTTGACAGATGACAATGATGCAAAGGAGTCGCAGGGACTTAGTCATAAGCGGAGCAAATCCGTGAAATTTGGAACTCAGTACAAAATAATTTAATAATAGATACTTTATCTTTATTATATGGATATATCAAATTCAAATTCCAATAATCTTTATTCAAATAGTCCTTTAAAAGGCACTTTTACATAGTGATTTGATGGTGATAACTACATTCGTAAACTTAAAACTAAAGCTATGAGGGTTCCAAACGCGCCCTGGTCTAAGAAGAAGCCCACAACAAACTTAGCTTGGTATGGTTTAATAAATTATGAATAGAATATATTATATTATAGATGGAAACAACCCTAACTGCCATAACTCCATAACATAATTGTTAATAAGTATTCTTTACTGTTTAAGTATATTTGATCACACGGACTGAAAGTAAAATAGAAAGTAATTTTCCGTTTGACATTAGAAGATTAACTCCTTTTTATATTAACGCCCTGACTGACATTTGACCTTTGGAACCCATTAAGGGCGGGGTCAGTCTTTTATTATACGCAATTAACAATATACCTTAAGTTCTATAGTTACAATTAAGGACAGATATTGTTACAATGACCGGGACAAATTAAGCCCACTACGGGTTGATGGACTTTTATATAACCAAGGCAGCTAAGATACCTTTTACTTGTTACAATAACAGAACTAGATAGATATATCATCATCATGATCAAGCCATTACCGGCTTCTTCAATTTTCATCTTGTTTTCAACATTTTGTGTGGCCGTGGCACATTGTTTGTGTATGACTTAATTCATCATCCCATTACCGGCTCACTACAGAGCACGGGTCTCTTCTCAGTATGAGAAGGGTTTGGCCATAGTCCACCACACTGGCCATGTGCGGATTGGCAGACTTCACACACCTTTGAGAACATTATGGAGAACTCTTAGGCGTGCAGATTTCCTCACGATGTTTTCCTTCACCGTTGGAGCAAGTGATATTTCAATTGTTTAAAAACTCCGAAAAGTTAGAGGTGCGTGCCCGGATTATAGGAGAATATAATTAATCTGGAGGATAATTGATGATAGTGAAGTGATGAGTAATGACGAATTTATATTTACCGCCTAACAGATCAAATGCATATTAATACGGGTACGTATTAATTTGCATAACAATTTTGTTTTCCATTTGTTGAACGAATTTTCGCGAATACGCATAGCTATTGTGAACGACTGATGCATATAATGAATGCATTCTGTTTTTTTTTATTGAATTTCATATTTAAGTCATGAATCACTGAACTATTTTCTCTTAATACAAAATATCATCATATCCTTTATATTGTGTAACATAGAAAGGATTGACAACCTCCGTGGCGCAGCTAGAGTCGCATTATAAAGTTGGAGGTCCTGGGTTCGATTCCCGGCTCGACTCTGGTCTCGTGGATGATGATCATTTTGTACCAGCACATGTCGCCAAACGATTTAGCGTTCCGGCACGATGTCGCGTCGAAACCAATTGAGAGTATAGAATTACCATACTCCTAACAGGTTAGCCTGCTACCGTCTTAGCCTGCATCATCACTTACCGTCAGGTGAGGTGCCGTCAAGGGCTTGTAGCGTATAAAAAAAATCTAATCCGTCTGATTTCAGTAAATCTTCCACCAGATTGCTACAGCTGAGTAACTCTTTTACGACAGTCGCTTTTTTTTAACATCAATATTTTCCAATCAATCTATTGCAATAAGAAACATACGGCGAGTGCAACGAACGCAGTGCCGATAAAATATCCAAAAAATATGAAAATAGTTTTTGGGTAAAACTTCGACATAGTGCAGAATACTTGAGGCTTTTATCCTCACTATTTTAACCCGTCAGATCGCCTTTACGTACACATACTCGTAACTGCATTGAACCTCCGCTACACTCAATTTGTGGGGCTTTAAGGTAGAAGATATAAACCTACAGGAATGCTTCTCTCTACAATATTGAGTTTTCCGACGCCAATATCACGACGGAGTGAGTGGCATTATTTGAGTCTTGAAAATATATTTGATTCTATCGAATAATTCTAATAGGTCGAGTTTAAAATATGATTGCGTTTTATAATCAATTATGCGAGATATTATGTACTGTCTTTTGTTTTTAATTAAGTGTTATGATTTAATTTTAAAATTTACACAGTTATTATATTTGCGATATAAACGAGATAAATAACCATCAAACTGGCGTATAAAATTTTAATGCAGTATTGAGGGAGATATTTTATACAGAAATAAACAAACAAGTTTGAGAAGGAATTCATATAGATTATTTTTGTCCGCCTGATTAACCAAGTTCGGAACGAGATTTTCGAGACTAGTAATAGCATTTAAAGAGTAAAGCTTATTTTTCAATTCAATGTCATTGCGCGGAAAAGGGAGCTAAAAAAAGTTTTTAATTTTAATGTTATTACATATAAAATTTTTTTTAAAGGTATTAACGTTCTTCTACAAATTTTATAAGACGCGATGGGACAAATTGTAACGTACGGATAGGCAGTCCTCAAAAAGAGATGTGAACTATAACACAAAAGCTTGCTTACTTACGCTCAAAAGTTCCACTTTGTTAACTGTTTCATTTCAATTAAGGTTGTGTCTCTACGAGCTCCAATATTAAAATGAAAACAAACCTCACGGAAGTGGAATGTTTCGCCCAGCCACGTACGCTTTGTTTTGGTTTAAGCTAGGACGGCGGGATATGGTCACGTCCGAAGTCACTGTCGCCTATTCTATACGTTTTCATACACACTAAATATAGCACAGCTACGCGTATCTATATACTTGCGCCGTTTTTCCATCTCATGGCGGAAATTGTAAGTTCTCTTTGTGAGATTTGTATGTAAAATTTGTTTGAAAATGCAGATTAGAATATCTTTGTGTAAGCTGAAATATAGCAATTGATGGCCGTTATTGGTAGGATGGGGTAAGGCCGAGTATTTAATGAAGTGAATGTAAAAGTATAATTCGCCATGCGTTTTAACTATACAATATCGTTTATTGGTATTTTTGTATTACTCGTACCTCAACATTTGGAAGGAAAGGATTAACTTACAAAAACCGCACATGTCCTTTTTCGATTGAATGTGATAATTTACACTTGATAGCTTTCCAAATAATAATTATCGAGGGTTTAAAATTTTTTGCCTTGAGTTGAGTTGCCTAAGGGATGTAACAGTAAATAGATATTATATGATTGGCGTACTGATAAAAGCCGTTTTAATAATTTTTTTTTATTTAATTAAAGGATTTTTTATCCGTTAAAAGCTTCTATAAAAAATAAATAAGTGAAAAGAGTAGGTAAAACAATGTGTATAAGAGATTACAATCACATTGTGTGCATGTAAAATTTCAAAGAACTCTGATTTTAACTGACTCAAAGTTAAACATATTATTCAGTTGTACTTTCTTCGCTATTCTGTCTGACTGATGGAGTCCCATATAACATATGTAATACGGATTATAATTACTTCGAAAACCATAGTACATTATATCAAAAAAGTATTTTCTCTAGAGGATGCATAAATTTATTTCTATTTATAAACAGCTACAACAATCCTGAAAAAAAGGCATAAAAAAAAGATTGTATTTCTTTATAACATACAAACAGTACCATGGGGCAGAACTCGGTAATAAAATTATCTAAATCTAAGGTCCAATTCATATGGGGTGAAAAAGTTTTCTATATAAAAACAGATGAGAAGATTCATCATAGTCTCGTAAATACACATAGGGGCCAAATAGGGTTCAAGGAGTTTCATGAGTGGTCTGGTTGGAAACAACTTTTGCAAAAAGCATAGAATATTTTTAAAAACCTTTACTTTGTAAACTGAGCTGAACTGTTGGCTTCAAACATATTTCGTCGCTCAGTAAGAGTTAATGGCTTTTTAATTTTTTTAAGTTTAAATGAAAAATAGCAACTCTGTCATATCTGTAAAACGTGCCTAAATGTTGTTGCTAAACTTTTCAATTAAATTCAAATTTTATAGGGTAAGAGGCAAATACATAATATTAAAAAAAATAATAAGTAATAAGTTTAAACGATGTGTGATAGTAAAATTACATCGAACCTGATTAGGAGGTAGACGTCTTAACCACTAGGCTATCACAGTTTCTAGTCAATTACCATAATAGAAATAAAAATAATACACAAGATATTAACCTTTACATCGTGATATAGTGATCTGTGAGATCAATATTATTTTTAGCATCAAATGAATTCATCGTTACAAAACGTACAAACTGTAACGACGGAAATTAAACGCCACACCATGGTGCATGTGGTAGGTACGTAAACATATTTTGTGCCCAAAGCTGTCGCATGGGGTATGTTGACAGGAAATGGTTGCATCCGGTATGTCTGCGACACTCGGCGCCTCAGATATAGAATAACGTACACAAACGACTTGACGCACGACAAAAAATTCATTCGCAGTCTATTGGTACACCAGATCTTATAAGACACAGGTCTTTTTCAACAAAGATGAGATATATTCTATGAGATATGTTCTGGTGGGAGGCTTCCGCCGTGGCTAGTTACCACCCTACCGACAAAGACGTTTCGCCAAGCGATTTAGCGTTGCGGCACGATGTCGCGTAAAAACCAATTAGGAGTGTGGGTTTACCATGCCCCTAACAGGTTAACCCGCTACCATCTAAGATTGCATCATCACTTACAATCAAGAGAGATTGCCGTCAAGGGCTTACTTGTAGTGGATAAAAAAAAACAAATTTGGATCGTACCAGCTATATCTTGACGTTGTCTGTAATGGGAAAATAATTTACTAGAAATCTTAAAACATATAGTATATGACCCAAATACTAAGGTGCATTTTTTTTATAATTAAAACAATGTTTGAATCTATTTTTGGGAGAGCACTGGCCCCTAAGATCCAGCCTTTAGCAGTTTAGGAGTTTTACTGCTTATGAGCAGATTGTTCTATTTTTATATGTTAATAGCCTTAGTACACTATCAACATATAAACCAAATAAATACCTGTAAAAGTATTTATTATGCTATCAAAATTTTTAATCTTTGTTTTTCCAATCAGACTTCAAAACACATTAATAAATTTTTATTTAACGATAACGCGAACGCAAAATTGCTTACAAAACCACTCTGGTCTGTTTCTTGACACCGGTGAATATAATGATATATAAAATACTTTAGTCCTTCAAAATTTCAATGGTTTGATGCCTATTCAAAAGCATTACAGCAAACTTGACTGCTTTAACTTATTAAAAAATTTGAATATTGTACTGTGCTTCTAGTTGATACAAGTGGTGATCTTTTTGTATACGAGCAATAGTTATGATTACACCTCGCCGGCTTGTTTAGATTAAGTCTAGTTCTAGGAAGCAACGCTAGATCAGCGGTATGTGACCACCGGTGATCGGATGAGCTCGCGTCTGAGTACATCTAATGATTTTTAAAACATCCAGCAAAAAGTTATTTTTTATTTTATTTTTTTAACGCTCCCGAAAACAAAAGTACCTATTGCAACGAAAAGTCGTTCATGTAAACATAGCCTAAAGCTATGTTTTTGTCACTACCAAAAGCGGACACTCAATTTATTCACGAAACTAGTTGCAATATTTCAAATATCACCCGTAAAATAGTTTTAAGCCAATAAAATATTAATTGGTTTTTTTTTCATACGGAAATTGGAATAAGCCTTTTAATCTTTTTTTGATTGACTATTATTTTTAAATTACTTTTAAGTCACGTCATATCAAAAAAATTAAATTGTGTGTCTAGCTAACTTTTATAGTTAGATACCAGTTAATAGATTATGAATTAACTGATTTTTTTCGGGCATTTAGGTATTAATTGAATGTTTGCCCGTGAATTCGTCTGCGTAAAATTATTGAAAATTAAAATTTTCCCATCCGATTTTCATATCCTCTTTAAGGGATATTTCTTAAAGATATAAGCATTACTTTTATTTTGTATTATTCAAACGTGTTTGCAGTTTTATTAATTAATGAGATAGACGGCTCGAACAAATGGGAATGTCAATTTTAACGTATCTAATATAAAACTCCAAATCGAATCTAACTCCAAATACCCTCAAACCGTCTCTAAATAAACATCCTCTTAACGCTCATCCTAGCAGAAAGGTTAACGCAGTTTATTTGCCACGAATAGGTTTTAATTTATGCCGTAAAACCTTTAACAAACTGCCTGATAGCATCTTCCACTAAATGAAATAGAATTTTGAAATAAAAATGGGTGAGTTACCATAGTGTTCTTACTACTATGAATATATTTTTTTCAATATCATTAATAAAATTCTATGCTATTCAGCCAACATCCACTTCATGCCCTTGGGGTTGAATCTACGGAATAAAAAAAGACTCATTATTCTATCTATAATTAATAACCCAGCTAAGTTTGTTGTGAACTTTTTCTTATTTCTGGGCACGCTTGGACCCTCTTAGCTTTAGTTTTAAGTCACTGAAGGTATCTTTATTATCGCCTAACGAATTAAAAGAATGAAAAATATATTATAACATTACGAACGCTTCATAGATAACTGTTTTAAGTTTACATGAATAAAACATTGTTTGATTGTAAAAAGTAGTGAAAAAGGTAATAAAAATGCTTCGTTGTGAGTATAATTAAAATGCGTATCATAATCATCAACCTCAGCCTATTAGCATCCCAATGACACATGTTTCCTTTCTCATAGGAGGATTAAGGAAGGGGGTTGAAAGGGCTGCCTTACGTATACCTAATAACCGCCAATAGGTTTCATGGAATCAGTAACAACAATTTAGATTTAATGAAGCTGTGATAGCTATCACAGCCTCCTAATCAGTGGTCGAAAGCGGTCCGAATCCGAGCAGTTATGTGCGTTTTAAAACAATTATAATATCACATGCTTCAACGGTGAAGGAAAACATCATGAGGAAAACTTTCCGCGCCTGTTCTCCATAATGTTCTTAAAGGCGTGTGAAGTCTGCCAATCCGCACATGGCCAGCGTGGTGGATTTATGGCCGAACCATTCTCATATTGAGAGGAGACCCGTGCTCTGTAGTGAGCCGGTAATGGGTTGATCATGATGATGTACTTAGATAAAAGTTAACATTCCTAGTTGATCTAGATAGTAGAACGAAAAAAACATATTTCGAATAAAGCTTGTTGGTTAGGTACTTTATAATATCGGAGAGAAACTTTTTACCCTGCAGGCTTTAATGACTGCATACTTTGTAATGTTGTCATAGTTTATTTTGTAGTGTTTTTTTTTCGTTATAATATACATAATATTATCTTGTTGTTTCATTTAAAATAAAGACACCTTGAGTAACGTACGAAGTATCTTGTTATATCTTTTGTGTTTGTTACAAAATACACGACAGCAAAAGTGGGTGTTGTAACAACGTTTATTTTACGTTATATCATGTCTTTAACATATTCTACGTTTATACAGGCATAAAGTCATAGTATGTATAAACTTATAATAAAATCTTTAGCTGTATTATTTGTGTCTGACTGGTTGTTATGATATTAAAAAGTTTTTCATTCAAAAAAATATATACAAAAATAGGATACATTTTGAAATTTTATTGCAAGAAAGTAAAAAAAATGCAATGCAAGCTAAGAAATAAAAATTGTGACGTTTATGGTCTTAAAGCTTCAGTAAGAGTAGCACAAATTCAGTTTAGGCGTTTTTATTGGGAGATTTTATGTCAAAGATGCAACTCACTTTGACGCATTAGCGATACCTCACACAAACCAGTTTATAAAATACTTAAACGCTCACTTAACAACATTGAAAGCAGCAGCAAAGCTATTTTCCAATCGTTTAAAAATACATGGTCTTCAGTTTCAAATACCTAACCGATTTAAAATTCCTTGGCTGAATTTCCGTTAAGCTTTCGAACAAAGATTTCAATTTAAAAGTTGACTCGGAGGACGTGACATGATTTAAGTTGAATCGGAGATCAGAGGTTCTCCTGAGGGACGTGAGAATTTGAAATAGCATTTTATTTTTCGCAAATTTTACTGCAATAAGTGATGATTTAAAACATTTAAAGCTTACAGATTAACCGTTTTTAATTCACCGACATCCAAACATGGTAGTCAAGGTCAAGGTCAAGGTATGTAATACCCTTCCTGTGAGTTTATTTTATAATAAATTACCTATTGATATCTTGAAGATGTCTATTAATAAGTTCAAAGTTTTTATAAAACTAAAGCTTATAGATAAATCATTACGATATTAAGGATTATATAAACGATAAAAAGCTTGGGTGTGAATTGCTCTATCTCTATAGGTACTATAATTTATTATTGATTATGTGAGATAGTGATAACAAAAAAAAACCCCGGATAAGTTTCTTGTGGGTTTCTTCTTAGACCTGGGTGCGATTCGAACCCTCTTAGCTTTAGTTTTAAGTTGTCGATTTTAGTTATGGTGATAACTAAAATCATCACTTTACCAATAAAAATAATGAAATGAACGATTCATAGATGCCTGTAATAGGTTTATGAGAATAAAGCTATTTTTGATTTTGATTTTTTTGTTTTTTTAATATTACGCTAACCCAATAAATTCTATCCTATTAAGATATCGTATTTGTTTTTATTTCTGATACGAGAACATCATTAAAATAATACTGTTCTTAGCGATGTTTACCGAGTTGTAGATAAAAGATGAATTCGAAGGGGTGACTATATTTTTACAGACAAAATTTGTAGTTCAAGACAATTTATACGAACACGCCACAAATATTTTATTGAAATCGCTACGTCTTGAAAGATTTCGAGAGCGAGATTTAATCATCTTGAAATCATCATACGGGATTTGGATTCACGCAATCTACATGAATTAGGAAAGTCCGACTTATCAAAACCTTTGAAGTGGGAGGATATAGTGTTATATTATTTCTGGTTAGGGATTTTAACATATGTTGCGTGTGGTTCTGCGTATTATCCTGCTACTGAGTTTTGAAACACTAACTCATATCCATTCATAAGGATATCATGATCCTATTTCTTGTTCACTACAGGGTCTCCTCTCAATATGAGAAAGGTTTGCAGATTGCCAGACTTCTTACGCCTTTGAGAACAGTATGGAGAACTCTCAGTGAAGCAGATTACCTCACGATGTTTTTCTTCACTGTTGCTTAAAACATATATAACTCTGAGTAAGATGTACGTGCCCGCGGTCGAACCCCTGACCTCTGATTAGAAGGCGGACGTCCTAACCACCAGGCTAGCATAGCTATAAGGATATATTATTAGGTAACTGCAGCGTACGTTCACTTAATTTGAAAAGTTAGACAAGGGGCTCAGTAAAGGACCTACACCTAAAGTATAATTTTCTAGGTTACAGTTGTCGTATTTTATGTAAACCTTTCAGCTTCGTGTCGCTAGAGGCTTATCGTTTAATGTAAAAACCGTGTATAACTTATCGTTAGCTACATGCTACGTCTCAATTTCGCTTAAGGCACCTATGGGTGTCGAAGTAATGAACATGACACAGTTTGCTACATTCTGTGGGGCAAACTGTTTACATATATTATATGTGACCATGTTGTGATTGGTTCTGGCAGAGCCTCTTTCCGAAGCTCGCCATACAGCTCGCTGTGGCAACCAATAGAGTTATGTGCTAAAAGCCAGTTCGAAAAAAAAATGTTGTGATTGAAATGAATTTGATTTAATTTCTGACCAGCTTTCGAAATAAAGGTTTATTTTTCTTATATGACTAAATCTAGTGACTCTTATTAAAAGTAATCCCAACTTACGATAAATAAGTTATCATCGTCATCCTCGGCCTGTTACATATATATCATTAAATAGTAAACTTCATTCTGCGTATGGAATTCTAATATATTTTTAAAAGATTTAAGATCTTCATAGTTTGTTTTATTTAGTGTATGTTTTGGTTAAATGTATTAAATGCTCTTCCTTTCGAAGGTACTCGTAGTAATATTTCAATGAGTACTAACCTGTCTCTCCCCAGACTCTGCCAAATCCACCTTATTACCAACAACCACTATGGGAACGGCTGTGCTCGCCTTCGTCTCGTGAATTTGATCCCTCAGTGCACGAACTTCGGCGAAGCTGTCAGCATCTGTGATGTCATAGACTAGTATGAAGGCGTCCGCGGATTGCATCGACAGTGCTCTCATTGCTGGAAACTCATATGCTCCGGAAGTGTCCAGTATATCCAGAGTTAGCCTGACACCGGCTACGTTAAAGTCGCCGTGGTGCATCTCCTCTATGGTTCTCTTGTATTTAGTTGAGAAGGTTCCGTACAAGAACTGTGATATGAGCGAGGATTTGCCAACTTTTGCAGCGCCCATTACAACGATTTTGTGCCGCACCGCATTGTTGGTGAGGTTTCCACTGCTTGATGTGACTGGGTGCTCGACCCTCTCAGTTCTGTGAACAAAAAGAGGCAATTACTTATTTTATACTTCTGCGTAGACATTGCGTATATAATAATTAGTTTAGGTTTAATTTGAATGTTTTATCGTCATGATCAACCCATCACCAGCTCACTACAGAGGACGGGTCTGCACTCAATATGAGAAGGGTTTGGCCTTGGTCTACCACGCTGGCCATGTGCGGATTGGCAGACTTCACACGCATTTGAGAACATTATGGAGAACTCTCAGGCGTGCAGGTTTTCTCACGATGTTTTCCTTCACCGTTGAAGCAAGTGATATTTTAATTGTTTTTTAAAAACGCACATAACTCCGAAAATTTAGAGGTGCGTGCCCGGATTCGAACCGCCGATCTCTGAGTAGGAGGCTGACGCCGTAACCACTAAGCTATCGCAGCTTCCCACTAAGCTATCACAGCTTTTATTGTAACAATGTTTATTTAAAGAAAAATAAATGAAATCAAATGAAAACTAAATATACAAATAGGTCCCTTTTAGGGAACGGGGGGGAAAACACCTAGTGATCCGACTTTCTGAAATCGAGGAAAATTCGTGTGATTTGTACGTGGAAGTTACGTGGGAGGCTCCAGGATCTCCTAAGAACGCACCCGTTGCCTCCCTTGTGCTCGTATGAGGCTCCTTACGTAAATACGTCCCCCAAACTATCGTGGCAGATGCTAACGTCTCAAGGTCGCGAATTCAAATAAGCTCATTATAGGCGCTTATGAACCGTTCCTATGCATAATTCCATACCAAATAAACTCGTTAACATAAAACTTGAGCGGAGTATATCAAACGCAACCCGCTGATTATTTCAGTAACTTTCGAACATTACAGTTGCCAAACAAACGTGTCAATCTTACAGATGTGGTCCCATATATAATCTATTGAAGTAGATACAGCACTTTTTGAAACAAATTTTGTTGATGTCGGTTTTTGCTTTGATACTTCTTCTTCTTGCCCTTATCCCATTATGTGGGGTCGGCACAACACGTCTTCTTCTTCCACTCACTTCTATCAGCCGTCACCTCACTACCCACACCTTTTACCCGCATATCCTCTTTTACACAATCCATCCATCTCTTCTTTGGTTTCTTTGGTTTGGTATTTCTTTTTGCTTTGATTAACATCATTTATTATCACTTGACATGTCGTAAAAATCTATGGTCTTTTCATATCTGCCTTATCACGGAGATAAATCAGGCTGTCTGTCTAGAATAACAAGTGTCATGTTAATATATAAAGGGTATAACCCTGATTCCTGGCCGACTCATCAACGCTCAGACTATACCCTTGGCACACTAAATTTGGTACAAAGGTTCTTTTCTTTATATTGACAAGGCATAGACAACTTCAGAATGTAAAATAGGGGGTGAAAGCTTATAGGGATATCCGTAAAAATTGGAATAATAAGCAGAGCATTTGACGTTGGAGAGCCTGGGTTCGATCCCGGCTCGAGTCTGGTCTAATGGGAGGCTTCAGCCATGGCTAGTTACCACCCTAGCGGCAAAGACGTGTCGCCAAGCGATTTAGCGTTCCGGCACGATGTCGCGTAGAAACCAATTAGGAGTATGGGTCTATCATATCCCTGAGTTAGCCCGCTACCATCTTAGACTGCATCATCACTTACACCAGGTGAGATTGCCAGAAAGGGCTAACTTGTAGTAGATAAAAAAGAGTCTAAAGCTTAAATTAGTATATTTTAAGACGATTAAGTAATTAGATTCACATCTTTTGATAACTGTTTTCAAGAAATATTGTAATTTTCATCAGATAACTCAATTTTGTATCAAGTGTGTTATACATTGACGCTTCGCTTTATATTTACAATTTGTAACATCAATTTAATTTCATGTACCTATTAAACGTTAACGTGGGTTGTATTACGTGGTGCGAATATAAATCATGCAAATTGGCCCCAGTATTTAAGGGACGCATACAAAAATACACAAAATTATTTCATTTGCGTTGTTTTTACCCGTAGAATTTGCTGAATAAACAGCGTGGTTACTGGCTTCCAGCGTATTTTTGTACTGAACTCGTGTTAAAACATGGTAATATATGTAAATAGATCAGTTTACTCTAATAGCGGAGAAGCGGTTCACATTTTCAAAGTATTAAACCTAGTCTTTATCATCATCATGATCAACCCATTATCGGCTCACTACAGAGCACGGGTGTATATGAGAAGGGTTTGGATGGCCAGTCTACCACGGTGGCCATATGCGGATTGGCAGACATTATGGAGAACTCTCAGACGTGCAGGTTTCCTCACGATGTTTTCCTTCACCGTTGAAGCAAGTGATATTTTAATTATTTAAAAACGCACATAACTCCGAAAAGTTAGAGGTGCGTGCCTGGGTTCGAACCCTCTACCTCGGATTAAGACGCCCTAACTACTTGGCTATTGTAGCTTCTTTATCAGAAAACCCTATATGTATTTCCTTTTTGGCCTACATTGTATTACAGATTCGAACTTGAAATTTCAAGCTCATGTTACCTATGACAAAAATGGTACAAATTCCTTGTCGAATGCTAGTCGAATTTGGTACATAATCTGTAGGTATTTTTACGCAAACAGTTCTTTCTTTTTTCAAAGGTAATGAGAACTCTTACCGGAGCCCTTTGGTCGTTGCTTAGTTAACAAAGCCACTTATGTTAAAACGCACGCACCGTCTGCTCGGAACGATTTTCCTACAAAAATTAGCTTTACGGCCACCCACATATTTAGGTTAATGTGTGATACGAATGACTGCTAGTAAAAAAATACTACTACAATAAAATAACCCATTAATAATAAATAGAAGCAGGCGTTACTTTACGGAAGTCCATGATAAACAATGAACAGCAAGTATAATTTGCTATATATACTTCACTTTTCTCGCTTGTGAAGTCAACATCTCCTGAGGATGATCCGGTGTCGGGTCGAAACTTGCGTAGAGGTTCTAGTGGAAGATTTTGTGTGGTGTTATATTATACAAATCTCCCGGTTGTCGGCGGAATATAGCAAATTATACTTGCTCATTATTGTTTATAACCCATTAATGTATTCCTTTTTATATGATGCCACTCGTCTTTTGCAGAAAGATTTCTTAGTAAGTAAGTAAATAGCAAGCTTAATAGCTTTAGAAATTCTTTGTGAACGTACCTGCTGCTCTTGTGTAAAACAAGATGATTGTCTTAGAAGCTTAATATCACCTACTATTTATTTATTTATTTTTATTCTATGTCTTTTGTACGTAATTGAGGGCTATCAATGTGTAGGTTAATTCACCTCGGTTCTGTCTGACTAATGCAATACAACCATTTTGAAACTAGGGCATTGAACTCGAGCATTCGTTTCTCATATTAATGTGGATGCAGTAATTATTAACTTTGAAACGTTTTTTTCTTATGCACCACAAGTTTATCCACACCTGATGGTAAGCGATGATGGGTCTAAGATGGTAGCGGGCTAACCTGTTATGGGAATGGTAAACCCATACTCCTAATGGCTTTCTACACGATATCGTGCCGGAACGCTAAATCGCTTGGCGACACGTCTTTGTCGGTAGGGTGATAACTAGCCACGGCCAAAGCCTCTCACCAGACCAGACTCGACCAGGCATAAAACTCAGGACCTCCAGCTTTATAATACGTCCGCGCACGCGCTGCGCCATGGAGGTCGTCAATTTCAAAAGATCACAAACCATATCTGTTTTCAAACATATACATTTCTGTACTGTCTTAGAATTATCAAGAGTGCAAATGACATGTATGGAAAATTATTCAATTTTGAATAAGTACCGTAGCATGGTTGCTTGCTTTATTTTTACAAAACATATATAAAATAATGCTATTAACATAAAAGAAAATTATGTAACATTGCTATTAAATTTAGAGTCAACTTCAACGTTATGAAATCCTTTGCTTAATAGTCTCTAGCACGGACGACAAGGACTCGCATGTTTTGCGCCATAGCCTTGTCTTTAAATTAAAATTAATAGAATTTTCTAAGCAAGAGAATCACGTATGTAATTGTCTAAATATTTAAAAGAGCATTGGATATTAACTTAATTTACTATATAATAAACGACTACAAAACAAACTTTTATGATTTAATAAAAAACTTCGCATCACATATTATTCGCTTAAATACCAGAGCATCCTTTGAAGCTACATTTGAAACGCATCAAAGTGAATGAATGAAAAACACTTTTATTGTCCAACACGCAAAAGTAAACAAAGATAAAAAAATATATGACAACGAACAAAAAATATCAGTGTATACAATTTGGCGGCCTTATCGCTACATAGCGATCCTTCCATGAAAGCAATCAAAATAAATACACACAGTTACGGGAAAAAGGTAGGTGGTGCATATGTCTACACAATATAAACAATACAAACAAATATATAATAGATGTAGAATGTAAAGTATGAAAGAAGCTGTGATAGCCTGGTGGTTAGGACGTCCACCTCTTAATCAGAGGTCAGGGGTTCGAACCCGGGCACGCACCTCGAACTTTTCAGAGTTATGTGCGTTTTTAAGCATTTAAAATATCACTTGCTTCAACGGTGAAGGAAAACATCGTGACTAAAACCAGCATGCCTGAGAGTTCTCCATAATGTTCTCAAAGGCGTGTGAAGTCTGCCAATCCGCACACGGCCAGCGTGGTGGACTATGGCTAAACCCTTCTCACATTGAGAGGAGACCCGTGCTCTGTAGTGTGCCGAGAATGGGTTGGTATACCTAATAAACATTTATTCGTTCCGTTTTTTGGTAACTCTATTATATTAATATGTATTCCTTATATATTATTTTACTTCTTCTGCAGTCTAAGTGGGCCACACGAAATCCTGCCGGAACGTTAGCTGCTAGCTACGGCCGAAACCTCCCACCAGACTAGACTTGAGCCGGGAATCAAATCTAAGACCTCCAACTTTTTTAATGCGACAGAGCATGCACTGCGCAACGAGGGTCGTCAAAACGTCGCATTTGGCTCGATACCTATTCGATTCCTATCGATGAAAGCCTGGAAGAGATCGCTTTTAGTGATAAGGTCGCCTTTTGCTTGTACTTTTTGTAATGTTCTCATTTTCTGTCTGTTCACATATAAAGTCTTGTGCAATAAAGATTTTTAAATAAAAATAAATAAAATTACTCGGCTCAAATTCAATATTCAAAATAAACCCAACCGATACGGATTCCAAGGTCTGCCGAATCAGCGAACGTAATGCCACATCTCATTATCTATTTCGCATAATCAGACGCCCGCTGTGTCACTGCTTATCGGTCGCAATCACATCGATCGATAGCACTGAACTTTACCTAAAACGTTAATATTGCTTCCACGTGACGGGATTTTTTTAACACAAAATAGGTTACTATACTACAACTTTTATTTTACGAATTTTGCTTATATGTTATATGTTTTTTTTTTATACATTACAAGCTAGCCCTTGATGTCTATCTCACCTGGTGGTAAGTGATGATGCTGTCTAGGATGACAGCGGGCTAACCTGTTAGGAGTATAGTAAACCCACGCTCCTAATTGGTTTCTAAGCGACAACGTGCCGGAATGCTAAATCGCTTGTCGGCAAGTCTTTGTCAGGGTGGTAACTAGCCACGGTCGAAGCCTCCCACCAGACCAGGCACTGCGCAACGGAGGTCGTCAAAGGTGCACCTACACACCTCCGTGGTGTAGGTGCACCATAGGCTGGGTACGATTTAGTGTCAAATTCGTAATTCTTAACGTATTCGTGTGCGTTGGAGGGATTAAATAAGACACATCAGTCTGTAACAGGGTTCGACTTATTACTGCTACACTACAATTTGTTTTTCAATTGTATCGAAAATATAAAGAGTAAAAGAAGTACTATTGGTCATAATTAATAACGTATTTTTTTTTTAGAGTTGAAGTTGAAAACTACTCAGCTTATGTCTGAGGACTCTCAGGCAATAGAACAGAAGGGCTCACTACTGAGACTCCTGGTGCCTCAACGCTAATTTTCAGTGGCCGACCTATAAATATCCAACCTCACAAGCAATGTTAAATAGAAAAAAAAATTATAACGATTCAAAAGGTGCTCGGGACCTATTTAAAAACCAAACCTGGAAAGATAAAATAAAAAACCAAGCCTGAAAAAACAGAAAACCTGCGTCAAGAAGCATTATCTGTCAATTTTCATATGTATTTCTTCCATAATTACATTTTACAACTATATTTTATTTTTACAATTATATTATATCTTACAAGTGTGTTATAGGTATGTGTATATGTATAAGTGTTGCGATTTCCTGCCTTTGTCTATCTGTCGGCTTCATTCGAATAGCTAGCCTGGAAGAGTTATATAAATAAATAAATAAATAAAAGTCATCTGTAGATGACGAATATAAAAAATAATAATACTTTAATACTAATATTAATTGTAATGTAGCGGAAAACGAAGCGGTGATAGCTCTAACTTTTCGGAGTTATGTGTCACTATTAATAAATCACTTGCTTCAACGGTGAAGGAAAACATCGTGAGGAAACCTGCACGCCTGAGAGTTCTCCATAATGTTCTCAAAGGCGTGTGAAGTCTGCCAATCCGCACTTGGTCAGCGTGGTGGACTATGGCCAAACCCCTCTCATATTGAGAGGAGACCCGTGCTCTGTAGTGAGCCGGTAATGGGCTGATTATGATGATGATGAATACTAATATATTATTAACGAATATGTGATTGTTAACCTTGTGGCCAGAAGGAAAGGGATCTCGTTATCATCCTCATTTTTCCGGTCATTGTTTCCTTTTCTCGTTTCATAAAATAATATTCGCGTGAAAAAATAAAGAATTTCCATGCGAACACCTCTAGAACATTGAAGGCTTCATAACTCAAGTTAATAATACAATTTCATTTTATACGGTAGGTACCAGTAGTTCAGTCAAGAGATTTCTTTCTGTGAATTGTGTTTATAGGCAAACGAAAAAGAAAAGAACTGTAACGATATACCTAGGTACACTTTTATATTATTTGGACTACGGTTATTATGCTGAAATATTTAATAAAGGTTTGCTTGCTTATAAAATATTGAGAATAGGTCCAATATTGTTAGGCATATGGAGTAATAGGAAGATTTAGTTTCTGCCTCATTTTATTTTATACTGAGGCTAGTTTTCGGAAATTTCTTATGTAATACCTAATGATTTTTACCCTCTTATTTTTAATGCTTTACTTTATGGTACTTTTATCGTACAAATAATAATAGGGAGAGATGAAATAGCATTTCTGAATTAGACCTTTCCTGGCCTACGATAACATTGGTATGGTGCGCAGATTTAAGGATTCGTTGGGCACAATATTTTATCATGAAGTAAATCAAGTGTTATTCTAAAGGTGATATGCATTAAAATAATCTTAAGCGTGCGAAATATATGAGTATATATGTGTAGATACTTTATTGCACACTACAGATAAAAAAGGTAAAAAAAACATGTACAAACTGATAGTAAAATACGAGTATAAGTTGGTTGAGCGATCTCTTCCAGACAGCCTTAGGGCATTGGGAGTTATCATATAATACAATACACTTACATTCTATATAAGTAAATAAATGAATATCTATTAATAAAAACATACATATCATTCCACAACATATTATGTACATTACAAATACAAATATGTGCACTATTGTTAGATGAGTATGTAGCGAGTGTATCAATAATAAAAATATATTAACATTTACGGTTGTAAAATTTGGCAGCTTTTTAATATTTAGAATCATCATTAATATTATAGTGCCATGGGAGGCACTGTGCCAGACCAGGGACTAGAGCTCTTATCAGCTAAATTTTCGCTGCCTGACGGAGAAATTATAGATGTTTGGGTTTATAAGAAACCTTTTTTTTTAATCTTGACTGAGCCAAGTTTGTGTAGCTGTGTAGGAGTTAAGAACAATTTAGTAAAGAGTATATTACAATTAATAGACAGAGATATTTTCCCCATAACATACCCCACACCAAAGCGATTGCCATTTTCATACCTTTGCTACGGATTTTCTAACCGTTAGCTATTACACGTTATAGATGGAACTGTGACTTATCAAACCGTTTGCGTCACGGGCCTGGATTCGATTACATCCCGCCCGGTCGCCGACTTAATAACGTTAGTACTTGCGCCTCACGGCAAACACGGCTTAACTGAATTAATGGATTTAAACGGATAGCTCGATGTTGATAAATTTATCTTCTTCATCAAGTTAGCCTCTGCCCCGCCGCGGTATTTAGGTATCATATAATAAATTCGTACTGGTAATAAAAACATCGATTTCACCAGTATTTCTTATGTTAAACACACAGTATTTTTTTTGCATAGGGTAACATTAAACTCGTTAATGAATAGAAGCAGGCGTTACTTTGCGGAAGTCCATGATAAACAATAAACAGCAAGTATAATTTGCTATATTCCACTGACGACCGGGAGATTTGTATAATATAACACCACACAAAATCTTCCACTAGAACCTGTTGTTGAACCTGAGTTTTAAAACTCGTTTGTGAAGTCAACATCTCCTGAGGATGATCCGGTGTCGGGTTGAAACGTGCGTAGAGGTTCTAGTTGAAGATTTTGTGTGGTGTTATATTGTACAAATCTCCCGGTTGTCGGCGGAATATAGCAAATTATACTTGCTGTTTATTGTTTATTAAGCACGTTGTTAGTACAATATAGCTAACTTTGCCACTGATTTTACCACTTACATAGTAAAATTAATCAAGTTATCATTTTGGAAGCTTATTCGATTTTTGAGTTTGAAGATCGATGTCAGAGGGTTGTCAAGCGACGGAAAAAGATTTTGATTAGATTGTTATTGGAATCAAACATGAAATACTTAGACATTCGTGAAATTCTCACTTATAAAACATTTTTTTTTTGTATGAAAGGAAGTTGTTGTTTTTGAGTTGGAGAATGGCAAAGCCTAATTTTTACCTGACTTTGCAAAATTTCTGTTTTCTGTTTCCAAAGGTAATTCTGGCTGTCAGTGAGTGAGTTAATTAGGACTGTGTTCTAGTGTTTTTGTGTTAGTTGTAACCACGAATTCGTTCGCTTAGATTTGTTTTCCATAATAAAAACCTTTAATAAAAAAATGTACTCCTCTTGAACTGTCTGAACAGAATACATATTGTTACTGCTACAAATATTAAAACAGATATAATGCAATGCGGCAATTAAAAGAATTGGCATATTTAGAACTCCCTAAAACTATTTGGTATCAAACAGCTTTTCGTACGGTATGATTAACTTATGTTAAATTAAAAATAATAATTAAATATTAAAAATAACGAACTTCTAAAATTATTAAACAAAAATTTCTAAAAAAGTTAGAGATACAACGTGGAATAATTACAGGTTTGGTCTTTGGCTACACGATATTCCTACTTACAGCGGTGAATAGGAACACGTGGGGATTTTAGTTAGATCGACGAAAAAAGGATACAAATTTACCGTATGAGTTTACGTAGAGCTTAAACATGTAAATAGTACATCTCCAAGACATATAATTATTGAAAAGCAGTGCACAAAAATACAATGTCCAGTTATAAATAATAACTAGATATTATTTGATAGAAACCTTTACAGGAATATGGGTTGTTTTAAAACTTTATAACATAAGGTGATAATTATAATTACAATTCAGCTTATTATTTATTCCGTATCATAAAGTAAAATCAGTGTTCTGACGTCAATAGTTTGTACTTGCTACGTTGAAATAAGCCATTATGCACCAGTATTGCAGAAAACTTTAAAGTAAAAGACAGCATCTGTTGTTTTATGCATTCTTTTATAACTTAATTTAACACAAAAGACAGCTTCATGTAACTTTTTCACCACACCGTTGTCCGTTAAAGTAATTTAAAATCTGTGCATGCTTATGGTTTTTCCTAAAATAATAACAACTTGAGACTAGAAATAAATATTACAGCTACGTAAGAAAACTATGAAAGAACAAAGGGATACAAAAAATAGGGTAAATATACCCAGAACAAAGCGTGACTTGAATTTGCGATTTAAATAAATGTGGAGGAATTGTTATCTTGTTTTGTTTTAGCCTGAAGGTCCAGTATAAACCTACTTCTAGCTTTTGTTCGAAAGGTACGTACTTTTGGAATATGTTTACGGCCCTTGGGGTAAAATCTCTGCCACATAGTGACTGTTCTCAAAGGTTCAGATTCCGAGATATTACTTTTTTATGGTGTTTAACCGCTTGAAAAAGGAAATTTTACGAGGATGATTTATGTTTTCACAATTTTTTATCCTAAAAGCTATCTCTATCTATTGTTTCTTAATTGTAATAGTAAAAGCTTAGATGCTGAAATCTTCAGAAAAACAGCCATTTATATTTTGTAATGATTTTTGAATAATTAGAAGAGAATATGTCAACTAAAGTAAAAATACACTTGAAATAAGTGCAAAATAATGGAGAGTGTACCTTTGACATTACAAGCAATAAGAGTGATTAAAAGAGGTTAAATTCTGTTACAACTGTACATAACGGTGGAAGCCCAAAGCTTAGAAAGGTCAGTGGAAAAGTGTTTCCAAATTAATTGAAGGAAGTTTATCTTAAAAGACTTTCACTGATTGTTGTTCTTCTACTTGTTTTTGTAAAAACATTATAATTGGGTGGATTATAAGTATTTCCTTAATAAAACCGCCCACTTTGCCGTCAGACTGGTTCTGTTTAGCGAGATATACTATTTAGGTCCATTTGTGCATCTGAATGTAAGAAAAAATAACAACGATAACAAATGAAATCGTTTCAAATCCTATTGTAGGATGATGACCACCGCACGGAATAGTGCTTTCTTCAAAGTGCTTACATAGCATATAAAAATTCCAAAAAACAGTGAGGTCTCGATTGAAACTAATATACCTTGTATTGAAGCTCAAATCTTCTTACTTTCTAAAACCAGCGTCGCTGGTAATAAATAGTATAAATAATATGATATTACAGAAGCGGCTTCAACTCTAAATAGGGAGTTACGTTTCCGATATATTTGTACATACTTCAAAATGGTATTACATTTACAAAGCGATTCTAATAGTAAGGTTAGATAGTTACGTTGTATTTAGGTATTGTTCGGAAATCCAAACACGTTAGGGAATTAATCGCTACTTTACGTAGTTCTGAAGCTAGAGTGTAACTTTAAGAGTTAAAAAACTCGATCATAAACGTAAGGTTTATCTCATATGATCAGCGTCTACGCTACTTCCAAACAGTGAATTAAAATAGGTTCATTCTAACCATCACGAATTCAGTTATGAATATGTCACAAATTTTATTAAGTTTCAGTAAATTAACGTTTCAATTGTGAGGTATATATGTGTGACCAATACACATCAACTTCTTAGTCCAAAGCGTCGATGAGACTAATGTCTCAACGACGCTAGTGACAAACCAAATATGTGATACTTACATTATTTTAGTAAAAGTAATATAATAATAAGCTATGATAGCCTGGTGGTTCAAGCGTCAGCCTCCTAAACAGAGGTCGGCGGTTCGAATCCGGGCACGCGTGACCTCTGACTTTTCGGAGTTATGTGCGTTTTAAAAAAATTAAAATATCACTTGCTTTAACGGTGAAGGAAAACATCGTGAGGAAACCTGCACGCCTGAGAGTTCTCCATAATGTTCTCAAAGGCGTGTGAAGTCGTCCAATCCGCACATGGCCAGCGTGGTGGACTATGGCCAAACCCTTCTCATATTGAAAGGAGACCCGTAGTGGGTAATGGGTTGATCATGATGAAATTAACGTTTCAATTGTGAGGTATATAAGTGTGACCAATACACATCAACTTCTTAGTCCAACGCGTCGTTGAGACATTTTAGTGATAAACAAAATATGTGATACATTATTTTCGTCAAAATAATATAATAATCCCATAACGCAGTGGTTACCTATGATCTAATTTATATACATGAAAAAAAAAATATTTCGAACTGTTTCGAAAAAAGTGTTTCACACCAGAAGATGCTTGCGACTTTCGCGTTTGTTTTGGTGTTTTAAAAATCACCCAGTAACCTCTGGACTAACAAGAAACCTCCATTGTTCTTCTTTTATTCCTCTCTTGTTAAAATTTGGCACGTATCTGGCATCTTGGAGAAAGAAAAATATATCACTTTATACTTTTGTCACGGAAAAACATATGAGTAACGTGACGGAGGTATTAAAAAAGAAACGATATTTTACGTAACGATAGCTTACACTCTTGAAGAAGACATAGGATAATATTTATCCGCTGAACAAAAAGCCAAAGGAGTCTCGGGCTAGCTAGTAAGAAATACTAGCAATGGATAGATGACACGATGATGATACAACGGTGATAAATACAATATGTATTGTACATAATAATGCAAATAAAATGAAACCACGTTTCTACTATCAACTGGATGACTTGTGGCCCGAGCACTACGCGATTGCTATGAGTATTTGATAAAGGCGTACTCGTAGCTACATGTTTTTTATTGAGGTTATCTACGACCGCGCTATGCGGCAATTAACTAATGAAATCATTAAAATTCTAAGTTTAGAACTGCGAGCAAAAATCGTGCATAAAAGTCTCGCATCTGAGAATAACGTCATATAATTTTGTATCAAATGGTTGCTTGTGTTTAAGAGCGCGTCGGTTGCAAAATACCGATTCTAATGTAAAGGGGCTTAATTACTACGGCGTTATTAAGACTTTTGGTACTAAATTTGCCTACAATATTAATGATACCAGGTGAAAGAGGCGTGTTCGTTTCCTGGATTTGCTGCGAGCGAATACTTTGAAATAAAACACTGGAAATTTTTGATAATTGGGAAAAATAGGAAAAAATTTACGAAAAAACGCCGGAAAATTTGTGTTTTTTTCTTTTGCATGGTTATGAAGTAGGACCTCCGCGACCTGTATACAGTGCGGGACCTCTTTATTCCAAGAAATGTGGCAAGAGCGAGTGAAAATTTAATTTTTATGCTTAACGAATTCGTTGAATGTAAGGCGAATATCTACTAGGCCGCCTTTTTTACTTTTTGTATAAATTTTCAATGCTTAAAGTCTATATTAATCGTTGTCTAGTATTATTTTATTACAAGTATTGTATAAGACCAAAATAGTCGAAAGAGAGTTTTGTTAAGAAAATAAAAATTACGGTAAAAAGGTAAGGCAGGCTCCATTGTACAATATTGGAACCCCTTCAACTAGTGGGTATCTCATTACATCGTCTAAAGAACTTAATAATATGAATAACATATGCTGAAAACTTTGCAATGTACTTCCTTTGTTTACCAGATAACTTATTCCGTAGTGCGATAGTGTAGATAAATAAAATAAGAACAATTTATGATCAAACGTTTTTTTTTACCTGTAAGTGAAATTCGATCCAAATAATGAGAGCATGCTTCATTCCATGAGATTTGGTTCACTAATTATGATTGAGAAATACGAAAAATATTCAAAAAAAATTTGCTCTGAAAATCCAGAATTTACATTTTTCTCTGAAATTATAAAAAAATACAAAATTACAAAACTTAAATCACTGACGCAACAGAACGGTTTTTGCAGGTTTTGTGACAAATACACTAAAAATTCACTTCTAAATACACTACTAAAATATATTTGAGAAAATGCAATATTCTAAATAGACAAATCCTGACTGACTGGATTTTCTAGTAAACAAACGCAAACGCGAAAACTGTTGGGGTAAAAATCCCTAAATTAGTAGTTTTTTATATGACGTAGTAAGTCCTAGTGACTTACTGAGGGACATCCAACTGGGTTATATAAGGGGTCGAAGTTTGTAAGTGTAATTTTTCAAGTTAAATCCATAAGTTCTTCTTACTTGGTATTTGGGCTTTCGATTAAAAACTATTTCTGAGTGTAGTAATTGCTGAGTGTAGCAGGACTTGAGCATTAAGACATAATTTTCCTATTGCTCATACTCATTCGTACGATTGTTTGAAATAAATTTTAGTTATGGTCTATACTAGATTAAATCTCATTCGTAGAAAAAGTGCAAAGAATGCTTTGCACTTGTTTGTTATGCGTATTATGAACGGCGTTAATGCAATTTTGGCATGGGTTACTGAGTGCATTAAATTTGGAAGTAAACAGACATCCCATATTAATAAAGTTCAGAAGAAATATTCAGCTTGGACTGTGATGTTTGGCGGAAATTTATTCAGTATAAGGTATAGTTAATAAATTTTATGCTTATGCTAGGCGCTATTCTTGTGCTTTTGGTAATAAACAATACAGTCTTTAAATCTTTTCAATTGCCCAAAGTATTGTCTTACTACACACACATCATCATTATCAGAGCACGGGTCTCCCCTCAATATGAGACGGGTTCGGCCATAGTCCACCACGCTGGCCATGTGCGGATTGGCAGACTACAAACGCCTTTGAGAACATTATGGAGAACTCTCAGGCGTGCAGGTTTCCTCACGATGTTTTCCTTCACCGCTGAAGCAAGTGATATTTTAAATTTTTAAAAACGCACATATCTCCGAAAAGTTGTAAGTGCGTGCTCGGGTTCGAGGCTCCTCTAATTAGGAGGCCGACGTTTTAATCACTAGGCTATCACATCTTCATTATATTACACGCACACATATAATAATTCGATGTTTTTGTAGATTGGATCCTTTTTGCATAACTTGACACCTTTTTGTTATAATTTGCAATTATGATATCGACTTTACAATGTATACTAATTATTCACGTGTGATCATGTGTGAATGTAATTTTCCTTTACAACACGATCGTAAAAATTAAGGTTTCATGTGGCTTTGAGGGTAATAACAATATCGTAAGAGGTTTACGGCGCAAATAAATCTCATAAGTGGCAAAAAATATGTGCTGCGATGATCACCCCATATAAGGTGAAAGCTCTATAACGGATCGTAATTTCCTGGGTGGAAACTCGAACTTTGCTTATTTACGCACGGCAATTTAGATTCCTACTTGTATTTTTCGTATTATTATCATGTATATTATAATTATAGAAAAAAACAGCCTATCAAAAACAAAATATTCAGATATCTTTTATTTATCTAAAAGAAAGAAAAGCTGTAACCTTGAACATATTTTATATAGGGCCAGGAACCCTAGCGGGTATTCCCAGAACACCCTACCAGAGTTTCATTACAATCTTATCAATGGTTATTAAACAAAATTTGTATTATATATATTACATAACAAATTTTGTGGTTTTTTTTTAGTTAAAATTATTGAAATTATATGTTTATGGAAGGAAAGTATGAGACTACTGTGTTTCGCAGTAGTCTTCAATCATACTTTTTATTTTTAGTTAGTAACATGAAGTATACACAAAAATTTTAATTATTACTTTTTTTTTAGTTTTTTTTAGAATTTACTAAGGAATAAAATATAGAAATATTGTACTAGAATTCCAATACAAGGTGCAGTGCAGATAGATGTACTTTCTAAGCATATGTAACAAAGCCAGTAACTTGAATTATAAACGGTTTTTATTCTTAAATGCCTTACTACCACAATCTAATTTTTAGTGCGGCAGTGCATATCTATGTCAAATCACATGTCATGAAACCTTTATGTATGTTTTCATAAATGGCAGGCTCGGAAAGAAATCTCTCTAAACAAACAAACTTCCTGTCTTTGTTAGGTTTAGTATTAGCGTTCTCATACGGAATGAATAAAACATAAGTAAATAAGACATAACGATATCAATAAGGGAATTTTGGAAATTCAGCCGAAAACACAGTTACTGCTAAATTAGAGCAATAGGTTTTTGACGATCTCCGTGGCACAGTACGTGCGTTGTCGCATTATGAAGTTGGAGGCCCTGGGTTCGATTCCCGGCTCGAGTCTGGTCTGGTGGGAGACTTCGGCCGTGGCTAGTTACGACCCTACCGACAAAGACGTGTCACCAAGCGATTTGGAGTTCCGGCACGATGTTGCGTAGAAACCAATTAGAAGGGTGGGTTTACCATAACCCAAACAGGTTAGCCCACTACGATCCTAGACTGCATCATCACTTACCACCAGGTGAGATGGCCATCAAAGGCCAATTTGTAGTGTATAAAAAAATACATTTTGGAACCTTTATGACGCAATAGAGTAAGTACGTACCCAGATCAACCAATAACGCTACGGATTTATTTCACGCAGGAAACATTACGCACCAAATCGCCCCGAAGCTTCAGCTCGTTCTAGCCGGCAATAAAAACAGCCTGTAAAAGGTTTCAAGGTTCTAAGGTTGGGGGTTTCGGCCGTTACCACCCTGCCGACAAAGTCGTGTCGCCATGCGATTTAGTGTTCCGGCACGATGTCGCGTAGAAACCAATTAGGAGTGTGGGTTTACCATACCCCTAACAGGTTAGCCCGCTACCATCTTTGACTGCATCATTACTTACTACCAGATGAGATAACCGACAAAGGCTAACTTGTACTGTATAAAAAGAAAAAGACATTTTGGAACCTTTATGACGCAATAGAGTAAGTACGTACCCAGATCAACCAATAACGCTACGGATTTATTCCACGCAGGAAACATTACGCACCAAATCGCCCCAAAGCTTCAGCTCGTTCTAGCCGGCAATAAAAACAGCCTGTAAAAGGTTTCCCTCAGAAAAGCCAAATGGAAAACAAGTGCAACGATAACTATTTTACGAGTGAGCATTTAATTTATCAGCGGGCGGTTGAATTACTTTATTGAGCCATCATCACATCCGAAAAAGTGTGATGTCCGGTGGGTTGAGGTAGACAGTGCAGTGTAAAGAACTCCTAGTGTAACTTATCGGATTAAAAGTATAATAAATATATATAGTTTCTGGTAGGAGGCTTCGGCCGTGGCTAGTTACCCTACGGACAAAGACTGGTCGCCAAGCAATTAAGCGTTTAACTAGGACTACGGGTTTATCATACCCCTAACAGGTTAGCCCGCTACCATTTAAGACTGCATCATCACTTACAGTTGAGATTGCCGTCAAGGGTGTGGTCTGTCATGTAGTGGTATTAAAAAAAATACGTATCTTACTATTTCTTGGACAAAGTTTATAGCACATGATTATTATAATGATCCATTATACAACATATAATTACCAGAGCCTTAATCACTTGATTATCATCGCTATTCAAGCCGGAAATCGAGCCCAGATCATCCAACTTTATTATGTGCTAACGTACGCGCTTCTCTACGGAGCTGTTCGACTTTCTTTTATATAATATTTCAACGAAATTTTGTGCAGCCATTTTAGCAGCTAGTCTTTATAACTCAACTGGATGTGTATGTGTTCCCAGCTTAACGTTCTCTATCCTCTTTTATCTATTTTAGCGCAATAACAATTGCCAAGCCTTTTATCTGTTGAATGAGCCCGTATACACTCGTCACCAATGAAAATGAGGTCTCTGCTATGTAAGTAAAAATGTATAAAAAGCGCGCGCTATATTTCCAAAGATAACTGGTTGACAGGTAGTTTCAGTGCGCATAGCTTTAGTTATTCTGCGATAAAATAATAATGTGAACTTTTATTTATTACCAGCTAAATTAGGTTCGAATTAATTTGAATACCCAAACAGAAACATTTTGATATGTAGGTTCTTTTTGGACTGCTTGCTATTAGGATCAACTGCAAATTGGACCATCAGCGAACTAGAGATCTATCGATTTAGACAAAAATGAATAAGGTGAATTAAACGTTATTAGAATTGGATCGATCGCATAGTTATTGAATTTTTCCATAAGCTCAGTAAAAGTAGTCTCTAAAAGGGTTGTCATTGATGTTTAGAGACGTCTTTTTTATGCAGTGTAATATTTGATAAGATTATTTGTGAATGTGTGTACTTTTATTAAATCGAACATTCCATTCGATTCAATTCATTCATTCAACGTTGAATTTAAATTTTAGCGGGCTAACCTGTTAGGGGTATGATAAACCCATATTCCTAGTTGTCTTCGCGACATCCTGCCGGAACGCTAAATCACTTGGCGACACGTCTTTATCGGAAGGGTGGTTACTAGCTAACCTAAGCCCAAATATCTCGGGCTCAAATCTATCACTGTTTTTTATTCAGGCTATTAAATTTAACGTATATAATATAAGGACTAAAAATTAGGATTGTGTAATGTGCATCAGGCAAATAACGTCAGCTATCAAAGTTATTTATTCTGGCTAATAATTAGAGAAAGGGTCAATAGTAAAGATATAACACAATATGTGTATAACTCTAAATCTATTGGAATTTGCTGCTTCAGGTGGTGGTGGTACTACTTGGTGATCTTAGCTAGTACTTGCGTTTAACCTACGTTGAGGACAAACTGCAATTTTAGTTCCATTTCTCAAACTAATAACTTAGCTTTGTACATTCGTACTGGAGTATGTATTCTGTCAATCATAGCATACAAAGTTTCCGCACCCCTATAGTTCTTTTTTTTGTATACACTACAAGTTAACCCTTGACGGCTATCTTAAATGGTAGTAAGTGATGATGCAGTCTAGGATGATAGCGGGCTAACCTGTTAGGGGTATGGTAAACCCACACTCCTAATTGGTTTCTATTCGCCATGGTGCCTGGACGTTAAATCGCTTTGCGACACGTCTTTGTCGGTACGGAGGTAAGTAGCCACGGCCGAACCCAGGACTTTATAATACGACAGCGCGTGCACTGCGCCACGGAGGTCCTCAAAAATGATCAACAACAAGAAATTATCAAAAACGAATTTCCAGCTTATACTATATATACATTTAAAGCAGTCTGGAGAGTCAAATCTCAAATTAGTATATGCCATGGCAGATAATTTATATAAGAAAATGGCATATATTTATGAAATTGACCACAATTGCGAATTAAAACAATAGCGTTTGTAAATATCAACGTAATTTTTTGCATAGATATCATAATTTATGGGCCGGACAGTGGGCATAAGCTACTTTTAAGGGTTCCTTACCCGAACGTCGTCAACGGGAATGACCTGTGACGATCAGCTCGAACCCCAGAGGTCTCTATAATCATACTACCTAAGGTATAACCGCTATTAATTTTATGTTATTCTGTATAATAAAAGAAGGATTTATAATAAACTTACCATGCAAAATGAATTTTATAATGAAATTCCTTTAGCAAAATATTCACATTACATTTTTATTCTCTAGCGAAATTGAGGTTTTACGTGATACACGAGTTTCCATTCTGTACTAAATTTAAAAAGGGTTTATTTTTTACAGCTTAATGTAGATGCAATATTATCTTCAAGTCGATTTAGCCCGTGGTTCAATGGGGATTAATATGTTGTGAGCCTCAGAAAAATCCAATTTCCAAAGATATTTTTATCTTGTATCTTACACAGTTTGTACCCTCACCAGTTCATTATTGGACTGGTTTTCATAATCTGGTTGAAAACTCTCAAAAAACGCTTTGTATGTGTTGTTCGCAAACGAATCGCGTAATCGTCTGACAACTTTAAGATAAGAGCTTAGCTTTCTTTAGGCAAACGTGAACCATGATTAGACAAAAATATTTTTGTACGATCAAAAAATAATTGATTTTACACGGACAGCTACAGTAGGTATGGGGAATACCTAGATCTACTCTAGAGACTAAGAAACCAATTTTGAATTTTCCTAAAGTTGCTACTGAAAAGTTATTGACATCCGTATAATTACACACAAATTACAAATTAACGAATTATGTTATATTCAATATATTTAAGCACTACAGATAACCAACAATTAAAAGCAAAAACTGGAGACTTCTGAAAGATTTTGTATGGGACTGAATATCAACATACACTATAAAATATATTATTGATATAATTCTATTCTATGTTTGTAAACTCGGAAATTGTGATATTAAATTTAAAAGGACCCTCATTATCCGGGTCAAATGAGTATCCATAAAACCACTACTCAAGTCATTGTAACAGTATCTGTCGTTAATGGCAACTATTAGAGCTTAAGGCATTTTGTTAATTGCGTATCATAAATGGCTGACCCGCCTTTAACTAATGCCAACAAACGGTGCCAAAGGTGAAATGTCAAATATCTCAAAGCGCTTGAATATTAAAAATAATTTTGATATTTTTAATTTTTATTTTCGAAGTATTACTGATGTAATTTTATGTGATTTGATTTATTAATTTATTGTTATTATTAACGGCTTAGCGTGCTTTCCATTCTCCAAGGCACGAAGGTGGGCACCTCTGAACTGAGGGTCAGTACTGACTTTCCAGTGGAAAGTTATGTCAGAAAAACTACTTGATTCCCCCCTTGGGATCCTTGTGTGTATGGGGATATCATATATAGTTGGACTTGAAAACCACGTCAGGCGAGTCATTTCGCTTTTTCATAAACTAGATAGGTTTAACATATATGAATGGTAGACCTACTCTGTCCCTCACAGAAACACGATAAAATTGGTTCGAATTTTTAAATTAATGTTGGTATTTTCAATTTCTTTAGCCCATCATAAATTCTACTTTCCCTTAGGCCTACGAAATTTGCCCGCGATAAATGGTAAGTATTTTCGTGTAAGCGAAATAACAAAGAAACCTGATTGAACAACTCGTGAAACTTTTATGTATTAGGGAATACATTTGGGGCAATCGCAAAGGCCATATTCATACAGGTAATAATTCATTTAGGTAATAATTAACAATTACTTTAAAAAGTGATTTAAGATATCGGATTATAAACTTTTAAATATTATAGTATTTTATCCTCCATCATCATACCCAGGATACAACCTTGATAACACCAAAAGATAGCAATGAAGGGTAGTCCTGTTTACCCCATTTTAGTATCCTCAGAAAGGGGATACTAAACTAGCCTCTATAGTTAAAAAAGTACAAAGATAAAAACACGAACACTCTTATTAAGAAAATAAATACATTATCAGCTTTCATATACAAAAATAAAAATCTTAGAACCATTACTAATTAAGTCAGTTTCTTATAGCTAACACATTTATAGGACGTGGCAGGTTTACCGAAGAGTCAAATCACCCACCCATTTACTTAGCGTTTGTCGTCTAAGAGCTAGCTTAGCTTGAGGTTACTGTTGCGATGCCACATGAGCTGAAAATGAGTGGGTATCATAATTTCCGCGGCGATCACTGGCAAAAGTTCAAATAAAAATATTGTTTTCAAGTGTGTTAATTCCAAAGGGAGCTTCCCTTTGTTTGTTTCATGTATTACGTCATGCTTGACTTGATTAACTTTCTTCTTTTAAAGTACAGCTTTATAAATTTTCAAGTGAGAGAGAATGAATAATTAACTCAGATAAATTTCTAAAAGATTCGTTATAAAATTTTTCGTGACTTTTTATGATACAAAGTAAGAAGAAGAACGTTAAAAAATCAAATTTTAATGAACAGTTTGTTATTCCCTTTAGATAAAAATATAGGTAGGTACATACTGAACACTTTCATTCCGTTCTCTTATCTCTTTAAGTAGATTTACCATTTTTTTTTTTTATAAAAATGCTAGCTTAGTCTTTTTGAAATGTTTAATTGAATTTTTGATGTAACCAGTGACAGCGTGAGAAAGCGATAAAAAAACCAGAAAACCTTCTAAGTTTGTTGTGTGTGTGTCCTTCTTCTTAGACCAGAGCGCGTTTTGAATCATTATCATTATCAGTTCTCATCGTAATCTCACTACAATGTACAAAAAAAAAATATGTACGCATCCAAAGCTTCCTATAAAGGATTGAATAAAGGTTATTGTAAATTTGAATTTAAGTATGAAGCCGGGTTCGTATTAATTGTCGCATCATTGTTAGGTCAATCTCTGAAAGGTTTTTCGTGTTATGTCAAACAAGCGATTAAATGAAGCGTATCGGTGAAATCACCACACAATACGTTAAAAATTATAGAGGGTGAGCCCGTGGTATATTAATTATAAATGCCTTGAAATTGTATACTTACCTTCTAGGTTTAAAGTCCATTGTTTCTTTGTCGGTACCCGTGGAATTTTTCGTTAGCTGATATAAGCGCACCTTACTTAACAGATAGGGATTTAAATGTTTTATTAAGACAGACTAGCGAATGCAATACGAACTTAAATTTAAAGAATATCTTTAAATGGAACCCACGTAGCTTTAGTTTAAGGTAACGAATTTAGTAACCCAGTCTAAACTTATGCAGGATCATTGTTTTATCAATGTTTTGTAAATATCTATGATTGGTTGATTAATTACGATCTTTTTAAAGTTGTTATAGTTTTTAAATTTATTGTATCTTTATCTTATCTTTACTAATTATATTATAAACCTGAAATAAAAGTATTTGATTGTACTTTATTGACAGACATGGTGTGTTCAACATAAATATGTTCTGAAAACACACTAGTCTTTCAATCTCTGCTACTGCAATATATACATATCTAAGAAAAATCTAAGAAAGTCCTCAAAACATATGCTTTATATAATTAGATAAAAAAAAAACATTCAACATATTTGGTAAAAGCATTACTTAAAAGGTAATATTCTATCTTCATTATTAAGTATTAGGTATTAATTATTTTACTATCAACACAATCTAAGGTACGTTGTAAACTGCTGTATGCAGCATGTTATTTGGATGAAAAGTTCAGTTTATAATGCAAAATATAAATGAGTTTACGTGTAGGTAAACATGCGCCGCGTAGTATTGCTGTGAAATAACATAAAGTTTACCATTAATCCTTAACGCGGGTCAAACCACGACAAGCTAGTATTTTATGTGATTACCTACATCTGATTTTTTTCTTCTTTTAACATAACTTATTATTTAACTACGATACCAACCGGTAATACGGTACCCGCTTATAAGAACTTAAAGCAGAAATATGAATAAATAAAGGAGAAATACTTGAAAAGTAATAACATTAATTATTTATTGTCAGCTTATTACGCAAGAACGCTTCAGAAGAAAATAATATGTAAATACCAAAACTGTTTACCCGAGTTTCGCAAACATTATAATTAAAAGTATCAATAGAACGTGAGAGTAAACGAAGTGTAATAAAGATAAAATTTATATGGCAAATGTTGAGTTTTTTTCTACGATGACAAAGCGGTGGAATGTTATCACATATTGGCTCTGATTATCTATCGCATGCATAATGCTATATAGAATCGAAGTTCTATACCCTAGGCCATGATACTCTAGTACATTCTAATTTTAATAATCAAGCAATCGTAATCTTCATTCAAATTGTCCTTTAAAAGGCAGTTTTGACGTGTTAATAACGAAATTTACGCAAAAAAAAAACAAGTGGCACAGTTGATAATTCTTACTTTTTCATACAGTGTGAATTATGTATTTTAGTACAGAATATATCAATGTTTAAATCACTATTTAGATGGATATAAAATATTTTATGTCAATCTAATGAAACTAGATAACAGTCATAAAAAATTTAAAGCCATAAAAGAAAAGGAGAGACTAGTTCATCTTTGATCGACTATAGGTACCATATATAAATCAAGCGTCAAAAGACAGGCCCACGCAACTATTGATTTCAAAGACGCAAAAAAAGATTTTTTACACTTTAAAAGTTAGCCCTTGACAGCAATCTCACCTGGGGATGACGCTGTCTAAGATGGCAGCGGGCAAACCTGTTATGAGTATGGTAAGCCCATACTTTTAATTGGTTTCTACGCAACATCGTGCCGGAACGCTGAAATGCTCGGCAACACTTCTTTGGCGGTAGGGTGGTAACTGGCCACGACCGTAGCCTCCCACCAGACCTAACCCTAGCTAGGTATCGAACCGAGGACCTCCAACTTTATAATGCGCCACGGAGACGTCAAAACAACGTCGTCGTTGAGTTACTATTACATATTCACAATGCAGACATCAAACTAATTTATTCATCTCGTTGAGTATCATGAGAGATACGTGATACAATCAAAAACGTTAAACGTATAATTCCTTATTAAAAAGGACCTTTAGGTAGGTATCCGATATTGTTCATAAATTCATAGGTAAATTTAATATAAAGTTTTATAACCGTTTCGTTACACAGGATTAGTCCCTTGTCAAGCACTACAGTGGCAGGCTCCAGTAAATCCAGGCGAAGGAGGGGCAGTAAATTATATTAGCCAAAGCTTTGAGCAACTCTCGCAAAAGCCTGAGCTTATATTGTTTAGTAAAGTACTTACCTAATGCTATTTAACTGTAGTTTAACGTAAAGTAAAGTAGCCATTTTAATAAAGACGTTCACGGACATTGCATTTATCATTTTACAGTTGCCAACCTGACCTACCTGTGGCGCATCGTGCTGTTTATCGCTAGACAGCAAAGGTTCAACAGTGCAAGTTTCTGCCCACGTCAGAAAAGACAACGCATCGTGATACCAAACAAACTTATCGTGGTGAAATATGGGCGAATATTTGTAGGTACACACAGCGTACCATGTTTTCAACATTACTACCGATACACAGCAGACCTCGTCGTCCCTTACTTTTAGAGCACCAGTGATCACCTCAGGAACTACAGGCCTGCTTGAGATCATAAGCCGACGAAGATGCGACCATCAACACAGGATTTATACCCCTATGCAAAGCACCAAATACATTGTCAGCGACGTGCAATTTATACATACATAAAAGCTGTGCTTACCATAGGAACATCTTGAGAAATAGATTCACATCATCATGATCAACGCAATGCTCATACAGAGAACGGGTCTGCTCTCAATATGAGAAGAGTTTAGCCATAGTCCACAGACAGACTGTGGCAGACTTCACACGCCTTTGAGATCATTAAGGAGGACTCTCAGGTTTCCTCGCCAAACACATATCGAACATAACCCCGAAAAGTTAGAGGTGCGTGCCCGGGATCGAACCCCAAACCTCTGTATAGGAGGCGGACTTCCTACTCTTTTTTCTTGTATACAGTACAAATTACGGCTTGACTTGACCTTGACCGCAATCTCAACTGGTGGTAAGTTATGATGCAGTCTAGGATGGTAGCGGGCTAACCTGTAAGGGTATAGTAAACCTACACACCTTATTGGTTTCTACGCGACATCGTGCCGGAACGCTAAATCGCTTGGCGACATGTTCCGTCCGTGTTGGTTTTGTGTTATTGAATGACATCGTGAGAAACCTGACCGTGCTATCTCTTCATTTTCTTTTCTTTCACTTTCATAATTCTTCTATATTATAT
Organism: Lasiommata megera; assembly: GCA_928268935.1. Lineage (NCBI taxonomy): Eukaryota > Metazoa > Arthropoda > Insecta > Lepidoptera > Nymphalidae > Lasiommata > Lasiommata megera. Next base: position 6,450,857 of record OV743312.1, read on the forward strand.
TTTCATACATCTGCATATCCAGATGGAATATCCTGTGCACGCTACATCACGTCGTCCACCCTGCGATAACCACAGAAATGACACCAAAAGACACAAGCCAGGATGGCAGGCCTGAGTCCAGACTAAGAACATTACCAGGGAAATTGAACCGTTCTAAGTAAAAGCAAAGTCAACAGGTTGGTGTTTCGTTTGTACGTGTATTCAAGATAAACGGAAGGGACGACCGCGAAACTGCAAAATGTAAATGGATCTGCCATTGATTCACTCTATACAAAATATTGTATTTTGCTAAATATGGTTGTGATGGCTTATATCGATAAGAGATTTCCTTTTGTTGCACTCCAAGTGAGCTTACAAGAATCATCATCATCATCATTTCAACCGATTGACGTCCACTGCTGGACTTAAGTATTTTGTAGGGAGTTCCAATGGCCACGGTCTTGGGCCGCTTGTATCCAGCGGCTCCCTGCGACTCGTTTGATCTCTTCTGTCCGCCTAGTTGGAGGTCGACCAACGCTAGGTTTACCGGTGCAAGGTCGCCATTCCAGCACCTTGGGACCCCAACGTCCATCGGTTCTCCAAGCTATGTGCCCCGCCCATTGCCACTTCAACTTCGCAACTCGCTGAGCTAAGTCGGTAACTCTGGTCCTTCTACGGATCTCTTCATTTCTGATTTGATCACGTAGAGATACTCCTAGCATAGCTCTCTCCATTGCTCGCTGAGTGACTCTGAGCCTTCTTATGAGGCCCATAAGTTACAAGAACAGCGATGTGGAATGTAACTTATATATTAAAGTAGATATTGTTAAATGTTTTTGCATTATCACATTAGATCAGCCCTGCCCCTTAAAAATTGAGTTGAAGAAATAAATAAATATTCTAACATATACAGAACCCACATATACAGACTCATCATAAATATATATAAAATTTAAACAATGAATAAGAGTATTCATTTGTTTGGTCTTTTAATATCATATTAGTGTTGAAAGACATTATGTTTTCAATATGCAAAGTACCTCCTATTAAATTATGTAGTGAAATATTGTCAAAGACTTGCTATTAATTACACTACATAACATTAAACCTAATGTAATTTGAAATAATTTGGTCCGGTTTAATTACATTGAAATATTTCCAATTTGTTGAAAAAACCAATAAAAATTAGTATAATCGATAGCTGTACCAACGAAAAATTTATCTCGCTAAGAACCCATGAAATTTTGGTAAAAACCGATAGCCAAAATTATTCCCATTTTGGAGTTAAATACAAAGAACCATTCAAATAATTACCTGGGTAAACTTATTAAAATAATTGGAAACATTTTCTTACTAATCACACAAAACTTCAGATTCAAATTAGACACCGAACGTGTGAACCGAGAAATTGACTTAATTTAATTAAATTTCCTAAACTTTAACACGCCGCAAAGAAGTTGCGATGTTAGGAGTTAGGCCTTTTTTGGTCCCGTTCTAATAACAAATATTAATATTAACATAAATATTCAAATTTGTTTTTAAAATTACCGTCATATTGTGGTGACGTCTAAAAGAAATATAATTACGTTCTCTAGGTTCTAATATATATAAAAAGTGTATTAACGCAGTATCTTTATTAGTAATTTGTTCCAATGGATAAGGAAAAAGTATATTTATATTAAAAAAAACATTTTCAATATTAAATTCATTTTGTGTTATATACCTGTGTGGCCTGCTTTCTTCTTCGGATTCCTCTTTCAAAAACGAAGGCTGCAAACTGAAGCGTCTCCGGAATTGGTGTCTGCCTTTCATATTGCTCAATTCAAAGTCCACTTAACACATAATACCGTCACTGGTAAATGCGCACGTTGTATAGCGATACGAAAATTGCGCCCTGGAAATACGTGTGCACCCGGGAACAGTCGAACGGCGAGTGACGACAGGGACGCTTGAGCTCTTGGGGTATCGTTTCGCCGCGCTTGAAAAATGAAGCCTACCACAACGACAATTATACCAACTTGTATTAGAGAATTGCCCAATTATTTATTACCTTGATTATTATTATCTCACTTGAATCACCGAGGATTAAGAACAGAATGATTAAAACTAGTTTCAACTTTCACGTTCGCAATATGTTTTACGATCGATTTTCACAAGATTTTATCGCCAAAGATATCAAATCTGAGCGTTGATTAGGCATAGGCATACCTACCTCATTTCACGTTGCGTAAATTATTTCGTCTAAAGTATAGCATTCCAATTGAATACTAAAGTACTATTATTAGTTAAATCCATGATGTCTCACGACACGTTTCGATATTGTTTTTTTTTAAATTGATAATAATTAAAATTAAATTATAATGGTCACAACTGTTCATTGAAGCAAAAGCGTGAACAGCGTTAGTATTCAGAGATCAAAGACGTGCCGCCAAGCGATTTAGCGTTCCGGCACGATGAGGCGTATAAACCAATTAGGAGTATGGTATTTACCATACCCCTAATAGGGTAGCCCGCTACCATCTTAGACCGCATCATCACTTACCATCAGATAAGATTGCCGTCAAGGGCTAACTTGTAGTAAATAAAAATTAAATGAGAGAGTTCGTTCTTGATTGGGTTTGCCCTTTTTCGCGGAAGAACGTAACAAATTAACGTAAAAAAAATTTCAAAACAGATGGGATCTGAGCACAGTAACTGTGGCAATATTTTAACCCGGGAAAACCAATTAGCATGTTTGAAATAACGGTCGTTAGCTAATAATTAATAATTTGACTACAATAACTTAATTAATTTATATACGTTTTTCTGATTTCAATTAAAAAAAGGTGCGTGTTGGATACATATTTGATTATTAGATTTCTTATACAGGGTTCAGTGGTTGCTCGAGCTTCGCTTTTAAAATTGAAAGTTTCACCAACCCTAAACAATATTCCGTGGAAATGGAAAAATATATTGAACATTTAACTCCTCCAAATCCTCAGCAAAATCCTGATGGCATTTCGTGAATAACAAAGTAGGTAATCCTGACAAAGTCTGCGTACGCCTGTTGCTTCGAAATCGCTCTACATCTCTACTCTATGGATGCCTATAGCTTAAGGGTCTATTCGGACATTTTGGGGGAACTTTATCTACAAATTCGATTTAATTTTCTAAGTTTATTAATTAATTCAGGGCTGTTGTTTAAATTTTTCTATTGAATTGAAGTTTTTATTTTGTAATTAAGTATAAGATTACTATTTAATTTAAATTAAAATCAAATCAAAAATAGAATTATTCATGCATGCATGCATCATCTCACATAGTCAATAATAAATTATAATTATCTATGAAGTTAGAGGAACTTATTGATAGACAGACATCTATAAATAGAAAATAAAATAAAATAGAAATAGATAATAATAGAAATGGAAAATAAATAGTAGATACCTATATACTTGATATAGGTAATTTAATAAATTACCTAAATGTTATGGAGTCACAATAATTGTACAACTAAAGGAAACACATAACAGCAAAGATATAAATATATATAAGATATTATATGCTATTCCACTATTCGATAAGTATCTGTTTTTAATAACAAAAACTTCTCAGTAACTACGCGGAATTGGAAATTTTGTGTTGTTCACACCCAGTGCCTACGTAGTGCAAAAGCACGCTACGAACATGGGGCAATAATATGAACAAATTAGAGAAAGAATTTAGAGAAATTATGGCATATTTTCAATAGATAATGGTATGGTGAAAATTTATGAATGTGTGTAATTGAATGCGGTGAATGTTAGTGTATATGTAAATGTTTGTCAAAGTGTATGTATTATAATATTGTGTGTGTGTGTGTGTGTGTGTTCTGTTTCATCATATGTAAGAGTTAAGAGCCATTTAAGACATTTCTTTTTTAATTTAAAAGAAGTTAACGGGTATATGTTATTGTAAAGATGCTTCAGCTATACGGCTTTAATCTACACAAACAGAACGAGAGACCTTATGGCATTCTCCGGAATACGGATATGCCAACTAAAGCCAACTAAGCTAAGTCAAATCTATTTTTCATGCACGGAACAGACGCTTGCATGTTTGAGCCATTGCGTCGCATTTTCCCTAGAGGTACGTATAAAACTTTAAATAGTAACCTTATCTTTAAAAAATAGCAAAATCATTACTAATAAACAAATTATTAGGTTTATCTACGTTTAAGTTTCATTCACACCTTGGTCCCAAGTTCCGAAGGATGCCAATTTAAGGAATATATTATTACTTTTCAATTCAGTAATAATATATCTGGTCCACATGCCAAGTTCTGCTACAATAAATGTGGTACTGTAGTGGAACAAAGCTATGTATGGCATTGGATAGCAAGGATCAAATTTCGGATTGGAAAGCCTAAACCATAGACTGCATCATGACTTACCATCAGGAAATGTTGTGGCTATCGAATAAAAACGCTTTTATAAATCCAAGCGGGTTTTATGTAAAAATATAAAACGACCAATGCCTAAATGAAATCTCGAAGGCCCCTCTTGAATAATAAAGTACCCCTAATGAAGAGTAGGGGAATGCTTGCTGTTCCAATATCGCAAACCTACCGCTAGCGTAAAATCTAAAATGTTTGTTCCAGAGAAAATAATGGAAAAATATAAGAAAGACAAAACCTGTGTAACATCCCGGTAGCTTTTAAATAATAAAGTACTATAAACATACGACAGGCTAAGGCAAGTTACAAGTATTTTGTTGACGTGACATTTTGCATTACAACATTAGACAAACATAGTGGAAAATAAGGCAATAGAATTACGTTCTATTAATTTATTAGAATTTAATATTCTATCATTTTTTTTTTTACATTACAAGTTAGCCCTTGCCGGCTTTTTCATCTGGTGGTAAGAGATGATGCTGTCTGGGATGGTAGGAAATTAACCTGTTAGGAGAATGGTACACCCACGCTCCTAATTGGTATCTACAAAAATTATTCGAATGATATTTATCCCATTGCTGAGCGAAGGCCCTTTCTAGTAGTACAGAACTTTCGCAGCTTTCCTCTATGCTATATATAGCCTGCTTTGAGAATAACAGGGACGGATAGCTTAATATTATCCCAGGCTGATCATCGCCAATTTGTTACCTGTTGATGACAATTTCTTAATGAAAAAACTCAATCTTTTTCGGCAAGTTTTTCAGGTAGTTATTATCATCATCATCATGGTCAACCCATTACTGGCTCACTACAGAGCACGGGTCTTCTCCCAATATGAGAAGAGTTTTGGCCATAGTCCACCACGTTGTCCATGTGCGGATTGGCAGACTTCACACGCCTTTGAGAACATTATGGAGAACTCTCAGACGTGCAGGCTTCCTCACGATGTTTTCCTTCGCCGTTGAAGAAAGTGATATTTTAATTTTTTTTAAACGCACATAACTCCGAAAAGTTAGAGGTGCGTGCCCGGATTCGAACCGCCACTCTCTGTTTAGGAGGCTGACGCCCTAACCACTAGGCTATCACCGCTTTTTGTCCCAGGGTAATCATCGCCAATTTACTACCTGGCTGTTGATGACAATTTCTTAATGAAAAAACTCAATCTTTTTCGGCAAGATCAGCGACCATTTTTTCAAGTAGTTATAAAAATTATTAATTGAAATAATGGAAATTTAAAAAACTGTCATACCAAATAGAAAATATATCTGTGCAGAAAGGTTTAAAACGACGGCTTTATATGGGGTGTGAGGCAGGATTAGGTGTAACAACTTTTTGTCGCACACACGTCCTTTGTGTGCTCTCGCTCTTACAACTTCGCTTGTTGTATCAGCCTGTTGCTCCAAAACCACCCTACCTTACCCTCCAACTAGGAGGCGAAATGAGATGAAACACTTAGTTCGGCGTCCTACCAACTTGTGTTGCAATCAGCTTATCGTTATAAGTCGTTTTTAATTGGATGGTAAAGGTACGAAAACTACGTTTTTAGTGGTTTTGGGATAATTGCATATAAAAGGAGAAGGGTTTTAGATACAGTATAGGTAAATTGTAGTAGGTGTATGCTTTGTTATAACTCGTCCCTAAATGTTTTTAAGTCGAGATTAAAGAACCACTATCTCTCTTCTCTATTCTCTGATTAATTTAAATAAAATGTACATTGTTAACTTCATTTTTTTTACAATATAAATACTATTGTGGACGAATGTGCCGGCGACCCGAATACCCTGTTAAACCCAGCGATGCTCTTTTGCCAGGGTTCATTCTGGACACCACTCAGGCAACCGGTGAGTGCCGCATACCCGGCCCCGTTCTCTTTGCGCCACTTCCGGAGAAGATGCGTAAACGCATTTCACAGCGTTCAAAAAACACATACATGAATACATTAAATGCTTATAACTTCTCCTCTATTCTTCTATTCTGTATGTATATAGTACATTTCACCATTCATATTCATATAATGATATGAAAATTAGTACCAGAAAGTTTAGTCAGTGAAATGTTACAGTCATATTTCCACCTCTACCGTGTTAATGCGTTTATAAAAAAAGAAAAAGAATCAATACAGTTTAAGTCCACTTCTCCTATTTATTAAAAATCCTTCATTTATCCATCCGTTATTTATTTTTTAACTATTTATTCTTTATTTGTACACCACATCAAGTAAAAATAGAAATAATACGAAAAACAGAAACGAGAAGAAGCAGGATACAAAACTCCTTTACTACGTTAATTTAATCAAGTCAATATAATGAATATGGAGACAACCTTTTTATTTCATTTATCGATTGCATATCGTCTGCAGTACCGTCGAGTACTTACCCTTGAGAATAAAGGAACGTTTATTTTTTACACCTCCCTATTTAAAGCAAAGCTTTGGAACGTCGAGAGAAAAATAAAGTCAACAAAACATAAACTTTACCTCACATAATGGTTAATGTTTGACGACCTCCGTGGTGCAGCGGGCGCGCTGTAGTGCGTTTGGAGGTCCTAGGTTCGATTCCCGGCTCGAGTTTGGTCTGGTTGGAGACCTCGGTAGGCTAGGTAGGTAGTTACCACTCTACCGACAAAGCAGTGACGTGTAGAAACCAATTAGAAATATGGGTTTATCATACCCCTAACAGGTTAGCCCGCTACCATCTTAGACCGCATCATCACTTCCCATCTGGTGAGACTCCGTCAAGGGCTTTAAGCTAGCTTAAAGTAGCGACTAGGTAAAATTCTATTTTGAGTAAGCGATTAGCAAAAAAAATCTTTCAGAACGCATAATATATTTAAAATCACCACTTTCCTATCGCTTTCTTTCTAGCTTGTAGCAATGCGAATCTATTCTACGACTAGAACGCAAACTTTTATTACTTTTCATATCCTGATGATACGTTTATTTAGCTTCTAGAAATGAATCCCATACTATAAGTTGATTGTGTCTCACTTGAAATTGGAATTGACCTTTCATATGAAAAAGTCATACAAAATTATGAGATACGTGCGAATATTTCATGCTATATTTATTTTCTATCCGGGAAGTGGTTAAGTGATCTAAGCAGCACACTCGCAGCTGGGCATTGTTATTGATGGTGTGTTTGATAAATTACGTAATAACTCATTGTGGTCCCATTGGCTTATGTGGATATCTAAGCTTTCGCCACAACGTTGCGGGGATGGGGTCCTCCAATACGGAAGGATAGCGGAAACTTTACCCCTTTTATTTTACTTGGTTTACTGTAATTTATGATGCCCTTTAGGTAGATATACAAACATAGCATGTCTCTTTTTTATATTTACGAACGAACCGATGGGTCACCTGATGTTAAATGATTACTGTCAACCATGAACATCCGTAACATCGATGCGATGAGAAGCTACCGATAGAGCACATTACGAATCGGATTCTTTACCGCATCATACAGGAACGCTGGATCGCTCTGGGGTATGACCTGTATCAGTCGAGTGGTAACTAGCCACTAGACCAGACTTCAAAATGGGAAAACCCACTTTATGATATGCACTGCCCCACGCAGGTCTTCGTTTTGGACAAATAAAAGCAATAACCAATATCGTCCTCAGTCTATTGTGTCTTACTACTGGGCACAGGCCTCTTCTGTCACAAGAGAAACGGTTTTACTCTGCTTGCAAGGCACGTGGCTGAACAGCGCCAAGTTCCTCAATCCAGGTTGACACTGAAAATTTCTTACGAGTAAAATTCAATACCTATTAACTCTTGGCCTGACCGGCGAGTAGAGCCCAAGTAGAGATTAACTAGTGGTGTTTACCTTAAAGCCTACCCTAATGTTTATTTTGTATGTAGAGCTTTGAAAGGTGTATTGGCACACTTTTACCTTACGGAAATCTAACGTAATAAACGTAGTTTCGGGTTAAGCAATAATTTGAGGGTTTTCGGATGAATTGGATAAACTAAACCGTCTGGAGGGTTCGGGTGTCGTAAACTATATTGAAATAAGAACCAACAGATGAAGAAGATATGGACGCCTGTCCATTCTGCTTTGTGTAGACTTAAATATAATGTTTCTTTCATGTTGTTTGTACACAAAATCCTTTCTTTTTTGTCTAAAAAAGGTTTATAGACTATATTACCGAGCGCTTTTGTTTTTTTCTTGAAAATACACGTTTTATGCTTACACGATAACGTATTTCCTCATAAAAGGTTATGTAATATTTATAAATGGTTCTAACGTATTTTCTCTCAGTAAAGATCGATGATCGAAACAAATTATAATAATGTAGCTCTTAGGCATCTTACCAAGAATGAATAATGTGAGATAGGGTACCATATATAATTTATATAACCTAAGGAAATTCCTACCTAGTTAGAGGTAGAGTTATAAGGTTAGTAGTTATAGGCGTTTAGCGGTAAAATTTACTCACTATCTTATATATACGGTTTTTATTGAATTACCAAAGATACACTGTCTTGATTAGTTTTTGTTAGCGAGGTGTTGAGATAATTAATCGTTTTGTGAGTTAAATACTTTTTTTCGAATTGTATTAATTTCGAAAAGTGTTCCTTTGGAACGGGATATCCGATGCTTATCGACTACTGTCTAATGATACTCTAGCCTAAATAGCTCCCAGCGTTCGACGGATGTCATACACCCATCGGCTCAGCTGACTTCATCTTCTTTGTTTGCCGTCCCTGGGATATTGTCACTCTGTTGCTTCACAGGCTGTATCTGGCAAAGCGTAATTTTTTCGCGTTAGTTACTTTAGTATTTGTGCATAAGGCCTTATTTCAGACCTGTGAGAAAAGAGGCTCAGCTGACTTCATCTTCTTTGTTTATCGTCCGTGGGATACTGTATTGTCACCCTGTTGCTTCACAGGCTGTATCTGGAAAATTTACGTATTTTATTTCGCGTTAGTAACTTTGGTATTTGTACATAAGGCCTCATTTCAGACCTGTGAGAGAAGAGGCTCAGCTGACTTCCTCTGCTTTGTTAGCCGTCCCTGGTATACTATATTGTCACCCTGTTGCTTCACAGGCTGTATCTGACAAATTTGCGTTTTTTTCGCGTTAGTTACTTTGGTATTCGTACATAAGGCCTCATTTCAGACCTTGTTTTTTGGCTTTACTCCCAACATACATCGGTTTCCATTGCACACTGATATTTCTAAAGATTAATTCGGTGGTGAAGTACTTAGTTTCGTTGTAGTCTAGCAATGTAAAATACATAAAATATCAAACTTTTGTCAACGGTTTCTCTTTGGATATTCTTTAGATTTTTGTTTAGTATTATTAGGGTATTTTGTATATATGTATGCTGTAATATATTCAGTTAAAAATATACATTCAAAACAAAAAAAAATATGTTACTTGTATTTAATCTTTGGTAATAATTGTATACTGTGCTTTTATTGCAGGAATGTTAAAATTCCTACTTATTGATGCTTACAATTATGTCACCCATGTAAAAGAGGTTCTAAATTATAGAATAACTATAAGTTTCTAAACACATTGATGATAATACGAGTATACAAACATGACGTAACTGCAAAAGTTCTATATTTGACCCTTAAAAACCTTGATTTGAGTACAAAAATTACTGAAGCGTAATAAATCATCGACGGCACAGAACATAGAAACAGTTGGGTCTTTTTATTCCGGAAGCTCTGATAAATCATGCGATATTTCATTGTTCTTGTATCGTGCCCTCTGAACTTTCTGGCGGTCAATTTATCTTTATGTATACCTACTGAAAATGATACCTGGGGAGGGTACTTCTCGAGAACTAATTTACAGGACGGATCGATTACTTTCCACTGACAAGGAGATATCCAATACTGCGTGCGAGTAATTAATTTCGAGACTCGTTACCCTTCAGTTTAGAGAGGAACTGTACGAGTCATGTATCGTACAGGGCACGCGCGTATTCACATCAGCACTTTTACATCGCTTTACTCAAATCGTAGTATAAAGCGCCAGTACACGTTCAGCACTCATAAACAGCGGTATCACTTGCTTCAACGGTGAAGGAAAACATCGTGAGGAAACCTGCACACCTGAGAGTTCTCCATAATATTCTTAAAAGCGTATGAAGTCTGCCAATCCGCACATAGCCACGTGGTGGACTATGTCCAAACCCTTCTCATATTGAGAGGAGATCCATGCTCTGAAGTGAGCCGGTAATGGGTTATCTTGATGATGATGATGATGATGATACAGCGGTAGTCTACACATCAACATTAGTTACTATGTTGTGTAATATATAATAATCGGTTATTCTTTGACTATCAGCGATTTCTTCCTATCTAAATCTCAAGTTGTGTACGGAACTTCTTACTAGCTGATGCACGCTTCAGCCACGTATATAAATGATTTTGAAAATCCAGTGGGAATATGAAACCTTGAATCAAGTCAGAAAATGAACGGGCGACCAGGATGGGCGGTTCGACAGAGTATTGAGCATTTTTTGTTGAAAGTTCATAGGAGTAATTAAAGGTCAAAATCGCATTCTTAGTTAAAACAGAAACTTCCTTTTTATATGTGTGTGAATTAAATATCGTTAAGTCTTAAGTAATGGGTTTGCTGCCGTCCACTAAGAAGCTCTGTTCTATGTCTCAAATAATATTCAACTGCTCAACACGAAATTTGGAAAAAACTAAAATGATAATAAAATGTTTTTAAAATACAAAATTACTGTCGTTTTGACATCCCCTATCCCTCTGCTCTGTTATTTAAAGCCTGTCCCGGAATTTAAGTGTACTGAATTTCGTTTTTATTAGTTGAGTAGTTTGTTTGCGTGAACAGACAGACAAAAATATAAAGTTAACGAAACGTCTATTTTAGGTTCTTTATCGATATCGACGAATCGTATTCTAATATAATTTCTAAAATTTCCCACAAAATTATAAAATATACTGAAATCGTCCAGTTACAATTTGACTATAAGTACAGATATCCGAATAAAGCTTTGCAGGGTGAAATTTGGTAAAAAATAGAACAAATGATTCTCTTAAAACTGTAGATACATAATAATCTACAGTACCTTTTTAACGTTTGTTTGGTGAAAACTACATATGTTGATGATGTTTTTTTTATACACTACAAGTTAGCCCTTGACGGCTATCTCACCTGGTGGTAAGTGATGATGCTGTCTAGGATGGTAGCGGGCTAACCTGTTAGGAATACGGTAAACCCCCCACTCCTAATTGGTTTCTATGCGATATCGTGCCGGAACGCTAAATTGCATGGCGACACGTCTTTGTCGGTAGGGTGATAACTAGCCACGGCCCCATCAGACCAGACTCGAGCCGGGAACCCAGGACCTCCAACTTTATAATGCGACAGCGCATGCACTGCGCCACGGAGGTCGTCGAACGTAAAAATAATCATAATTTATACCTATAAATTCAAATTCAAATAATCTTTATTCAAATAGTCCTTTAAAAGGCGCTTTTGACGCGTCAATAATTTACATAGTAGTGATTTGATGGTGATAACTACATTCGTAAACTTAAAACTAAAGCTATGAGGGTTCCAAACGCGCCCCGGTCTAAGAAGAAGCCCACAACAAACTTAGCCAGGTAAATTTTCTTTTTGTTCTCACCATCTCACATGCCACTTAAAATTATATTAAGAGCTATCTTATTAGAGCAATATTTCACACCCATGCTTGTTTATCATTTACATAATCCTTATATAAAAGAAACAGCTAATATCTCATACTTATACCTACCTACATGAGAACTGTTTCAATAATAAAAACATATACGAAAGAAATAACTCAAACGTTTATAAATTCAAATTAAAGACAATGTTAAACTTTTCAAGGCTATGAATATTTAAATAATCTTTGAAAACAAAACAGCTTTTAAAGTGTACGATCTTCAGATTTTGGGGCCAAGTATTATTTGTGTGGCCGTTATGTAAATATTTAATTTCATGGTTAAATCTTTGTCTTGCTTATGAATCGGTATTTATGAACATTTTTTTAAGTTTATAAAAGATTTTTTTTATATACACCACAAGCTAGTCCTTGACGGCATCTCACCTGATGGTAAGTGATGATGCGATCTAAGATGACAGTGAGCTAACCTGTTAGAGGTGTGGTAAACCATACATACATACTCCTAATTGGTTTGTACACGACATCGTCCCGGAACGCTAAATCGCTTTGCGACACGTCTTTGTCGGTAGGGTGGTAACTAGCCACGGCCGACGCATCTCACCAGACCAGACTCGAGCCGGGAATCGAACCCAGGACTTCCACCTTTACAATGAGACAGCGCGCACGCTGCTCCACAGAAACCGTCGAATACATCGATTACTTTTAAGAAGCAGTTAGTTATATACAAGTACAGTTAAAAGATATAAGATATTCATGAAGAATCTGGGCAATAGGTATACTTCCGCATTTGTTTAGTTTAATGAAAACTTATGTCTATATACACTGGTATATAGTTGGACCAGCTATACCGGTTGCTTTTACGGGGAAAAAGTTTCTAATAATGAATAGAAGCAGGCGTTACTTTGCGGAAGTCCATGATAAACAACAAACAGCAAGTATAATTTGCTATATTCCGCCGACAACTTCACAAGCGCGAAAAGTAAAATACTTTTCGCGCTTGTGAAGTCAACATCTCCTGAGGATGATCCGGTGTCGGGTCGAAACGTGCGTAGAGGTTATAGTGGAAGATTTTGTGTGGTGTTATATTATACAAATCTCCCGGTTGTCGGCGGAATATAGCAAATTATACTTGCTGTTTGTTGTTTGAAAAAGTTTCTATTTGCCATTCTAAGATTACAATATGCCAAATCTGTTTCCAGGATTCAAACTATCTATGTGCTAATTTTAGTGTAGTAAACAGACACACTTTTGCATTTATAATATAGTAGTCCTACCGTAACCGGCGTAGTTTGCTATGAGGGTACGAATGCAGTTACCACCAACAACTCACTATTATGTAAGTTATTGACGCATCAATGAGCCTTTTAAAGGATTATTTGAAAAAAAATATGATTGATTGATTGACTATGGATAACTAAATTATATAATTTATAGCGGGTGCCCCAAATTTCATCCGCCTAGAATTTGCAATACGTCAAAATTTTCTAAATGACGGAATTTCATATAAATTTTCACCGTCTATTATATATACTAGAAAATAATCTACCGAATTTGTGAGTTAATTCTTATTTTTCACCGACATTTATTGACTTTTGACAGCAAATTTAGTTTGTTATTGATCGAAGGGTCGAAGTGACTGCTTTGTTTTAGATTTCCTCTAAGTAGGTTAGATAAATGACCGCCCACGCTTCCTCGCTCCCTCAACCTATCAAAAAGTAAATTATTAATGAAATCGTTTTAAATGTAAATATATCCATAAATCAATACTTCAAGCGTACAAACTTCTTACGGCTTACGGTATTCGATTGCAAACCTAAGCACCTCCTGCCACTGAGATTGATTATTGAAAAGGATTTGAACGAAATAGGATTCCGAGTCGAGGCTACACGGGTTAATGCCAACATGACGAAGATTAAGTTTATATCGCTATCGCTTTAGAATTAGAGTGTTGGTTTACGCGAATAAAATTATAGATAAAAGGAAAGTTGTATGGTAATGAAGTTCTATCGTAATTAAATAAAGGCTTCCTACGAATATAATTTTCGACGACCTCCGTGGCGCCGTGCGTGCGCTGTTGCATTTCAAAGTTGGAGGTCTTGGGTTTGATTCCCGGCTCGAGTCTGGTGGGAAGCTACGGCCTTGGCTAGTTACCACCCTATCGACAAAGACGTGCCGCCAAGCGATTTAGCGTTCCGGCACGATGTCGCGTAGATAACAATAAGGAGTGTGGGTTTACCATTTGCCTCTAACAGGTTAGTCCGCTACCATCTTAGATTGCATTGCCGTCAAGGGCTTTAACTTGTAGTGGATAAAAAAAATCCCGTACCCAAAAAATTCATGCGTTCGAGTAATGCTGCCGATCCTCGCAAATATTTTACAGTAGAATGTCAGCTAGCAATAGCTATTAGCTGCAATTTGGACACAATAGCTGACTGGATCGAATTCGGCACTTGTTAAGCTGGAAATCGATCACTGATGAATTGAACGGCAAACTGTGTTCGTTAGGAGGTATGACCATATACCATCTCAATAATAATCACGGTTTATTTATCCATAAAAGCGGTGATAGCCTAGTGGTTAGGGCATCAGCCTCCTAATCAGAGGTCGGCGGTTCGAATCCGGACACACACCTCTAACTTTCCGGAGCTATGTGCGTTTAACAAAATTAAAATATCACTTGCTTCAACGGTGAAGGAAAACATCGTGAGGAAACCTGCACGCCTGAGAGTTCTCCATAATGTTCTCAAAGGCGTGTGAAGTCTGCCAATTCGCAGATGGCCAGCGTGGTGGACTATGGCCAAACCCTTCTCATATTGAGAGGAGACCCGTGCTCTGTAGTGAGCCGGAAATGGGTTGATCATGATGAAGATGAAGATGATGATGATTTATCCATAATTAAATCATACAAATAGCAATTATTAAATCTCAAGCTAAAGTTTCTAGATTATACAACATTCTGTTAAAGTGGGTTGTAATAATCATAATTATTAGTTTCGCAACATGGACAATAGAAGGTAAATAATAATACATAATATCAATATATTTTTCCTGTGAATTTTCTGACAAGCTATACGAATTAATTCTTAGTAAAAGTGACTGTTATTTCCTAATAACAGCTCATATAATTGATCAAATTAAATCAGAAAACAAAACTACGATTTAAAATATTTGTATAATATGAGTGAAAAAATATTCCTTAATATTATGCTTTTAATACATATTTTTATTTTACTTATTAGTTGTTATTCAAAACATATCAAGAAATGCAGTTATAAGTGAAATTATTGAAAAAATATTACTACCATAGTCTTGTTTGCTAAATTTTATTTAAAAAAACACATAATTCCAACGTCACCACTATAAAACACGTAGCGCTCGTAGTGCGCTATTCTGCGTAGCATGACACGCTCGAAGTAGGTAGCATCTCTGCGTATGCATGAGCTGTCTTGCTGTAATAATAAAGGCTAAGAGTAGTTTAGTGGGCAATGAAGAGAGCTATGATCGTTATACCTCTGCGTGATCAAATCTGATATGAGATCCATTCAAAACAACTGACAGGGCTTAAGGAGATGCGAAACTAAACCAAAATTAAAAGCGAGTTGAAATAATACAAAATAAATGTGTACACTACACACTGTTCTTTTTTGACTGGTAATAAGTCTTTCTTGAACGAAAACTTGACGAATTTAACTTAAGTCCGAAAGCTAATAAAGAGAAAGAAATAAAAGCTTGTATTAGGGCTATCTATCTTTATCATTGTTCTTTATCTTTATTCAAATCGGCCTTTTAAAGGCGCGTTTATCCATTATGTAAGCCAGTTTTCCCACACAAACCAAATCATAGAAAAACACTCAAAATAATTGACTACGACCACAGAATAACAAATAAGACAATTTAAATAAACCTGTTGGGAAGACATTAAAATATTATTAGTAAATTGGAAATACCCTAAGCCACAGAATAAGAAATTTGTTCTTCGTAGGTACTTACGAGTAAAGATCTATAAGAAAAATAAAAAGTCAATTTACGATGGTATTCGAAAGGCGGTAAAATATTTACATTCGTAACGACTTGGCCTCGTTAGCTATATAAATATTAAAAGGGAACGAAATAATTATGTTTTATATTGGAATAGATTTATTGTCTTAAAACTTATATTCATAGCTATCGTGTGTTAAACACGTCTTTCGTAGAAATTTCTTAACAAAATATGATATTCTTGTAAACTATGATGTGATATTTAATAGACTAATTAATTCCCCTTGTCTACAAAGATGAGAACACAGCTAACGAATAACACTCATTTGGTAATCAACCCCGATAATAATGCCTTAATTTTCAAGCTCCTAATTATTCAAGTGCGAAAAGCTTTAATGCAACCTTTCAGCATATCCGGAAACTTTTAAATGAATAGTCATTTCCAAACGCACTATAATACATGTATTTTCGGTATTTCGTTCAACTTTCTTAAATCTATAATTGAGACGCGAACGTTTTTTTATACACAACAAGTTAGCCCTTGACGGCTATCTCGCTTAGTGGTAGGTAATGATGCTGTATAGGATAGTAGCGGGCTAACCTGTTAGGAGTATGGTAAACCCACGTTTCTAATTGGTTTCTACACGACATCTTGCCAGAATGCTAAATCGCTTGGCGACACGCCTTTTTCGGTAACCACCAGACCAATCTAATCGAACCCAGGACCTCCAACTTTATAATGCGACAGCGCACACACTGCACCACGGAGGACGTCGAATGAATTATCGTGAATATTGGATTACTTTCTATCTACACCTAAAAAATCTAACTTATAATGTGTTTTTTAATAATTATTAAAACTTAGAACCTTCTTATTTTATTTTATTTCTTGCAGCTGTAGAGTATCTTCATATCTCTTCAAAGATTAGTTTTTTTATTTTTTTTTTTCAGATAGTGGTTTGAGAATTTACAATTTTACATGTGTTTGTTAATTATGTATGAATTTAACTATTTTGTTTGGATAAATAATTAGCAAAAAAAGGTAAAACTTTTGTTTATGTATTTGTGGCTATATTTGATTAAAAAATCTTTCAAACCTTTTCAAAGATTGTGCCTAAATGCTTTACAAAATTAGTCAAAAATTGAATGACGAGAATGATCCTTTAAAAAACTTATACTTATCTTTAACATTAACAATGAGAAAAGTTGTGATTAATGACTTTTTAATGTTTAACGCCTTGTGCTGCAATATAGCTGCAGAGATTCTTAGCTACTTCATACTTCTCGAATAAAATTATGATAATAAATCTTGAAGTTACGCGGGGGAAAACTTTGAATTCTTCTTTCTATTTGTTGACAGTATCCCCATGTACTATACAGTCAGATCTTTCTTCATAGGTTTATTTTGTTGGCTTCTATATTTTATTTCAAATTTTTTATTACACAACATACAAATATCCGTGTTAGTCTAGTCCCAGAGGATATAGCATTGGCATTCAATTAGCAGACTGATTTGCATCTTTAACATTTTAGGCGTTTTAAGCAATTAAATATGAAGAAAACATCGTGAGGAATCTTGCATGTCTGTGAGTTCTCCGTATGTTTCAAGGACATGTGTAGTCTACCAAGCTGTAATAGCCTAGTGGTTAAGACTTCAGCCTTCTTATCAGAGGTCGGGGGTTCGAACCACGCACCTATAACTTTTCGAAGAAGTGCGTTTTTATGTTATTAAAATATCACTTGCTTCAACTGTGAAGGAAAACATCGTGAAGCAAGTGATATTTTTTTTTTTTAAACGCACATAATTCCGAAAAGTTAGAGGTGCGTGTCCGGATTCGAACCGCCGACCTCTGATTATAAGGCTGACGCCCTAACCACTAGGCTATCACCGCTTCACTAGGCTATCATCGCTTCACTAAACTATCACCGCTTCAATAGGCTGTCAGCGCTTCAGTGTATTAGACGGGTTGTAATACATCAATATACCGATATAACACCACACAAATATTATACTTTCCTGCACTAGAGACATTACAATTTCCAAGCATGTGTGCTGTAAGCACTCCGTTCCCGTGGAGATACAGCGGGGAGCATTTAGAATATAACGCGAGTACAAAAGCGAGTGCTACAATTAAGACCACGAGATGCTTTTAGCTTAGTCGCTACACGGCTTTACAAAAAATATTTAACTAAACATAAGCAACCTCCTTTATGAAGCGGTACGTTTATACAGTATCAGTGATGCCTTTGTTACATTTTCTCGTGTGAATATTACATTTTACATGCCTCAATTATGTTAAGCCCGAACTTAGTGACGTCAGTCTGAACTCCAGTCTTGCAAGTTAAATTTGACCCGCTTCTCTGTTGCCGAATGGACTGAAATTTTGCATGCACATAACACTTAATACACACTTAACATACATTACAACGCAATGACAGAATAACAAGTTAGTACATATTAAGTTAGCTGAAAGATGAAAATAGTATTTCTGACATAAAACAAAGCAAACCCGTCAGGTTAGGGATATTTTGATTTATCTAGACAAAAATCGTTCTTGGACCTCATGATTAATAAAAGCTTGTTTAAAAAACCTTTTGGAACAAAGTTCCTTGCGGCAGGCTTGGAGGAGATAGGGACTTTGCTGCGCAACTGAACTAAAAAAATGTGATAGTAAAACCGTAAGAAAAAGTCCGTGGAATAAAACCGTTAAATGAGACGTGCGCAGGCGCGACAGTCGTATACACAAGCGAGTAGTGTATAATACCTTTCTCTTTCTCCCTCTTTAATTATTTCTATTTCTATGTAATTTTATCTTGTCAAACAAAAATAAAGAGACATATTTTGTTATTTTAGTTGATAATTTGAATTACGATTTTTTTATGTACTTAAATAAAAACTAATCAGCAAAATTTAAGAGAAAAATCAAGAAAACTTACATACAATTGAGCACTATTTATTTTTTGCAAATTGTGTCGATTCTACATTAGCAGAAGGTACTTCGTTCCTACCTGGTGTCCCACGACACCACATCTTTTTTGTTTATTTTTTATGTCGTGGAGATATCCTAATTGCCTATGAAGTTATACGTACGGTAATTTTACCTAATTGCCTGTTATAGGAGAGTCCTACCGTCTAAAACGCAATACAATTTATATACTTACATAAATTGAGTATTTTACAAATTTTTACTAATACTTTTAAAATTCACCGCCCAAATTTTGTTAGAAAGATTTTAAATAGACCAGGCCATATTGGCGTGAATGAAAATAAGTTTGATTGTGGATGATTTCTTGACTTAATTTGTCCATTGTTTTAACGTTAACTAAATACCACTTTGGTTTAAGTTTTGGCTTGAATAGGATACTAGGTACTCGCAGCTAGAAACTAGGTTCGGAAAGCTGTTTCGACAAGTTCAGTAATTGAGTTCGCTGCACTGCTCCTTCATCCTTGTTGTATCGACCCTACGTCAAATTGTCTCGCAGCAAACTATGGAAGAGCATTCGCACACTCTATATATCGTAATAATATATATCTTTTTTTTATCCACTACAAGTTAACCCTTGACGGCAATCTCACCTGATGGTAAGTGATGATGCAGTCTAAGATGGTAGCGAGCTAACCTGTTAGGGGTATGGTAAAGCCATACTCCTAATTGGTTTCTACACGACATCGTGCCGGAACGCTTAATCGCTTGGCGACACGCCTTTGTCGGTAGGGTGGTAGCTAGCCACGGCCGCAGCCTCCCACCAGACCAGACTCGAGCCGGGAATTGAACCCAGGACCTCCAACTTTATAATGCAACAGCGCGCGCACTGCGCCGCGGAGGTCGTCAGATTACGATAGGGTATTAAAGTTTTTGAGAACTTTAAACAACAACTTTTTCCTGAAATCAGTGCTTATAGAGATTCGGAGAGGCCTGGATACCATCGACCGCATTTATACCTAGTGGGAGGTTATACAGAGGGCTAAAGAATATAATTAGCCACTTTGCTAAGCGTATGTAATCTATGATGGAGCCATTATTGCGACGAAAAATTAGGCTGTGTTTAGGTCACTGTTGCGATGCCGCTTCGACTGTAAATTCAATCATCATGATCAACCCATTGCCGGCTCACTACAGAGCACAGGTCTCCTCTCAATATGAGAAGGGTTTGGCCATAGTTTACCACGCTGGCCATGTGCGGATTGGCAGACTTCACACGCCTGAGAACATTATAGAGAACTCTCAGGCGTGCATGTTTCCTCATGATGTTTTCCTTCACCGTTGAAGCAAGTGATATTTTAATTGCCTAAAAACGCACATAGCTTCAAAAAGTTAGAGGTACGTGCTCGGGTTCGAACCCCCGACCTGTGGTTAAGAGGCGGACGTCCTAACCACTAGGCTATCACAGCTATTCTAAATAGATCCTAAATTCAATGAGTCGTCATAAAAAATCCTTTCCTTCCTTTATAAAATAAAACGTTTATAGTTTCATACATTTCTGAGTGTCAGTACTAAATAAACAGCTTTATTATTTATATAGAAAACATCAGTAACTAGTAACAATGTTTTAGATCTTAAAATCTATTAAAAGGGTTTTTACTTGAAAGAGAACTTATAAAAGTGTTATAGCCTGCCAATATTTAGTAAACAATCTCACTCGAATCCCATTTCTACAAGCTTTTATTCGGCGTAATGGAATTCGGAGGCTCTCCGAAAGTGAAGTTAAACGAAGAAGATAAGCGCATAAATCTTTATGGATGAAGCCAGCACCGCGTGTTTGTATTGACTAAGGATGAGATAAACCAACTTATGCATTTATACAGAAATCGCGTGTTCTTATTATGCAATTCAGTATTTGAATGAATTAATCATTGTTTGAAATCAGAAGAGCAGCTGAAGAACCAGAATTACCAACATACCTGAGAGAGTTGCAAAGCTAAAGTGGCATTGGGAATTCCATCAAGCTAGAATGTTGACCCTGCAAAGGAAAACCTAGCCTTTTTTTATTCAGTACAAGTTAGCCTTTGACGGCAATCGAACTTGATGGTAGTTTATGTTGCAGTCTAAGATGGTAGCGGGCTAACTTGTTAGGGGGGGAGGGGGGCATACTCCTATGCGACATCACGCCGGAACGCTTTATCGGTTGGCGGCGCGTCTTTGTCGGTAGGACAGTAACTAGCCATAGCCGAAGCTTTCCAGCAGACCAGACTCGAGCCGGGAATCAAACCCAGGTCCTCCAACTTTATAACGCCACAGCGCACGCGCTGCGCCACGGAGATCGTCAAAAAACAAAGGCACATACTCCACACTTAATTTACAATGGTAGGTAATTCCCATCAAAATACCGGGCCATTGGATCAATTCAATGTGATTTTTGTATTTTTTAACGTATTTTCAGGTGATTTCGTGCTTTCTTTGAACGTACGTTCTGCGCCGTAGGAACTTAAAAGTAAAGTTTGGCGATCTACTGTTAAAAGCGCGAACAACGCGCATCAGACATTATGCGTATCAGAGGCGTTGTTATAATAAATACCCTTAAGGTTTTTTTTTTTTTTTATTTTGAGATAGGTTTGCGCTTGACGACAATCAGTACCAGAAGGCACTGATGAGGTCTAGGTTGGAGCGCGCTTACCTAGAAAATGCCTATTCACCCTTCGATGCGATTTTGATTGTCAGATTATTTCACTAACTATAAGCAATAGTTCAATGGCGTTCACATGAAATTTCAAACAAAAATTATAAACATTAAAGTGAGATAACAAAGCCTAATGCCCTAACAATATCAAAAGGCTTTACGTGTACATTTCTAAAACATCATCTTTATCTACCGCGAATTTATAGAAGAAAAAACCTTTTTTATATATACATTATGCCACTTTTACAGTCACAATATTGGTTACTTCACTTTTGTACTTTTTCTTATGTAGTACGTTGGCCGTTTTTTTAACACGCTTTTATTAGCTTCACCTGTATGTATGTATGTTTGTTTGTAACCGACTCCTTTGAGGTCGATTTTGCCCTACTTTGAACGATCAGATTTGATTCAAACTTTGCACACCTGTCAAAGGTCGATGACAATGCAATAATCCGATCAAAATATCCGATTATCCTAATTAGATTCGCCAGGATTAATTAATTTCTTTCCGCATCCTTTGCATGCGAGTAAGAGAGACAGAGCTAGTGCGCGAACTACGCATGCGTGCAGTAGCGTGTTTTTTTAGTTTTTTAAACTATTATTTTTTAATTATAAGTATAACTCTTAGTCACTGTATCTCCGCGTTTGTGGATATTTGCAAAGGCTAATTTGCTAGAGAAACAACGCGCATTGCTTTGAAAAATACACTGTATGCATACTCTAAACAAATGTTATGTTATCTTGTCAATAAGTCAGCTTATTCCAACCTTATATCTTTTTACTAGATCTTCTGGGTGCAGGTCAGCTGTTACATAAGAATAAACGAAATTGTGTTTAGTAAAATATTGCAAAAAATTATGTCAGAAAATTAATTAATTAAATCTGAGTCTTAGGTAACGTGATGTTACCTATTACTCGGATACGTGGTGGATAGGTTAGGTTAGATACCGGCCTGGTTGCGTATGTGCCTGGCGCCAGGCGGAAGGATACACCGTGAAGTTTAGTCGGCAATAGTCCGACAACCATCACGCCTCCGCTAACGCGGTGGTATCCATGATGATAATCTACCCACGTTAAAAAAAATATTAGGTTAGGTAAGTGTAATTACCAACATAGTGCGTGCTGCGACCAATTTCTTCCTACCTCATCAGGCAACAATTTAAATGTCCAAATATATTTATAAAGTTACCGACTTGTTTAAAGACTCTAATACCGAAAATGAACGATAAAAAATTTAAACCGTTATAAGTATAAATTAAATAGGTAAAATTTTTTCACTCGTACAGACTATAAAACATGAACAGTTTGTGAAAGACGTAAAAATTATTAAGTAATTTACCGAGACGGCCTACGAAGAGCGTGGGTGTCATAATTAGTCGCGTTTGTCTCGAAATATTCGTCTCAAGAGACGTTAAATTTTATACGAAATATTTCGCGAAATTGACTATGACGGAGACGTGTTCTTGACGCCTAATAATTGCTGTACTCGAAACCTACTTAACTTCGGCTTACAACTTTTCTGCTTCTCAAATAATAAGAAATAACCAGCGGTAAGTCTTGGTATCTATCTTGGTACCTATGAGATGAACCATATTATTTAACCTCATAAAACCTTGGTTGGTTTTTGTTTCCTTTGAAATGAATGTGATGATATAACATAAAGAGAAAGGCTTTTACATATCTGAAATTTTTATAAAATATGTGAAAGTTAGAACAGTTGAGAAGAATTTTTGTAAAATATGTTTAAAAAATCTTTCAGAATTGACGGAGTTATGGTGTAAATTCGACTAAAACTTTCGTCCCCTCCCCCAAAGGAACCCTTTTTTTTTGGGTTAAAAAACTCCTCAATATTAAACTTATCTTTATTAATTCTAATCAATTTTATATTTACCTCGTGATGTGCGAAGATGGTTAAAAAGAAATAACTTAAAAAAAAATCTTTTATCTTTGTCGATATTATAAATTCTCCCTTTTTTATATAAATGTTTTGAACATAGTTTTATTGACAGTACACAGATTTAATTTAGCTTCTTATCTATTACGGCAGAAAATGTCTTAGCTACGCGGAAAACAAAGTCACAAGTAATAGCGAGAAATAATAATATTTTGGGACAAGCAAGATAAATTGAAATCACTCGTAGAGCGAATCAAGTGGGGCCTGGGGGTAATTACCTTCACGCCGGCCTCCTAACAGCGAAATTAATTAATTTTATGAACCATACTAGTTTATTTTTATTATCTCGTTCTCACTGCCATTAGAGGCTAATACGATTAATGCCCAGTAGGACGTCGCGAAGTCTTCCATTTCGCAGTGCAATAAAATGGAGTGTTCATAAAATCCGCTTTCAAGATGTGTGACCCTTAACGACTCCATGACCACGAAGAGATGCACAAGAGAGTGTTTATGAGCTAGGCATTGACTTTTTCAAAAACTATCTAACTATAACATCTATTCACCCTTGCTTCAGAAATGCTGTCAGTGAGAATCGTTCCATTTTTGTCACGCAAACCTGGAAGAGTGGTCGTGGGTGCTGTGATGGTGCACATGGCCGCAAAAGGTCCGAAAAGACTCTAATAATACGTTGTTGCAAACGGTTTATGCGCAAACACTGAAAGGAAAAAACAATCCAAAATGTCGCAAGATTTGAAAATGTCAACACAGAAGCTGTGCTAACCGGTAGGTAGCATTTTTTTATAGACTTGCGATTGGCTGCAATTACCGAATAGTAAGTAGTATGTATATGGGCCGTACTTTGTACTTTGTATAAGATTAAAAATAAGAAGAAGCTCGATACACATAGTTATAGCTGATTTTCGGGTTTCAGTGGTGTCCTATATTAATTATTAATCATCATCATGATCGCTTACCGGTAATTACCGGTTCACTACAGAGCACAGGTTTCCTCTCAATATGAGATGGGTTTAGCCATAGTCCACCACGCTGGCCATGTGCGAATTGGCAGACTTCACACGCTTTTGAGAATATTATGGAGAACTCTCAGGCGTGCAGGTTTCCTCACGATGTTTTCCATCAGCGTTGCACCTTAAAAACGCACATAACTCCGAGAAGTTAGAGATGCGTGCCCGGGTTCGAACCCCCGCCCTCTGATTAGGAGGCGGCCCTCCTAACCACTAGGCTATCACAGTATGAGAATATAGTATATCACCGATATTATCTTCAGTATAATTAATATCAAACTGATGGAAATGAGCCTCTCTGGATAAGATGTAATCCCTTGTATTAGAGTTTATTCACGCCGATTTAATTCGGGTCGGCAGACCTAAGCGATTTATAATTAAAACATGCTAGTGTAATTTTGACGATCTCTTGTTTTATAAAGTAGGATACAGGATTTGATTTTCGACCCGGCAACGTTTAGTTACGAGTTACCTTCTCGTAAAGGTGTAAGCAATTTAGCGTTTGTGTACGGTGCCGTGTAGGGAGTGATTGGAAAGATGGGTTCAACTGACAATTCTTGTGAAATGGGTTCAGCTGAAAATTCATGGGTGTTGCATATGTTCATGGGCGACTGTAATAACTTTACATCAAGCGACTTGTCTGTCCATTTACCTGCGATGTATATATAAAAAGGATTGACACACATTTCATAGACACAGCTTGGATAAAAAGAAGCTTTGACGACCTCAAGACTACCTATTGAAATTATATTAGCACATTAAAAGTGTAGGAGTATGCATAGAATTTAATAAGAAGAGTTAATATTTACTGTCACCTTGGTACATAAACAGCATATTAAACATATTTGCCGCAGTAACATTTCCGATACAAATTCATGTTATATGAACGCACGGAGTGAAGGAGTAATGGAAAATTGCGAAGAACTACCGATGCGAGAAATAAATTTAATATTCTGCCAAAAGCAAAATCATCTCGGCGGGGTTTGAACGAAATATAAATAAATTTCACTCCCAAACCCTGAAAATTGGTTCTTTAATAATGTATCTTCTTAGATGCAATACTGTGTGTTGTACCTTCTCACCTAGCTCTACTGATACTATACTATACTATACTATACATACAATGTAAGTAATATATACGTTTATGTAAGATTTTGACGAACTCCATGGCGCAGTGCGTGTGCCGTCGCATTACAATGTTGGAGGTCTTGGGTTCGATTCCCTACTCGAGTCTGATCTGGTGGGAGACTTCGGCTGTGGATTTTTACCACCCTACGGACAACTCGCGCGCGCGTTTTCGTCAGAGAGAGAGGTTCTTACTTTGTGAAGTATGTTTGTTTGGGGTTTGGTAACCAAATACTCCTAATTGGTTTCTACAGCGCGAACTCTAAATCGCGACACGTCTTTGACGGTAGGGTGTTATCTAGCTACGGCCGAAGCCTCCCAACAGACCAGACTCAAGCCGGGAATCAAACCCAGTACCTCCGACTTTATAATGCGACAGCATGCGTGAGTTCTTCAGAGATAGAGGTTCTTCCTTATTCCGACGACCCGCTACAAATTTGTGGCATATAGAGATATACCAGCCGTTAATTAATATTTAAATCTCCATCCATTTATATCTCGTTATAACTACGGAAACCTAAAAAGGCGCCCTTTAGTGTTGCGCTTGAATAATATTTTTTTATTACAGGCCTCACGCAATCCAATTATTCGCAATCGGAATAAAAAGGTTTTCTCTGTCACATTGCATACAATTAGAATGAAACCTTTTTCACTTAATGGTCAGTGAATTTACTGGATTTGAAAAGATTCAATGAGGAATAAATTTATTTCGCTCATTCATCCAACGTAAGAAGCAATCTTGCTTGAATAGTCACATTGTTAAGTATGTGACGCGGCCTAAATGAAGTTGACATCTGAGTCATTTAGGTACATGGGTTGCGTCAAGATTCTACAGATCGAACTAAGAAACCGTGGCCACCTAAAGTGGGTAAAGTGAGGGTATCATGAGACATTCGAAGGATTTTCTGGAGATAATTCTTAGTTTAGTCTTAGAGGTGATTTAGTGAATCTCGTTGAGGTAATTAGCGATTTTATTTTATTAAAGCGTAACTTTGTAGTCAGATAGGAAACCTTTATACTCTTATCTTTTTTTATTCCATTACCAGTCAGCCCTTGACTGTAATCTCACCTGGTGGTAAGTGATGATCCAGTCTAAGATGGTAGCAGGCTAACCTGTTAGGAGTGTTGTACACACATACTCTTAATTGGTTTCTACACCGCGAACGCTAAACGTCTTTGTCAGTAGGGTGGTACCCACGGCCGTTGCTCCCACCAGCAACTCGAGCCGGGAATCGAACCCAGGACCTCCTTTATAATGCTACAGCGCATGTACTGCGCCACAGAGGCCGTTATTTACTATCAGTTGCGAAGCAAAGAAAGAACAACAAAAGGACAGACTATCGGACCTAAGCTTCGGTCCACTTTATTTCAGTAACATTCGGAATGAATGAAAGTCACACAGACAAACAGAATTTCAGTTTGAAAGTATGAGCGGTGAATTATCTTTTCAGGAAATATATTAGAATACCTTATAATAAGTATTATTATAAGGTATTAAGGTAGAGCATTAAATATTAAAAATAACATGTCTCTCAAACATTAATAGTGTGTCCAATCCCTATAGCGAGACGTCGTTGAATAGTAATCATAATGCGATTGCATGAGTGATTTTATCATTTAAAAAAAATTGTTAAAGCATTTCAATGAACTACTATCATATAATAGTTCTCAGAGATCTTCTTCTTGATATCCAGAGAAATATGAACAGTTAGAAGGTATTTTTTTTTAAATCTTTATTTAAAGAGATTAGTCGCTGAGCGAGTATGCCTCTCTGTAAGTTCACAAAAAATAACATAAAAAAA
Source organism: Lasiommata megera (assembly GCA_928268935.1). Lineage (NCBI taxonomy): Eukaryota > Metazoa > Arthropoda > Insecta > Lepidoptera > Nymphalidae > Lasiommata > Lasiommata megera. The sequence goes on from OV743312.1 coordinate 6,478,331, forward strand.
GTTAAGACTGTCCTCGAGGAACATATTTTTGTCTGTTCTCGAGGGCAATCCTAACCAATTTCAACATCTGAGTTGCAGAAGCCCACTCTGGATATGACAACACACTTATGTAAAATATTATGTTAAATAAAACCTACGACTTTTGCATAACTCACGTTTATAACCTACGCCCTACCGAGACGAGTGAAGCCAATTCTACAGTAAGAGAGAAAAGTAAACTGCAAAAATAGTTTTTTGTTTTAGGATAAGAATCTATTGTAAACTGCTGTCAACCAAAAAAAAAAAAATATTCATTGCCTGCGATAGAAAAGTATTCCTTGAAATTTCATTACTGGTTAATTAATTCCATTTTAGTAGATATATACTCAATTCGGCGATGGAAGGCCAGGTGCGAGATAGTGTGCCTCTTGTTTCTGTGCCTTCGGAGGACTTGTGGGTGATGGAGGCGGGGCCAACCATCAATCCAGTACGATCCTCAAGATGGCTGGTGTGCTGTTGTTTCGGCACACCTCTAACAGGCGAAACTGGGCACGTTGTGCCGTGCCCGAGGAGATCTGCTGCGGCGGACGCCCGCTGGTGGAGTCGCGGTTGTATGCGAAAGCTTTCCCGTGGCTCCACCATATAGCGGTGAGTAGGAACACGTGGGGGTTTTAGTCAGTAGGAGTCTGACATAACCTCTGTGCTTCCCCGTGGCGCAGAGGTTGACGACCTCCGTGGCGCAGAGCGCGCGCTGTCGCATTATAAAGTTGGAGGTCCTGGGTTCGATTCCCGGCTCGAGTCTGGTCTGGTGGGAAGCCTCGGCCGTGGCTAGTTACCACCCTACCGACAAAGACGTGTCGCCAAGCGATTAAGCTTTCCGGCACGATGTCGCGTAGAAACCAATTAGGGTGTGGGTTTACCATACCCCTATCAGGTTAGCCCGTTTCCATGTTAGACTGCATCATCACTTACCACCAAGTGAGATAGCCGTCAAGGGCTAACTTGTAGTGTGTAAAAAAAAAGAGGTAGCCATGAGGATTTACCCACGATAAAAAAAAATTATAGAGATATACTCAATAGTTGTTGTTGCAATGAACGGAACGGATTCAACCTACTGGTCAAATTAAGTAATTCAAAAGCTTGTACCTACATTACAATATTGGATAAACAAATACATCGCTTAATTTCACTAAAACCTTTTCCTTTCCGAGAAAGCGTCGAGCTTCGCCTGCAATTAGTGTGAACCGGCGTGACATCAATTGGAATTGCTTCAAAGGGACAAATAACGAGCAAATAAAAAGATTTTACACTACTAGGTAATTTAATTTCTTAACGGAAATTAATGGTAATGCATTAAAAGAACTAACGCTAAATCTAATTTATTATCATCATCATCATGATCAACCCATTACCGGCTCACTACAGAGCGTAGTCACCCACGCTGGCCATGTGCGGATGGGCAGACTTCACACGACTTTGAGAACATTATGGAGAACTCTCAGGCGTGCAGGTTTCCTTACGATGTTTTCCTTCACCGTTGAAGCAAGTGATATTTTAATTTTTTAAAAACGCACATAACATAAGGTGCGTGTCCGGATAGGAGGCTGACACCCTAACCACAAGGCTATCACCACTTCTATATACCGCTATGTTATAATGTAATTTGTAATGAAATTTACTTTCAGTTAAAATTAAAATAAGAACCACCGCCGAACGGGTCGATTTTTTTTAACGCTGAGAAATGAGTTAATGCATCCCCTCCGGAAGAGGCGCAGGCAAAACTGGGCCGCTTCCGGCGTTGTATGTGATTGTCGCCGGCGGCCAGATTGGCGACCAGAATACCTACTAAAACCCAGCGATGCTCCTTCGCGTCACCTTATGGCTGGGTCATGGGAACGCTCGTGCACTCGTCCGCAACTCAGCCAGCGGCGTCCGTCTAGGCATACCCTCAACCCTCAACTGGGGTCCTATGATTGAGGTACCCTACCTCCGTCCGAGGCACCCCTGAAAAATTGGGCGCGCCTGATGACCCGAGAATTAGGCTCGACGGTTGAGGATGCCTCTAATCCATCACCTGGAGCTAACACGTGCGCCCATCGCCTGTGCCCTACGACGCTGGGGAGGGTAGACCTCCCAGCACCGTTCCGCCGCCTCCTTCACAAAAGGAATCGACGGCGGTGGTAGAAACTACTAGTGGCCAGGCTTAGTGACCAACAATCATAACTCTGTAATAATAGACTCTGTAATAGTAAGTTTAACGTAATTGTAAATTCTTGCAAGTATTTATTTATTAGGAAGACCACGTTGTATACAATGTGACTGCTGACTTATATACTATAGCACAATTTTAAAACATAATATCTTTTACTGACAAAGTATACCCCATTTACCCCAAGTATTGACCGACATCTACAAGATTTCAATAGGTAAATTTGTTATAAAGTAAATTAACTTGCATTAATGGTGAAGGAAAATACCGTGAGAAAACCTGCATGCCTGAAATTTCCCCATAATGTTTTAATATGAGCGTGTAGTCTACCAATCCGCATTTGGCCAGCGTGGTGGACCATAGCCACAATTATTATAACTCTGAGAGGAAACACACACCCTTTAGTCAGCCAGTGATGAGTTTATAAAAGCTTGAGTAAAGCTGACTAAGAATTGCCACACGGTGGCAACGTGACAAATACTATCTGTCACCAACTGTGGATAATTAGTTAGAAGGCTGCAGCCGTGCCTCAAACTGTGGTATTGGTCAATGCTTTCTACAAACCGTTCACGCTCAGTTTGGCGCTGATGTGACGTCACGTCCAGGTTCCAAGGACCCACAAACTTAGCGATGTATAGATTGGATGAATTCAGTTTGTATGTTGTAATGTAAATTTATATGTGCATGTTGTAAGTTTGTATGTTTACAAATGGATACTTTCAATAAAAAGGCATCGTGCTTCTTTAAGGTGTATGTCATCGAGTTCATTTTTATATACTAAAGCTTCCCACATTATCTATTAATATTTATATTAAATGAACGTTGGTAATGACATAATATATTATGCGAATATGTTACGGTTAAGTTACTAATAGCTTTTTGTATATGAAAATGTGATTAACGTTAAGGCAATTTGAGTCACATGATTGATTAGTAAGGCATGAGTGTGTTGATAAAACTGGCTGCGAAAGCTAGACAGATGTGGGTAGCTAATCCAAAGAGAAATTGATAACTCTCCTAATGTAGGTACACTTGAATAAAAATGAGAACAATCGCGTGATTATATCACCTTTTTTTTTTCGCTGGGAAATGCTTTTACGCATCCCCTCCGGAGGCGACGCAGGCAAGACTGCGCCGCTTCCGACGGGGTATGTGGGACTCCCCGGCGGCCAGTCTGGCGACCAGAATACCCACTAAAACCCAGCGATGCTCCTTCGCGTCGCCTGGTGGCTGAGTCACGGGAATACTGATGCACTCGACCGCGGCCCAGCCAGGTGATTATATTTACCCTTACAAGGGTTTTAACCTTACAAGGTTAGATTCTTGCTCACCTAAGTATATTTCCTGCATGATTTATACCTAAACTATCAGTATTGCAAGAAGTGTTTTTTTTTTATTCACCACAAGTTAGCCCTTGACTGCATCTCACCTGATGGTAAATGATGATGCGGTCTAAGATGGTAGCGGGCTAACCTGTTAGGGGTATGGTAAACTCCTAATTGGTTTCTACACGACATCGTGCCGGAACGCTTAATCGCTTGGCGACACGTCTTTGTCGGTAGGGTGCTAAACAGCCACGGCCGAAGCCTTCCACCAGACCAGACTCGAGCCGGGAATCGAACCCAGGATCTGCGACTTTAAAATACAACAGCGCACGCGCTGCGCCACGGTGTTCGTCAGAAAATTGGTACTTAATTTTTTCGCTACACTATAAGTAAGAAGTGATCTCCATTGAACGGACATTTCTTCTAATACCCCCAACTTCTCTTTAACATATTGATAACATACACCTACATTCATTATACATACCTGCTTAATCTAATATTAACTCTAAGTAACACGTAAACGGTAACACACTGCGTAACACATTAAATTTATAATAAATAATTTACGCTAGCATTAGTACCATCTATAGTTATTAATATTCAATATACAGCACGATAAATTAATACGTAATTAAATCAATAACACGTATTTAATACGTATTAATACATAATTTGCCAGCGAACAATGGAGCGCAGCATCCTGGGAGTAAAGCTGACATCGTATTAAAAACTGCACACTAAGCTCCAAGACTCATATAACGGATGTGGGAGATAAAGCTGCCAAACTGAACTGGGACTGGGCTGGGCATGTTATGCGCATGTCCGACGAACTGTGGACAAAGGCCGCTACACATTTGGTGCCACAAAAAAAAAGACGTCGAGGCAGACCGAGGCGACGTTGACGTGACGAACTCGATGCCTATATGTCAGTTTGGCCCCAAATATCCCTAGACAGAGACAAATGGAAGAAGGAAAGGGAGGCCTTTGCCCAACATTGGGACAGTATGGGCTGATAATAATAAATAAATAATTAAGTCATAGCGGTGATAGCCCAGTGGTTAGGGCGTCAGCCTCCTAATCAGAGGTCGGCGGTTCGAATCCGGGCACGCACCTCTAACTTTTCGGAGTTATGTGCGTTTTTAAACGATTAAAATATCACTTGCTTCAACGGTGAAGGAAAACATCGTGAGGAAACCTGCACGCCTGAGAGTTCTCCATAATGTTCTCAAAGGCGTGTGAAGTCTGCCAATCCGCACATGGCCAGCGTGGTAGACTATGGCCAAACCCTTCTCATATTGAGAGGAGACCCGTGCTCTGTAGTGAGCCGGTAATGGGATGATGAATTAAGTCATACACAAACAATGTGCCACGGCCACACAAAATGTTGAAAACAAGATGAAAATTGTGGACTGCAAGCGCAAAACTTTCCTATCGAAAGCGTTAGTCTATTTTCTTACCCAGCTAATGTAGGGAAATGGTATCTAATTTATATTTATTTTAATAGTGATAAATCATTAAATCTCCGTGATTCTCATTTTCTGTGGAGTTCTAGCTACTTAAGGAAATTTGCGTGGAAATTGCGAGATTAAAGTGATAATCTAGTAGCAAGACGGTATATAACTAGCTGTGCATATTACGGGGACAATTTAAGCTGAAATGACTATAAATTTAAATTCGTCGCGCTGAAATGACTATAGACTTAAAGACGTCTGAACGCACTAATCTTTGGAATTACAAGTTGGATTTCAAAAATTCCTTTCAAGTACAAGATTTTTTACCTACACTTAATTTTTACTAATTATTTTAGAATCAGTAGTAAAGTATTAATTTACAAATGTCAATTATTACATTATACAAGATGTCAATAATTTTAGGTTTAAAGTCGTTATATTTGTTATGAAATAAACCTATTTCTCTTTGTTTTTTCTCACCTTGCTCATCACCACCAGACCAGATCTCTAGGTCCTTAAGATGAACAATGTTTTTAATTTTAAGCCTCCACTGCGCAGCGCATGCGCTGTCACATTTTAAAATTAGAGGTCCTGGGTTCGATTCCCGGTCGAGTCTGTTACTGGGAGGCTAGTTACCACCGTTACCGACAAACACGTGTCGCAAAGCGGTTTAGCATTCCGGCACGATGTCACGTAGAAACCGTGTACGAGTTTACTATACTTCTAACAGGTTAGCCCATTACCATCTTAGACTGCATCACCACTTATCCCAGGTAAGATTGCTATCAAAGGCTAACTTGTAGTGGATAAAAAAACTATGGTATATGTTTCCATTGCTCAAAAGGTATACAGTTAACGAACGATTAACAAAAGCGCGCAACTTGTAATTATTAGCTCGCAAATTAAATTGGACGTTGCTAACAAGAAGGGTAAAGTTTATCCGTTTGATCGCTACGACGATAAAGATTATGTTCATGAATTAACCTTTTATTTGCCTCTGTTCTAGGAATACGTCTGAGACTCGCCCAAAACCGCATTAAAATAGATCTAAAAATTTCTTAGTAAAATATACCTAGTCTCTGTTAATCTAAAAAATAATTTCTATATCTATTTATACTAATAACAAGCCTGTATCTGGATATCAAACCTAAACAGGCATCTATGAAGCATTCATATATAATATATTTTACATTATATTAATTCGTGAGGTTGATGGTGATCACTACACTAGCCTAACTTTAAACTAAAGGTTCCTAAGAGGGTTCCAATCGCGCTCAGGTCTAAGAAAAACCCAAACACAACAACAAACTTAGACGGGGTTTTATTTTTTTGTTATCTCTATCTCACATTGTCAATAAAGATATTTCACAGTGGTATCGCCAACTATTGGCTATATTTTTGGATTTAAAAATTCGGTCAATGTCCGCGGTTATTATCCAACTACCCTTCCATATCGTGTACTGGCACCATGATTCCAAACGGGTGAGGGTTCCAAACGGTTATAAATACAAAAGCTGAAGATAAAACGTCTTTTAAATATGAACAATATATAAATTTAACGATCTAAAAGTGAGTACAAAAGGTTAACGAGCTTTTTCCTTGCCGTTGGCATATTATTAAAACTGTTCCAGATCGCTGACCCCATACGGTTCCCCATTACTGTGCACGTCGTGTGGTGCATTACGGTATTAAAACGCTACTAATTGTTGTGGGCGGATTAATTTCACAATGTTCCAAACCTGAACACCGCTTATGAAATTACGTTGAAAACTTACTGGTGCAAACAATTACCTACAATAATAATGTTTTGATCGAGTTTAATGTAAGCTGAAGTGTTGCATTTACCGTTTTTTTTTCCTTCTTGAAGTTAGCCCTTGACGGCAATCTCACCCGGTAGTTTTTTTATTTTTTCGGACTGTATATTAGCTGTACTAACCCTATTGGTTGCCACAGCGTAACCGGGCTGTTTGGCGAACTTCGGAAAGAAGCTCTGCCAGAAGACATTTTGAGCCCTAGGGAAGAAACTAAGGGAACGACTGCCTAAGGGCACTTCCTTTGAGGCCGAACCTCGTCTTAGGCGACGTTTGGGATAACGTGGGGGTCGGACGGTGAGTGGCCCGTACGTCTCCGAGGCCGTGGATGGAGCCCATGTCCGGATGACGTAAGATAGCGGGGTCCTCGTCTTTGCCGGCTCGTCTTTGGTACGAGTATGTTGTCAGTAGTCATCTGATCGTCAGGATCATGAAGGATATGTTTAGGTCTCCTCTTTCGGAGAGGAGCGCTCAGGTCGGGGGAGTAAAAAGAAGCCGCAACTACGAGAGGGTTGGTTTGTGTCGGATTGAACACCTGGTAGTGATGATGCAGTTTAAGATGGTACCGGGCTAACTTGTTAAGGGTATGGTAGACCCGTACTCCTAATTGGTTTCTATGCAACATCGTGCTGGAATGCTAAATGTCTTTGTCGGTAGGGTGGTAACTGGCCACGGCCGAAACCTCCCACTAGTCCAGACTCGAGTCGGAAATCGAACCCAGGACCTCCCACTTAATAAAGTAACTTAGTGCGCGCTGCGCCACAGAGGTTGATACTAAAAAGGACTTAATAGCTGTGTGTGTAAATCTACAAAATAATGTGACAATCCTTATGCATTGTATTCCTACTTGAGTTGTAATGGAATTTTGTTCCTTGTAATATGTCTGTGAAGTTTATTTCGACGCGGGTCACTAGACAATCCAACTTTATCCAATCTATGTGTAGCAAGCCGAGTTATGAATGTATTATGTATTTTGCGACGAAGATTTCAAGGAGCACTGTTATATTTTTTGTGATAATATTCTGTATCAATATTTTTTCACTGTTTATGCTCTTAATGTTTTTGCTTATGTTAGGTAACGCTAGAAGAGCTTTCTATACTGCTCATCGAAGTGTTTACAGGCAGGTGAATTAGGCAAAACAAACTAGAATTTGTATGGAATTTCAGTAGTACCCCTAATATTGTTATTTTATTTACTATATGAACATTAATATATACTTTCCTACATAGAAATATCATGGTAATATAAACTTATTAAATACTGACTATACTTAATAAACAAAAAAAGGTAATTTTTTTAATTTTTTTACTAGTTAACTCTTGACGGCAATCTCACCTGATGGTAAGTGATGATGCAGTCTAAGATGGTGGATGGCGGGCTAACCTATTTCTACACGACATCGTGCTGGATCGCTAAATCGCATGGCGACACGTCTTTGTCGGTAGGGTGGTAACTAGCCACGGCCGAAGCCTCCCACCAGACCAGACTCGAGCTGGCAATCGAACCCAGGACCTCAGGACGACAGCGCGCGCGCTGCGCCATGGAGGTCGTCGAACAATCCAGTTAACATTTCGCTGTTTTGTATCAATCGAATTGAAGTAATAAGTAGTGTAAAACTTGGTCATTAGGATAGGTGTAATGACTTAACCCTCTAGTTTAATCCATACAAAAGAAAACTTAGTACTCCACTCTAAGAATACCGCCCGAACGGGGAAGATTAAGTTGCAGTTTATACGAGAATATTTTGTAGACATTATTATTAATAATATTTTCTTTTCAGACCACTGGGTGACCACTAGTGTCTACAAAATAGGATGCATTTCTACCATTTTTGTTCGACGACAATGCAGCCCTTTACGTTGATCTCCCACAAAGAAATTTTAATATTGCCACATTGTAATCATGTGAGAATTTTCATGACAACGGAACGCCGACATTTTGTGATAAACGTGCATAAATTTATCGAGCGTATGAACGCTAAAGGAAATTGTATTGATACTACGCCTAATTAAAAAATAAATAAAGGTTATTTATGAAAAGAATTGGCTGACAAACAGATTCATTAACACACAGCTCAAAATACCGTACCGACGAGCCTGAAATTGGACATTCATAAAGCTAATATAACGTAGATAGCTAATATGACGTATAAATTTGTTTGAGAGCCTGTCAGTTCTGGTTTTTTTTGTCCACTATTATCATACGTGATGATACAGTCTAAGATGGTAGCGGGCTAACATTTTAGTGGTATGGTAAAGTCATATTCTCAAGTGATTTTCAGGCGACATCGTGCCAGAACGCTAAATCGCTAGCCACAGCCGAAACCTCCAGCACGGACTCGAGCCGGGAATCGAACAAAGGACATCCAACTTTATAGTGTGACGCACTGCGCAACGAAGTTCGTCAATACATGATTTACTATAGTCTATTTCCCGGGCAATGCCTTAAGATTACAGAGATAATCTGTGATAAATTCTCAATGCCAGATCTATTTTAGGAAACTGACAGTATGCACCTCCGTGACTTGAGCGTTAAACCAGCTATCAGTCATTATCTCGATCATCATCATGATCAACCCATTCTCGGCTAACTACAGAGCGCCAGTCTTCTCTCAATATGAGAAGGGTTTGGTCATAGTTCACCACGCTAGTGTAATGCCATGTGATGCGGATTGGCAGACTTCCCACGCCTTTGATAACATAATGTAGAACTCTCAAGCATACAGGTTTCCTTCAACGTTGAAGCAAGTGAAATTTTAATTGCTTAAAACGCACATAACTCCGAAAAGTTATAGGTTTGAAAACACCCGACCTCTGATTAGGAGGCGGACGTCCTAACCCGGCTGTCACAGCTTATTTTACCTCGATCGTATAATATATAATATTATGACAATCTTTATTAATCGCCTAATCCCTATTAGAACAGTGCCATGTGAATTGTTCATTAGAATCCGAACGACGTAAACATTTTTTTCTACCCAAAAAAACTGAGAACAATACAGGCGTAAAACAACTAAGTGTTTAGTATCTTTAGATTTTTTTTTTTATCCACTACAAGTTAGCCCTTGACGGCAATCTCACCTGATGGTAAGTGATGATGCAGTCTAAGATGGTAGCGGGCTGACCTGTTAGGGGTATAGTAAACCCATACTCCTAATTGGTTTCTACACGACATCGTGCCGGAACACTAAATCGCTTGGCGACACGCCTTTGTCGGTAGGGTGGTAACTAGCCACGGCCGAAGCCTCCCACCAGACCAGACTCGAGCCGGGAATCGAACCCAGGACCTCCAACATTTTAATGCGACAGCGCACGCACTGCGCCACGGAGGTCGTCAGATTGCTTTCCCCTATTTCCAAAGGCTGTCAGTTCAAAGGTTGTATAGTTAAGATCTCGGTCAAATGTGATGCGCCAACAATTACTACGATAACAACCTTTCACTAACAAGAAAAGCAATTACGGAATAGACGAGCTTTACATATTATATGAACAGAGGAAAACGTTATATTATGTTATCCATTATATGTCTATGAATATATAATGAAACTGTTTGTGCTAACGGCAAAACAAGGATTAGTTAAATAGTTATATAGTTAATTAGGTGTCATCTGTAACCAGGTCTTTGAAACATATAGTGTATAAATATACGAGTACTATTAACACATCTCATGTTGTACCATTATTGGCTTATGATCATTGAGGCCTCTAATGAATTATGTCCATAATAACTCATCTCAATCGGATTCTCTCTATCTATATACAATATCATCATCATCATGATCAACCCATTGCCGGCTCACTACAGAGCACGGGTCTCCTCTCAATATGAGAAGGGTTTGGCCATAGTCCATCACGCTGGCCATGTGCGAATTGGCAGACTTCACACGCCTTTGAGAACATTATGGAGAACTCTCAGGCATGTCAGGCAGGTTTGCTCACGGTGTTTTCCTTCACCGTTGAAGCAAGTGAATTTTTTTTGTTTTTTTTTTAAAACGCACATAACTCCGAAACGTTATCGGTGCGTGCCCGGGTTCGATCCCCCGACCTCGGATTAGGAGGCTGACGTCCTAACCACTAGGCTATCATAGCTTACAATATACATAGTAGGTACTTATGTCTATTAGCACTATGTATTTAGTATATAGATCCATTATCGTTAAACAACTTCCATGGCGCAGTAACACTGTAAGTAGGAGGTCCCGGATTCGAGATACAAATAGTTATTTTATATTTTTTTGATTTTCTCTGAATCTAATAGGAGTTTAAAACCGGTAATTATAATATCTTATGCCTTAAAATATACGGTAATAAGACAGGTAATAAATATCTTGCTAATAAATAGACGGGCGCCGGCGACGAAGTCAGATAGATGGCGACACCAGTTCTAAAATTCAGCATCACGAGAAGAATCTGTAGACGACCACGTAGTGTTGAGCGCTGTGGTCTTCTTAGTGGGAGGTTCGATCCTCGGAACAATTTAGAAATTTATCATTTCTGAACTTTTGTCGATCTGGTAGGCTATCACCGTAAAGACAAGTGATTTAGCTTTTCGATTTGGAGTATGCGTTTACCCTAAGTGGTAAGTCCACTACCATCTTAGAATGCATTATCACCAGATCAGTTTGCCGTCAAGGACTAACTTGTAATAGAATAAAAGGAGGCTCATAGCTCTTGTAGTCCCACTCTACCTGGCTAATACATGCAAGGCAAGATCCGTGGCATCACTACGTCTCGCCATGAAAGGCTAGTTCCGTCGACCTTCCTCTTTAGTACCTAATTAAGTTTTCATTATTAAACTGAAGATATATATATTCGCGTCGGACATGTCCCAAATAAAATCATATATACAAATTCTCATTAAAAAGTAATAGATTATTTAAAAATCAAATCTGCCAAAACATTCGCTTGCTATATTGCGTATTTGTATATTGCGAGTCGCTACGTAATGCAAAAAAAAACATATAACGCCTTGTAAAAACTTTATTTAGTTACGCTACTTTATGACATTCAATACTTACAATTTATAAATAACTTGTATGTAACCAAAAGTTTCTACATCAGGTGGATAATTAGATATAACTTTATGAGTTACGCCTTTTACATTTACTGATATAATCAAGAATGAATATATAATATTAAACGAATAGTCACTTATGAGTATGATCTATTTCTATACTTAAATTATAAAGAAAACGTTTTGGTTTGTTTCTTTTTGTTTATAGATAAATCTTTTATAAATAAACAAAGCTCTTTCATAATATAAGGCATTGTTTTATTTTAGTTATGGGCATTTGTAAAACAAGCTTGTAGAAAAAAGCTCTACCTAGATATTCTACCCGCTTGCTCTGACTACCCGTTCCACAAAATACTAGTCTTTAATAGGCCTAGGCGGATTGTATATAATTCAAATATTAAAAGGGAATAACATTAAGTTACGACCCTAAGTTATTGCGAGTATACATGCAGAACATCCAATATAATATAAAGAATTATTTTAAATTTTTATAACATATGAAAAGAGCAGGATTTGTATCTCAGGAAAAAACAGTATAAGGAAACAACTATAATTATCAAACTATTTTTTTATTATTCTACCTAGATCTTTACTCTTGATTATCTAAAAAATTACTGATTATTATGTTCTCTTATGAGAATTATTACAGAACCCGCGGTGCTCGGGTCAAGTTCCTATATGCTGGTCTTATTTAAGTCACAAATAATTATTTAGATTTTCACCATAATTTTTAAACTAAGTTTAAAATTTTTAATAACCAAACATATCATCACATATTTTAGAATTTAAACGTGTCGCCTTTGAAATTCATATCAACTTTTTGCCAATAGTAGTATAGGCTGGATCGAGCTCATGGATAAGAGTACTTCGAGGAAAATTCACGTAATGCAGCCATGTCTAATTTAGACATTAATATAATCACATATTTGATATTCTATATGCCGATACTTTACAAATACTTATACAAAACGATGAAAATAATGTAACGTAAATTTTGTAAAATGCAAATTTAAAATACTCAATAAATTATTAAAATAACGTAAGATTTTTGTTTACTTCAGTAGAAAATTTATCTGCGTAATATACCTAATGATAAATACAAAATACTTTTATAAAATAAGACCAACACTTACAATTAATTTTGAACTATATGACTAATTCTCTTCTATTTACAATTACATAAATTAACATGTTTGTAACATCTACTTAAAGCCATCCTAGATATAGCCTCCTAGTATCTATATATTGATTTCTTTTTATTATACCTGTATCACTATACTTAAATTAAGTAATGTTCTTCATTTTAATAATTGACTAGAATTCCTAGGCAATCGTTAATAAAGAACATCGCGTCACATTTAATGATAATGTTACCCTATTGAATAAGATCTTTTGAATATTGCATGTCGTCTGCTTCTACAGAATTTCCTTTTAAACTTCCTACGGGGTTGAAGCACTTTCAACCTCTCGTTAACAGCTAGCGCTTCGGCAATGTGCGACCATTTCTGGTCTAAATCTAAGTCTTCTGGTAACTTATCATTGATTAGTATTATAGGTTTCACGAAACATACACTTTTTTCTTCGGGTTTTCGACGGCCTTTCTTTAACGCTGACGATATTTCTGACCAGTCGTTATTGGTTGAGCCGTCAGGTGTATTGACTTTGGAACTCTCTTTGCTCGATATGACTGATATCTCTATATTGCCTTGCGACATTTCTGAAGTTCTTCCATCTGTATCAGGATTTTCCGAAATAACCGCATTTAATGCTGCTTGCGCTGCCAACAACTGAAATGCAAGAAAACAAAATTTAAATCATTTGGTTTTTTTTTTCGAAACTGTATAGTATTAACAAGTAGTAATTCCAATGAAAAAAATATTATCTGTGCGTCTTATTATAAGAGCCAGTCTAGGCATATTCATCATCAACATTATCATCATAGAAATCATCATCAGCTAATTATATAATTAATGTCCCATTACGTACAGTACACAAGTCTCAAACTCACTACAATCCATAGCTGTCAGTTGTAAGCAAAATGATACATGGACATTATTCTTTATGAATAAATAAATAATAAAATTATATGTTATGTTACGCTAAACCAGTAATATTAATTGCTTGTACAAAACCATTTAATATTGTGTACAGTGAATACAACGCGATTTACTACATTTTAATTGAACCTCTATTTTGAGAACAAAGGCTGCCAATGTAAACGATAGTAACTCGGTTTCAGCGAAACAAATAGCTAAAAGCAGATAGCCGTAAAGTTTAAATGCATTGGTGTGTACAGGATTTCCACACATTCGGTTCCGACCACAAAGTCGTCGTAAAATCGCGCGCAACGAATCTCTGGAGACTTGGCTGGTGGTCGAGGAACCAGAAAATTGAAAGTGGAGTAGAAATGTATGCACAAAATATCTGATGTATTTTGATGTTTTCGCCCACGTCAAGTTCGGATTTTTGAGAAACTCGCTAGGGCCGCCTCTATTTCTCCGAACTAAAAGTATTAATTATAAATCAATGCAAAATTGTGCCTTGCACATGTAAAAAAGTTTTTTTCTTTCAATGCAGCAAAACGGTTGAGCAAAAACGATGTGCGTTATTTGTCTCTGAAATGTAAATTAGAGTGGCTTAATCTTATTAAAACTAGTGTTTTAATAAAATTAAGGTTGACACCCGTAACTTCGTCTGCGTTGAGTTATTGTGTGTGAAAGTGTGTTTGTTTGTCTTCCAATCACGAAGAAAACCGATGACGTTGAAATAATTCAGGTTAAACATTAAAGTATTTCTTTTCTTACAAAAATAGAATGATGAAATCGGAGTACGCGTTAATGAATTAGAAATAAATACACACACACAGAGACAGACAGACAGACAGACACGCAGACAAAAAAAAATTGTTTTGGGGTCAGTATCGATAAAGCATCCAATTAATTATATTAAATAAATTTAATGTACAGATTTCGTCCTGTAACAGTTTTTTTTATCTATAAGATAATTTAGCAAACAAACAAACTTTCTCACTTATAATGTTAGTATAGATTTCATTAACGACTAAATTCTCTGGCTATGTGACTTGCAAATCATGTCTCATTTGGGTCAAAGTGAGGTCTGATGCGAAGTGAGTTTACTGATGGGTTAAACCTTTTGTCGCGGTTAGTTAATGTATATTCAAGCGAGCTAGCCGTTGTTTGCGGTACGCTGCCCTGTATAATGTATATATCTACTAAGTGTATATTCCATTACTTTTATTAAGGTTTGAAGACTTTATTCTATTAAAGAACGAACTGTTCGCTTGCTTAAGAAGTTTAAACTAATTATACTGTCACTTATTTGATTAGTTATACGAATTCATTTAAGAAGAAATTAACTTAGTTAAGGATACTAATTTTGGCAATGTGTTTTAGATACTCACCAATGACGTTTCTATAAAAATCCAAAATCTTCTCCGAGATATGGATAGATTATTTAGTCTAAGTCTCATCATCATCATGATCAACCCATTACTGGTTCACTACAGAGCACGGGTCTCCTCTCAATATGAGAAGGGTTTGGCCATAGTCCACTCATGGACGAACGGAGAACTCTCAGGCGTGCAGGTTTCCTCACGATGTTTTCCTTCACCGTTTGAAGCAAGTAATATTTTAATGTTTTAAAAACGCACATAACCCCGAAAAGTTATAGTTCGAACCGCCGACCTCTGATTAGGAGGCTGACGCCCTAAACACTAGGCTATCACCGCTTCATCTATCTGTGTTTTATTATTTGATATCAAGAAGATGAAAGCAGTATTTGAACTAAACTTACTAAATAAGAACCTTTTTAAGGACACGTCGCGCACTGTTATTTACATGAGATAATAGAAAGATATAAGATAGAGAAAATACCTACCATAGACCTAAAAGACCATTGCGTATCGGATGAATGGAGTGATGTATAAAAATAAGAATTTCAAATGTTTCATTGGGTAGAATTACGTTCATCTTCGAAAGTTGAATTAAAATTAAATTGTAGACGTCTATCTGATGACAGCTGAAATTTACAACTAACCGACAATCCCATATGATATAATGCAGAATTCCGTAGCAAAACGAGAAAGCGTCAGCTATTTGCCAATAATTACGTTTGGAAGGGGTTGCATAAATGCGATAGAAGTTGAAACCCCATATCTAGATAACACAGTCTTTATTCAAATATTACTTAAGTTGGAACCTGTAGGAAAGTCGATTTACTGTGTTTAAGGTCAACAATTGAGGTCAATATTCAGTAAATATGATTTTCGACTTGGCACTTCAAGATGTTTCTGTGAAAAGGGGAATGATGGATGCAAGATAGATAATGCCTACCAAGCAATACCTACGAACCTACACACCCTAATTCATCTCTATACAACATTTTTTCTTTACTCGCGTTGTAATGTAAATACCATTTTATAAAACTTATTGTTTAAATAAACAATAAATATTTTAATAAGTTCTTTAAATAAAAATGCTATAACTTATAACATATCATGTTGAAACATTCGCTTTTAATTTTCAGTGTAGCGTAAAGTTTTTTAAATAGACAAAAACAAGAGTTTTTTTTTTTTGTTTTACATATATAAAAAAACAATACTCCTTCTCGGTATTCTTCAGTAAGAATAAAGCTGAGATCTAAAGATCTTACTATATCTGTGTAGACAGATATATGTGAGACACATGTCTTGGTCTCGTTTCAACTTTTTAAATCTTAAGACTACCGTAATACTTAGCACGCTTTATTGTTCTTAGCTTTCACCGAAATGGTATTTAGTGCACAAAATACAAAACCTTCAGTTACTTTCAAAAATAAATCGTATCTACTTACGGCCTTTTTTGAACATTTTTGAATAGATTTCTTATTCAGTATTCTCAGTATACAACTATGATGGTCCATAAGCTTTTAGGGAAAGCACATTTGCTCTCGTGCCCTATGATCGTTAAGTGATCCATAATGTAATAATAGCATCGACGGACTCATCATCATCATGATCAACCCATTCTCGGCTCACTACAGAATCCTACTGTCAATAAGAGAAGGGTTTGCCCATAGTCCACCACGCTGGCCATATGCGGATTGGCAGACTTCACACGCCTTTAAGAACATTATGGAGAACTCTCAGGCATGCAGGTTTCCTCACGATGTTTTCCTTCACCGTTGAAGCAAGTGATATTTTATTTGTTTAAAAATGCATATTATTCCGAAAAGTTCTAGGTGCGTGCCCGGGTTTGATCCTCGGACATCTGATTTGGAGGCTAACGTCCTAAACACTAGTTACATCGACGGACTATTTGATGTAAAATAAAAATAAGGGAAAAAATTAATTATTATTTTCCCGAGCAGACCAGCCATATAGTAATTTCAAAAATTACCCTAAGCAAACGAGACACAGCCAAAATAGCTGGCCGAACTAGAGGCAGTGACAGCATCGAGTGTCAGTTGCTTAAGCCTTATAACTTCATAAATTTGTGTAGGTAGTTGAGAAGCTTGTTGATAGTTGAGAGTTAAGTATAACTTATAAGTGATGTTGGAAGGTTTGGTTCACATAGTTACTTCTTTGAAACTTTGCTTATTGATTACATACAATCCACGAAGTTTGTGTAGGTTTCTTACCACGAACGCGCTAAACTCCAAAATGTACGCTTTACAAATAACTAAGACTTTATCTGACAAGTATCTATAATTATATTATAATATGAAATTTTTAAAATGCACCTAGCATTTTAAAAATTTCAACGAAACTAATTAGGGAGGTCTAAAATTAGAGATAACCAACGAAAATCGATCTATTAAATCATTTCTGTGACATTAGTTTACGGAATATTATCGTCATAAATACAGATAATATAACAAATGAAGTATCAAATGCAAGACATATTCGAAATTTTAAGGATATTTTATAGTTTTAGTATATATGCGTTTAATTTTCATAAAGGTATGAAAAAGTTTATCTTTCTTCTATGGGAGGCAGAGGTTTTAAAATTCCTTCGGTTTCTTATCCGTTATTCTCTATCTAACGATTGAAAAATCAATTCGTCCGCTTCACGCCGTGCGCGTTAGAGAGGTCGTCATATTGCAAGGAATTTGGCAATGAAATTAAATTGAAAACGATCGTTTTATCACTCTGTCGTAAAATTTTAACCACTTCTTTAGTTATGCTCAATCTATTGGGTAACTATTTTCATCTCTTTGTCTCGCATTTTAAGCTATATAAAAGAATATTAAATTTGTAATATATTTTACCCAATAATGTTGCAGGGTATGTGTTTGGGTTGTTAGGGTAGTTAATTTAATTATTGGATGTAGAATAATAGATATGATAACACAATCATTCCAAACATGACCAGGACCAGGACCAGGTCATACACTGTTGAAAGTTGTTCTTATACATTTAGTTAAAAAACACATGAGTGGTAGGCTTTATCCACGGAAATTAAATTCACGTAGGCAAAATATTACGCTTAACCTCGTCATAATATATGTATGAATTAATTGGCTTAGGTTGCTGTAGTAGGTATGATTTAGGTTACTATGTTTGACAGGCATTAGGTATGTCGACACTTGTTTCATCTTAATCTTGCCTCTTCGTTATCAAAACTGACACGTGATTTGTGAAAGACGCTTAATTAACACTGTAGTTGTAAACCCAAAGCTCGTTTCAGAGGATCGATTTTTTTTTTTTGAGAAGGATTTAGTTTATTATATGAATAAAGTGAACTCGCCGTCCTCACCATAAACGTAAATTTAAAATGTGTTTCTCTGTGTTTTAAACAATAGATTTAAAAAAAAACAATTATATGACAAAAAAAAACATTGACCGCAGTTATTCAGTTATTTTTAATAAGCGCAGGATTAGTTTTTCGAATAGCTTAGATTAGCGTGGCGTAGAAAAGAACTAATATTATGACATTAAAATTATCACACAGAATATAGATTTTTCCTACTCGTCGTCATATTTTAGACAATTCATACAATATCTTTATAAATAGTAGCCTATGTGTTATTCTGATTTATAAACTATATTCATGTAAAGTTTCATAAAAATCCATTCGGTAGTTTTACGTGAAAGAGCGTGAGAATAAACGTTCATAATATTGGTTGGATTGTCATCATTATTTACGATATTGTTGTTATATAGTATTATAATTGTATGTTAATTTTATTTTCTCTTTGTGATTACTGTAATCTGTTGTTTTGTTATCTCATCGTCTAATTACCAGTTTTGTAATTGTAATAATTATAATTAACAACTAAAACAATACTGTATTACAAACACTTAAAAACTTAAAATAAACCTTAAATTGAACCTAAAACTAAAATTGTTTTTTAATTTGTGTATTACGCAAATAAAGATTAATTCTTAGTAAACAATGCTATGTTTTATCTGGAATAAATGTTCGTTTGTTGTACCGAAATATTATTTTTAAATTAATACTCGAATACCAAATTCATTATTTTTAGAACTTTTCCCTGTTTAGTTAATAGAAACGAGTTAACACAGCTGTGAGTCGACGTGAAACGACTACCAACAATTAGATTTACCGAAAGGTCGAAGGTTGGAAAACGTCAGCGGCTGATATTTTTCCCTTTTACAAACTTTGCACGCACCTTAATCTTTGCCCTTTGCCTGACATGCCATAAATTAACCTATTTAATAAGGTAACGCGTGTTAGTGATTTTTACATGCGCACGAAAATTATTCAATTCTCGTTCGTGCTTGATAAATAGCTAATAATAGATTATATGAAAAAAGGCTTACCAATTTAATATCTTAAAGAATATTATGATAAAGGATTAGTTAGTTGAATTACTGTTTTCTGATTTCTGCGATACAAACTTATATAGAATACTAGTTATTCCCAAATCGTCTTTCTACCTGCAAAGATTTCGCTAAAATGGTTTTAGTTCGAAGCTTAGTCCAGAAAAACAGATGTGCTAACAATTTTAAAAACTTTTTCTGCAGTTTTAAAATTTGTATAAAAATAACAGAAGCAGATGATGAATATAACAACTTCTTCGACCCTAAATTTTTACCGCAAATGTAATTTCAAAGTATATTTGGTTCGTGCACACAAAAACACAACAACGGTTTGACGTAATTTTTGCATCACCGTCATGATCAACCCATTGCTTTCTCATTATAGAGCACCACTCTCATCTCAATATGAGAAGGGTTTGGCCATAGTCCACCACGCTGACCAAGTGCAGATTGGCAAACTTCAAACGCCTTTGAGGACATTATGGAGAACTCTCAGGCGTGCATGTTTCCTCACGATGTTTTCCTTCACAGTTGAAGCAAATGATATTTTAATTGTTTAAACACGCACATAACTACAAAAAGTTAGAGATGACCTCTGGAGTAGGAGGCGGACGCCCTAACCACTGGGCTATCACAGCTTCAACAGAACAAAACACAAAAGAGGTACAGAGTAAAGACCTACGGTATAATAACAATTGTGAAGGTAAATCCATTTAAATGAAAAAGGCTTTTATCGCCCACGTAAAAATAGCCCTTCTTACACCACTTGTGCAAATGAAATTTTATGTTCCAAGGCGTAGGTAAACAAATATTTGAATACAATTTTCCTCTAAATTTATAATAGAGAAGTTGAGTGAACTTATTTAACCTAGCCGAAGAAACAACCGTGGTCTGTATCATTTAATTAATAAATTTCATCTTGTCATATCTCGCCGCCTTATCGTTTCTGAAGATCTAATTTTCGACACCTTCCAAGTTAATTTGAAGCTTCATTAAATTATTAACTTTATCAGGAAAATGTATCTCTGCCAATGATAAGTCTTTAGGAGTTATATTTATCTTTGTAAAATCGACATTTGTTTTGTCTGATTGCGAAGTGGTGTGTACTTAACAGACTATTTAAGAGAGTCATTAAGAGAAAAATGTAAGGAAGGCAAAATAATGACATTGCATGGCAAATACATATTTGAAAATTTCATGTATGTCCATAGGAATATAATGAAATTCATTAAAAATGCGATTGTAACAATCGTAAACCTTTTTTCACATAAACCTATTACAGGCATGAATCATTCATTTCATTATTTTTATTAGTCAAGTGATGGAGGTAACATCAATCGACAACTTAAAACTTAAAACCTAAAACTAAAACCGTTCAAATAAACTTAAAACCGTTCAAATCTCGCCCAGGTCTAAGAAGAAACCCACAACAAACCTAGCCGGATTTTGTTTTGTTATCACCATCTTAAATAATCAATAATAAGTTATGGTACCTACGGAGATAAAGCAATTCACACCCAAGCTTTTTTATCGTTTATATAATCCTTAATATCGTAATATGATTTTTCTATAAGCTTTCATTTTATAAAAACTTTGAACTAGACATTTCGATGATATCAATAGGATTTTCTAATGTAGCGTCTAACAAGTAACATTTCATTTTCACAGCTTATGTTGTGTGACTAGTATTTTTTTATGTGTTTAATAGATATTAAGTTAATATAAGCAAACAAAAAAATACTAAAACTGAATCAATGGTAACAATTTTTATAAAGTTAAGCACCTATGGTTGATATGGTTGTAATTCCACTTATTATAAGTAATATATCAGCACGTTTATGAGCTGTAGATTTTTTTGTTCTTTTATTCGTCTTTACTATTTCGTATACCATGTAGCATTACCACAAAATTGTACTAAGGTATTACAGACACGTATCAAAAAGGTTTTAGCACGTAGGTGTAAGGTTACGTAGAAAAATGTGTAGATTTAGAATAAATTCGAGATCAATTGAAAAAGTCAGCCGAGAGCAAGTGGTCTTCCTGTCTTATAGGGTCCCGTATAAAAGGGTGCAATGTTTTACCTACGGAACACAACTATGAGCATTTTTTTTTAATCCATTACAAGTTAGCCCTTGAAAGCACCTGATGGTAAGTGATGATGCTGTCTAAGATGGTAGCGGGCTAACCTGTTAGGAGTATGGTAAATCCATACTCCTAATTGGTTTCTACGCGACATTGTGCCGTAACGCTATATCGCTTGGCGACACGTCTTTGCCGGTAGGGTGGTAACTAGCCACGGCCAAAGCCTCCCACCAGACCAGACTAGAGCCATGAATCGAACCCAGGACCTCCAACTTTATAATGCGACAGCGCGTGCGCTGCGCTACGGAGGTCGTCGAATTATATGTTTATATAGGTATCTGGTATAAAGATAGATCTGGAATACTTTCCCTCTTTGGTTTTAACCACAAAACTTTAACTTCCGGTGTAGGCGATTGCTAGTTACCCTCTAACGACGAAGACGTCTCACCAAGCGATTTAGTGTTCGAAACGATGTCGCGTAGAAACCAATTAGGAGTATGTTTACCATACCCCTATCAGCTTAGCCCGCCTATCATAGACTACATAATCACGTACGAGCACGTAAGATTGCCTTCAAAGTATAGCTTGTAGTGGAATAAAAAAAACAATACAAACATGAGTATGTTCAAATTCAGGCATCATGATCATCCCATTATCATCCCGGCTCACTACAGAGCACGGGTCTCTTCTCGATATGAGAAGGGTTTGGCCATAGTCCACCACGCTGGCCATATGCGGATTGGCAGACTTCACACGCCTATGAGAACATTATGGAGAATTCTCAGGCGTCCACGTTTCCTCACGATGTTTTCCTTCACCGTTGAAGCAAGTGATATTCTAATTTTTTTTAAACGCACGGAACTCCGAATAGTTAGAGGTGCGTGCCCGGATTCGAACTGCCGACCTCTGATTAGGAGGCTGACGCCCTAACCACTAGGCAAATTCAGGCATTCATCCTCATTTAGTCTGAATTTGGCGAAGCTTAAGTCTATAAACATGTTAAAAATATATAGATATACGTAACCATCACTTTTATATTATCAGTTTTTTGTTTTACTGCTGAGCAATGGTGGTCGGTCCGAGCGACAAAGGGAAAAAGGAAATAATCTTAAACTCAACATGCGCAATGACCCATGATAATCACACAACTTACAATAAATATCACCACGAGCTTTCCCCTAAGACGCTTCTCTAAACAACTGTTATTAAATGTTACATAACCGACATACTTTATAACTTTTTACATCTGTCGATATATCCACGCAAACTTGAAAATTCATATTTTTTTTATTTATCCCTCAAATTATCCTTTTATAGCAAGGTTGAAGATGAGTGATAACCGGAAAGTACCTAGCTTATGAATGTGCATGTGACTTTAAGAATTTATTTGTGAATGATAATCTTTATAACATTGTGTGATAAATTACAGCTGTACAGGAAACTGTAGAACTCAAAATTCCCTAGTTTTTTTTTTATCCAATACAAGTTAGTCCTTGACGGCAATCTCACGTGATGGTAAGTTATGATACTGTCTAGGATGGCAGCGGGCTAACATGTTAGGAGTATGGGCAACCCACGCCCCTAATTGGTTTCTACGCGACATCGTGCCGGAACGCTAAATCGCTTGGCGGTACGTCTTTGTCGGTAGAGTGGTAACTAGCCACGGCCGAAGCCTCCCACCAGAGCAGACTCGAGCTGGGAATCAAACCTAGGACCTTCAACTTTAAAATGCAACAGCGCACGCGCTGCGCCACGGAGGTCGTCATAGTTTTACATTACTCCACCTAACCCTAACTCTGGGGAAAAAATAACCTTTATACAGTGAGCCAATAAAAAGATGGTATAAGAATGTAATTTCCTATTCTGACGTACGGAACTCTACAACGAGTTCCACTGATTTACCAAAGCCAAACTGAAACTAGCTCCGAGAATCGGAAACATGAAACGTTGCAAGGTATGTTTAACACGTTTCGGTGATTTAAGAATGTTTAAGAAGATAGAAGGTCTAATCAGCGTCTGGAATTGCACAAATATTTAGAGACGGATTAAGCAGTGTATATTTAGTGTTACGTTAGATTTAAAATAGGGTTCAAGTGTATTTAAATGCGGATGAATCACAGCTCTTCATCGTGTACCCCTGTTTCACAATCTCCATAAAAAGATCATCTTATTACCATCATATTCTATACTATTGTTACGTTTGTGACAAACCTTTTGATCTTTGAAAAGGACGGTTTCCGTGCGATAAGATACTTAGTACGGCTTATCAGCAAAACTTATCGTGACACAATTTTGCCTTAGATAAATTCGAAAAATACTTTTTAGCCTGGGTAAATTTAAGAATAGGTTTATTTAAAAGCTCAATTACACAGATGTAAGTATAATAATATATATTTGCTTTTTAATCGTAACATAATATTATTATAATTTTACAATCACTTTATTGAATCTATATATATAAAAGCGAAAGGTCACTTACATACTGATTAAACACGAGATCTCAAAAACTATTGTACGTATAAAGCTATAATTTAGCAAGTAGGTAGTTGATAGTTAAGAGATGTCAGCTAAGAAAGGATATTTGGAAATTCTACCCCTAAGGGGGCAAAATAGGGGTTAGAAGTTTGTATGAAAATTCTTTGTTTTTAGAGTTAGAGACACAAAAATTTGCATTAAGATTCATAATGATAAATTAAAAACATGTACATCAATATTTTTTAAATATTATCTGTTAAGGATGGTAAAAAACTTAGACATCATTCAGAGAGCACAAAATAAAATTATGAAAGTTTTATTTCATTACGACTTTCTAACACCTACTAAAAAAATATATAAAGAAACAAAATTACTTAACATTAAACAAACATACATTTACAGCACTTCAATATTAATACGAAAAATACTAAATAAAGACATACATTCAAAAATAACTTTTACGAAAAAAAATCAAGTAAAAAAACGGGCCTTTCGTCGAGCAAACCACCTTTTACTAACTCATAAACCCCGTACTAGCTATGGCAATAAAAATATTATATTTGAAGGAGCACTAATTTACAATAAACTTCCATCTGATATTAAAGAAATAAAATCTATGTTTATTTTCAAAAAGAAATTAAAATTTTATCTACAAAATAACATGTCACTGTAAGTCGTATCCAGTATGCATTGATCTTTGTTTTATTGAAACTGGTCGTGTGTTCTACCAATAAGTAATTATAACTTTAAAACTACCCGCATTTGGAACAATTAAATAATCTGTTATTACATTTATTAACAATTATATAGTAAGTATTATGTAAATCTAGTAATTAATTATTGTACACTCATAAATTGTTTACTCAGGTTTAGTTACCTAATTGTTTTTTCTCATATAAGCGAATTTTTTGTAATTCTTTTGAGAAATAAAGATCTTAAACCATAAAAAAGGGGATGATAGTATTAGCTTATTTTTTATTTTATTATGAAGTCTACAAGCTTGAAATTTTGAAAATAGGTTTCTTTTAGGGCGTAAGTATAAGGTTAGAATTTGTTTTCATCCAAATCTAGGGGGGTAAAATAGAGGTTTGAAGTTTGTATGAAAGTCCTATGTATTTTAATTAAAAGAATTTTTCTAACACGAAATTCGGCAATTTGACATTTGCCTGTAGCTTATTTTCTGAAGCAGAGCAATCACGGGCAATCAGCAATTCTACGCAAACGAAGTCACGGGCAACAGCTAGTATATTATAATCTTCTTTTTATGCAGGGTTAAACAAGAATTTTATTTATAAAAGCAATACTTTTATCTCAACTGTTGGCTATCATGGCAGATCAAAGAGTGCATTCTAAAAAATATAGGTAGATCGCAATTGACTGTAAGAAATCCTGCAGAAATTAAAGTGTTTTTAGGTATCATTAATGATAAAGAATCTAGACCAAAAAATTGTATAGTTTCTGTTCTAAATTATATGCAGCTTTCAATTACTATGTTGTAGAATATTTATATAAAAATATTTAACAGTGACAAGACAGTTTTTTTTTCAGTTAGTTTACGAGCTATCTACAAAAGAAAGATAATTACTACACTCTTCTTATACAGGGGAATCATGATGATTCAAATTCAAATTCAAAATAATCTTTATTCAAATAGTCCTTAAAAAGGCACTTTTGACGCGTCAATAATTTACATAGTAGTTATTTCATGGTGATAACTATATTCGTAAACTTAAAACTAAAGCTATGAGGGTTCCAAATTCGCCCCGGTCTAAGAAGAAGCCCACAACAAACTTAGCCGGGGTTTTTCTTTTTTTTCGTTATCACCATCTCACACAATGAATAAAATTAATAATAAACTATAGTACCTATGGAGATAGAGCAATTCACTTAATATCGTAATATGATTTTTCTACAAGCTTTCGTTTTATAAAAACTTTGAACTTATTGATAGACATCTCCCAGATATCAATAGGTAATTTATTATAGAATAAAATACAATTTCCTTGTGATTTAACAGAGCATTACTATTTCTAAATACCCTAATGATCTTTTTTTTTTGATAACCCGTAAACTAACTGAAAAAAGCTATCTTGGAGTTGGAGTAATTTTAGCGCTTCAATATTTGTTTGCCGAAGCTTGCTCTTTGAATGCCGGAAGCTTTCGGCGATATTTCAATTAACGTTTTAGGCGAAAAATTGATTGTTGAGTGTGTGTTGGTTTTGTTTTATTTTGTATATAACCTTGTGTATCAAACCTTGCAACATAGTTTAGTAATATAAACAACAAGGGAATTCAAACAAGCTTGAACATAATTACTGTTTGTGTAATGGACATGTTGCTACATGCCCATTCATCATGATCAACCCATTGCCGGCTGGCTCACTACAGAGCACAGGTCTCCACTCAATATGAGAAGGGTTTGGCCATAGTCCACCACGCTGGCCATGATTGGCAGACTTCACACGCCTTTGAGAACATCGTGGAGAACTATCAGGCGTGCAGGTTTCCTCACGATGTTTTCCTTCAGCGTTGAAACAAGTTAGATTTTAATTGCTTAAAAACGCACATAACTCTGAAAAGTTAGAGATGCGTGCCCAGGTTCGAATGTATTTTGTTCCCAATAAATAAATAAAAAAAAAGAGGGGGACGTCCTAACCACTAGGCTATCACAGCTTTTTACATGCCCATTATCATATATATGTATCCTAGTAGTATTTAACTAAAAGCTGGTCTCTAAAATAACGACCACCTCCGCAAAATTTTTAAATTAAAGTAGAGGAGCAAAAGACTTCAATCGAGTACCTAAGGTATTGTCTTTTAGTACATAATAATTAAAAAAAAAACAAAATGAAATATATATATTATCTGCGATCCTATCTATTTATCTGGCCCATAAGTAAATACTAAAAAATCGGTCCGAAAAGTCTAGCAAGCTGATGTAATGTAAGTCCGCTAGAAAAGGCTAGTTGGAAATGCTAAAAATGGCTAGGCTTTAATGTTTTGGCTATAAAAGAAAATAATAGTTTTGCTTACTTTGAATTTATTTCTACTCATTGTACTAGGTTTGTATTACAAAATAAAAGTGGAATTTATTATATATGCCAAAGAGGATACAAACGCTATTAAAAATAGGCCTAATTTATGGTAATTTGAATAGCGTAGCCTTGGCGGCTACATTTTTCAACCGCGTCTGTTCGCGAAATGAGGTGGTGAAAAGAAAAGCCAATATAGAAACTTGCAGAGTTGGCTTAAAAGACCGTTAAGAAATGTTGATGTGCAAACGATGCGGGCTGATTCATTTACCGCGCGCCCGTTTATCAGGGTAAACACCGAGCTTCTAATATAGAGTGATGCCGTTTTGACAGACTGTTTACGATGAATATACCTAGCTATTCGACGCGTTTGTATTTATGTATGTAGATAATTTACTGTACACCACAGATAAAAAATAAAACATGTACCAACTAATAGTAAAATATGCCTAGGAAATTATTTGAAATGGAATTGTGTAGTAGGTGGTGTTAAATATACTAAACATTCTATTTATTAAATAAACTGACCGGGATAGTAAACTATGAATAAACTAATATGTATATATGTATATATGTATTATATAAACTAAACATACACATGTTAAGTAAATATTACAAATTATTTAGTATCAGAGATTTCTTGTGAGGAAATTCAATGTGGCAGACTTTAACGATAATTATCGAATATTAGTATTCAAAAGGGGGACAAAATAAATGGCTTAATTAGCTCACGGTAGAGGAAAACGCCGATTTGGAAAACTCATCGCTGCAACTGAAAATTGCCAATGACAAAAACAATGACCGTTCCGGTGCAAAACCATGAAACACATCCGATACCAATTCGAAGGGGAGTAAGACAAGGGGACGTTATTTCCACGAAACTGTTTACTTCTGCTCTTGAAGATGTGTTCAAGGTTTTGGACTGGAAACATTGTGGCATAAACATAAACGGCGAATACATCTCGCACTTACGATTTGCAGACGACATAGTTATAATGGCAGAAACGCTGCAGGAACTTGAGCAAATGCTGTGCGACCTTAGCACTTCTTCCAGACGGGTGGGTCTCAAGATGAACGTGGACAAAACGAATACGTCATCACAAGGCCCATTGTTGTCGAAAACGTCAGCATCGAAGTTGTCCAAGAATATAACTACCTAGGACAGATTATACAGTTGGGTAGGAACAACTTCAACAAGGAAGCTAACAGAAGAATTCAGCTGGGATGGGCAGCATTTGGAAAACTGCGTCAAGTCTTCAACTCGCCGATACCCCAATGCCTAAAGACAAAAGTCTTCAACGCCTGTGTCTTACCGGTCATGACATACGGAGCAGAAACGTGGACACTCACGGTAGGCCTTGTCCAAAAGTTCAAAATCGCTCAGCGTGCTATGGAAAGGGCTATGCTGGGCGTTTCTCTGAGGGATAGAATCCGTAACGAGGACATTCGTAGGAGAACGAAAGTAACCGACATAGCCCAACGGATTTGCAAGCTGAAGTGGCAGTGGGCGGGTCATATCTGTCGTAGAACCGACGGCCGTTGGGGCAGACGTGTTCTGGAGTGGAGACCGCGTACCGGTAAGCGCAGCGTAGGACGACCACCTGCTCGCTGGACCGACGACCTGAAAAGGATCGCTGGTGGCGGGTGGATGAGGAAGGCGGAGGACCGTGTGTGGTGGCGCGCTCTCGGAAAGGCCTATGTCCAGCAGTGGGCGTCTATAGGCTGATTGATTGATTGATTGATTGAAATTCTCAAAACTTGGCAGGACCCGGAATTTAAATCCAGGATTTTTGGTCGAACATTATGGCTCAGTCTAATATAATTTGCCGTTCTCGAAGGAACTTACCGGTGATAAACATGTGTATTGTTCGCACAATGATTATGTTTTTTTTCGGACTGTTTATTAGCTGTGCTAACAGCGTAACCGGGCTGTTTGGCTCTGCTGTTTTGAGAAGCTCTGCCAGAAGAAAATTTGAACCCTAAAGCTCGAAGAAACTAAGGGAACGTCTGCCTAAGGGCGCCTCCTTTGAGGCCAAACCTCGACTTAGGCGACGTTTGGGATAACGGGGGGTCGGACGGTGTCAAATACGAGTTAAGTTTCGAATGGACGGTTGCAGGTAACCATATTAGTCATTACTGCGTCACCGCATTTTTGGCGAGCATGAAGCTCAGCCTGAGAGAAGAGCACTTAGGCTCTATGACATCTGGGGAACGTCCCCCTAAAAGTGTCTCCTGTGAGACTCGGAGCTCGACTTAGGGTGACGTTGGGACTTGATGGGCCTGGTTACGCTGTGGCAACCAATAGGGTTAGTACGGCTAATAGACAGTCCGAAAAAAATTTATATTTGAAGTAGAGGAAAATCAGCATATGATAGACATCAGTACAAAAATCTAAATACTGTCAAATCAAATTTCCCAACTTGGTTACAATTAAAACAGAATCAAACTTTAAAATTGCTTCAGCTCCTTAATCTCCTACCTAATTTAGGCTGTTTGTAGTTAAATGTTTTGAAAATTAAAATTACAAATTGGATATAACTTTTGTTATCCGAGTATTAATTTAGATAGACAAAAGAATATGCTGATTACCTTTCAGTTTGACGTAACTACTCACTAGTTTCATTACATACCTTTCAATTGAAATAATATAGTAAAAAGGTTTTCGATACGAAATATGCAAAACATTGATGACATCCGTTATACAATCTGTTGTCCACCTAAGTTTTTTTATACACTACAAGTTAGCCCTCGACGGCAATCTCATCTGATGGTGAGTGGTGCAGTCTGAAATGGTAGCCGACTAACTTGTTAGGGGTATAGTAAACCTATACTCTTAATTGGTTTCTGCGTGACATCGTGCCGGAACGCTTATTCGCTTGGCGATACGTCTTAGGATTTGTTGGAGGTCCTGAGTTCGATTCCCTGCTCGAATCTGGTCTGGTGGGAGGCTTCGGCCGTGGCTAGTTACCACCCTACCAACAACGACGTGTCGCCATTTAGCGTTCCGGCAAGAGGTTGCATAGAAACCAATTAGGATCGTGGGTTTAGCAGGCTAGCTCGCTAACATCCTAGACAGCATCATCACTTACCACCAGGTGAGATAGCCGTCAAGGGCTAACTTGTAGTGTATAAAAAAAAGGTTGTAACTAGCCAAGACCGGAGCCTTCTACCAGACCAGACTCGAGCCGGACATCGAACTAATTACCAACAAATTTATAATGCGACAGAGCACGCGCTGTGCCACGGAGGTCCCGAATCAAATCTGATCTAACAGGAGGATCTTTGATAAATTATCACCGTCAAGACCAAGCCAAACACTACGTTACACCGATCTTCTAAAATTAATTAACGAACGTAGCAAGGAAAAAATCTGTAGGGATCTAAAACGAAGTTTATATTATATTAAGGATTTAATAACTAAGCATACCCTTTTCTTATCCCTCGACGCAGTATACAGCACCCATCCTACATAGACGAACATGATAAGCACTGGTACAACCAGGCTGGCTACCACCGGTATTCGGCGGACCCAGGCGTGGTACAGCGCCAGGACTAGTAAGCAGATCCCCACAAGAAGAGCAATTAACCGTCCGGTACGTTGTCTTTCTTCCTGAAAAGAAACACCAGCAATTTAAGAGGCATATTTAATAGCTGACTCTCACACACTCTGTTGGTCGAACATCTTAAGAAATATTTGACCACCTCCGACGACTTTGAAGGTCCTGGGTTCGATTGCCGATTCGATTGCTTGAGTCCGGCGGAATATAGCTATCATCAAAAATATATTTTTTTTTCGAGGTTTGTACCACTTATAACCCGGTGATTTCATCTCCTGTTTGAATTTGATTCGAAAAATATGCTCGGAAAAATCCTTTGTGAGTTAAGTTAGGTAAATGTATTTGTAGACAAAGATTTAAATGGTAAGCTTAATACATATTTAGATTGTTTTGGGGAAACAGAGCATGAATTTGATAGCAGAAAGCTAAGACAGTATTTCTCTTATAGTTTGTCAATCATTTCTGCTATTTTATTATATGTTAGATTACCGAGCAGGCGGTTCTTACTAGTGGATTACAGAATGTCCTATTTAGTAGTTAGGATTTTAGATTACAGAACAGGCGGATCTTACTAGTAGATTACAGAACATCGTAACTATGTTTTTGCTATTCACTACTTGTTAGCCCTTGACGGCAATCTCACCTGATGGTAAGTGATGATGTGGTGGCGGGATTGGTTTGTACGCGACTTCGTGCCGGAACGCTAAATCGCTTGGCGTCGCGTCTTTGTCGGTAGGGTCGTAAGTAACTACGGCCGAAGCCTCCCGCCAGACCACACTCGAGACGGGAATCGAACCCAGGACCTCCAACTTTATAATGCGACAGATAGTATGGCTTCAATATAAATAACATTCATATAGGACTTAAATTGTCTACAGTCTCAGAACGGGTAATATTTGTAGAACAGTATGTCTACATCAACAGTAAGTAAACCCGTCAACCTCAAACAAAGAGAAATACAAACATAGATCAATAGACCGAAAACTTTTTACCAGTAATTAATTTAATCGGGCAAAGAAATGTCTTTCTCAGTCTTTTTTTTTTATTAAGATGTAACACATTTTCTTAGGCATGCAGAGTTTCGTCGCACTTTTCCACGATCAGGATTCCTTTCACAACGTACGTTCCGCGGACTGAAAACCGTTATTTCCCTATCAATAAAAATAATGCTTGGTTGTCGATTATTCTTTTCTTTCACGCTATAACGGAATAGTAATTTATCCATATTTTTTAGAAAAGTAAGCATAACAAATGTGAGTAAAAAAAATAGCCGTTATTTATATCTCCGGCTTAGTTATTTACAATATGGCTACGTGAAATAAAAGAAACCAACAAACAACTGTCGAAATTACAATTTTAATTGGGATGTATGTGGTTAGGGTTTTATACTAACAGATTAAAGTTCATTCAAAATGACAAGCACAGTGCTCGGAATATGTTAATTTGCATGGTATACAATTAAAACCACATAATATTATACATATTTTGTTTGAGGGATAAGTCTCGTCTACTATTTTTAAGACTTAACTTTTTGTCTTGTCTGGTCAGTATTCTCTAGGCGCCATGTAATTCATGTATTCATTCATATTCAATCATTCATATTCATTCGCCTAGTATTCATGCAGAACTACAAGTTATAAAAAAAATCTATTCTATAAAAAACAGAATACCTACTACATAAATGCTTTAAACCTTTGTTCAATTCGCAAATAGGTGTATTGCGTAGCCACCCATTACACTCAAACAACGGATTAGTAGCGTTGGAAAGCTACCGTACAATTGACATTAATGATCTCGACGTTATTATGATCCATGGCGATACATTTTCATTCGAAACTTGTTGATTTGTCTCAATATTTTCTTACTTTGAGTATTTTGTACGCCATATTACGATGGATAAGAAAGCGGTGATAGCCCGGTGGTCAGGGCGTCAGCCTCTAATCAGAGGTCGGCGGTTCGAATCCGGGCACGCACCTCTAACTTTTCGGAGTTATTTGCGTTTTTAAACAATAAAAATATCACTTGCTTCAACGGTGAAGGAAAACATTGTGAGGAAACCTGCACGCCTGAGAGCTCTCCATAATGTTCTCAAAGGCGTGTGAAGTCTGCCAATCCGCACATGGCCAGCGTGGTGGACTATAGCCAAACCCTTCTCATATTGAGAGGAGACCCGTACTCTGTAGTGAGCCGGTTATGGGTTGATCATGATGATGATGATGATTACGATGGATAAATTAAATCCGAAATGAAACGTTAGTAAAGTAAAGTATATATACAGTGTCTTTCACGAAATAAAGAAAATAAGCTGAATTTTTGCATAATCCTTTGTTCTGACACTAAAGCTTGGCACAAAAGTCTCATGGAATCTCGTGACCGCGTCTCTTAAGTTATTAAAGTTCATAGGTCGCTAACTTGTGTCTCATTTATGCCTTTCTTTATTAAAGTGACCTAAATAGATATAAGCAGATTGTTGTTTAAACAACTTTTAGTCTTCGACTGGATGTATCACCGTCTTTGCATTCTGAGCCTAGCTTTAGCTTCTAGCCTTAGCTTCCGATCATTAAAACATGATCATCTAGTGGTGCAATGGTTGAATTAACCTTTTTAATAACCATATTTGAAAATGAAATCTAAATTCTTAAAAAAAAAAAAAGAAGCCTTAGCTTCCGGTCATTATCAGTAAAACATGATCAAGATCTACTGGTGCAATGGATGGTTGAATTAACATTTTTGATAACCATATTTGAAAATGAAATCTAAATTCTTAAAAAAAAATAAGATAAAATGTGATTGTAAGTAACCGTATATCGATATCAACAAAAATAAACTCGTAAAAACAATAAATCACTTAAACGTAATTCGCAATCAAATCTGAATAGTTCTCAAGTAATACTTACGTTAAATTTTAATTATTTATGAAATGTAATAATATTTATGAATTTAAACAATCCATGGAAGCGGATGAAATTTTGCACACAATTATTTTTTTCTCTCTTTTTATGGCTTTGCACAGATTAGCCAATGTCAAGTCTATAAAGCAATGTAGAAGTTAGGGAGAAATGGCGGGAAACTTCGCACTCTGCGGACGCGGCTCCCTCAAACCTTTCCCAAATTAATACCTGTTAACCATTAAGAAAACTAGCCACTACACAAACGACACCAAAACTGTCCACGACACAACCAACACCAGTCCTTTTCAAAATTAGCCAACAAACATTAATTCAAGAAAAGCGTGAAAAAACCGCACCCGCCATATACGAAGTCTCCTGCCTTTCTCCTGCACACTATTATAAATGTATATTATTTTTTCAACGAATATTATGGGTCTATTAGATAATATGTTATCTGTGGTGCCAATATCGTCCAAAATAACAGTACCTAATTGCTCCGTGATTGAACTACGCTTCTAATATTATGACGATGCTGAATATTCAGGATTTAGAGACGTGTTTATTTGTTCTAGGTTTGTACTTGGATGGAAATTTCGCTAGTTTATGCTGCAACCCACGTTCGTAGATATATGGATACCTAATAGGTACAAGGGTACTGACTCAACATAGTATAATACATTCTATATGGTGTATTATTGAATACTAATATTAATTGTTCGTCGAAGACTTTTACCTTATCATTCATTCACGACCGCGTGCGGCAACAGCGACATACGTTTTTTCTTAAATATTATTATAACCTAGCTGACGCCCGCGTCCAATTTTAATTGGAGGTTGCTTTACAACCTCCAATTAAAATTATCAAAATATATTTATGTACAGAATTCGTCCTGTTACAGTTTTCATGATCAACCCATTACCGGCTCACTACAGAGTACGGGTCTCCTCTCAATATAAGAAGGGTTTGGCCATAGTCTACCACGCTGGCCATATGTGGATTGGCAGACTTCACACGCCTTTAAGAACATTATGGAGAACTCTCAAGCGTGCAGGTTTCCTCACGATGTTTTCCTTCACCGTTGAAGCAAGTGGTATTTTAATTGTTTAAAAACGCACATAACTCCGAAAAGTTAGAGATGCGTGCCCGGATTCGAACGGCCGACCTCTGATTAGGAGGCTGACGCCCTAACCACTAGGCTATCACCGCTTCTACAGTTACAGTTTTATTATATTATAAATTACGTCTTCGCTCAAGTGCCTTGATGTGGCTTATATACTCTACTCTAGCACGAAATTTGTGGGTACATGTAAGGGTACCCCTTACATATCCCCACTGTGTGTGTGTCAACGTAGTTGTAAGTAATATTGGAGTGTGGCCTAGCTTTGATATAATAATCGGAGAAAACGTTCTATCCGATAGCTGCCACATTTAAAGAGATATTTGTCTTTAGGTAGTTCGCTATCTATTTGAGCGCAATGAACACCAACATTTATCCGAGATTTTAAACAACAGGCAAGATAATTGCCCCGACAGGGCTTTAAATTTATTATTTAAATAATTGCCTTAGGTCGGGTGTTAAGACATTCTTAAAAACGATTTGTGGCTTAATAATTTACAGTAAGTACTTAAGTTGTTAGATCCCAAAACCCGGGATACAGTTATATATACGACTGTTAAGTGGGAGGGAGCAAAACTGTTACATTTTCACATTTTTTGTTCCTTTATGACGTCTGGAAGAGAACACGATAAGGTCGCGTTTTATATTCTCCTTTTTTATGGTCATTTAAATGATATAAGTTGTTTTAATTTGAATTTCCATAATATTTACTATATTGATCAGAACTGAAACTATTTGAAGCAAATAAGTAACGTCTAAATATAGCTCAACTTTACCTTTTCTCGTTAATTTAGTGCAAGACCATCCATTTCTTAATACGTAAATATATAAATACGTAAAACAAAAAAATGCTGGTTAATGATTTATCGGAAGCACTTTTGTACAAGCCGTCTAACCGCATTGGAAATGCCTAGTAGAAATTTGTGTCAAAAATACTTTTTTGTTTTTTTTTTTGGACTGACTATTAGTTGGGCTAACCCTATTGGTTGTGACAGCGTAACCGGGCTGTTCGGCGAGCTTCGGAGAGAAGCTCTGCCGGAAGAAATTTTGAGCCCTAGGGCTCGAAGAAACTAAGGGAACGTCTGCCTAAGGGCGCCTCCTGTGAGGCCGAACCTCGGCTTAGGCGACGTTCGGATAACGGGGGGATCAGACGGTGAGGTCAAAAATGCTCTCGTCTATTATTGTATGGGACTTTAATATGTTAAGGATGGATGAAAGAACTTGACAGAAATATTAAATTGCAGTTGCATACTTACCTTTTACGTACTTGTAAGATTGATTTAAAAGCTATTCACAAATTGTTTAGCGGCCCTAAAGAATTTGCTGAAAGCATTGCGGTAAAAATATCGTAGGCGGGTAATCACTACACGTGGCTCAGGTATAGTACAATAATACTAACAAGATTTTTTCGCTTGTTAAAAATGCTGAAACCAAAGCGCAAATCACACTCAATGATATCACGTCGAAAGCGGATATAGCGCGGTCTTCTTAGCATACAAAATATCTGGAAATAAAACTCATTTTACTCAGTTCCATATGCCATAAATCGTAACGTAACGATAAAAACGTTTTTTTTTTTTGACTGACTCACAGACCAACACCAACGGCTGAATGAAGCAATTTAAAATTCTGCTCTGATTCAAGGAATCTGCTCTTTTGGCATCCTAGAGGTGTACCATGAAGTTTTTTATAAATTAATTTACTAATTAATTCTATCTAAAAGGTTAAACATGTGAACACCCATATAAAAATCTCCACTATCCAAAATTAGTAGCTATTTATTGGAGTTGGTAAACTCAAATAATATAATGCAAGTGGGTAATTTTCATTAATATTTATCTATTTTAAAAGAATTCGTAACTCACTGACTGATTTCAGTCAGCGCACAGTTTAAACCACTGGACGAATTGGGCAGTCCATATTCACGCCTGACATTGTATCAATAAGGCTTGTGCCTTACTTAATTCAGTTAATTTTAATTATATAGTGTAGTGTAGTAAATAAATTTAAAGTAGACAAATTGCACGGGGTTTTATATACAAATCATTAGCTTATAAGAGCTTTTAGGCTTGAACCTATAAACATTAGCGAAACCTAATACATATTATATTAGTAGGTAGTTCGAATAACTACATGCTAGTAAGTTATTATATTGTAATATACGTTTTTATTACTATGCAAGTGAAAGGAAACAAGGAGTATTACCTGACTTTTGTATAATATGATCTATGGTCATCGGTCATTTTTGATAGATGACATGATGATATTTATAGAAAAGTTATTAAAAGTATTTTAATATCACGAAGTCTTTCTACTTTGGTTCCTGACTACAGGCGAAAGCTTACACATGGGGTGCAGGCTTTCCTCATATTTTCCTGATACTAAGGCGCTCTTACATAGACACTAAGAGATAAAAAGACCTTTTGTCATCATCATCATGATCAACCCATTACAGGCTCACTACAGAGCACGGGTCTCCTCTCAATATGAGAAGGATTTGGCCATAGTCCACCACGCTGGCCATGTACGAATTGGCAGACTTCACACGCCTTTTGAGAGCATTATGGAGAACTCTCAGGCGTGCAGGTTTACTCACGATGTTTTCCTTCACCGTTGAAACAAGTGATATTTTAATTGTTTAAAAACGCACATAACTCCGAAAAGTTAGAGGTGCGTGCCCGGATTCGAACCGCCTTCCTCTGATTAGCAGGCTGACGCCCTAACCGCTAGGCTCTCACCGCTTTTTAACCTTTTGTATCCCACTTCTTTAATCAAATTTCTGTTTTTCTTATATTAAAATATATGAGTCTTTATCTTGTTTTACTGTACAAAAAAAGAATAAAAATAAATGAATAAAACATCAAATTGACAGCAAAACTCAGGTTTCACAGATGTTTAAAAACGTAACACATATTTTACGTAGGTAAGAGTAATAGAGTTGAACATAAAGTTAAGCATCAGTTGAAATGCAGTGAGTTTACGTTTCTATGACTTTTGAAAATAAATGTGAAAGCATAACAGTATATTTTTGTTAGGTGCGTAATAATTTAGTCAGTTGTTAGTTATTAAATTAGTTTTATACACTTTAGTAATAGCAATGTGCTAAATGTTAAAGTCCATAAAATAAATGTTTGTCTAAACAAATTGTATTTCTTTATGAGATTACTTGCGAATACTGCACTAAATTTAAAAGCATTTGCTAAGTTGAACCGAACGGGTAATATATAAATAAGGATTAATGTGTGTTATTTCTAACGAAATGTAATGTTCTCAGATTTTTACTTTACGCGTGGTATTGGGTTCTTTGTAAATTTGGGAATGAAAATAAGATATTTCGGGGTGTGTGTGAAAGCGTTCCTGGGGTTCCGCCACAGATCGCTGAGAAGGAACACGTGGAAGTTTTAGCCAGTATTAGTCTGACATAACCTCTGTGATTCCACGTGTCGCAGAGGTATCCACTAGAATGTACCCACGAGAAAAAAGGTTATGAATTATACATATACATACGAGTATACATTACCTCGTCTTGCCCCAGGGACCGACTTAGCCATAAAGCTTTTCCAGCACGACAAAAAAAAAGGATATTAATAGGATAAATATTTAATAGGGTGCAACCCCTATTTTCCATTACCCAACCTACATACAGGCGGTTAACTATATACCAAATTTCTTTTTCAACACATATAAATAGCTTTGATAGCCAAGTGGTTAGGGCGTCAGCCTCCTAATCAGAGGTCGGCGGTTCGAATCCGGGCACGCACCTCTAACTTTTAGGAGTTATGTGCGTTTTAAAACAATTAAAATATCACTTGCTTCAACGGTGAAGGAAAACATCGTAAGGAAACCTGCACGCCTGAGAGTTCTCCATAATGTTCTCAAAGGTGTGTGTAGTCTGCCAATCCGCACATGGCCAGCGTGGTGGACTATGGCCAAACCCTTCTCATATTAAGAGGAGACCCGTGCTCTGTAGTGAGCCGGTAATGGGTTGATAATGATGATGATGATGAAATAGCTCTGATTGGATAAATAGTTTTTTTAACAATATACACTGAACTGTTGAACCACATTCATTTAAATATGTGCATGGCTTATCTCAAGATATTATTCCATCAATCAAAAAATAATCAACTTAAAAATCTGGCAGAAATCGGTATTAATTATTATTATTATAACTATATAAATAATAGCGAGCAGCAAATATATATAAATTTATCTGGGTTTCTTCAATATTTGAAGACCAATCAATATAAAGTCGTAGTCACCATTTGTCTTAAAAACAGCATTTACGTTAATGGAAAGATGTTTTCAACGTCCTCTGACGAAATCCTATGGGTATTCTACCAGCGCAAGAAGTGTATCTTAAGTTTTTGTTTAAAAAACACCACATTTCTGAGACGTAAAAGCATAATTCAATTAAAAATTAGTAAGCCCACTGTAATCTATATTATTTAAAAATATAATTTATTATTACAAAATGTATGTACAATTTATTAGAATTACCTTTACAGAAGAGACAGGCGCGTTATGAAGCAAGTTGACTGAGCTTCTTACCTCGTTGGTTAGCTTCAGATTCATGGTGCTGTCAAAGAAAATTCACCATTAACAAAATAGTAAACACTTTAAAACTTCGACACGTCGTAACCTACACTGTTTTATTCAAAATCATTAATTAATTTCACTACTAACATTTATGGAATCGATAAATATTTTATATAACATGTCTATCTTAACTTTAGATTCTGTTAATGCAATTATTTTATGTGAACAACTTTATTTATATGTCTTACTAAAATAATATCACTTTAGAGCGTTAAAAAAAAACAAAAAAGAATTAAATAAATTATCCATACGTAACTCACACACTCATACACACGTACACAATAGTTTTTTTGCTAAATACTATTTAATTTGCTATATAAGATTGTGACCTTATGACACAGGTATTTTAATCCCTACCAAGACTAAGATATATCATTTGTTATTTAACAAACGAAATAAAAGTTTTATTATTTTAATTTATTTTTAATTAAATATTTGTAACTATATGTGTTTAAACTTTTATTTAAAAACACTTGATTGATATATATTTATTGTTGGATATTTATTTAGTTCGCATTTCAACGCACCTGTCACTCATAAACACGCATTGGATACGATATCGCGCGAACTCGCCCGCAGTGCGTATGCGCGTATCTATTCACTGTTGGGCGGCGGCACACTGCAAAGTTAACGAGAACATATAATCATCTTCCACCGTATTTACTTCGCTCGTTAAAAACGCGTAAACCTTCACCTCAGTGAGCAGTAATACAGTGTATCATTCACAGTGATCCAGAGACGACCTCTGTGACGCAGCGTGCGCTGTCGTATTATCTAATGGGTAGCCCTGGGTTCGATTAACCAGAGTCTGCTCAGGTGAAAGCCTTTGGGTGCGACTAGATACCACCCTACTGACAAAGTCATACCGCCAAACGATTAAGCTTTCCGTATAATGCTGAGTAGAAACCGATTATCGATCTAACATAAATGTGAAATTCATTAGGTTGAAATTGTAAATAGTTAGATAAGTTTTGAAATAGTTGATTGCTTATCCAATTATTTTATACTTTTTATTTTCTTGGCGTTTCTAAAACAGTTTTTTTTTAAATACTAAAGTACGTATTATTATTATTATTTATATCGTAAATATTATTTTATTGTTATGTATCAGCATGTCTATTCATGTTATTATGTAAAATTTACCTTTTGGTCTATTCCACTCTATAAAAACATCTTACTCCTATCTTAGGTATATAAGAGATCCCTATAAGAGATCTCTCATAGGAATAATCTTTTCTTGTATTGTTATCCCAGATCAGTGCAGAGTAGCGAATTTAACTTCAATTTGTAAAGAATCGAAAGAGCGCCATCTATCGTGCAACCGATACAAATTAAAGTAAACTTTAAAGCGATCGTATAAGTATTAAATCTAGAACTCGGCACTCCGGTACAAAATTTCAATAAATAGAATGGAATCAATACAA
Organism: Lasiommata megera; assembly: GCA_928268935.1. Classification (NCBI taxonomy): domain Eukaryota; kingdom Metazoa; phylum Arthropoda; class Insecta; order Lepidoptera; family Nymphalidae; genus Lasiommata; species Lasiommata megera. The sequence goes on from OV743312.1 coordinate 6,519,081, forward strand.
ACAGTTGGACTTCTAAAGCTAAAGCTACTTCCTTCTCGTAACAATAGTGCAATTAATCATTGTGAACGTAAATACCTATCGATCGCTCCGTGAAATAAAGCAGAGCGGTTTTTTTATTGACTGCAGAATGCTAACCATCCCGCCGACTATCTTTAAACAATTTTTGCTAACATTATGAATTTACGATATAAGAACACATTGGGAAATTGCACGCATCTTCGGCCATGTGTTGAGTGATGGTAAACGATTTACACATACTTAGCGGTTGTGTTTTTAGATTACCTGCTATAATATAAATTCCTTTGGATTCTACAAGTATAAATGCTAAATAGGTACCACACGATCAACTATTTATTATGGATTATTTTTCTGTTCCGTGGCAATTATATGTAAGTCGAAAAACATTTAGATATTCATGTAACTATTTCGTTGGATTAGTGGTTTAGCATTTTAGACTACTCTTACTCTGTCAAGCCGTTACTCCGGGCCATATGACCGTTTAAATTGAAATTAAAATTAAATGTAAATTTTTTCTCGTTATTTTTTTGCGTTGATACATGGCTGACTGGCAAAGAATGCTTAGCGTTAAGTTCGCCTTCTTATTTTCATTACAATTCAGTACACTAATTTATTTTTTAATAAAATGTATAGAAAAAAAAAACGTGCTACCAAGCAATTTAGCGATCCGATAGAACTGTTATGTTGCTAAAGAATAAGTCAGCTACCATCTTAGTCAGTATCATCACTTGCCACCAGGTGGGATTGCAGTCCGGGAGGACGACGCGCACCCTTTCCAGGGTGGTAAGGCGGGGCGCAGGCGTGAGCCGCACGTACGCCGCCTGACGTCCACGTCAGGGGGGCAAGCGGCGTACGTGAGTTCCGGGTGATGGAGCCGCGTCGAGCCGACGGAGGCGGACTAGTGCGCGAGTGTTCCCATGACCCAACCATCACGGGACGCGAAGGAACATCGCTGGGTTTTAGTGGGTTTTCTGGTCGCCGGCGAGCCCCACATACCGCACCATTTACATTTCCGTTTAAGCAATTCCTCCGGAAGCGGTTCAGGTCTGCCTGTGCATTTCCTCCGGCGTAAGGCATAAACGCAACGCAAAAAATGTTAGGTTTGCAGTCAGTGCAATAAAATCACTCAATAGTTATTTCTAAAGTCGCAACTCCTCATTGAAGCAGCGAGATGGGCCAAAAACAAAGCCCATATACCCTCTCACCAATGAGAGTGAAAACCTGTACCCAACTTTAATAAGCTCAGGATGATAAACGATTTGTTTAAATTATATCAATAACAGCTAGATAATTAATTATAAAATTATTCATGTTATGTTAAAGATGCCACCCACCTTTGGGAGCGATGATAGCCCAGTGGTTAGGGCGTCAGCCTCCTAATCAGAGTTCCGCGGTTCGAATCCAGGCACGCACCTCTAACTTTTCGGAGTTATGTGCGTTTTTAAACAATTAAAATATCACTTGCTTCAACGATGAAGGAAAACATCGTGAGGAAACCTGCACGCCTGAGAGTTCTCCATAATGTTCTCAAAGGCGTGTGAAGTCTGCCAATCCGCACATGGCCAGCGTGTTGGACTATGGCCAAACCCTTCTCATATTGAGAGGAGACCCGTGCTCTGTAGTGAGCCGGTAATGGGTTGATGATGATGATGATGATGACCCACCTTTTAACAACTTCGTTCTTCATAAAAGTGAGCATGACAAAAGCCAGCTAGACTTGAACCCTTGACCTTTCAGATTTAATCCCACCCTTATAAGTTAAGCTATATAAATACACTGAGTTCGTAATGCGCCCTCGTTTACATCTATTTATTCCCTGATTATTCTCTGGCAATCATTAAAACAAATGAGTTGAAAACGAAGCACCCCATTTCACTGGGAGGGACTTTGGAACTTTTCCATTATTCTATTGTCTTTCATACTTATCTAAACAGTAAACTAGCTCTGGGGATGTTTTGTTGGTTCAACTCGTAGCTTGATTTATGGAAAAATTATTATTAACTCGCCTTATTAACAGGGTACATTCGATGGTGTATTTATCGAAAAGTTAAATACAGAAGTGTTAATGGTAAATTATTCATGTTACTACGTTGTAGGTTGTAGGCTTCTTTGTTAGAAAGCAGTTATACAATTTTTTTTTGACCTAAAATAATAGAACCAAACACTATTTAACTTTGTAAGGGAAGGTTCATAACGCTCATGTAATTGTATTGTCTTCATTTCTATGTTGTTCACTATAATATTTCATTCAAATCAATCCAGTACTTTTTTCACTATGTTAAGATAGTGATAAAAAAATATAAACCATCTAGTTTGTTGAGGGCTTCTATTTAAACCTAGGTGCGTTGGGTCCTATTTATAGTTAACGAAAGTAACCACCATCACAACTCGAAATACAATAATGTAAAATATGGACATAAATACATACAGGCGTTCATATACCTTATATGAACCAGGCATTCATTAAAGATATTATGTTTGATTGAATAAATATGTAATTTTGATTTGTTCAAAACAATTGATACAATATCTTTGAGATGGCGAGGCTGGTCTTACCAGATTCCCAGTTCGTAACATCAAGATTTGTTGTTTGGTTTTTTTTTTTCACTTGCGATTTTTGAAATATGCGGTATAAATAGCCAAGACTTTTGCTTACGTGGTAGTAAAAGTATATTTTTCATCAAGACGAAGAATTTGAAAGCCTTGGTATATGATAATGAAATATTAAATTTTTTACCATTTTTATTCCACTAAACGTAGCAGCCTTGATGGCAATCTCACTTGTTGGTAACTGATGATGCGGTCTAAGATGGGAGCGACCTAATCTGGCGCAGCGCATGCAATGTTGCATCTTAAAGTTGGAGGTCCTGGGTTCGATTCCCGGCTCGAGTCTGGTCTGGTGTGAGGCTTCGGCCGTGGCTACGCTAGTTATCACCCTACCGTTCCGGCACGATGTCGTGTAGAAACCAATTAGGAGTATGTGTTTACCATACCCCTAACAGGTAAGCCCGCTACCATCTTAGACCGCATCATCACTTACTATCAGGTGAGATGCCGTCAAGGACTAACTTGTGGTGGACAAAAAAAAAGGGTGAGGTAAACACAAGCTCCTGGTGACTCCTGGTGGTGGTGGTGATTGGTTTCTTCGTGACATCGTGCTGAAACGCCAATAACTACGTGCGTTCCTGAGTAAAACATATACCTATATAGAGAAACTGAAGACTGATGAATGAAGAGGTGATCAGATAAGAATCCTTGTTTCCTTTCTGAGGTTTATAGGGAGCCCTAAAAGCAACAAATCTCTCTCTCTCTGCGTCGTATCCTCATTACTGAGGGTCGTGACTCCTTCCACTGACGACTTTCTTGAGGACGACTTCGCGCCATGTTGCTCTGTTGGTTGCGATGTGTAGAGCATCGTAGATTTTTGTGTCGAGTGTGGTGCGGATTTCATCCGACTAACGCATCGGATCCCGTCCCCGATGCCTCATTCCTTCCACTTTGCCGGTAATAAACGTCCTCTCCAGGTTTCCACCTTCCCTTAGACCAAATGTGACCGAAGTACTCCAGAATCCTCTGTCGGCAGGTGGTGGATAGCCTTTTCGTTATTCTGAGTTGTCTCAAAAGCAGCAAATAAGTTAGTTAAATATAGGTAGCTAAAATTTTAATTTTAGGCTTACTACCACTAAGGTTGCATTGGGAAAAGATGGCTTGGCAACGTGACCAATTGCTAAGTAATACGCAATAGATCGCCGATGACATAATAATATGTGTTCTCCTTGAGCTCATGAATAAGACCTCCAGAATGGTTCCGTTCATTTGTCGGTCTGTTTGTCAGCGGAATATTTTTCATGATAAAGACGAACTCAAGAAGGTTAACACAACAGAACAAAAACTGTGATAGCCTAGTGTTTAAGACGTCCGCCTCCTAATCAAAGGTCGGGGGTTCTATCGCGGACATTTCCTTCTAACTTTTCGGACTTATGTGCGTTTTTAAGCAATAAAAATATCACTTGCTTCAACGGTGAACGAAAACATCGTGAGGAAACCTGCATGCCCGAGAGCTCTTCATAATGTTATCAGAGGCGTGTGAAGTCTATCAATCCGCAGATGGCAAGCGTGGTGGACTATGGCCAAACCCTACTCATTTTGAACGGAGACCCGTGCTCTGTTCTGAGTCGACCATGGTTTGATCATGATGGCGATGATTTTCACAGAATGTGTGTAATATCTAATGCTGCTATAAAAATAAATGATAAAGATAAATAAATTTGCGGGAATAAACATAAATGAAACATGTTTTTCGTTGATTTGCAGTGTAACTTAATGTTTGATATTGCATTATAACACATAACGCGTTTGGAACCCTCATAGCTTTAGTTTTAAGTTTACGAATATAGTTATCACCATGAAATAACTACTATGTAAATTATTGACGCGTCAAAAGTGCCTTTTTAAGGACTATTTGAATAAAGATTATTTTGAATTTGAATTTGAACCCTCCGTTTGTTAGTCCAGCTTGAAGTCAGACTAAACAATAAACAGCAAGTATAATTTGCTATATTGCAACTTATACTTGCTGTTTATTGTTTATCATGGACTTCCGCAAAGTAACGCCTGCTTCTATTCATTATTTGAAGTCAGACTGTTTTTCTTTAACGACGCTTCAGACGCAGGGAGTTGAGCGTGGAAGCAAGGCGTTCAGTTATTTCGATCGTATTATAGTTAATTTTAAAACAGAAGGCCTAATATTCGGAGCATTGTCACGCGATCGCACGCAATACAGTCTAAACATAGTGGCGATTTGTTTTGTTTGACGTCACAAACAAAACGCATATCGCATGTCGTTAGTGCTAGACACCTATTCTAATTTAACGCACTGTGATTTATTAATAAGATAAATGATTTAAGAAGTAGGTTAACCACGTACTTACTGTTAGATAAGGCTGCCTTTCCACTGAGGATCTCCGAGGATGTATATAGCGAGAGATGTAAGCATCGATATTTGTCTGGTAGGAGGCTTCTAGGAGGAGATGTGTCACCAAGCTATTAAGCGTTCCGGCACGATGTCGTGTAGAAACCAATTAGGAGTATGGGCTTACCATACCCCTAACAGGTTAGCCTGCTACCATCTTAGATCGCATCATCACTTACCATCAGGTGAAATGCCGTCAAGAGCTAACTTGTAGTAAGTGCTGTATTGTAAGTCTGCCACCAAGCCACATCAGGGAATCGGACCCAGGACCTCCCGTCGTCGTCACGTCAAGATTATTAAGCATTTTTTTGTAATTTCTTTATTAACATCATCTGCCTGCTACCTAATAGTTATAACTATTAGCTACATAATAGTGTAACTAATAATTGTTGGAACGAAGTTCCTTACGGCAGGCTTGGAGGAGATAGGGATTTTGCTGCGCGACCGAACTGAAAAAAATATCACATATTCTGTTAATTTTGTTGATAATTTTAATTACGATTTTTTTTTTATTTTTACTAATTTTATTTCCTAAAATACTGAATTTCCTAAATACTTTCCTGAACTTAAATAAAAACTAATCAGCAAAATTTAAGAGAAAAATCAAGAAAACCTACATAAAATTGAGCACGAATTTTTTTTTTTCAAATTGTGTCTATTCTACATTAGCCGAAGGAACTTCGTTCCTACCTGGTGTCCCACGACACCACATCTTTTTTTGGAGTCTTAAACACCCAATTGATTATAACTAAACTAACTGGTTTACTTTTTAACATTGGTGGATACCGTACCTAACTGCAGTGTTAAGTGTGTGTCACTGAACTGTGGCAAGCTGCCCGATGCAGTTGCCAACTCTGTGACACCATAACTCAGGTCTAGCGACGACTGCCAAAGACAAAATACTACGTATCCCTTGCGAAGCAATCCTCGAGCGACGAAAGATATCCTATCTGTTCGAAAGTTGCTCCTAAAGAACTTGCAAAAGTTATGGCTGCCATAAAGTATGGGAGGATTCCGGTTTTTTCGTTTTGCTTAAGTTGTTATAAAATATTACTTACATTCAATTTGAAATACGAATACCATTACGTCGGTTGCAGCAGTTAATTGTATTGACAAGCATATTTGTGTGATGTACTCAGTGAAGCTGTGATAGGTAACTGTGATAGCCTAGTGGTTAGGTCATATGCCTTCTAATTAGAGGTCGAGGATTTGATCCCACACAACTCTAACTCTTCAGGGTTATGTACTTTTTTAAGCAATGAAAATATCCTTGCTTCAACGGAGAAGAAAAACATCGTGAAGAAACCTGCATGGTTGAGAGTTCTTTGCCAATCCGCATATGGCCAGCTTGATGGATTATGGCCAAACCCTTCTCATATTGAGAGGAGACCCTTGCTCTGTAGTGAGCCGGCAATGGATTGATCACGATGATGATGATGACAAAGCTTACTCAACTTACGCACGTAAAACTAATAATAAGTAAATGTCCAATCCTAGCCAAACAATCTTCGTAAGATAGTAGAACCTATAAGTAATATACGGTTATAGGTACCTAGATCTACTTTATAAACGTACTTATTTATCTAGTATTAAATCTGTAGAGCATTTCAAGGTTCAATATGCCAGTTTAATGCACTTATTTGAAAACACATTCCTACTCATGTAGTGCTAAACTTAAATACAAGATATAGACAGGTCCGAATTCCTAAGTATCACATTCAGATTCACGTCAAACTGAATCTTTTTCTTTATTCCTCTAGAAAAAAATAGATTTTGGAAATCTCACCCCGTTGTAAACTATAATATAATAATATAAGTTTATGATTGTAGCGGGCTAAACCTATATGGTAAACATAAGGTTTCTGCGCGGTATAATGCCGGTACGCCAAACGCTAACGTCTTCGTGGTGTGGTGGAAACGTGCAACGGCCGAAGCCTTCCACCAGACCAGACTCGAGCCGGGAATCGAAAGCCGGACAACTATATAATGCGACAAAGCATACGCTGTGCCGTGGAGATCATGGACAAAAGCTCAGTTGATTAAACTTTATTTGCCGTCAAAGTAACCAAACGATTTTCAAACGTAAAACTTACCATTTTTGACAATGTTGCGTTGCTACCTTTAAATAATCAATAGATATATTGAACTTACATTACATGTAATGTATTACATTGCATGTAATGTATTACATTAAAATAAATTGTGTTATTTATGTCCAATTTGTGTCGCCAAACGTTCTGGCAAGATGTCGCGTAGACACGAATTAGGAATGTTGTTTTACCTGAGACTGCACCACTGCACACACTTACCATCAGATTTAAAAAATATAAAAATTAAAAAAGAAATAGAGAGATTATTATGGAATGATGTACAAGGATTATTTCCCTTGATTACTCGAAAATAACGTTAACAAGGTATATTTGTTTCACAATAGATATTGTACTGTTGATTTGAGTTTATAAATTGTACCTTACACTATAGTCTAATTTACAATGTACCTTCAAGACGTTTGTTTTCGAGGCGCCAGTACCAACGTTCAATTCTAAACAAATGTATTATTTTAATTAGTCGTTAAAAGTGTCAGGCGCGGAATGTTCCAAGGAGTTTTTATGAGCGAAATTTACAGGCGTTTTAAATCGCTTTTGACCTGATTACCCAAATTACCTTTGATATGGAAATTGGGTACGTACATATTGAGTAGGTTCACTTTGATATAATATTTTGGCTGTTGTAATTATTTTCATACAAGTAACAAGATACCTATTTTTTCTTCATAAAAGAACGTTATTTGCCTGAAGCAAAAACCTACTAAATGAAAAGAGGACACGCAAACGTTGGGCTCAAGTTAAGATATATATTATGTGAGATGATGACTATGTGAGATACAGATATTGATTATGTGAGATGATAACAAAAAAAACACCGGCTAAGTTTTTTGTAGGTTTCTTCTTAGACCTGGGCGCGATTTGAACCCTCTTAGCTATAGTTTTAAGTTGGCGAGTGTAGTACTCCAGTTGTACCATCACTAATAGAAATTTCGCGGACTGCTTCCGGGGGGTAAGTGAAACTCGCCGCCGACCAGAGTGGCACATACCCCGCCCCCGGACCATAATACCCACTGGCGTCTGCCGAGGCAGACCATCCACCTAGTGCCTATGATCAAGGCCCCTTAACGCCGTCCGTGGCGCTCCCAATTTTCCTGGCCCGAAATTAGACTCAACAAGTGGTGATGCCTCTTATCCATCACCCGCAGGTCTTCGTCAGGGGGGCAGACGGTGATCGGACGCCCGTCGTCTGCAACCCGTGCTACGACGTCGGTGGCCCACTTCTGCGACACTTCCTTCACCTTTCCTTCGCTTCCTCGCAGAAGGGGCGATAGTTGCCCAAAACGCCTCGCTGGCGATATTTGCCCAAAACCTCTCGTATTACACACCTATTGAATGAACATCCTGAATTAACGGTAATTAAGCAAGCGTGTGCATACATAAGTGTAAATTTAAATCCCATGAGCATACTTTGTCGCCGTAAGTTATTCGTGAACGTCATAAAGCATCAAAAAGTTAAGGGAGATTAATGGATGAAATTAGCAACTCACATCCGATGTAACGCGCGCCCGCAAACCTTCACATAAATTTGAAGTTTCCTGTTTACGTTAACGTCTGTTTGAGGGGTAATGTTTATCGATCTCGTACTTTTATGTTTTGCTTTAACAACCAGTTATTTTTTATGGCTTACTACTTAGTGAGTGAGCGCGATTTCGTCTGCTTTCCAGTGTGGTGAAAATCGATAACGATTTCTATTATGTTGTACATAAATATATCCATCATTCATCATGATCAACCTATTTCCGGCTCACTAAAGAGCGCGGGTCTCCTCTCAATATGAGAAGGATTTGTATATAGTCCACCACGCTGGCCATGTGCGGATTAGCAGCCTTCACACACCTTTGAGAATATTATAGAGAACTCTCGGGCATGCAGGTTTCCTTACGATGTTTTCCTTCACCGTTGAAGCAAGTGATATTTTTTTTTTTTATCTATACACTCTTCCACACAAATTCTGTCCAAAAAAATACATCGCACAGATTAAGATCAATAACACAGACAGTTGTAACTCTATATTTTATGTCTTGTTCCAGCTAAGCTTACATCATATCATGTCATGTTTTTTTTATCCACTCCAAGTTAGCCCTTAACGGCAATCTCACCTGATGGTAAGTGATGATGCAGTCTAAGATGGTAGCGGGCTAACCTGTTAGGGGTATGGTAAACCTATACTCCTAATCGGTTTCTACGCGACATCGTGTCGGAACGGTAAATCGCTTGGCGACACGCCTTTGTCGGTCATGTCTGGGGAAAACGAACTTTAATATGATCGTGAAAAATTTAATAAACACAGATAAGTTACAATGTTTCATACGAGAAATGGGTGCAACGGTACAACCTTTCCCAGTATTAACGACACTATAACCCCAGTAGAGCGTTGCGACAAAATATACAGTCGTCTACTTTGTTATTCAGGATTATGTATATTCATATGGATACTCCTGATGTATAAGATTTCAGTTCTTTGGTCTTTTAATAAAGACTCACCTTCATTACCAGTCAAAGTCAAAGTCAAAGTCCAGACTGGAGGTTCAAACAAATCTGAAAGTTCTCCATAATGTAAAGGCGTGTGAGGTTGCAAATCCGCACATGGCCAGCGTGGTGGACTATGGCCAAACCCTTCTCATATTGAGAGGAGACCCGTGCTCTGTAGTGATGGGTGTATCATGATTTGTATAGACAATTTGACGGTCGTTATTCTCTATTAAGTATAATACATTTTTACAACAATTCATATAAACCAACAGTTCAAATAAAGGTCGATCCGTTATAAGAAACCTAGACAGTAAATAGCCTGTAAAGTTAAAAAAATAATTAATTAAAAGTCGACTTAAAAAGTTTTATATGACTACATGCCATAATAATTAATGAATAGTATACGTTTATTGATATGTTTGTATTAATACATAAAAGTATTTATTTATATATCATATTTATTGGTAATATTTAGTTTATATATTACGCCGCTACCCTCATCTTTCATTTACTTGTCTGACAGAGATTTAAGCACCGACTTTGCATAAGTATGTGTTAAGCAGTTGTTTCGCAATTTTTTGTGGTAAAATGGCAATAAAGAGTATCTATCCATCTATTAAATCTAAACAACTCTTCGTACATATGTGTGCCAAATCCACGCTCACATTTATAATTTAAAAAAAAAATTATTAACAATTCAATGAATTTAATAACGTAATTAATATCTGAGTTTTTAAAAATGAAAAGCAATACATGTATTTACTGAATACGATGAACACTAGCTACTCTTGCGGCAATATGTGACCTTCTTCATACGGCTGAAAGCAGATGAATGGGTGAGCCGTAAACTTTCAGTGTTTTGCTGTGACCGTTTTTATTATGAAATGTGTTATACGCTTCCCAGTTCTACGTTATATTTTTATTGTACAAACGTCGTTTACACTGAAATATTGTTTTATGATCACTCGTAACAAAGCGTCACGTGATTCGTAGATAAAATTAATAAATCTTGTTCGCGTAAATTGTACTCATATTTAACTTATCACAGCGGATGTTGTTATAGTTATTTATATCCTATATCCATTCATAAACAGATAGTAGAAACAACATTAGAAACTTTTCAACGACCATTTATTTTCAAGAGCTCGTACCCGATCTGTCCACATACCTAGACTGCTTAAAAAGAGCCCTGTTCAAAAATATTTCACTTATCGTCAAATATATTTATTAATAAAAGTGAAAGCATCTAAAGTTCCTGATAAAAAAATACACTGTCGTATAAGACAAAATAATGATACTTGAATGAACTGGGTACGAATTCATAACAGACATTAGTGTTCAATAAAACAAATGTTTAGTACCTAGTTGGTTTAGGTACCTAATTGGTTTAGGTACCTAATTATTCCCCCTATTTTTGGGAAATGAATTTATAAAGGACACCCAACACCGATTGTTGTTTAGCATCAAATTGAATTAAACCGAGGATAGGGGCAAAATCTGCCAAAAAGGATCTCTAAGGATCCTTATTGTAACGAGTCCGCCTAGCCGCCATATTGTCGTACCTTACCGCCATGCCTAAAAATGCCGCCATTATGATTTGGTACGTCAAGCTAGCCAAAGCCCGCCATTTTTATAAAAACAATAAAAATATTTTGTGTACCCGTTTTCTCTTTTCATATTTGTATCTACTACATTATTGTAATGACGCAGTATTCATATCCTCTTTGGCCTTCAATTAAAATATATGTTTTTAGTTCAAGCAGAACAAATCTAATGTCTTCTAGAAATGAAAAAATTATGTCGAATCTTAACATCATAAAATATATTTTGTCATAATACCTCTAACTGCCTCGGGTCACGAGGCCTGGGTTTTCGCCTCTTTGATTTCTTATAAAGTTAATTTTTGATTTGTCAAAATATTCTTTTTTACTATTAACAAAAAATATGGAACAATGGATAGAATTTAAATGTACATGTAGATAAATAGACACTTATTTTGTAAAATAAAACCACATTAATCAATGAAATAGATATTTATATTTATACAAACAGTATTTAATCACTATATTTATAACAATAAAATATTAAAGCTTGCATTATTATATCTATATAGAAGTTACCACGGTACCAGTTTATCAAGAATGTAGTATTAACAGGTATATTAAATCAATAATATGTGGCATAGTTATAGCACACTGAGATGATGTCACTAACACAAAAATATTTTCAAGAACAGAAATTAAAATGATTCTTGAAACTCACATACTACGTTCAATAATATACTTACTAAATAAATTTAAGAAAAAAAAAAGAATTTACTCGCAAATTAAGAGATTTTACATACCTTAGTTTGCCCGTAAAATATCCAGCAATTTCATGCCCAATGTGAAAAAGAGCAACAAAGGTTGCGGAAAATCTTATTTTAAGTAGGTAGTTAGTAGGATGTACTTGTAATCTGGCTGGGTTGCGGTCGAGTGCACAAGTGTTTTTTCTTTTTTTACTAGGCGACCATTCCATTAGGCGACGCGAAGGAGCATCGCTGGGTTTTAGTGGGTATTCTGGTCGCCAGCCTGGCCGCCGGGGAGTCCCACATACCCCGTCGGAAGCGGCGCAGTCTTGCCTGCGTCGTTTCCGGAGCGGATGCGTAAACGCATTTCCCAACGGGGAAAAAAAAGGGATACACTTGTAATAGCTTGTATTAGTACAGTCTTGTACTCTTCTTACTTACTCGTCTTGTGTCTTGTAACGTATTATTAGGTCAGTTTCTGTACTTAAATATGTATGGGACTGCATGTCTAGTAAATTATTGATCGAAGCTTACATACGTCGGTCCAAGTAATATAAAAATGAATAGGCAGCAATAGCTTGCACAAAATTTAAATACAATCACAGGTATAGATAATAGTAAAGGTCGAATCACGTAAAAATACCTCTAACCGAATAACGGTACTCTACTAAAGCTTCATCATTATCTCAATTTCTCGCTGGTTTCGCAGCGCATAGAGAAATATCGATATTCATTTACATAGATAGATAAGAGTTAAGAATCAGAAAATACATAAAAGCCAAAATAATTGATATTATTCGTCAAAGCTCTCTTTACATGATGATGCTTTGTCTACATAACACGTAGTCATTACATAATTTCGATACGTCACCAAAGAATAATAAATATGTAACAAGGTAGGCCCTGCCTTCTTGCTTTTAAGGAGAAAAAATGTACACAACATATATTATGTATTATTATGTGTAAATCTCTAAACTAAATCAACTCGTATAAAAGTAGATGGTTCCCAACCGTTCCTGTAGAAAAGGTTACTGTTATATAACTATTTTGAGACGTGTCAATTTGGTGTAGTTTAAAGGTTTATGTGCGTCAGAATTGTTAACATTGTATACACAACATATGTGCCTGTTTATTATGAAGAATACAAATCTCTAAACTAAATCAACTCGCCTAAGAACAGAAGGTTCACACTGTTTCCTGTAGAAAAGGATACTCTTTATCACTATTTTTAGACGTGTCAATGTGGTGTAGTTTAGAGATTTATGTGCGTCAGAATTGTCAACATTTATACACAATATATGTGCCTGTTTATTATGTGTAAATCTCTAAACTAAATCAACTCATATCAAAGTAGATGGTTAACAACGGTTCCTGTAGAAAAGCATCTATATCACTATTTTTAGATGTGTCAATTTGGTGTAGTTTAGAGATTTATGTGCTTCAGAATTGTCACCATTGTACATAATAGAAAGATCTAGCATAAATTATTACATCAATTTTTTAAATGCATACATAAAAGCACTGATTCTGATTTTTATTGATTGATAAAGTATTTTCGTATTTTCCTAGTATTTTCGTTCTTTTGACTCTGGTCAAAATTTCTGTAGACGTAATGACGTTTTAATTAAGTTTTAGAATAAACCAATGGGTTTATTCTAAAACTTAATTTAACTTTTTAATTAATATTGCATAGGTCAGTAAAGTTGCAGTTGTGAATAGTATTGTGGTAATGTTTCTTGAGATCAGCGAGTGGACACAGTTCCATCTCGCACACCGGCAGTTTGATTATTTTCTCCTGGTGCAGTGTTAGTATTTTGTCACCGTCCTTACATCTGTAACAGAACGTTGCATTATCTGGAAATTATCTTTAGCTTAGTTAATTATAGTTAATTATTAATTATCGTTGCATTATCTTTAGCTTAGGATTTAGAAATTAGTATTTGTATGGTATTAAATTATTGATAAATAAAAAGGTACTTATTCAATTGTTATATCTATAATCAAAATTGATTAAGTAGGTACGGAGCAAATAGAGAAAAATTTGGATGACCTCCGTGGCGCAGCGCGCATGCTGTCGCATTTCAAAGTTGGAGGTTTTGGGTTCGATTCCCGGCACGAGCCTGGTCTGGTTTGAGGCTTCGGCCATGTCTTGTTACCACCGTACCGACAAGAAGTGTCGCAAAGCGATTTAGCGGTCCGGCACGATGTTGTGTAGAAACCAATTAGGAATATGGGTTTACCATATCCCTAACAGGTTAGCCCGCTACCATCCTAGACTGCATCATCACTTACCATCAGGTGAGATAGCTGTCAAGGGCTAACTTGTAGTGTATAAAAACAAAATGTTTGTAACCATTATTTTATTGTAATTATATTTTTATTCATCATTCTATAAGCTATCTAAGAATATAGGTATTTTGACTTAAGATTTTGGGTCAGACTTTTGATGAAAAATACTCACTTAAACAGCACAAAAGCTATATTAGAAGCGAAGCAGTCTATATTCGTTGTCTTCCAAGGCCTCGTTTCGTCCATTGCGTCACCCCTTAAATGCTTGTCCGGCTTGTAAAGTTGTAAATGAGTGAGTAACTTCAAAACTGTACCGGAATGGGAGAACAGAAATGTAGCGTTTCGACCACTTTTACTGCAAGTACAAGTTACACTTTTGAATAAAGCGCCTATCATAATTATTACCAAGTAGATATTATCGACGTCATTGGCCATTGACAGCACAGTGACGGTGGGTGGGTGACTGATCGACGTGAAATCATTGTCTCAAGAAATCTTCCTACTTATATATTAAATTGTCATATATTCTTGTGTTAACCGCCATATGACAACCACATAAAAACAAAAATATCTAAAAAGATGTGGTGTAGTGGGACAACAGGTAGGAACGAAGTTCCTTCGGCTAATGTAGAATCGACACAATTTTCTTGATTTTTCCCTTAAATTTTGCTGATTAGTTTTTATTTAAGTACAGGAAAGTATTTAGAAAATTCTGTATTTTAGGAAATAATAAATTACGTAAAATAAAAAAAAAATCGTAATTCAAATTATCAACTAAAATAACAAAATATGTCTCTTTATTTTTGTTTGACAACATAAAATTACATAGAAATAGAAATAATTAAAGAGGGACAAAGAGAAAGGTTTTAGAAACTACTCGCTTGTGTATACGACTGTCGCGCATGCGCACGTCTCATTTAACGGTTTTATTCCACGGACGTTCTCTTACGGTTTTACTATCACATTCTTTTCAATTCGGTCGCGCAGCAAAATCCCTGTCTCCTCCAAGCCTGCCGTAAGGAACTTCGTTCCAATTATATACATATATGAATTAATAGGTAAATAAATAGTCTTACCTCAGAGATTCGAACATATTTTTCATCAACATACACGCAGCTTCTTGCGTATGCCCGTAACCATCGACCCAATATTTTTTAAGATCCTCATAGTATTCTAGAACCTGAGGAAATTAGGTAGTTTAAGAAAATACAAAAGGAAATATAAATTATAAATATAAATTATCAATACATGCCATATAGTTCACGTTATATATCGCTATGAAATAAAAAGATACATTCATGCTCGTACACACACGTACGTACTCGCGTAAAGTAATAACCAGGTATTAGAATCTTGTCTAATACCTGCTTCTGGGTGGGTAGTCCTAAAATAACCTTCTTGAACTTTAAACAAACAAACAAACTCACAATTTAAACAATTCTGGATTTACGATTTTCGGGTAAAGAACACTCTAAACTACGTGAAAAAGTTATCAATTATCATTAAAGTTACAAATTATCAATTATTATAATTAAGTTATTAAGTGATCTCGGTTAGCACTCTGGATTACGACCAAGATCCAGATATAATATATTATATGTACAATTTATAAAAAAATATATAGTTTGGCGCGCTGTTTGAAAATCATCGTGATTTTCAAATTTCAGTGATAACCTTCTTAGAAGAATAGAATTCTTCTTCTAGAATTTCCTAGCTCCGGACTGTTACTTATAGTAACTCGATCATTTTACCCGACGTGGTAATCGACAACGAGGCAGTAGTATTAAAATATAATTATTTTGTAAAAACAAACTTACTTTGATAGATTTCTCATCGAATCCGAAACACCAGGGCGATGCTGTGTATTTATGCCACGAGGTTTCATACCCACACGCTCTATAAATCAGAACGACTTGTTCTGGAAAACAATATCAGCACAATTAAAACATATACCTATAGAAAGCTAAATTACAAAAGCTGTCAATGAAGCAAACTTAAACTACATGAAAAAGATCTACGAAACTATAACAATGATATTTAAAAAAAAAACTCCACTAAAGCAAAATCAATACTATTAATAAAAAATATATAATGGAAGCAGTCAGCAGAACAAAAATAATAGAGAAAATTGATTGAAGAAACAAGAACATTAATAACCATAGCAACATGAATGAAAAACTGAATTTAAAATAATATTAATACTATTAAAATAATATACACAGAAATATTGGAAGATAAACTTTTGAAGAAAAAAGATGATCTAAATCAATATTATGTCCAAACATTATGACAAGATCTTGATACATTACAAATTATTGGACACTCACCGTAATGACGGTCGGATAACCAACATTGACAATAGTATAGTAATAGTAGATATAGTCTTGATAATTCAAGTAATTTAAAAAAATTTGCAAAAATATGTTTTTTTTACAAAAAAGCTCACACGAATTCGTCACAAAGTACACAACTTCAAAATATTTTCAAAAACATTTGGCATTAAAAGGTGCACTTATTGCTTAACTCTTTAAATAAGAACTTGAGTACACTTGTAGGTACAAGGTACATTAGATCAAGGTACACTTGATGAATCTCTTACAGACTACTCGTGAATAAAATAAAAAGTAGTAGGTAGGTGGGTAGTCTAGTAAGGTAGAGATTGAGTTAGTAAAATTATCAAAGTGAAAAGCATTGATAGCCGGACTAATGAATAGGTGCAAGAAGACGCAATAGCCAATTTTGTGCATATTAATTCCACAAATTAAAGGAAAAGGTGTATCGAGTCATTCGTTCGTTAATTTGCGTTAAGAAACGTGAGTACGCCCATCTTTTCAAGATAAATATATCATTGACTTTTTTGTGTAAATATGTATTAAAAATAATACTTTTACCAAAGTATTATAAAAAACTTTGCTTTTCGCGCTTGTGAAGTCAACATCTCCTGAGGATGATGTAGAGGTTCTAGTGGAGTATTTTGTGTGGTGTTATACTATACTAATCTCCCGGTTGTCGGCGGAATATAGCAAATTATACTTGTTGTTTATTGTTTATCATGGATTTCCGCAAAGTAACGCCTGCTTCTATTCATTAATACTTTTATCATTTTTTTTAAATAATCTTTACTCCAGTTTTGTAAGAGTATATGTGACATGTAAACTATAGAGTTATAGTCATTTTAAAATAGGAGGATTAATTTCTATCTCTCGACTTATAGCGTGTAGCGTGCAAATTATTACTCAATAGTATACCAAATTGTCTGAGTATAGCAAAAAAAAAATTCTAGTAAAATGAAACACTTTCTTAATCGTATTTTCTTTACACGAAACAAAAATATAGCGACAGAAGTTATACAACGTCTTATGACTCAGGCAGCGAGTACGAGTGATCTCAAAACATTGGATGCACCGTTCCTACATTTTATGATGACTTGCAAAGACTTATCAGACCAAGCATTGCATGCAAGCTTATATATGCTCATTATAAGCCTGTTATTTAATCAGCTCCTTTCTGTTACGTTAATTTTCCTTTAATCTGTGGTGTGTATATATAATAGCAAAGCTATAATTCTCTCAAAGCTACTGCACAATTCCACAAACCCAAGGTCAAAGCTTTGTCAAGGCCAAGCCTTTTCGACACAGACACTAGGGTGTCGTTCATTTCTTTGCTTTGGCTGAGCAAAGATATCTCCTTGTAAGTGTCAGGATTTTTCTTGACCTGCTTTTGCCACCTGTCACAGTGTTTGTAAAACTGAAAAGCCCACCCGGGTGCAGATATTAAAAGTAAATTAAGTTTCCCATTACCACTCTGAGTTTCTCAAAAGACATCACCCATACCCATACAATAATTGAAGTAATAACAGTATTTCTAGATATGAATATAAACTAACTGCACTGAAGCAGTCATGTTCAACAAAATCTATACAAGCGCCGATGGCTACTCTAATGACATTAATATCATAAAAGTTTGTTTGATTGCATCATATGATGTTTGGTACACAAAAGCATTAAGCTGATTGGTATCTGAACACAAAGAAACGTTAAAGAAACAGCTTTATACAAACTGATAAACTTATCTCTTACAGCCCATTAGACCACAAAGTCCAATGCTTTAATTTCAGCCAAGCGTAGGGCATAAACTTGCTCAACGATTGTATAGCTTAGGGAACAGAAATGTCACTAAATCCAAATGGCAAGTCTCTGGGCAAAAGTAAGAACCATGGGTAAGTGTACACAATATGGTCATACTCTACTTTTTATTATGACAATGGGTCAACTTACTCCAATTTGTTATCTAAACTTAAATAACACACAACTTGTAGACTCCATTTGAACAAACAAAAAAAAAAGGCATTTTTTTAATAGCCTTACACAAAATATCTCCTAACACCAACTTAATTCAATTAAAAACATTGGAAGGAAAGACATATTATTATATTGATATATTGTGTGATGCATAAGCAAACATTGTCCAC
Source organism: Lasiommata megera (assembly GCA_928268935.1). Taxonomy (NCBI): domain Eukaryota; kingdom Metazoa; phylum Arthropoda; class Insecta; order Lepidoptera; family Nymphalidae; genus Lasiommata; species Lasiommata megera. The sequence continues at coordinate 6,537,698 of OV743312.1, forward strand.
TCATTTTTCGTCCTGCACTATACACATATGATAAGCATAAGAATATTGAAAAGGTTGCTTTATGTTGTGTTACATAAAGGTCACATTCCAATGTCAATGTTAAGCTGATGTGTTGTGTGAAGCAAATATCACCAGAAGCAGCTATCAATTTTCTTAGATATTTATAAAAAACTGATTAGAAGTATTTACAGTTGACATATTTTATTATTGTTACCATAAATTTAAATAATTTTATTTCAATTTTAAATTTAGTAGTAAGTAATCAACTACTTAGTTTAAAATAATAGTATCTTACCCGTAACGTGGTATCAACTTTTAGAGCTGGTTCAAAAGAAACCTGTTGAGAATTTTTCTTGTCAAATAAACCAATTGTAAAGTATTTTGCACTTTGCTGAGCTCTTTGTGTTGCTGTATATCGGAACTGAAATAAAACAACCCATTAAATAACAAAAAATTGATTCATTCTTTTTAGAAACAACCCTCTTTACAAGAATGCAACTACCATTGAAAAATTAGTCACTATAACTATTTCTTCTAACTTGCCTTACAAAAATCATTATAATAAATTGTTCATCCTTATAACATTAGTATATAAGTAGTCAATTTAATTTATTTTAATCTACTTGTCACATTACAGAATAAACTATATTTGTTTGTCTTACCATGAAGGTCTTATTGTTGTACTTATTTTTTATAGCATTAGGAAATCTTTTCTGCATCCGTTCAGCAAGCAGTATCATTTCATCTTGGCCCTCGAGGGTAAGATAGTTTTCCTGTGCCAAAGGGACACCATTGTTCCAATTCTCAAATGACTGTAATTGTTCCTCATTCAATGGACCTTTAAAATAAAACACTTAAACGTTAGCTATAACTTGTATCACTGCCACATCTAATAAATAAAGTAAAATCATCATGAAATGATCCTTAAAAGATGAGTAATAGGCGGGCAATGAGACATTTCATTGGTCTGATCACGTAATTTAACTTGGTGGTAGGAACCACCAAGTCATCTTCCAGGAACTGCAAATACTGATAAGATCTTTTTATATGTTAAAATATATGTTTGCCCATAGCAAAAAATGTTGTATTATTTAACTATACATATAAACTCTCTAAATTAACTTAATACTAATAAAGCTCTGACTCCTAAGATACTATAATAATATGTACACACTCATAGAACATCATATTACTAATAATGAAGACATGATATCAAAGTAAGGTTGATAAGCATTAAATATGGCAACCAGGACAGGAAGTGTGTTAGAGTTTTATACTCAAGAGGTTGTTTCTATCTGTTACCCACACAACAGAATAAGAAGTATTAATCACATATATCTTCTTTTTGTTGATTTTGGTTAAATATAAGTCCCCATTTTGTATTGTTTTAATACATGAATGAGTAGTAAATTATGCATACAAATATGATAAATACAATTTATTTTTACCTATGTTTAGGTCAACCACTGCTATATAAAAGCAATAGGATAACATTCCCACAAAATAGAAACAAACAGTCTGTATTACCTAAATCTGTCCTTTACAAAATCTGATCTTTACAAAATTGCAGGAAATACTTAGTTAAAAAATGTCCAATAATGATGTACCTTTTCCACTTCTATTCCGTAATACAATATCCACTCTCAAATCTTTCAATATTGTACTCATGCCCACTATGTCTTTCACACTGGGAAGCCTTGTGCCATGTCGTGAAACCATCCATATTTTCGTATCCTGGCAGTCTGTAATATTCTTATAAATTATAGGATCCTAGATATCTTATAGATCTAATTTATTTAATTAACCCAATGCAAAAATCTACATAGAAAATCCATGGAATCCGGCATGCCAGACATGGTACCCCTGATAAGTTGGCGGTAGGCGATCTTACACTGCACCTGTAGACGCTAATGAGTAGAAATTTGTCGGTATAGTCGGTACATATATATCCGTAGTACGGCGTTCTATACTATGATACTTACTAGGAAAACTTATTTTTGAGTCGTCTTTGTTGAATTTATATCTGTAAGGGGTTCGAGTTCCTAGATGATTACGAATATCACCCAATTTGAGAGCAGTAGCAGTCAAAGTACTAAATACTACGGCAAGAATTAGATTAATAGTGTACAAATTGCATAAATAACATCGGAAATGATTTTTCATTTCTTTTTACTTAAAATTTTAAAAGCCGTAAAATAACATTTGTTTTCAAACATGTACCAACTGTCAATGTCACGTGTTAACCATTGTTATCATTTTTTTTTCTCGTTTTATGGCTTTACACCTCGGACGAAGAATCAAGGATGATTGATTCTTCGTCCGAGCTTTACACAGATTAGCCAATGTCAAGTAATTGTTATCAAAGATCATTGACATCCTTTACCTGTAAACAGAGTAGTATACCTGGTATCAATTTCTAATTATCTTTTGTCTTCAACTCCAACGACTTTCCAGAACTAAGTATGAAAGATATGATGCATTGGAAAAATACAGGTGCTATAAAGATATTATATTTTGTTCTTTGTCTTATATTTAGACAGTAGACATATATTTATCTAAAGTAATAATAACTTAATCCATCATTAGTGGTGAACTTGTGCTTCAAAACTCCTAGATTCAAGCGACATTTATAATCTATAGTCTCTTCAATTGAAACCTATTTCAATATTTCTTTAGGAGAAAGGCGGGAGACTTCGTATATGGCGGACGCGGTTTTTTCACGCTTTTCTTGAATTAATGTTTGTTGGCTGGTTTTGAAAAGGACTGGTGTTGGTTGTGTCGTGGACAGTGTTGGTGTTGTTTGTGTATTAGCTAGTTTTCTGAATGGTTAACAGGTATTAATTTGGGAAAGGTTTGAAGAAGCCGCGTTCGCAGGCTGCGAAGTTTCCCGCCATTTCTCCCTAGCTTCTACATTGCTATAAACTTGACATTGGCTGGTCTGTGCAAAGCCATAGAGAGAGAACTAATAAAATAATATACTTGACATTGGCTAATCTGTGTAAAGCCATAAAACGAAGAAAAAAAAAATATTTCTCTAATAAACTTGACATTGGGTAATCTGTGTAAAGCCATAAAATGAGAAAAAAAAAATCTCTTGTCTCTGCTTTAGGATTACAATTTTGAGGTTAGAATTAGGGATGGGTGCTAGTAAATTGTGATTGTATGTTATAATTATATTACTTAAATGTACATTTGACTTAATAGACATTTTAAACTAACCCGTTTTACAAGCTATACACAATGGCGACAGCGTACGGAATACATTTAGGTAATAATTCTGGTTGTTTAGCAGTATTTGCCAATAGTGCTGCATCAGTTTTGGCTAATGATGCTGGAGACAGAGTAACTCCAGCTATTGTTGCTCTGAACGGCGTCGAATGGGAGATTGGTCTCCCAGCCAAGTCAGGCCAAGCTTCTTCGAAGTCCATAATAAAACACAATAAACGTCTCATGAACAATGATTTTAGTGAAGATGATCTTACTTATGTCGAGAGTTCTTCGTCATGTCGGATCCAAAATGACGATAAACTAGTATACGAATTCCAAACATCTGAAACAAAGCTCTATTCTAATCCTGATAATATTGCTACAAAAATTTATGCAAAATTGTACACCATTGCAAGTCATTCTGTACAAAATGAAGGAGACTTAAAACTGGTGTTAGCTGCGCCGTTAAACTGGTCCAGTGCAAGCAGAGAAAGATTAGTAAAATGTGCTGAATTAGCCGGATTTGATGTTTTACAAGTTATCAGTGAACCAGCCGCTGCATTATTAGCATACAATATTGAAGATTTGCCCGAGGATGTTAACGTCCTCGTTTATAGACTTGGAGGATCAACATGTGCAGCGTCTGTTGTCAAAGTATCAAGTGGGTTTATGTCAATAGAGAAAAATATTTTCAGAGCTGATCTCGGTGGACAGTGTCTCACAAAAGACCTGGCTGACTATATAGCACAGGAGTTCAGACAAAAATGGAAGTTAGATCCCCAGGAAAGTCGTAGAGCCATGTCTAAATTGTTACATCATGCTGATAATTGTAAGCATGTACTATCAACATTAAGTTCGGCACACGTTTTTATTGAGTCTCTTTTAGATGGAGTTGATTGGAGTCAAAATGTGACCCGAGCGAGGTTTGAAAATATTATATCATCAAAGATCTCCTCATATATAGAACCAGCAAAAAAAGTAATTGAAAGTTTTGATGGGAAAATAACTAAAATTGTACTGTGTGGAGGCAGCATGAAGATACCTAAGTTACAGTCTGCAATAGGGAACTTGCTGCCAGAAGCTGAAGTGCTTTCTGGTATTAATCCTGATGAAGTAATTGCTGTTGGTTGTGCTAAACAAGCTGGAATGATATTGGACTTGCCTGAATTATCCTTAACTGATACAAGTACTGAAGTGGAATTCCTTGGAAAGGATATTTATTTGAAGTTTTTAGACCAAACTGTGAAATTGTTTAAAGAAGGAACACCTCCATTTGCTCAAAATGTTTGTAATGTTGATGTTAAAAAAGATGCTAAAGATGTCACTTTTACTCTTCATGATGATCCAGACAGTGAAAAGTTTGCTCAAGAGGTTTTTAATGTGGAAAGTTTGAGTAAACCTTTTAAATTAAAGGCTACATTACAACAAGCAAATGTCTTGCTACAGGTTGAATAATTTTGTACAATTTTAATTAAACAAACCTAATTTAAAAATAAATAGTTTTGTATCATATTCTTTGTTTTTTTAATAACTCTATTAAAAACACACACTACAGCATATTAATGTAGAAAAAATTTAAAGCAGTTTGTTTAAATCAATATATTGGTAGTTATAAATAAAAAGTTACCTATTTGGGTAAAATGATGTGGCATACTATCTAATTAGGAGTATATAATATAACCAGAAAAGTTAGGTGACTTAAAATCTTTGACTGCATCATCATTTACCATGAAATAGTAGTCAATGGCTAAATTCCAATGAAAAAAAAAACCAATTTATTAAAGTGAATAAAAAGAACTATGTAAGAGGCTAACACCAATTATCTAAGCCTTAGAGGCTTAGGTAAGGACTAGATGATAAAGAGTAGTTTTCAGGCAAAGAGCATGTAAACACTATAGGTGTAACATAGTGTTAACTTTCTTTTCGGTTTTTGAATTCAATCAATCTTTATTCATTATATCAATGGAGACATTTTGGCAAGAGGATTTAAATACTGGGTAAGTAAACCAACCCTAGCTGTCCAAGTATATAGTCGTGTTATGTATATTACATCAAAGTAAGTCGGTTGCCGGTCGGAATGTTGTGGTAGCACTAAATCAACGAAACAATTTGAATTGATTGATACCTGCGGGATGGCGGGAAATAGGGTTCCTTTTGAGCCGTAAAGCTAGTTTATAAAAATAAAATAAGCTAGTAATTCTGAACTGCGTTAGTAAATTTTTAAAAGCGAATGAATTTAATAAACTTTATATAAAGATGGAATCTAAACTAAAGTTTGACATAAAACTCAATAGTGAACAAATGCGAAACATGATTAACCGTTTGACGAAATGCAAAGTAGTAAGCATTCTTTACCGTATAAATAACTGTGTGTATACCTTAATTGTAATTTTAAACTAAACAATAATTAAAATGATTTCGTGTAGGATTTCATTAGTGAAAAGGAAGAATGCAAAAAATTAAAGGAAGTAAATGTAAAGTTAGAATTGGAATTAAAAGAAACACGCGAACTTGAAAAGTCCCACCGATATCATTTGCAAAATTCGCGTGAAATGATAGAAAATCTCCAGGAGACCGTGACACAGTTGGTTTACCTCAAAAGGGAAGTAAAGAAAATTAGGGATGCCATGGTTTCTAAAGATATAACTATTGCAACTTTAGAGAAGGTTTTATTATCATTAGTACTTGAATTATTCTTTAATGTACAACTGGAAAATTCCTCTTCTTCGTTGTCGATTTCCCAAAGTTTAAAAATGCCAATTATATCAATGTTTCTCAAAAGAAACAACTCGCTGGGCAAGTGCAGATTGGTAGGATTCACACGCCTTTGAGAGCTTTATAGATAAACTCAGGCATGCAGGTTTGCTCACAATTATTCCTTCCCCGTCAAAGCATAGCAGTCATATTTAATTGGTTCAGGGATCGAAAAATTTGAATTGAATCATACCCAATACACATTTTTAATTTTTATTATTATAACAGTCACCTGCCGTATTTAATAAAGTTTCGGACGGATTGCAACCGGGCGCCTTCAAACAAATAAATTTTAAACAAAAAAAATTTAGAGCGTTAAACAAAAAAAATTTAGAGCGTTTTTTGTTTAAAAAATCTTATCAAGATCGGCTTGGTGGTTCAAAATATTGCTTTCTTTTAGTCATGGCTAAATAAAAAATAATTGTTTCAAAAATTAGTATAGGTTATATTTCATTCATTTAAGCTTCATAGGCGCTGTTACTTTAACATCACAGACACATTATAAGCCTTAATAAAAAGACAGCCGTTAATAATATCGTAAATATTATTAATTACAAATCTTTATTTTTCTGCCTAAAGGATAAGGAGAATACTGAACACATGTACAACGACAATACCGCGGAGTTACGTAAAACTCACGAATGTCATATCAAGGAATTGATATCCATCAACGACAAAAAAAGTAACTTGATGACAAAGTATTAATTAACCTATTTTTCCCTATTTGATGATTGATAATTTGATAGAGTTGGTGTATCACCATTTTCGGCAACATCAGACTTTGCGGAATTTGCGTTTGCGCATCTCCTCCGGAAGTGACGGAAGCATAACTGCGCCGCTTCCGATGGGACACGGGACTCCCCGGTGGCCAGAGTGGTGACTCAATAGAACCCAGCGATGCTCCTTCGCGTCGCCCGGTGGATGGGTCACGATTAAGTACAGACCTGCTTTTTCAAAGTAGACAGTGGTCTAAAGTGGTTTCAAACAGACATACCCTTAACCATTGCATCAAATGTGGTAAAATAAAAACGGTCTCGGTTATCACTAACGTGTCATGATAGGAATTATAATCGAGACTGATTGACGTGTTAACGTGCTTGTTGAGACACGGGGTAGTAGGAACTTTTAAGATCAGTTTATCACACAACATTTTAGTTATTAGAGCAGAGTCCGATTAGCTAAAGGTATTATACCTTTTATGACTATTTTGATACCTGGATGTTATCATAGATTTCGGAACGATGTTTGAGGCTATTCTTTTTTTTATTACACTTGATGACTAAATAATAGATATATCTATGCTCACAGTCCAACAGGTTCAATATGATTCCGATACCAAGATAGCTCAGTTTACCTGCGTCATCGAAGAACTAAGAAGCAAAGTGAAAGATTTGGAACAAGAACATAGAGACAAGGTATATAACATTAACTGAAGGTATTTTCATACCCCAATTTTACACTAGCTATCCTCGATTAACTACAAATAGCTGCTGCACTTGAAACAAGATTAAAAATATAGGATCGGGCGGATTTTGACTTGATCCGTCCGACATCGTGTGGGCAATTTTCAGGTTTCGTGCAATAAGAATACCTTTAGATTTGACTCTATTTATTCGAACACTGAATTTAACTAGTATCGTAATAGCAGAATTTTAAAGATAATAACCACTAAGAGAAACGTAGGACAGTTCCGTGACAACGTCTCTTTTTTTTCTTTTTTCGTTGACGACTGTCGAAGTACGTTAAAACTGTTTACGCTCGCGAGCCGCTAGCTGGCGCGCTTGCGTTTCAATTAGTGTATGTACTCATTTCCGGCTGCGACATATACAACTTTATTTTTCATATTATGTTTTTCCCCAAATGGCTAGACACATAAAATGCGTAATAGGTACTGAAATAGCTAAAAGAAAAAAGAATACGTAAAGATACTGATAGAAATCAAGTTGTTAATAACACTTGGCATGGCTTGTATATTCAATTTAATGGCTTTATCTACTTAATTAGTGTAGTTTACCATATTTTAAAAACAAAACTCATTTCGGTTTCGCAATTTAACTACGCTAATAAGTAAAATGGTTTTCTGTTGTTTACCCAGTTTGGGTATATAACAGAAAACCATTTCTCCTATAAACACAAAAGGTTCATATTATATTGCCGCGAATCGCCATGAAAGCGAGTTTTTTAATGAATTACTACATAGGATAATGAGTTACGTACCTTACAAAGGATATATGTACCAAAAAAAGGTTCGCGTGTGTTCCGCGGAATTCTCGTGCATTCTCGAGAACTACGTACTCTTATGTATTATATTATACGTTACATAAAACTTATAGATTTAAATACTTTCGTTATAAAAATTCGCTTTCATTTCTTGCCGCGGCAATTTAAATTGAGCCATAGTGATTATAGAAGCTTAGGTTTATAATAATTATATATTAGTGAGTTGATAAAAATATAAACTATAAAAATACAAGGTGTCTCAAAAGAAAGTTCACATTTAAATCTTTTTTTAAAAGAAAAGTCTTAGCTTTATTGAAAAAATGTTTATTTTATATTGAAGTACACTGTTTGGGAATTTATTTTTTTAAAATAACATCGTCCAAATGTAAACCGTTGCGCTCTCGGCATTCATTTAGTCGGGCACTAAAATTGCCTATGACAGCTCGGCAGGTAGTCTCCGTGATGGCTGCCATTTCATGACGGATATTTTCTTTTAATTGTGCCAGGGAAGTCGGTTTATTAGCGTAAACTTTTGATTTGACATAAGCCCACAGGAAAAAATCCATAGGCGTTAAATCGGGACTCCGTGGAGGCCAATTTATGTCACCTCGCCTGGAGATTAATTTGTTCGGAAAAATTTCTCGAACTCGAGGCAGAGATCTGTTGGACGTGTGTGAAGTTGCTCCATCCTGCTGGAACCATGTTCTTTGGTTGTAACCAGGAAAGTTTTGCAGTTGGGGTACGAAAAACTCGTCTAACATCTCCACATAACGCTCTGAATTCACTGTGAGTGTGCGTCCCCTTCCATCTTCAAAAAAGTAAGGGCCGAAAATTCCTCGCGCCGACATCGCTGCCCATACGGTGACTTTGGGTGAATGTAGCGGTTTCTGATGTTTTTGTTTTGGGTTGGTTGTACTCCAGTAACGACAATTTTGCTTGTTTACATGCCCATTCAGATGAAAATGGGCTTCATCGGAAAACAAGATGTTGGTGAACGTTGGAAAGCGCTCAATCATCTGATTTACAAAGGCAAGCCTCTGACCAGCATCTTGAGGCTTCAGTTCTTGCACTAACTGAATTTTGTACGGGTGCAGCTTTAAATCTTTGTGTAAAATGCGGCATAATGAAGATCTGTGCACATTTAAAGCAACAGCACGCTTCCGAATCGAGAGGTTTGGATCATCTCGAATAGACTGAGTAACACTGTCCACGTTTTCGGCTGTTCTTGATGTTCTTGGTCGCCCAGATTTTGGTTTCTCCAGAGTTGACCCAGTCTCTTCAAACTTCTCAACCCATTTTGCAATGAGACGAGTGCTAGGCGCATCATTTAAGTGACGAATATGTCGAATACTGCAGAATTTTCTACGCGCTACAGTCGCCGAATTACCGTTTTTGTAAAACTCACGTACGCACAACGCACGCTCCGCACCAGAGAAACGCTCCATAGCGACTAAATTCCCAAGAGCCAGACTACCGACTGACATACCCCCCGCGCCCCTCAGAATAGTTGCTTTCGCGTAATAAGATAAGCAAATGTGAACTTACTTTTGAGACACCTTGTATTAGAATCCAAACTATTTCACTCGTTTAGCATTGAGATGAATTTAGGAAGAATGCTTAATACTGATGCAACTAATAGGTATAATCAACATTTGGCGTCAATTTTGTAAGGGTTAATCTTAAATCTCCTCGGCTAATGATGTCCAGTCTGTTTCTTTTTTTCGTTAGGAGATCCACTATCGTGGACCCCCATTTTCATTTCATGGAACCTTAAATTTTTTTTCGCTGACATAGACCCCTTGCAGGTTGTCATAGACCCCTAGGGGTCGATATAGACCACTTTGGGAATCACTGTCTTAGATATATAAAATACTTAAGGTACCTACCCATATGTTAGTTTAAAAATATTTTCCTTAACACGTTCTCTAAAGATGAACGTAGTAGTCTTAGAGTATGAAGAGAAGATTCAGAGGAGCGCCGTAGAGGTGACCCAGCTTCAGGAGCGACTCAGGATGCAGGCTGCTCGGACTGACGCAAATATCGACGCTTACCGTCGGGTACGTATATCTTCTATTTCTATATGTTTTGGCGGTGACCGAACTACAGTCAGTCGCGTTTTGAAAACAGTAAAGCATTACAGACGCGAATGAATGTAGAGTTACCTACCCTTTTTTTTTTTTTTTTAACGTGGGTAATCCTCATGGATACCCCGCGTCCGAGGAGACGCGGCGGTTATGTCAGACTCTTACTGACTAAACCCCCACGGTGCATATGCTTTCCCGCCGCCTGGTGGCCGGGTCACGGGTTTCGCTCGCGCACACAACCGCAACCAGGCCGGCAGAGTTACCTACCCTAGCCTTTTTTTTTAAATTGTTTTTAAAAATATTAACTGTAGTAGATGAAAATCGATTTGGTTATTATCGATTTAAAATAAAGTCATCAATAATATAACGCATTCGCTACATCTTGCATGACTGGGCGAAATCGATGACTTATTATTTCCTGTCTTGCAATTTTGCTTTCCGAATCGCTTAATCCCTATCATACGAGTATATTACCTACCTCTCTACTATTACCAGGAATAGTATTTATATATGAGGTTATATGTACCGGGATTAAGCGATTCGCAAAGCAAAATGGCAAAACGTCAATAGAAGGTATATATGATCTACCGCGTTTAATAGTATATATGATTTACCGATCATATATACTAATGCCAGCAATAGTATATATGATCAGAAAAATATATATATATATATATATATATATGATCTAGTGACAATAAAAACTGTGTTACTAGTCTCGAACTCTAGACCTCAAATTGGAATGGATTATTGATAATATAACAGCGACAATATTTACGCATTTACAACATCTAAGATTACGTCTCACTCTGTAATTGTAATGTGCTGGAAAGTGCAAATAATTTGTAAAACAAATGCTGCCGGCGCTCACTCGCGTCTCCATTCCATACACAAACAGTCCGGTCATTGACTGATGCAACACTCTGTGAAATTGTGATGTAGATTAGGTATAACAATATTAAGTCGATAAGTGAAATCCAGCTTACAGCATCATTTTTAAAGCACAATTAGCTCCCTACTAATAAATTTTACTTAAGGCAATCTTATAATCGACAAATAATCATGTGCTCAATCAATCAATCATAATCTTTATTCAAATAGTCCTTTAAAAGGCGCTTTCAATTAATTTACATAGATAACTACATTCGTAAACTTAAAATTAAAGCTATGAGGGTTCCACACGCGCCCTGGTCTAAGAAGAAGTCCACAACAAACTTAGCCGGGTAAATATTCTTTTGTTATCACCATTTCACATGCCACTTAAAATTATATTAGGATCTATGATGGTAGAACTGGAAGATGACCATAGGAATTCTATGACCAAACTAAACTTGAAAGGATCGCTCAGTTAGATGATTGGTTTTGTCTTGACAAGCATTTTTTTAAATAAAAACATGTTAAATTTGAAGCTTGTTTTTAAAATGTTTCGAACATATCTATTGAGTGTGTGTGTCTTAGTAAGTTGGTTGGATGATGAGAGACCAACGAAATAGATCCATTGTCTATTTATATATGTATTTGGGTTTCAAATACCGGCGGCGCTTTTTTCTTTCCCATTTTGCTTCCACATATGGGTAAACACGTTAAACTGTCGATGCCAGTAATTATCATTAACACGTTAGTTTAGTTAGTTAATATTTCATTACTTTAACCCGATCTACTTCGAAGTAATATAATCCGTCTAAGCTCCCACACAAGTAGTAAGTGTCTTATAGATGGACATTTACTAGGTTGATGATGATGGTAGGAATACACCTTATTCTTGTTTCACTAATACAGAAACTGGAAGACTTGGAAGAGAAGCTGAAACAGAGTCAATTCAAGGAATATTTGGCGCAAAGCAACTATCGATCACAAAGTTCACACTCCCAGTTCGAAAGTAGGGTGGAACGCCCATACTCCAGCCGAAGTGATTACACGGATACAAATGATTTTAATTCCGTCCAAATTCGCCCCAGCCCTAAATCCGTACCCAACCAAACACCGAACAGAAATTTCAAAACCCCACCGCTACAAGTCATGTACCAGGATAATAAAACACAGAATCTGTCTAGGAACGATAAAAAGGGTCTGTTCAACATAACGAAGAAGAGGAAACTTTACAGCGATAAGGATTTTCTTAATCAGTAATGAATTATACCTATTACATACATCTTGTGTAAAAGTTTAAACTCGTGTAGGATGTAGGCTTATTATTGCATTGTGAAATAAAATGCACGTTCCGAGATAATATCTTGGCAATGTTTTCATTTCGTGATGCACTTTCACTGGTTTCTTATTCATTCTGGTATCAGTACTTTGTTAAATTACCTATAACAAAAAAAACTGTATTTGCGCCAAAGAGGTTTCGTACGCATTTGAAACCACATAATGGATCCCAAATAACAAACTTTTATTTGCGACTGGTTTCAAACACACTGTTTAAAGTAAAACAAAATAACTCTAGCCAGGATCATAAGGCTAAAATTTTTATTTACGTGTGCCAAAATTTAGCACCCCCAATTTTCAACATAGTAGATTGCCGACACGCTAGTACCTATACTAAATATTTCGGTAACTTAAACGGTGAAATAACTATTAATGACACTCTGAGAATATAACGAAATTAACGAACCCTAAAAGGCAACAGTTTGCGACATTGCTCTGTAAAAAAATAAATTGCCTTCACTAAATGTTATTTTCAAGGATGTATTAATAGTTCTGCCGTTTTTGTGCGAATTAAACCTTAAATACCTATCTACCTCCAGATGCTACATATCTAACTACATCAGTTTGAGGCTTGAGCAAGGCGGCTAACTCGTTCTAAATTTTTTTTTTATACACCACAAGATAGCCCTTGACGACACCTCACCTGATGATACGGTTTAAGATGGTAACTAGCTAACCTGTTAGGGGTATGGTAAACCCATACTACTAATTGGTTTCTACACGCATCGTGCCGGAACGCTAAATCGCTTGGCGACACGTCTTTGTCTTTAGAGTGGTAACTAGCCAGGGCCAAAGCCTCCCACCAGACCAGACTCGACCCGGGAATCGAACCCAGGACCTCCAACATTTAAAATGCAACAGCGCACGCGCTGTGCCACGGAGGTCGTCAAATGTTTTACTATATATACATAAGCACCTATGCAACTGTTTACTAGTAATTCTTGTAGTTAGCATTTCGGCAATGTAAAGAAACGTTTTTTTTTTCGGACTGACTTAGCTTTGCTAACACTATTGGTTGCCACAGCGTAACCGGGCTGTTTGGCGAGCTTCGGAAAGAAGCTCTGCCAGAAGAAATTTTGAGCTCGAAGAAACTAAGGAAACGTCTGCCTAAGAGCGCCTCCTGTGAGGCCGAACCTCGGGTAAAGAAACGAAATGTATGGCCAGTAATTGTTAAATTTTTCATTCACGTAATTTTGAAGATCTAAGAATCGGGGCCCGGAGTAAGGGGGACGTTCCATTTTCACATCTTCATACCCCCCTGTAATCGTATATGCGTGTAGGAATAAATGTTTAAATTCACCCACTTATCCACGTACAGCGACCTAAGTTACTTAATCGAAGAAATCGTTTGTCATTCATAAGTGCAACGAGGCCATCATTGAATTATATTGCTTACTACTCCATTCTAATATTAATTAATTGGGCAACCGTATATATGTAGGTCTCATAGTTATACAAACCGAATCGTAGTTATAAATACATATACCTTCCTATTCCCGTCTGAAAAACCCAGATAAAAACTGTTAATTAAAGTACCTATATATATTAATATGTAGATACTTTATATAGTCGTTGCCTGTAAATACTGAATCTACTGTATGATGGATAACTGATAGCCATCTGGGTAGGACGTTGGGTTCCATTTCCGTAGGAACAGAGTTCTTCCCCGACACTCACCGCTAACTTTTGATAGTTATATGTAATATTTAACTGAATTTAAAGGTGCAGGAAAGCATCTCAAGGAAACCTGCATACCCAAGTCATCTATAATGTTCTTAAGGGCGTGTGAAGTCTACCAACCAGCACTTGCCTAGCGTGGTGGATTATCAAAACCATTCTCGTACTAAGACGGGCCCCATTGTGGGCCGGTAATATGCTGGTTATAATGATTCTTACATAATGATCATTAAATACGTATCAAGCTTGTCATCTGTTATTATGAGGAGCATTATTTTTTTTCACTCTTCAAAATTCATCCAAGATTTCGTCACAGATAATAAACATTCGGTTTTGTCATGTTTTTTTTTTGTTATTTTTATGTAGCGAATAGTGATACGAATAAGCAATTTGTGTGCACGTTGTTATGAAAATGGTTGTAATTAACTATGTAGGTACATGACTATTCATAAGTTACGTCACTACAGATGATGCTAACAATCTAACATGTAAAATTGAAAGTATTCTCAAAAGTCGTGCGATCTACTTGCTTTTGAAAGGGAAACACCCTACTTACCTATCTAGTGATATAATAAATACGAATTTGTAATTTGGTTTTGTTCTTCAAAGGGAGTCTAAAGACAAAAACGGCAACCGGCTGTCCCTGGTACGTGCGCAACGTAGATTTGCATAGATACCTAGATCTAGACACCATTGCTTAGCATTTTAAGAAACTCTCGAAAAGCTATTTGGAAAAATCAATCCGACACCCCAACGCTCTCGTAGTTGCGGCTTCTTTTTACTCCCCCGACCTAAGCGCTCCTCTCCGAAAGAGGAGACCTAACATATCCTTCACGACCTGACGATCAGATAACTACTGAGAACATACTCGTACCACCTATCACACAATCATACGCTACGCACCGTCTTCGCCGGCGAAGACGAGGTCCCCGCTATCTTACGTCATCGGACGTGGGCTCCATCCACGGCCTCGGAGACGAACGGACCGTCCGACCCTCCGTTATCCCAAACGTCGCCTAAGCCGAGGTTCGACCTCACAGGAGCTAGAGGACGGACAGAGCTAGGGCTCAAAATTTCTTTTCCGAAGCTCGCCAAAGTGCCAAACAGCCCGGTTACGCTGTCGCAACCAATAGGGTTAGCACGGCTAATAGTCAGTCCGAAAAATAATAAGAGGAATTCTGATGATATTTGGTTAGTCAGAATTAAATTATATAGGTACTCATATACTTCTAATATTCTAAAAAATGCAAAAATTCTCATTGGATTGCATTCATAATATGTATGGGGAAGTTGTTTCGGACAGTAACTAAACGCATGCCCAACATAAGGCATATCCCTAGTACTTATAAACAAAGCGGCAAAGCAAACAAAAAAGAAAGTATCAACACAAATTTTCCCCTATTACGTTAAGTAGGCGTCTCTCGCTATAATCTGCGTGGAAAGTTAACCACTCTTTCATATTATTCTAAATGACAATTGTTAAGTGGATAGTTAACCAAGAAAGTTGGACTGTTAAAGTTAATTGATTGGAAAATGGTACCTATTTATTTTATCGCCGTAAGTCAAAGTAAATAGCATTCGATATAGAATAAATAGTAACAGTAGTATTAATATAAAAGCCTAGCTAGGAGGCTATGTAATGTTAAAGCTGCTGCATTTAACATTACGTATATAACATATGTATGTCCTATGTATTAACAGCTCTCATATAGGAGAGAATGTTTTAGAGTATCAAAACGCTGCCTACGGTTTTGTGGGCTTTACGAACTTTATCAACACATGTGCGTTACAATAACAGGTACTATAATACTGGTAACGAGTCCGCTTTAAGTGCTCTTCGAAGCATGGGTGTTCTAACTCTGGGTTGCTACTGAGTGTTTTTTAACATAAAATAAATTACGCAAAAATTCTTGGCTCGACTCTGAAATCATGAAATGAAATTAAAATATACCATTATTGCACACCATACAAAAGTAAAAAAGAAAAGAAATAAACACACACACAGAAAATAAATAGGCGGCCTTAGCGCTAATGAGCGATAAATAGAGTCCTCTTGAACCTATCGTCGAACACGTCAAGCATTAAGACCACGAGGCCTCTACTAAAGTTATCTAATAAACCGATGAAGTTACAGCCAAAGCAGTCTCATCGTACTTGGTCTTTTAGCTGTTGGATAGATGCTCTAGCCTATGCATTTAATGCGAGATCTGTAAAGCGCGTTTGTCCTCATATCTAACTTAAGATACAGTTGAAGGGGAACAAAGTTAAGTATCCGATATAAATCTATCTTGTTGTAACACTTACCTTGACTGAGCAAATTCAAAGTACCTAAGCTCTATAGATTTCACACTGAGAGCCTAGACCATCCAGCATAGTATCCAAGTTACCAGAATGTGATAGGTGAAGTGATGTTATTATATAAACTCATATTATAAATACAGGTAGATAGGAACTAAAGTCCATTAAAATGAAATCTATATTCAACGTTCATTAATTTTAATTTCTACTATCTATGATGGAAAGTTATGGTGCAGGTAAAGTTTTAGCTAGGTATATCTTTTTACGATTATTGTTTAGATAGATAAACGTAACCATAAAACGGTACAGTTAGTATGTTGAAAAATAAATTTAAAAAATAAACATTTTTATTTATCATATTTTTATTATCTTTGGCCAGAGCATTATTCAAAGAGTGACATAGTGTTATAATACTAATTAAAAGAATAACAATTTCTAATTACAAATCTCATCGTCTTTACGAAGACTTTACTTAGATATATAGTATGTTTTTAATCTCTATCTTATGAATAGAGTTAATACATAATAAAAAAATAATAACCAGACCTTTAAAACTTGTTTATAATACAATTGAGTATTATTTAGCTACCTTATGGATAATCAGTGATATCACTTATTTAATAATTTTTCCCCAGTAGTCTTCACAGCATAAACTTTAGGCCTAAGCGATCTACACGTATATTTCATTATAAACTGCATAGTTACCACAAAGATTATTACATTTTTAAAAATTGATATTTTTTCTAGTTTACTCATATTACCTTCTTACCTATTTTTCTATTTTGTCCATCTGAATGATTCGGATGTGAAACAAGAGTTACTAAAAGGTTTAAACGAAAATGGTAGACCGCAGGAAATCGGATAACTTTCCAGTACATGTAAACCTAATTTTTTTACACTAATTTAACTGCCTATTTTTTATGATTGCGCCTCAACGATCCTTCACACCGCGTGACGTTATCTGTGGGTGAACTAATCCATCGAGTAAATAGACGCTTATGTTTGTGGATTTTAAATTCTTATTTGAGATTTTACGAAAAACGTATCGTAATCATCTAGAGATAATATATAAGAATAACGTTAGAACCGCAGCAGTATACAAGTAATTCTGTTACTACTTCATATATTCAGCGACCTTCGTATATCCCAGTGCGTTCTCATTGAATTCTAACGTTATTCTTTACAGAAGCTATATATAAATCTCTTAAACCTAGAGATGGTATAAAGTTTAATTTAATTTGTTATTGTATTATAGCCATCTACGGTCTAATTAATATAATACTTTGATTAATTGTATATTTTTTTAATAAAGGAATAATTAACAGCTTAAACCTCTTTGTTCATTAGCTTACCTACTTGCAATAAAAATTATCAAGATTACGTTCAAGGTGCGTTCATTAAAGCTACATTAGCTGTTTGTTAAAATATAATCATAGGTGCAATCAAACCGCTACAGTCTTCTTTAATTAATATCTAATTACTGCGTATTTATATAATATCAAATTAAAACTTTACTTTCAACAAAAACGAAGTATTAGTGTTACTTTATCTTTTACTAAAAGACAAACATCAAATGTAAAATTGAACATGTAAAAACGCATCTAAAAACAAAACAATACAATTAATTAGTTTTCAGTTGACATAAAAATAACTTTTACATTTATTTTTTGTAATACAAAGAATAAATGTAAAAGTTACACTCTACTAGGTACTAATTAGTGTATTAAGTTAAAAACAAGAAGATAGTCCCTCGATCTATAATACTATAAACATATTAAGGAAAAACTTTTTACTTATCATTACCATAAAAACGTCTTATACAGTAAGTTAATATCGCAACGTATAAAAATACAGAACGTAATAAAAATAACATTCTTATGAATAGGTGCTAAAATAGTTATTTCAAAATCTATTGCAATTTGCATTTCATACATTAAAATTTAGCAAAACGGCAATTAACCAAGAACATTGTTGAAAGTTTTTTAGGATAACACCATTATGTTTTTTTAATTGTTATAATAATAATAGGTATAACTGTGATTATACTCGTATATAAATCATAAAACATTTATAAACACAGGCAAACTATATTTATCTAACATAACTGCCCTATATATTTTGAGTTTCAATGGATATTTGCTTTTATGGTCTGCTTACATTCATGTATTTTGCTTACATTCATATATTTATTGGAACGAAGTTCCTTACGGCAGGCTTGGAGGATATAGGGATTTTGCTGCGCGACCGAACTGAACAAAATGTGATAGTAAAATCGTAAGAAAAAGTCCGTGGAATAAAACAACCGTTAAATGAGACGTGCGCAGGCGCGACTATTGTATAATACCTTTCTCTTTCTCCCTTTTTCTTTTTGTTCTCTCATCTCTTTGTCGATTCTACATTAGCCGAAGGAACTTCGTTCGTACCTGGTGTCACACGACACTACATCTTTAACTTTTGTATAATTTTGTATCTATTTAAGTCATATTTGAGCAGCTAGAGTAGGTACCTAGTATTTTTGGTAAGCAAGCTAATGAAATTCAATATTTTATTGATTCCGAATGATTCTATCCAGAGAGTTCCAGCTGCAGGAGTAGTCGATTTGAAGGTGCCCATACCTAGATAGATGAAAGTTGTCCGGTGCTGTTTTCGGCATTGGTCGCGCCCAGTCTTCATATTCTGGTGACAGGGTTTCGTACGCGTATTGCTCGTACGCTTCTGTCAGTCTGGAAAATATAGTACATGCACTAAACACTGAAATCACTATCCTTAACAACAAACCATATGGTAACCTATATCATAAATATCACACAGAGACTAAAACCAAATGTTTGTTAAGTCATCCTTTCTGTTTGTTCACATACTTGACGACATCCGTGGCGCAGTGCGCGCGCTGTCGCTTTATAAAGTTCTGGGTTCGATTCCTGGCTCGAGTCTGGTGTGGTGAGAGGCTTTGGCCGTGGCTCGTTACCGACAAAGACGTACCGCCAAGCGATTTAGCGTTCCGGCACGATGTCGCGTAGAAACCGCGTTACAGGTTAGCCCGCTACCATCTTAGACTGCATCATCGCTTGCCATCAGGTGTGAGTGCCGTCAAGGGCTAACTTGTAGTGGATAAAAAATAACTACATAATTCGGCGATACTTATTGTGTATTATCTGAATCATATGGACTGCAGGATTAAATTGATAATGTTTATGATGACTTTTTTTGTAGTAAGGCTAAACTTTTATTCTATGATTTAAAATAAGCCACCCATCAGACAAATATTAAATTATAGTGTTCCATCGCAGAAGGAAAAACTAACGAACAAACATTTCTAACTCGCCGTTACAGGTTAAAAGTGGTGATAGCCTAGTGGTTAGAGCGTCAGCCTCCTAATCAGAGGTCGGCGGTTCGAATCCGGGCACGCACCTCTAACTTTTCGGAGTTATGTGCATTTAAAAAAATTAAAATATCACTTGCTTCAACGGTGAAGGAAAACATCGTGAGGAAACCTGCACGGCTGAGAGTTCTCCATAATATTCTCAAAGGCGTGTGAAGTCTGCCAATCCGCACATGGCCAGCGTGGTGGACTATGGCAAAACCCTTCTCATATTGAGAGGAGACCCGTCCTCTGTAGTGAGCCGGTAATGGGTTGATCATGATGTTACAGTTCGGTCGTTTATAGTCCTGTGTTCCTGACAGATCGTGCGATGTTACACAGAGTATATGATGCAACGATGTCATATTAACAAACAGGCGCAGTCGCTGGCCACCCATTCTAAGAGAATACTAAGAAGGCTGTGGCTATCACTTTTGTCGTACCTGGCAATGTTAATAGCCCGCAAACAAGCAAGCGTAGTCTCAACAATGTTATCAACAAAATTACTTAGGTCATTACCGTCGTTTAAGGTTTGTGGGAAGAGCGACCGCGTGTAGTACACAGCCACTCTTCCCACAGACCTTACCCCTGGTAATTTTGCAGCCAGTTTGACTAAATTATATTTCTACTATCAAAGAAAGCTACGTAAATAGGTACACTCTTTTATTATTATAAAAATAATGTCCGTGTGAAATGGTACCGTCGTCTATACATTTCCGCACTGAATCGCTAATTCTTTGTGTAAAAAGCGAGCCGCACGCTCAGTGTTTTAACGATTATGATCAGTATAAGTCTGTGTCAAGTGTACTAGATCTATCAGTATTAGAAACTTATCTGGATTAGTTTTGGAGTCAACTGATGAATCCGGATTTTTTTTTTATTTTATTTGAAAGACTATTTGTTTTCTAAGATTCTATCATTTCACAAGGATTTGAATACGCGTAGATTTCTTACGATACTTCCATCTCAAATTTAAAAAATAAATTAGCGTATTAATTTTCTCACTAAATAAGCAATGCTATTTATTAAAAACAATCCAGAAAATTAGCATTGTTGTGTCGAAAACAGTAGCGTGTATATAAATACATTAAAAGTTAGTTTTGGTCTGATAACTATTGTAGAAATAATGGAATAATATTACGAGTACATATGTAGCACAACTACTCGTACATGAAATTTCTATTTGGACAAGCTAGGAAAAGGGGACCAGTTTTCCAGCACTGGGTATTGTCAGTGATGGATAATAGAGTAATGATACTCTGAAATATAGTTGCTAACTATGGGCCTCAAAAAGAAGATCATTCAGCGAACGATAGAGAGAAATAAGCTCTGTGAATCATGCAGATATAAGGAGACATGTAGGAGAACCAGAGACCAGCGGGAGACCTAAAATGCACGTTAATAAATAATGTAGATGTCTACCATTTTCTTTTCTTATTTCTATGTGATAAGGCGAAAAACTGGGTAGACATACGTATCTCGCGGTCCGAGTATCAGCTCTACAGAAAATGCATAGTTCCTAAGGGAGTCTCCTTAATTTGGTTGGACAGTTGGTTGTCCAACTGTAGACAACCATTAATGAAATGATGGGACCCTTGCCTTATTAAATAAAAATATGAAATAAGAAATTAAAATCTTTTGTTAACATGAAACCTGTCGAATAGACCAATTAAAACCAGCTTAGGCACACTCCAGTGAATAACAAAATTAAGTGATTGCCAAAACTAGGTGGTCTAACTAGGTGTTACTCAATTTCATGTTTGACAAGCCACGACCGGGTGCCGCATTAAACTCTTTACATTCCACCAACTCACATTAATTACTATAATTACAGCTGGATAATGGTATGCATTACTTTTGCAATTGCTGTAGGCCCTCATCCCTGTCAATACATGATAGATTAGATAATAATATATACGGTTGGTTTCTAAGTTACGTTTTCACACATGAATGTGAAATGTCTAACCTTACAAATTCATGCATTGCACTTGCTTAATACTGTACGTGTTAAATTCTTTTACATAATGCGATAAATTATCAATATGTATATGATTACTACTGAGTTGACTCAGCAAGCAATAAGGAATCGAAAATCAAATTTTTAAAAATTCTTTTACACTAACATTGTTTATATTAGTATGCCTTTACTAATGCAAAATAAGCTGTACAAATAACTCTCAAGAGATTTCGACGCCGGATTTAATTAAAATGTTGTTTGTTGTTTTTTATTTATTAATTTATTTTATTTGCTAAATAATTTTATGATCTCCCACTTTCCAAACTAGTGTATACTGTATCTTGGAAATTGGATTGAATGAAATATATTTGACTTAAAATTTTAAACAAATTACGAAATGGCGAAATGTAATTCAAAAGTTTTTCACGATATTTTCTTCTAATCCTTTTTCCTCATAAGCTCTAAAAAGGCACCATTTCACATTCTTCGCCTATGGTAGTTGGCCTTAGGCAAATACTCTCTCGCTACTCTTACGTACAAATATCTCTGGTGTAAATGAGGTACTTTCCAGCTCGTTTAAATACCTAATACAAACGGTTAATTTGGAAAATAATCTGAATTACATTAAGGTGAATTCGAATTCAATAGATTTAATAATGATTTAAGAAATAAAATCTGCATTGACTGTTAATTTAAGCATGATTTTATGATCAAAACTTTCATTTTTGTACATAAATCTAAAGTAATTCATTAATGTATTTAAATGAAAATATATCTAGATTATATAACAATGCATGCGAGATGTATTTAGTCTGAAGATGACATTTTAATTCAAATGATGCAATCTAGAGGTCAATGCTAGGAACAAGTTTCTCTGTGATAGCAAGAAACGAGCTCGATTCTCACAAGTGCAACTTTCATTTGCAGTAAGCAAAAACTAGCATACGTTCACACGATGGATAGATGAACGTTATACTACCGCTGAGCTGTTATTACTTCTAGAGCAAACACCGGAAACGTCGGGATTCGCTAACATAAATCTTGAATCTTAAGGCCTATCTGTCTTTAAAATATAATTTGTAATTTTTACGGTGATGTTACTTAAGTAGTAAGTAAAAAAAAACATAGGCAAATGAAATTGCTTGGTTAATTCTCATGAATAATATTGTGTTCCATTTATAATCAAGGAATAATGCATCGGATTCGGACACGTAGTGTCGTGAACAGGTAGATTCTTAACAAGTACACTCAAGACTATTAGCAAGATTAGCAATTATTTAATACGTAGATAGACTTTAATGAGAGACTTGGACGTCAATCAATTTTATGGGATCAATCTCCAACTGTGATAACATCTTACTGAACATTACAAAGAAACTCATGTATAGGCAGTTGCGAGCCACGACTTTGATGGTTTACGTTTTTTCTACTCTTTTATGTTTTCCGCGGAACGCCTCGCAAGGAGGTTTTGCTGAGAATGGGAACTTTGCATTCAATTTAGTAAGTAAAAGTAAATAAAAAGTTAATTACCCATTACCATCTCTATTAAAAGCATAAACAAACGATGTTTGTCTATGAACAGGTGGAAACGCTTGTAAGTTTATAAAATGCTGTCTTTATTTTTTACGTATTTTGCATCTTAAGTAACTGTATAAGTTAACTCTTTGTTTATAATTCATCTTATTTACATTAGATCTTTTTAAATTTAATTGACTTAATTGCGAAGATTCAGACTTTTAAGATATTTTTTCAATAGTAAGTAGTTATTGCTAAATAGGCATTTAACGTCTTCCTTACTTCATAATGAGAATGATCCTACCACATATTAATAAAAAGTGTTATATTTTGTTTGTTCCTAAGTAAGTTTATCAGCTGTTCTAAAATATACCTACTACTATATGCACTCCTCACTATTTCTGTATTTAGGTAATCAAAATCATTAATAATTAAACTAGAGTAGAAAGCACTTAGCCTAAGATCTGTGTTAAAGTGTGTGAGAGATAATTATTATAATATTTTTACTCTATTACTATATTCAAAGAGGATACCATCACTCGGCACATGAGTATTGAAAGCAACGAAATCTAAATGTAGAGTTCGTTTATTGGAAAGGAACTTCTATAAAATGGGTTATTTGACTATAGGTGAATTGTTATTTGAACGAAACTATCACATCTAGAAAAAGTGCATTGTCATCATTGTATAACTGGTTCCTGCTAATAATAATAGCGCAACTAGAGCTGTGAATTATGTCAGGTTTATGTATGTTATGTGTACAAACGACTTAGCACTAATGATAACTTCAATGCTTATTCTTACCAACGTTCTCTATTTATTTCATATTGGGTTATACTTAGACTTAAAATATGAAGTGTTATAAAATATCAATAATATTGTAACACCTCATAGAAGAGGAAGAAGAAACTCGTTACTGCACCACAAACACCTGCAGAACATATTATATAAACACAGACTATGTTGGTATTCAAAAGTGTCTTTATGCAAGCTATCTCTTATGGATAAGTTTTGTTGAAAGATCCTGCGGCAAGAGCGTGGTATTATTTTGTACATACGAGATCAATACACACAGTTTTTTTTTAACTTTACCATTCTATGCGACTCCGCAATGAGAAGACGAACGCAAGGCTGTGAATGTTAAGTGATTCTACAAAACCCAAAAATGCTTAAAAGTATTTAAAAAAGTAAAATAATGGAAGCAGTAAGTTCATAAATTTGTACCTGCATTGTTCATGTTAAAATATTCTTTAAACTCTTACGGATTAATTACTATTGCGTGGGTAAACAATCTTGAGTCATTTTAAGATATCGTTTTACCTCGACCGCGACAAATATTAGAAACTCTATGCACGTAGGTAGCTTAATAATATGGAGATTGCATTAGCAACAGCAGGTTTGCGTGCTTTTGAGTGATAGATACCATCTCAAGAGGATATGTTGATACTCGTAAGAATAAAATTCGTCACGCATGACGGCGTTCATAAAGTTCAGAGATTCATCTACTACCTTCGTTTATCATGATTTCCATAATACATCAATAATATTATATTTGATTGTATTTAAAAAAACATTATGTACGTAATTTAACCTAAATAATTCTAGCATTGATTTTAAAAAAGGTTTTATTTCTTTATCTGTTGGCGTTTTCCATCTGGTTTCATTCTGCAGTGAGTATTTTTGTGACTCGCTGAAAACAAACAAAAAAAAGAGAGCTCTTGGCGGGAAATGGAATGATGGCGGGGAATAGTTTTTTCTTGGGAAGATAATTATTGTGTAATTTACAAATCGGTTTGTTTTTAAGATTTCAATGTGGGTAGGTACCATAAATTATTAGTTGTAATTTAAGTGACTTGTTTATTTATTGTTAAAGATTGGAATATAAGTGTTTTCTTACACGTTTAAATGATCTCTCCGATGAGGTAAGAAGATGCCGTACAATTTCACTGCATTATGGTTTACTCTGGATTTTAAAACCAATAATATACTGTGCTTGTTAAGGATGAGGGTACAATTCTTGTCTTTTAGTTAAAGTTGGAATCGATATCAAAATTAGCACAAAAAATTGATTACTGAACTGTTATACAAGTACCAAACGCTTGCACTGTTCAGTAAAAAGTTATTCAAATATACGAGAAACAGGCGCAGTAAAATCGCGTTGGAAGAGTTGGAAAATATATATGATTACATTTAATGAGCAATTCACAACAAAGGCATTAAACAGTATGTTTTCTGTTTCGAAAAGAACGAATCTCGCTCAAACAGTTCAATAAGCTACTTTAACTAGCTATAACTACAAATATCATGAATGTTAGAGTATAAGCTTTTTACTAGAAAATAAAATCTAAAATTTCTTTAGTAAAATAACTTACTATATAGGTAGGTATTTATTTCAATGTATTGTAACGAGTGAGCCAACTTGTATCCTACCGCCATGCCTAAAAATGTCGCCATTGTGGTTTTGTACGTGAAGCTTGCTAAAGACTGGTGGTCTTTATGGAAAAATAAAATATATTGTGTACCCGTTTTGTCCTTTCATTTTTGTATAAACTACAGTATATTTTTTTTCTTTTACGGAATAGGAAGAACTATAATGTTTCTTTTCCGCAAACTTTCTGTTTATTTGCATTAGACATGTCAACAAACTTTTGATTACTTTTATCATAAAGTACGTTTGCATTAATAGATATATAGCCTATCTCATTTTGTTTATTTGCCTTTTTTAAACTGCGGATATTTATTTTCAACTATTTTTATTAGAAATTGTACGAGTACATACGCAATTTTAATAACATTAAGGCACCTGTCCAAACTTTTTGATTAACTCTAATTATCTAAAAAGATCATAATAAAATAAACTTATAATAAAATCTACGCAACTTAAAATTATTTATTTTTTACAATATTTGATCAAGTTTGTAAAAGTGAAACTGTAAATTATGATGCTTACATTTACATAAACTATTGGCGCATAGCTGTCTAGCTGCACTCATAGCTACTGACGTAGAATAAATTATTATGTGTATCTACAGTATCTACCGACTACCAACTGCCGTCTACCATATTGTAGTTACTTCATTTTGTTAACTTCATTTGCATATTTAGACACTTAAATTCATCATAATAGGTACGTGAAAATAGTTAAGTATTGACTCATCGCTTCCACCGAATGCCGAGTGAGTAGGGTGGAAAACTTGAGAGGTACCTGTGTGATAACTGATATCCATCATAGAATAGGTAATTCCAACCAATACGAGTTGAAGTTAAGTTCGTAGTTAGAATATAAACCAATTCAGGTACCAAACCACTACCGCGCCGGGTAGGTCAACCGCATTGACAAATAGGCTAGGCTTACTTTGACTTATACCAGCCAAGTTAGTGTTAAAACGAGACAGTAAAATTCTCGTTATATTGTCGTTTATTCACTGTTCCATTTAGAAAGGGATGGCACCATTTTTAAAGCCGTCTATTTAGCTTAACAACTATACAAAGTCTTGTATGCATATCTACAGAGTTAACAGTTAAAAACTTATAGACTTTTCAGTCAGTAATCAGGTTACAGTTAAAGAGACATACGCGATCATAGAGAAAGCATGTTGTAAGTTTTTCACCTGATGGTAAGTGATGCGGTCTAAGATGGTAGCGCGTTAACCTGTTAGGGGGTATGGTAAGCCCATACTCCTAATTGGATTCTACACGACATCGTGCCGGAACGCTAAATTGCTTGGCGACACTTCTTTGTCGGTAGGGTGGTAACTAGCCACGGCCAAAGCCTCCCACCAGACAAAGGACAAGTAAGTACGTAAACCGCAGCAGTTGGATCTTTATTATTAATTGTTAGTGACCACTAGAAAATGAGCCTTGAGTATAGACTAAAAGATAATTTTCTAGTGGACACTAACAAGCGATCCTTCAGTTATCAATCGTCGATAAAGTACCTGGAAGGTCTTCGATGCTTGCCATAGCCATTCCCCATCACGTAGTCAGGCTGGTGTTGAAGAGACATACGCGGTCTCGGCGGTTGCATGTATGGATTTGGCATCGGGATCGGTCCGTAGAGGCTTTCATATACCATGGGGTGTGGCACAGGTACGTATATTGGCTCCTCGATGTACATTGACCTTCTACGTTCCGCTGTAATTGAAACAAATGCTTAGAACTATTGTATATAGCTTAAAACTGCGCATCAAATTGTTATTTCTATATATTGTTTTCTATGAAGCGGTGATAGCCCAGTGGTTAGGGCGTCAGCCTCCTAATCAGAGGTCGGCGGTTCGAATCCAGGCACGCACCTCTAACTTAGGAGTTATGTGCGTTTTTAAAACAAAATATCACTTGCTTCAACGGTGAAGGAAAACATCGTGAGGAAACCTGCACGCCTGAGAGTTCACCATAATGTTCTCAAAGGCGTGTGAAGTCTGCCAATCCGCATATGGCCAGCGTGGTGGACTATGGCCAAACCCTTCTCATATTGAGAGGAGACCCGCGCTCTGTAGTGAGCCGGCAATGGGTTGATCATGATGATTGTTTTCTATGTATTTACTTATAATTACTCTTTATTGTAGTTAAAAGTCTATTACCGTGTTACGATTAGTAGGTAGGTGTGTATTATAGAACCAAGGCTCCGACGTTACCTTTTAAAATTAACAGCGAACTTCTATATCACAGTGGTGTAGAGATTAGGAAGTTTTTTTTTTATCCACTATAAGTTAGCCCTGTTAGGGGTATGGTAAACCCATACTCCTAATTAGTTTCTACGCGACATCGTGACGGAACGCTTAATCGCTTGGCGACACGTCCTGGTCGGTAGGGTGGTAACTAAGACGGCCAAAGCCTCCCACCAGACCAGACTCGAGCCGGGAATCGAACCCAGGACCTTATAATGCGACAGCGAGAAAGCTGCGCCACGGAGGTCGTCAAAAAAGTTCTGCTTGGCCCTTAAAAGATAACTAGTATAGACAAACTAACTGGCATAGGTGAACATTTTACATTGAATGTAATAGTCAAGATAAAAATTATCTTACACACCTTCAATTGTTTTTTTTTTTATATCTTGCACCCAACTTCATGATTTCGAAACTGCGTAGGCAGAAGATTAGACTCCGCACGTTCTAAAATACTCCTATCTTTATCTATGCATGATAATTCTTACTTAACATATTAAGTTATTATTAACATTGATAGTATATAGTTTTGCCTGGACTTCCACAATGTTTATTCTTAAATTGTCAATTTACAGCCTGACCCGATAATAGTCGACGTGGTCCGCAATCGAAGATGCTATTCACTTGAACGAAGAGGCAGTACTTTTCCCGTCAGAGATAAAAATACTAAATAACAGTTCCTACGGATTCTTTATCAAAATGTCAGATTATTATTATCCTACATGATACTATGATACAAATTGTTATAATGTAATTGCTCATGAAGTTGTTCACTATAACGTAGTATTTATATTATATATAGTTTGTTTGCTGATAGAACCTAGTTTCTTGGCAATTATTATCCATCCTCACAGATTCGAATATTAACTCGCATCTCTAATAAGCTGTTATTACTTATAACGCATCGTTCCGGAACGTTAAATCATACCTATATTACGGCTTTGTCGGTTGGATCCAAGTTGATATAGCCATGGCAGTTTTTTTTAAATAGCCAGTATTCATTATTAAATAAAAGTAGACTGGATTGATGAGGTAGGTCAAAAACCCCCTAGTAACTAACAATTTATCAATAATTCAGTGCAAGTCAGTAAAGATGTACATTTTCAAACAGACATCATCGTCATCAACAGAATGGAAATAACGTTCTATTACTTATCCTCATAGCGGAGAATATATTTTTATAACACGTTATTTTATATGTTTATAACACGTTTCTATCAGATATAAAGGAAATATATTGATTTTAACGCAGAAACATTACGTCTGTCTGTAACACCATTCAGAAAGTGTTTTTTTTTCGTATTGTCTATTAGCTGTGTTAACCCTATTGGTTGCCACAGCGTAACCAGGCTATTTTGAGCTTCGGAAAGAAGCTCTGCCGGAAGAAATTTTGAGCCCTAGGGCTCGAAGAAACTAAGGGAACGTCTGCCTAAGGGCGCCTCCTGTGAGGCCGAACCTCGGCTTAGGCGACATTTGGGATAACGGGGGGGTCGGACAGAATGTGACTACTTTTCAACTGAGACCCGAGTAAAAATAAAATATAAACCGTAACGTACCAATCCAGCGGATTTGATGTGTTTATGCAAGCAATGGAAGCGGTGATAGCCCAGTAGATTAGGGCGTCAGCCTCCTAATTAGAGGTCGGCGGTTCGAATCCTGGCACGCACCTCTAACTTTTCGGAGTTATGTGCGTTTTTAAGCAATTAAAATATCACTTGCTTCAACGGTGAAGGAAAACATCGTGAGGAAACCTGCACGCCTGAGAGCTCTCCATAATGTTCTCAAAGGCGTGTGGATCCGCACATGGCCAGCGTGGTGGACTATGGCCGAACCCTTCTCATATTGAGAGGAGACCCGTGCTCTGTAGTGAGCCGGTAATGGGTTGAACATGATGATGTACCAATCCAAGTGAACCAAGTGGAAGCACAATGCTACATCAAAGCAAATTAGTGGACTTAACTATTATGAATATTCAAGATATTTATCTTAATATCATTAATTATTAATAACCGGGACTAACTACCTGATGGCTGATATGCTCTCCGAGGCACGGAAGCGAATGAACATTTTTGCGAAAGCCTTTTAAGAAAGTTATTGAATGAAATTACTTATTTGATAGTATAAAATAATATAAATTATTTATGTATTAGTTATACACAAACTCGTTTATGTGTTTATGCAAGCAGAAAGCTTTTTACAATAAAAATTAATGAGAACCGAGTCTTGATTTCGGCACGAGTGTTATAGCGCATATTGTATTTAGTAGGTACGCATACCTATATTATACCTTATTCATTAGTTAACGAAACAAATTAATATAACAAAAGAAAGTCTGTAGGCAGTGCTGTAAATGTAACCGCAAATATGCAGTTCATTACACTAGCCATTAAGTAGTTCTTTACCTATCATAGATTCTTAGAACCTACCTTTTTAAGTGGTAACATAATTAAGCAATTAGATAAAATAAAGTGTTGTTTAATTCGCATTGCCATTCTTTGATAACGGCTGTATTAAACTCATAATGAGCCTTATACTACAACCTATTGTTTGGAATCTAATTCAGGATTTCATATACAGTCCAAGGGAACCCTATTACTTAGATCCGCTATCCCTCCACAAGTCAGTGAATTGTATCTCATGAACCGTAATAGGTACACTTGAAATTTTCATAAAGTGAGTACCTAGGTAGGTATTTTTATAGCGGTTATACCAACACATATTATCTACACCAAAAAGTAATAAAAAATAAAATACAGACTATTTTTTTTTTTTAGTTTAGAGGTCTCTTCATTATCTTTGAAAGGTTTTCGGTTACTTCCTTAAATCAATATTCTTGAAAAAGTAGTTATTTAATTTTAGTCGGCCTATAAAATGTATAATATTCTCGTTGGTCACTGGGTTTAGCGTGTTACTACAGATCGCGAGGTAATTGACTTGATGGAGTGTTAGGTCGGGTAACCTCCACGTGATTCACCCTCGGTACCAGTCTATAACTCCTCGACTTGTCCGAGGGGTTAACGTTGAAAGGTAGCAAAGAACCTGACTTTGGGAGGGCGTTTCTCTGCGTGTTCTTCTGGTCAGCAGAAGGCACAGTTGAGGAGCAAGGATGGGTCTAGTGTGCACTTACACTAGACCCATCCTTGCTCCTCAACGGGTACTCTGTTACAGCGATTGTTAGGCTAGGTGTTACTATACTATATACATACATCCAAAATTATGCACAAGCTTTAAAAAGGGTTATATGACCTGTTTATAGAGAAAATTGTTATAAAGATCGCGTTATAAATTCAAAGTTGACGTGAGTGAAACTTCAATGCGTGTGAAGTATTCAAGGCAATAGAGGAGTAAATACGAGCGTAAAATACAAGAAACTGTTATTATTCAGTCTTCAGTCTTTTACTGAACTTACGTATAGATCTGTGACCGTAAATCGGCATATCACGTTCGTTGTAATCCGGCATCATATGTCTAGAAGATCTCCTTCCGTAAACAGAATAATCAGGTGTGATCACATCCTCTGGCAAAAGAGTACGCTTGTTAGGTTTCGGCTCCTCTCCAGAATCGTAAGTCTTGGTTGGAACGTAGTAGAAACTGGCGCTGACCGGTTCACCGGCAAAGGAGTTCATTTGTTCCTGACTGGAATCCGGAGACTCTCCTTGCAACATCCCAAAGGCGTCGTTGTCCCAAGGATCGAGGTAAACACGGTTGCTTGGTATTGCATTTTTTTCCTCATCCCCCTCGCTGTCAAAGTCTACTGCCGCCCAGTACGGGCTGTTTGCGTGGCCCGGCATTATTATATAAAAGTTCAAACAACACACAAATAAATTTAAATTAACTGCTCGCACTTGAAACAACTGCTTCCCAGTTCGGCCACACAACCATTACAATAATTCGTACGTCCTATCCACACATGGCGGTGTGTTTATGTGTATTCGCTTGATAATGCTTATTTTAATTCCGAGCACAGCACGCGAGAACATAAAACAATGCGGTAAAATTGGCGGCGAAGCGATTCTCGGAGCACGCGAGTGAACGCCACGGCATTTGCTTTCGGAATAAGCAAACGCATGAAACATTATTACTAACGCTTGCGTGGAAAAGCAATAACAACGCATGCAATGTTGATGATGCCTCATGTCATGACAACATCGCTTAGGTTACAGGTACCTAATATTTGATATAAGCAAATTAGATACTATAATATCGTCGTTAACTAATGTTAAAAACCTAAGTCTTGTTAGTAATATAAAATCGTTTGAAATAATAGCGTACCTACCTATAGTGATAAAATACAAATTACACCAAATAAATAATAAATTAAATTATAATTGATAGGTAGTAATCTTGACGCATCACAATTCATAAAGACCTTTCATTAGATTATTTGAATCAATCAATCAATTGATCAGTAGTAGTATCAGTAGTAATACTAGTCTACTACTGATTCAATTGGACTGTAATTTTTTTTAAAGCGATATTTCATCCTGGATTAACACATAAGCTTACGAACAACGCAATTTAATGAGAAAATTCGCATTATTATACACAATATTTTAAAATAACTAATCTGTCCGGAAGAAATCGCGGGTATCTGTTAGGTTATAAAAAATAACTGGACGATACCTACCTTTAAATATATTTTAAAAATCCATACGGTTCGTTCGAGATAGAGATGTATGTTTTCCCCGAATATATGAAAGTCATATATAAACCGTTTACCTATAATAATTCAATTTCACGGGCAAGGTTTAAAATATTATTATTTAATATTATAACAAGCAAGAATTTTGCCTAAGTTTCGTTATGATCTAGTGAATATTGTCGGTCCTCAGTATCTGTACAGTATCATTTGGGCAGCAGCAAACATTTAATATACATATTGTTATTATGTGATGCACACATGCCACATAAGTACATTAGGCACAGAATAAATTTACTCCTAACATTAGGGCTTTAGTGTTTGTTCTTAATACGAGTCAACACAGACTAAGAAAACTAAGATTGCTAGTCTTCTTTTAAAAATATCTATGTTCAACTTTATTTTTATTTTATTTTATTTTACTTTATTTTACAAGGAAAACTTACAGCTAATAGAAAAACTAAATAGATAAGAACAGAAGAAAACTAAAGCTAATTACAAGTTTTCACAAATAAACAGCAAGAAATACAAGAAGAACTCAACTGGGGGAAAGAAAAAAGAATAAAAGGGGAAAACAATAACAATAAAAGGAGAAAGAACAAAAACAAACAAAATAAAAGAAAAAAAAAAAAAACGAATGGTCAACGAATTATTTAACAAAAGCACGCGAATTAAAGAATTCGTTGGCCAGGGCTCTACGAATAGTGGATGCAGAGATGCAAAAAATGTCTAATTTTTTGTTATTTTTAAAATTTTTATTAAAAGATAAAGCAGATCTAAGCAGATATGAGTTTTTTCGGAACTTAGTATGCGCGTGTGGTGTCTGCAAGATTGAGAAGGTTCGAGGATGAGTATTAATGGGGATTTTAAAAGATAACTTCCCAAGAAGCTGTGCACAATCAACTATGTTATTTGTGATATTGATAAGATACGAAATATCACTTATATTTCTACGAATGGCTAGTGGTAGAAGGTGTAACTGGGCACAAACGCCTTCATAGCTCATATTAGATTTGAGTTTAAATTTGTATTTGATGAATCGAATAAATTTTTTCTGGATTCTCTCAATACGCTGAATATACACCTCATATTGGGGGTTCCAAATTTGAGATGCATATTCAAGGTTGCTCCTCACTAAGGCACAATATAGAACTTTAATTGTTTTAAGTTTTGTGAAATCTTTAGATGAACGGATTAGGAATCCCAACATTTTTGATGCCTTGCTTACAATTTGGTCCACATGTTTATCGTACATAAGCTTACTGTCAACTGTAACACCTAGATCTCGTATGGTAGATACACGATCCAGCTCATGACTCTTTAACTTGTAAGTGGATCTATAAACGTTGTGCTTGCGCGTAAAAGACATGACAAAGCATTTAGAGACGTTGAGGTCTAATTTATTAACTATACAATATTGATCAAGTCTAAGTAAATCATCCTGAAGACGGCTCTGGTCAGTATCGTCATTTACTACTCTAAAGATTTTCATATCATCAGCAAAAAGCAAAACATTAGAATTTTGGAAACAAATGTCAATATCTTGAATAAAAATAATAAAGAGCAATGGTCCTAGCAAAGAGCCCTGCGGCACGCCTGAAGGAATACTACGCCAGGATGAGGTATAGCCATTGAGTACTACAGCCTGGGATCTATTTTTTACATACGAAGAAAACCAGCGAAACAGGTCTCCTCTTATGCCAGCCTTAGCTAATTTAAGTAACAATATATTATGATCGATTCGATCAAAGGCCTTGCTGTAGTCAGTGTACACTGCATCAACCTGATCTCGATTATCCATTCTATCAGATACAAAGTCAGTAAATAGAGCTAGATTTGACACTGTGGATCTTCCTTTGACGAAACCATGCTGCAGGGGACTAAAGTGAAGCTTTAAAACTGAGTAGAGTTGATCATATACTACGCGTTCCAGTATTTTTGCCAAAATGCAGAGTTTAGAGATAGGCCGATAATTGTTAATAAGGTGCTTAGGACCCTTCTTATGAACAGGTGTTATAAATGCCGATTTCCAAATCTTAGGTACAATCCCATCCTTTAATGATTTTTTATACAACAAGGTTACGGGGTAAGACAGAGTTTTTGCACAATTGACTAGGAAGATGGGTGACAAAGAATCAGGACCTGCAGATTTATTTGGATCTAGTGACGTTAGCAATTTACGTACTAGTTCTTCTGTCACCTGGATATTGTGAATATCAGCTGCAGTAATAAATAAATCATAGGATGGGGAGGAGGTGGAAACAGATGTGGAGTCTGATGAACCTTGATGGTTACTCAAGAAGGTAGAAAAAAAGTATTTTGAAAATAGCTCGCATATACCTTTACCTGAGTCATTTGTTTCATCAAAGTAAGTCATGGACGCCGGAATGTGGTTATATTTACGTTTGCTATGTAAGTGAGACCAGAAAAATTTAGAATTTGAAATGATCGATTCTTCAGTTTTGTTTAAAAAGTTTCTGTAGCAAAGGTTCTCGACTTCTAAAGCCTTCTCACGTAGACGCTCAAACTCAAACTTATCCTCGAGATTACCATATACTTTGAATTTCGTGTGATATTTAAACTTTTCTTTAATTATTTTAATTAATTCAGTAGTGTACCAGGCTGGGTACAACTTCCTATTTTTTATTAAGCGTTTGGGAATATAACTGTCACGCAGATCGTACAAAACTTTATAAAAGAGTTCAACAGCATGGTCAATATCAGAATTGGATAACAAATCTAACCAGTTCAAAGCAGCTAGTTCTTCATTGATTTTATCAAAATTTCCACGTCGGTAATTGTAAACTACTCTGTTACTAGGAATGAGATGATTATCGATGGGAAAGTTAAGCACTATATCAAGAGATGGGTGATACGGGTCCTCAGGTGTAAGAGGATCTAGACAGGCAGATACAGTAATGTCAGAACCGTTGTACAAAGCCAAGTCGAGCAGACGACCATAATGATTCAAGACTGAGTTGTATTGGTATAAGCCGCATACAGATAGTGTGTCAATGAAACTAATTAAATGGCTAGATGAAAAATTAATGGCTTCCAGGTAAGAATTCGCACAATGAGTCCATTCGATGGAACTCATGTTAAAGTCTCCCAATAATAAAAATTTATCATCGGGATTGTTGGCCATAACCAATTCCAAGTTATCAGAAAAGTTGACAAGCTGTGTTACGAATGAATTACCCGATCGAACTTATTGATATAACCTAAATTTACAAGTGATTCTCGATCACCCACCCATACGTCCAGAGAGGATCGCAGAGTTTTTATTGGTTTCAAGCCTCAGATAACCTCTCCGTTTCTCCAAATAGAGACAGGCATTTAATCTCATAAAAATAAAATCTTAAAAAAATAGTATAATACATAATTCTTATTTAAACCTTCAAAGTCACTTAACCATTTACTCTAGATATTGTTACTGTAATAAACATCGCTAGCCCCGAGGAATAGACTGATAGCTAATAAGTAGATGAACACACTCTCTTCGCCTTCGCGGAAGTGAGAGGCGTTTATGTGGATTATGTAAGAGTATTCTTTCTTTTCTTCTTCAACAGGCTTCAACAGACAACTTCCACATTCCTGATTTTTTCAAGGCTTATCTAGGTACTTAATGTGTCCAACGAATCCTACAGATAAGGTAAAACTCTGGCAGGCCCTAAACTAGTTGCGAATATCCCGTAATAGAACAATTTACACAAATATTGGATCTCTAAATGAGAGCGTTATTCATACTATACTGAATGCCAATCATATTATCGCAAGTCAAGATGAACCTTAAAGGAAGTAAATAGTTGTGGTTCGTGTGTTGAAACGTTGAACAATAATTTATTTCTTTGTATTGAATCTACGCATAGGACAGACTACGATTTTTATAGGATTATAATGATCTCAATACTTTAAATTGTTCTTTGGCAGCATATTATTTGTATCATCTTCTGACAAGGCAGCGTAATGAGTGTGTTAAAAAAAGGTATTATTGCTTTAATAAAATTATATATTTAACAATAATATGAAACCAACATAAAGAACAAAACTTTAATATTCCTAAACAAGATATTATATTTGTTGCAGCATCAACAGGTATCTGACCAAAAGTTTACCGACTATAGTCTACCATAGGCATACAAGTGAAAAATTGCCAATTTTGTATTACAATTGTGCGAAAAGTTAAGAACTGACACTATTATAACTATGGAGTATGCTCTAAAGCCTATTCAGTCGTATGTATGTGTTCTTAATTTTATTTTAATTGTAGTGTTTTACTGTACTTTTTTTTTAAGCTCCTTACTTTATATCTTCAGCGTAAAACATCTGGCAACAAAGTAAATGTCATGGTTCGCGCCAGAATTGTTTGAAATGTCAACAAATATTGTCTATGATGTTATCTCTAACCATAAATTTACACTAGGACTGTTCATACTGTTCGGCAATAAAATAAAAAAGTATCTTTATGTGAGTTTATCGAATTAAAAGTGTGCGTTTTACGGAAAACGGTAATTTTAAACCATTTTGAATACTTTGTTTATTCTATTTGGGATAATGTTAATGGGTATGCCCCATACTTTGTGTTGTTTCTGTAGCCGGAGTCGAGACGCATTCCTCCTGCGTTGTTTAACAATGGTTTTATAGCATTACAGCCGTTTAGATTGTATATCATATTAAAATCTATATTAATCGTGGGAATATTGATTTCGAACGACGAAAACTTATACCTTTGGAAGTTTTCTCCTTCATATTTTCATAATAAATTATCTTGACTAACGACTCTTGAATTTGCTACTTATTTAGAACATGATCTTACTAACCCTTTCTAAGGCATAGGTCTCAGTTTGAGTATGGTTTTGGCCATGGTCCACTATGTTTTTCTTAAACCATTTCATTATTTTTGCCAAAAAGTTACTATGAATATTGGGAATCAACCCCAGTTCCCCAAACATACTACTAACAAGTGCCTCAATAAGTGACTAAGCTCAAAATTCTTCTATCAATGAGAAGGCTCTCAGCCCAATCTGTGTTGCAAATGTTTTTAACTACTGATACAACTAAGAATTTCTACAAAATATAAAATATGTCTAGCAGTGGAAGTGAGTGCTGGTTAGCCAGAGAAAATTCTTGCAATAATTAGCCATAATTATTATTCTAAAGCTCTGAACAGTGGTCTGGCCCATTGTTGACTCCGTCTCATAGGTTTTAAATGTACATAACCATATGTTATTTAATAATTGTTTAAATGTTTAAGCCATGCCTGAGGATTGCAAAACGGATAGTGACCTTGCGAGGTTGGTGGATGATTTAGAAGACTACACTCTCAATGTACCAAACTATCAGATATTGCAGAATTCTTTAAACACAGTAGACCACATTACAGTATCAACAGCTGAAAAGTTATTGTCATTATGTGTTCGAGACAAGATAGAAGATCTGAAGTATGCAGCACATGACTTGAACATTATTTTGACACTTATAAAGAAAATAGAAGTAAGTTTTTTACTTATTGTCCAATAAATGCTGGTTAAGAAACTAGCGGTGATATAGCCTAGTGGTTATCCACGTCAGCCTCCTAATCAGAGGTTGGTGGTTTGAATCCAGGCATGCACCTCTAACTTTTCGGAGTTATGTGTGTTTAAAAAAAAATTTAAATATCCCTGTCTTCAACGGTGAAGGAAAACATCGCGAGGAAACCTGGACGCCTGACAGTTCTCCGTAATGTTCTCAAAGGAGTGTGAAGTCTGCCAATCTGCACATGCGGATGTGCAGATGTCGGCCAGCGTGGTGTACTATTGCCAAACCCTTCTCATATTGAGAGGAGACCCATGCTCTGTAGTGAACCGGTAATGGGTTGATCATGATGATGATGAAAGGAACTAGATTTGCCTGGGGCCCCACTTACCTTTACTTCTTATTTATTCTTATTTATTAGTTCATCAGAAGAGAATGATGTATTAAAACACCATAATTATTATAAATTATTTCAAGAGTAAATTTTGTCAAAATCCATTTATACCCTTCAGCATTACAGAAAGGGTTACAAAAAGTAATGACAGAATTTATGTTAGTAATTGGTAGATCTAGTCCGTAGGAATTTCATTGATAAAAAATATTATATAGAATAAAACTTTCCTATTTCAACCTAGGATTCATTGAAAATAAATAGCCTTGAAGTGTTTTTTAGGTATAATTAATATTTGACAAATAATATTTTTTTAGGATGGAAAATGCAGAGTACCTCCTAATTTTGTACCTTCAGCACTAGCAGTACTAAATGTACTCAAAACTACTGCGTTAGTTGACTCAGTGGAAGCATTAAAGAACCTGTGCTTTGAGATTATTACCTCTTATCCTGATGATACTCTTATTTGTCTTAGCATAAACCATTCAGATGACATATTTGAAATTCTCAATTTATACTCTCATTTTATACCGGTAAGCAGTTTTACATTATTTATATTTTATCTAAACCATACCAGATAAGTATAATTCTGTTTGCCAGCTTACATTAAAGATCTAAATTTTATGAGCATAAGTATGTTTTTTGTATAAGTACCAAGAATGTTGTCAGAAAAGGTGTAACAATTTAAATATTTTGGAATCAAGTAAATTCTGTATGTGGTAAGTTTCGCATGAAGAATTAAACTTGGAGAAAGGTGGACAGGTGACATTGTGACTAGCAGAATTCCCTTTTCTGCAAGGCTTTTGCTACTTGTGCAACAAATTTAAATCATAATATCAGCATTTTGTGTGATATGAAATAAAGATATCTTAATAATTCCTTTGATCTGTAACAGTACATAATATACTTATATAAAGTTTATACATTTGTTGACTTAGCATTCATATTTGTAAAAATACTAGTAACTAGAATTTAACCATGAGAAGTGATCCATGTCAGGTTAGCCTGTTTTTGTAAGGGTGTATGCCATATTAGGTCAGTAAGATATATTTGAATAACATATCAGAGACATGACAATATTACTTATGATATTGACTAGATGTTGATTTTGCTTAAATTAAAGCATTAGAATGTAAGCTTTATGTTTCAATGCTTTAAAATCGGTTGCAGATGGAGTTGATGTGTGAAGACCATTATGTTAATAAATTTGGTAACAATTTATTTTCAGTCAATAATACTAGTAGGAAAGTTTCTCAAAGTACTTCCACCTGATAAGAAAGCAACATTTGTAGAAAAGGGAATCAAGATTTGGTTCTCAGGACTTATACCACTGGTGGTGCAGCAATCAATTGAAATAGATGACAGCACAATGCTAAATTTATTCGAGACATTAGAACTGTTGACTGATGAACTTATAAAATTTGATTATATTAAAAATGAACACTGGCAAAAAGTATTAGAAAATATTCATACACCAAAAAGGTAAAAAGCATCTGGTTAACTTATGAAAATTAAAGTTTTAGGCATAAACCTTTAGTAGAGGATGTATATTGTTTTCTACCCACACTTAAATACACAAACAGTAGCAGTAAATAAGTTTTTGTAACAGTACACTAGCTTTACCTATTAGGGAGTTTTCATTTTGATTATTTAACCTTTTAATGTACATGTCCTTCAATGCACATTTGTATGTAAATACTTACTTTAGTAAACTTGATTATTTTTATTTTTTATTTGATTAGGGTCAAAAATGCAAAATTATTTCTCCATTCATGGAATATGTATCCGGGTAATTATCACGAAATTCCGAAATTCGTCTGTCTTAAAATGAGAAAAAAAAAATGAAATTATTTGCTATTTATTTTATGTGAATTTGATAGTACTTATATTACTAGAATTTAACTATGTGGTGGTCCCAAAAATTATCGCGTTTTATGAAAGTTATGAGGATATTAAAAAAAAACAAAGTGAGGGAATGATTATTAGAGACAAGTCATGAAGATTTTTAAATAAAATTAGTTTTCTTTCGTAAAAATATTTTTATAGAATAAAATTTTGTTAAGAAAGCTGATACTTTTGCTTCCGGTAAAGTGAGATTATTTTTATTTTGTCGTTGACATCTCTTACGGTATCTCTCTTTTCTTCCTATTTCTTGTTTCAGACTTTCTAAACTAAGTTCTTGTTAAAGTATTCCTCTACGTCTTCTGAGTTGCTGCCTTCTCCGATTAACTGCCCAATTTCTTAATTCAACATTATAGGCTCTGGGCCAGAAGGTGGTGTCTCATCTAACAGTCTTGCTAAATTCTTTCGCACTTTAACTCTTTTGTCTCTATATGTGTGGCTATTTTGCTTCCAGTTTTTTTCTTTTTAGCCTTCTTTCTCGGGAACTCATTGCGGATATAGGTTTTACTTGACCTTTTCCTTTAAGGTATTTCATTCTTCGCGAAGTATTTCAAGTGTTGCAGGATCAGCCTTATTTTTTCCCTGCGGTTTCGGTCATATTCTTGCTTTTTTTAATTTAGTTTCCTCTTTACTTATCTTCTTTTTTCTTGACATTATAACATAATACTGCAGCATTATAATATTACATATAAGTACATTATATTGCAGCGGTATTAAAAGCAAACAATAAAAAAGCCAGTTAGTCCAGCCAAAAATCATTCCCTCATGTATCTTCATTCCCTCACCATACATTTTTATGAGGGAATGATGGTGAGGGAATGACGAAATAAAGAATAACCGTAAAGGACTCGTGAGATAACCTCACTTTTAAAACGATTTTTCTGCTTAAGAAAATTACTCCCAAAAGCCATCTTATCTATGCAACTTATAATCAGGTAAAGTACTTAACTTTTGTTTTTTAGACTGTGAGGGAATGACGATCAAAAATTTTATTTAACCATTAAATTAACAAAATCTCTTTGCAGCGCACACCCGAGCACAATCACAGAAAATTCGCCATTTTGATAAATTGACAATAGTGCCCACTTTCAAAAACTAATATTAGCGTTCGTATTATATTTAAAGTGAGTTTATAATTCAAGTGCCAGTTATAGTGTGAGGGAATGATTTATTTTTGTGGGACACATATAAATACACAATTTTTTAACGCGTTTTTTATTCCATACCGCTAATTTCTGTTTTTAACACGCTTTTATTAGCTTCACCTGTATGTATGTATGTTTGTTTGTAACCGACTCCTTTGAGCTCGATTTTGCCCTACTTTGAACGATCAGATTTGATTCAAACTTTGCACACCTGTCAAAGGTCGATGACAATGCAATAATCCGATCAAAATATCCGATTATCCTAATTAGATTCGCCAGGATTAATTAATTTCTTTCCGCATCCTTTGCATGCGAGTAAGAGAGACAGAGCTAGTGCGCGAACTACGCATGCGTGCAGTAGCGTGTTTTTTTAGTTTTTTAAACTATTATTTTCTATAAATTTATAATATTTTTACACAATCCAACTTACTTGAATATGATTCGAATGCTTTTCTTGCTTTTTTAGTAAATAAAAGTACATAAAATTGGTCCTTGGGACACAGTGAGGGAATGATATTAGGAACTTTATGGTTACGCATTTTTATTTATTTATTTATACGGCTCCAAAATCTTATGTGAAACTTTTAGGTACAGTTAAGTAGATTGTAAAGAAATATTAGTTACATCCATTTCTTTGTTAGATTTTTATATAAACTCCAAGGACAAGAATTTCGGGATTTCGTGATAATTACCCATCCTATGCTGGCACAAGGGAGCCAATGCATTTGTTGAAACCAATGAATTTTCTGAATACAGACTAAGAGGTGACTGTTACTAGTTATTTATTTGTATATTATTAATATTTATGTACTTTTTAAGGTATCCAACCATAATGAAACACCTTTTAGAAAAGGGTAGTGGCTATTGGCATAGACTGTGGATAGTTTTCATTAAATTGTTAAAAAGTCAAATAACTAAATGTACAAATAAAACTGCAAGTCCAATTAATGCACTGCTACCGTGTGTAGAGATAGCTTTTAAAATGGACATAAAAAACCGGTGTAGAGCTTTTCTGTGCTGGAATGTCTTAATTGAAAATTTCTCAAAAGAAACAAATGAAGCCTTCATAAATAAAAGACTGAAAC
Source organism: Lasiommata megera (assembly GCA_928268935.1). Lineage (NCBI taxonomy): Eukaryota > Metazoa > Arthropoda > Insecta > Lepidoptera > Nymphalidae > Lasiommata > Lasiommata megera. The sequence continues at coordinate 6,580,319 of OV743312.1, forward strand.
TTTTAATGGTTCCTCTTACGTCTAACAATGCAAAGGTTGAAGAGACAGCATTAGCAAAATGTAAAACATGGTGGTATTTGATTACCTGTTTTCAAGCTAAAATAGAAAGATTTGTGGAAATAGTTGTCATACCATTCCTAAGCTTCTGTTTTGGGAAGCCAGCAACAACAAATGTTCTCATACCTGGAGAAATTTCTAAAAAGACGAAAATTCTGTGTGTTCAAGCATTTATCAATGTAATTGGACATATTGAATGTGGAGGATGTGTGTCGATGCCTAAACTGAATGTGAAGTTATTGAATACAAAGTTACTTGTAAATCATTGGAAAGAATGGATTCATTCCATTGACCGAGCTTTAAGAATATGTGTTCAGAGTGATGGTGAATTCACTGAGAAACAAATCAAGTGTGTCTGGAAAACATTTATAATGACAATTGGTGAATTGCCAGAGAATAATATAAGACGAGATCTTTTTAATGAAGCATTAATATTGTTGGATGGATTAACACAGGTATTTAGTTAAATATTATCAAAAGTAAATAATTTAACAGTTTTTTTTGTAACTGTATAAATAACTGAACTAAGGGTTTTCAAAATTGGGGGTACCCATGTAAAAAATAAGACATGTCAGATAAGTTTAGTTTATAACACAGCATTAGATAGATAAACTATGTATTTCCAAAATTAGCTTGATACCATATTATTATTAACTATTAAATAATCTAAAGATTAATTAAACAAACCAACTGGTACATCTTTCTAATAATAAGTTATGGTTGGTCAGGGTTATAGTCGAGCATGCAATACAACCATATTATATGCATGTTTGAGAATACACTAAGGAAAGTTCAAATTCTTCAAGGTTTCACACCAATGTGCAAACATGTTTTTTTCTTCTAACCTATTTCAAGTAAAAAGTTATTTTTATTATTTCCAGCACTGTGACAACCGGCTACTGTGTGTGATTGTGAATATATTGATACCAACATTGTTAGATAGGGTGGAAAAAATTCAAGCACTGTTGAAGTCTAAAGATGAAATAAATGCTCCAATTAACAAGATTATTATTTTACTCAATAAACTACCGCTCGATAGTTTAGAAGACAGGTATCTATTAATTGTATTTTTTCTTATTGTTAAAATATTTGTCTTGAGTTTGAATATGACAAATTTTAATTTTTGCTTTAAAAATTACCTGAATGAGGATGTTACTTTTATTGGCAGCTCTTGGGGCTTGGCAGCGATCATATGATGCAATGTTTCTGGTTTAGTGGAAAAAGCTATAGGCTTACAATGTTCCTGCAAATCTGGTTATTCATATTATTCCCGCTAAAATACATCTTACCTATGCAAAAAAGATTTTACATTGCTGCTGTGCACCAACATGCCTGCTTTATAAAAGAAATTGGGTCGCATCTCTACAACTTCATCATACTCTGCATTGCATGCCTGTTAAAATTTTATGTAACTCAGACTTGAGGAATTTTAAATTAATATAACTCCTTTTATTGCAGGCAAACTGCTAAAGATAGTATCAAATTGTTAACAGATTGGTTAGTTGATGATGCTAATAAAACATCCAGTAACAAAGTAGAATGGTTCATTAAAAATTTGCCTTCAAATGGTATGATAATGTGGACAGCAATGGCTGAATCAATCTGCACTTTCAAATACAGTGTGTGCCTGCATATGCTAGCCAATATGTTCCTTTGGCCATTCAAGTTTATGAACAGTTTTGTTGATGTAAGCATTCGCTATTAAATTGTTAATTTATCTACTATTCCTTGTGCATCACATTGATGATTCACTAGTTGCATGAACAAATCAGTTGGTAAATCTTCTTAAGATCAATGAAAGATGGACTGCCTGTATACTTATTTTATTTAATGCTTAATATTAATATATTTTTTTATAAAACTCCTGTCTTATTCATAAGTTGCTCATTAACTGATAAAAATATATATATTGTTTCCATTATAAATTTTCGAAATATTATTATTTAATTGAATTCTCCATGCTACTTTATTATTTATTTGCAATAAAAATGACTGGAATCTTTATCTTTTGTATTGAAATTATGATTTTAGAAAGAGGAATCCACAATGGCTTGGCTCAACCTGTACAATACCCTCAGTCCATATTTGCAAATTAAATCAATCCACAAAGACATTGTCAAAGCATTAACAACCGACAGTGAAAATCAATCTTCATATGTATTTGTTTTGAGTGCTACAGTTGCTGTATTAGAGCATAAACTACGTAATGAAGGTTTGTTTATGATTCATTTACGATACACGTATATCATATAAGTTACATTCTGAATATACATATATAAAATAGTCAGATTTAAATTGGTGCACTTAAATCAATCAATTTAAATTTAAGCTAGCATATTACAATATACTTTATAATAAATAACTTTGTTGTACAATACAAACTATATCTTCTATTAACGGCAGATTTTCGAATTTTTAGCGACAGTAAGCGAAAAACATAATTCATCAAAAACCCACATTAAGGTACTTACAAAAACTATTTTGCCGTCGTACTTTATGACGCTTAATAAAACGTAACAGAGTTAAGCAAATGTTTGAATTCAGTGTAATATGTTTTTTTTTGTCTTACAATCTTAATTTTTAAATGTCAATAGCAAAGAAATGAGCAATAAATGATTAAAAAGGCGTGCTGAAATCACTCTACCAACAGTGGAATAAGCTTAAGACTCTACCCATGACCCGCTCACTGTAATCTTGGTGGCAACAGTTTCAATCTAATGTCCATTGTAAAAGCAGTGAGACATTAATGACAAAATAAGTTCTTGCATTTATTATTAAGTAATTTTGTATTATATTTCTAAATTAGTATGTTTTTTTCTCTCTTAATAATCATATTTTATGAGTATCTTATATGCAATAGCTTAGTTTATCTTCAAATATTCTATGGTATTAATATGAAATCTGCTTTCAAGATTTATTCAGAAATTCAAAAGAATATTGTACAAAATTATTATGAATTGTGGCAACTTGGGTATAGCTTTACCACTGTGGTAGATATTTGACGATTCTTTAGTAATATGATATTGCTCAAAATGTTGTACTTAATAGTTTATCTTTATTAGTCTTTGAAAATATCAAAGTCAAATGCCAATATTTATTTCAGATACTGATTTGGATAAAGAAGTAGAATTGATTGTTCAGTTGACCAGTAAAATTGACGAAACACAAATAAATAAAATACTACCATCACTTGCTGGTGCTATAGTTCACACTCTGAATAGTTTGTCTAAAAATACAAATATAATAATAGCAGAACAGGTGATGTTTGTTATCAACAACCTATTGAAAATATGTAATGTACATCTTAAGCAACAACATGGTAATGTAAGTATTTATAATAATGTCATTCATATTTAAACTATCTCATAATTAAACTAGACAATATATTTGCAACAAATATATGCCATCCAAATGTTCATTAATGGCCATGGTACCGAACAAGCTGGTACTTTTCCCTTTTTGTATGGCTAGTATTAGCTATTGTCGAAAATAATTGTAAACTATAGCTTAATCATCATGTGTTATATTTTATTTTTTGTTACAGGGTACTGAACTTGTCAAACATGTCGAAGATATTTTTAATTCCTTAAAATCTATCTTCAATTTGAAATTGTATAAAGAACTTAAATTTCATTTAGTAGACCAATTAAAAGAGTGTGCACACTATTATAAAAATGAAAAAAGATTGAGTAATCCTATTCTCGCAATTTACAAAAATAGTGCTGATCAGGCTGCTAAAGAAATTGTTAACGCTTTAGAAATTGTTGAAGAATCTGATACCATAAATATCCATAAACAAAAACTACAGGCCGAAAATTTTAATACCCCTTCTAAAGTTGCAAAGAAGTCAAAAAAAGAAGCTAGTATAATAAATACTGTAGTAGAAAACGGAGAAGAATATGTAGTAGTCAAATCGAAATGGAAATTCAACCCAAGAAAATTAACAGATAACCAAAAAGAAAAACTGCAAAGGAAGAGGGAAGATATTCCAGCATTGTATCAGGATCTGTCTCAGTCACAGGATGAGTTTAAATTATCCGCTTGGAAAACCGATTCACAAGATACAAGTACCACATCAACTAAATCAACAAATACGTTGTTAAATGAAGATGTTTCTGTAATACTTAAAAATATACCTAACACTAATATTTTACCCAAAATTATGGAAAATGTTACTGTAAAACCAGTAAAAGTAGAAATAAATGAAGTAAAGTCTAATATTGATCAGAAATCAGATAATCATAAAACTAAATATGAACAAAAAATTATTAAAGATGCTAAATCACCGCGTATGGCATTAAAAGATCGTGTTTTTCGTAACGTCCGGAGTTTGATAGAAAAGTCTAATATTGGTCATGAATGTAACGCTGTTATTTCTGGTAATGCAGGAAATGTTTTAAGGACTCCTCTAGCTTCAAAAATAAAGACTTCAACTAATATCACAAATTCAGCACCTTCGAAAATTAATTCGGAAAGACCGTCACGCGTAAAGAGAAAACCCAAAAAGTTTGATGATCTGCAGTTAATCGCTTTGACTAAAAGACGGCATTCATTAACTATGAATAATTCCCAAATTGAAGTTAACAGTGCTGAAAATAAAAAAATGTCAGATTTTTCAATTGCAGTTCAAAATGATAGCGATAATATGCATAAAGCAACGAATCTAAGTAATCAATCGTTGAATGATAACGATACAATTCAACAACATGATGGAAATATTGAATTAGAAGAAAAAGTAGCTCTTTCCAACGATTGTTTCTTTGCAAATAAACTTTCGTTAAATGAAAAGATTGAAAACTCAGGTAAGGAGACAAACAACATAACGGTTAGTCAAGTTACTGAAAAAGAGGAATGCATATTAAGTCTTCATGATATAAATAGTATTGAGGGCAATACGCACGATGAAACGAAAGAGAATATAGAAGGTAACATATTATGTACTGATGATAACTTAAATAAACCTGCATCTCCACCTAAAACAACTAAAACTAAAGAAAATGTAGAAAAAAGCTCTACCAATAAATCTATATCGCAATTTAAATGTAAGAAAGATAATGCTAAAGAAAAAGAAAAGGAACTGGAGTACCCTGATGAAATTGAAAGTAATGTGGTACCTAAATCTATGGTCAATAAAATGAAAGAAACAGTAAACGATCAATTAAGCCCTGATATTACTAAAAATACTATGTGTACATCTAGTTGCGAAATAAAGGAAAAAATAGACGATAACATATATTCTGAAGATAATAACACTACTGCTATGTCTACACCCAAAGCTGATAAAGTAATAGATAAGAAATCACTATCTAATAAAAAATCAAATAAAAAGAAATCACGTATAGAAAGTCAACTGGCAATAGACATGGTCGAAGGGCATCCATTTTTGAAAGTTCAATCTGAAAAACGGTCGACGAGAAAGGCCCTTGTTAACTCTCCTTTTAAAAGAAAACGTTTGTCATTTAATTCACAGGAAACTAAACTTAAAAGAAGGGGTAACATTAAATCGGAAAACAAAATAAATGAAAAACGAAAATCTGTTTCAATCAAAGATAATTCCAACACAGAAGAAATTATTGCATCACAAGATTTTATAGAAAGTTCCCAGGATTCAACTATTACTACGTTATCTGTTAAACCATCAACCAAAATCCAAAGAAAAAAACATCCAGTTGTGGTATTGAACGATTTGAAACATTCAACTGAGTTAGAGACACAAAATTTGATTAATAGTTCAGTCAGTAAAGATTTAACTAATGCGGAGGGTATCAGTGATATCGAATTGCCTTGCAACAAGACGGATTTGGTAAACTTAACCGAAGAAATGGACACAGAACCAATTCATGTTAGTAATGTAGCTGTTTTAAGTGACGATGAATACTTTCCAAATGCTGTAGTTTCTGACGTTCTTTCGTTAGAACAAGACACTCAGTATTCAGCTGATGCCGATACACAGCCTGTAAATCCTGCCATGTTTGTTAATACGGAAACTTCGGATCAGAATACATATAACACTGATATTCCCGGAACTAACGAAAACGACGAAGATGCAGAAATTTCAGTCGAAAAAAATTATACAAATGCATCTTTAATAACATCTGCTGAGGATGTAACTAAGACTTTGTCTGAGTCTGTATTAATGGAAGCAGATAAAGAGGATTCTAGCTCTTCATGCAATAATGACCAGATAAAGAAAGATTTTTTCGATACAATATTGCAAATTTCGCCGATAAAATCAATGAGCCCCGTTCAAGATCAGGAATCGCTATCACCCGAGACGAGTAGCGACTATGTAGTCATAAAGCTTGCATCACCAGTTCAAAGTAATGGAGAACCATTTGAAACATGTCAATCGCCCGAAATCTTTACAGAAGACAAAGTATCGCCTGATAAGAGAGATAGATCACCGCCGCGCGAGGAAGTTTGTGTTAAAAATACGAGTCCCAGTTCCTCTTTATCGTTAAAAAGAAATAGACCCCAGATGCGAGCCGGCGGCAGAGCGGCACAAATGTTAGGTTTGTGTGTACCAGATAGGCTACAAACATTTATGGCTTCAGAAAAACATACTGACGCCGAAGAAGCTAAGAAAAGTCCCTCGCTTAATACGACTGCAAGACGTAATTTGCGAATTCTTTATAATAATTCTAGTGGAGAAAATAATGATAATTCGGAAGAAAACGAGGATAGTGAAAATTTTCTAAAATTCAAAAGAAGTTTACCAACTACAGACTGCAGTCCTTCCGGACCTATTTTGAAGAGAAAATTAATAGATATTGCAGATGAATGCACCGCATCACCGGCGAGTAAAGTAAGTGTTGACAATTTACTTATCTTGTTATGTTGAAAATTGAAATACAATGTGCTTAATCAGTGTCATTTTATTTTAGAGAAAACGTGTTAGCTTCCATGATCCACCGGTATCTACGACTATATGTGTTAAAAAGTACATCGAACCTATCAGTGTGCGATCTCCACAAAATTCTGCCACTAAACGCCTAGAAAGACAGGCTCGTGTACCGATTGCTATTAAATCGCCTAGAAGATTGGAAAACGTGTTTAAATTAGATTCTGTACTAACTAAAGCTGTCGAAAGTTTCTCAGAAGCAAATGAAGCCCTGATTACCAATGAAGACACGGAAATGAGCTCCCTAGACGAAACACCTATCGTAGAAGTAATCAAAACCAGTGACTTGAATGATACGGATCCCATTTGTAAAGAATTAGTGGATTGTGAAGATCAGATAGATAATATAGCTGCGGAGCTATCGTCCCCTGCAATGAAAGAGCTGTTAGTCAAAAAATTTGAAGGTAAGGTAGAGACCATTGGGGATTTAGCGAAAATGACTGAGCTCGAAGTTAATCGACTTTGTATCAAGGCACCTAAAGTTCAGGTCGCTAAGAAAGTTTTATACGAATATTTGTCTAAGGTAAATCTAGTGAGCGAGGAAGTTACTCCAACGGTTGAAACGGCAATGAGCGAATCAAATGTGTTGGAAGCTAAAACAAATGTAGAAGTGCAAACGGAGACAACGTTGGTAGAAAGTATTGAAATACAGACTGAATGTACTGCAGTCACATTAGCCAGTTCGCAGACAGATTCAGTAGTATTATCTCATAGTTTAGTACAAACTAATGAGTCGGGAAGCAAATCGACGACTACTATTATAAAGGATTGTTTGTCAGAAGTAAGTTATTGCATTACCCTCTACACCAAATTATAATTGGTCTAATGCGACTAACTTTCGAAAAGAAATCAAAAAAAATATCTGCTTGTTAACATATTTTCCTTAAATTAACTCTAGAGTTTGTTTACTGTATACTTAATATTTTTAGTCATCCATTAGCAAATAAAAATTAAATCTTGTGATTTGACAAATCGTTTTTTTTTGTGCACTTTGACAACTTGCATATTTGACACGGCATATAGTTTGCTTTATTAATTATTAACTGGATCAATTATATTTGATTTACGGCTTTTTTGTTAGACAGAGTGTTTTTAAATAACTGACTTTAATTTTTTTTTATTTTTCCATTTCAGAGACCAGATTTTGTTGAAAGATTAAGTGACTGTATGGATGAACAATCCAAGCAGAAAATCGTGGAAAATATATCAATTGACACTTTAGTCAGGATAATAATGGAAAAAATAAGTAACGGGGATGGCAAACATGTTTTGTCTATTCTTCAAGATCACCTTGCCGAAAGGGTGGATTGCAAAGATTTAATACTGTTTTGCAGTAGTTTGTTAAAGAAGGTTTATGACAAACCTACATAGGTACTTCTGTAGGTTTATTTTTGTGATTTGTTGATTTGAAGTAATTGGCCATTAAATGATTTTTGTTAGGTGCATTTGTTGCTAGTTACTTGTTATATTATGGATCAAAATTGACCTGTTTTAACAATTAAATTTATAGACTTTGAAGATTCTAATAATCTGTATTTTAAATGTTAATGTTTGTCAATAGTTTGAATTAGGGTGTGGCTGCCGTTTCATTCATGAGGATCTGGAAGGTATCTATCGAAACCGTACAATAAGATCACACACAAATTCTTTTGTGGGTTATCAAGTGACACATTCTTTCTGGCTTGACCCTAATTATTATATAGTCTCAGTGAACTTTGAATTACCTTCAATATTAGTATAAAAAATATATGTTGAATATTTCCTAAAGGACATAGCAAAACATAACTTTTGAATTTCATAGGTTACCTTACTTTACTTTCGGGAGGTTAGAAAATGCTTTTTTGATGGAAAGGCATTCTTAGTTTTAAATAGTAGATAATGTTGCAGATAAGAAATATATTGTTAAGAGATATCCATAGTGAGGTATATCCTATAGGTTTTAATTATTTTATTGTTTAATTCAATCGCACTATTTGCAACTCAATTTGATTAGATAAGGATAGATGTTGGATGTTGCTTCTATTCAGTCATCAAGGTCATCTTGAAATTCTTCAGGAACCCGACATCGGTTACAGTAAGTGTAGACCTTAGTTAACCGTATAGAAATAAGACACAAGTAGCTCTCTAAATACCGGTAGGAATTTAGAGGTCACATTCGCGAAAAACAAATCGCTTAATTTTATGGCCGCGAGCGACTCTTAGAGCCGACTTCAAGACTGGTCAATGATGAGAAAGTGCGATCTGTATTCCATATTCATAAATAATAGATCATTTAGAATAGGGGTTGATAGAAGTATATTTCAGTTCTCATATAAAAAAAACATTAAACCCCCAATAATTGCAACGACTGGGCATTTACACGCGTGCCTATAAATGCGTTCTATCTTGAACAAAAGTTTTTATTATAATGAAAATACCCAATTGGCATGAATAAAGTATATAATAATGCTATACAATAGGAGCCTATGTTACTAACATTAAGTTAACAATTTCTTACTAATTTTATTCAAAAAATATACTTTGTGCCTTACGAATCATCGATTAAGGTTCAGAATCCAGACGACACAAATTTTATATAAGTGCAAACAAGATCTTACGAATTTTATGCAAAAAATATACTTTGTGCCTTACGAATCATTGATTAAGGTTCAGAATCCAGACGAAACTAATTTTTAATAAGTAAACAAGATCTTAAAAACTCTATGCAAATAATACTTTGTGCCTTACGAATCACTGATAGATCACTTAAATTTATATATCTGTATTGATGACAGAAATAAAAAGCGATTGTTATCAAAACTAGTTTTATTTTATATAAAACAATTCAATTATTTACAATATTCAGTCATAAGTGGTGTGCGCGTGCGACCACGATATCATACTTGTCGTTCATACAAAACAATGGGTTGTAATAACAACAAATGCAAGGCAATATCGTTACAGTATGAATACACTATTTGTAAAATAGAGTAAGGTAGTTATAGATCATAAAATAAAAGTCAAGGTACCTTAATACATGAAAGGTACATGGCATCGGAAATGTATCACATATATAATTATGTACAGCAATCTCTAAGATACAGGTAACGTTAAAGCTTCGTAAATCAATGAGAACTTATAAAAACGAACTCAACTTTAAATACACACAATATTTACACATTTCTAAGGTACATCTCACCCGCCCCAAGATTATAAAAATAATTATCACTACAGAAATGTATCGATCAAGTTATCATCAAAATTGCTGGAGATCAACATGGCCTTATGTGGTTGTAATTCGGTCAAGTAGGGTATGTCAATAAAGGTAAGGTAGGTCAAAGAGGCATTTCTGTGGATTATCTTCCGATATCACTAAGGATCGTTACTTTTCCACAAATTTTTATTTTTGAAGAGTCACAGGGCTGTTAAACTCAGTTTAGTTTTTACATGTCAAAATCGTTAGGTGGAAGCATAAAAATTTAAAGCAAAATACGTACATTTTCTCTACTGAGAATACTAATAAGAATAATAATAGGTAGTAACGAGAAATGCATTTTGTTAGGTTAATCTTGGCACCTTGTCACAAATTGTGGTCAAAATTACCAAATACTCTACTCAAGTTGTGAATGCACCAGCTCTTTTGATGTATATCTTAAAAATAAGCAATTTATTGCAAGATAACTTTAGCGTAAGCAAGGTTGACTGAAATAGTGTAATTTACACATACATTAGGAACTCTTAAGTTTAAATAAATTATTATGAAAATCATTGCTGTTTCATTTCGTTACTTTTGTTTACAATAGATGACACATACATATATGAGCAGCGTGGGTTTTATTTTCACTAAAATAATATGTTAAGTGTTATTTTAGGTTTAACATAAATCCATAACTAAATAAAACAGACAGCTTTAGTGCCATCGGTGCACCTTCGATAATAGAATATGAATCTGTTTGTATTGTTTTGGTCCTGTAATTTTAGTTAAGATTGGGAAACAAAGGACTGTTGCTTAATATGGTCAAAATCTAGTTTTTGGTGAAATTTGCCGGTTACTATTTCTCAGTCGTTCTTTATACTGTAAAGGTCAACAAACGAAGTAACGAATGTCTATAGTATTTTAAAATCCACATTCATCTGAATTTTAAAGTATTTTTTAGAAACTGTTTACCTAAATCTTTTTAATATTATTATTTTCATCATTTAGAACCACTATACACTCTTATTCTTACCTACATAATCTAGCATACGGTTCACAAACAAAACCGTTTTCCATAATAAATGTTATGGGTTTATTTTAAAATGTCCTATTCTAAACTAGCATATAATCGTAACTGTCCAAAGGTCCTTAAAACATCACTGAAAATACAGTTCATTAACGTAATCCACAAGGGCAATTTAATACTTTGGTCCACAATTGAGCACTTGTTTTAACATCTAGCTAATAGAGGTTATTCGGTTAATGTCAAGGAAACCGCATTTCTGCAACGTAATCCAAGTGTTCCAGATTTTGATGTGAGTTAGTGCGTCTGGGGGCTCTTGGCCTGTGTATGTTATGGTGCGAATGCGTTCGCATCACTCTGTAGGTGCCATCCCGTTGTGGACTCGTATCGCTCGTCCGTCGTCGTGCCAGCAAGACCTCGTCTCTGTGCCCGATCGGACTTCTATGGTTTTCGAAACGCTCGGGACGATTACTGCCGTGTCTTTGTCTCTGCCACGCGCGGTCGGTTTCTTGTCCATACAAATCCAATTCGCCAGACGGTTGGAACTGACTCGTGCTCTGATTGTACTTTTTCCATCCGATCTCATATTTCTTCCTTGTATCGTCGTCACCACTTATTTGACGCCTCTGCGACTGGTTCGAGCTACTTTCACTGGTGTCTTCGCCCGATGTTCCTATACCCAAATCTTTATCGTCCCCGTAAATTTTGTAGACTCCGTTAGGGTTTATATTCTTTCCGTTGTATATTTGATCGTTGAGCACTAACTGGGGATGGGGTAAACAATACGGGTTGGGAAATATTTTTTCGACCTTTGATATTTTTAGCTCTTTTTCATGTCTGGTACAAGAGCCTGGACCGAAAAGCGATAGTAACACTGGTAAGAGGAAAAGGCCGTGCATTGCACCAAAGAAAATAACCATGAACACCATTTTAAAGAATACAGAGAAAATATAACTATCAGCTAGGAGTAATGCAACGACACCCAATATTGTACTGAATGATCCCTGAACAATCGGTAATCCCAGAGAATAAAGACATTCGCTGACTCTGTCTTTAGGATTTTTCGCTTTAGATGCCATGTACGCGTAACAGATGTGAGCAGTGAAATCTACCGAGAAACCTATACACATTATAAGGTTTATCATTGATATGGAGTCCAGATTGATATCCCAAAGGGCCATGTAACCCACGACGCCGATTTCTATAGATATGATGCTAAAGGCAACCCACAACGAACAAAGTATATTCGGTATGAATATAAAGGATGTTATCATCATCATCAATGCACCGTAACAGAGATTCTGTATTGATGTCGGCCTCACAAGCTCGAACTGTAAAAAAACAAAACAAAATATAAGTTGTCACTTGAAAGTAAACAAGAAAAATGTCTTTTTGTTTCGAACTATTTACCTGATCGAAAAATACGAAATATGGGTGAAACACGGAAGCGTTCAACGGCGATTGCGCCACAACTTCTCTAAGGGCTTTGACCATTTCTTTCTCATGGTTAGTTCCGCTGATGTTAATCGCTTGCACTAGGAATCTTGAGGCAAGAATTTGATCTCCGGCTTCGTTAAATTTTACATCCAATGAAAATGGATTAGCCGGGAACAGCCATAACTGTAAAAGAATGTTAAATAATTATCATAACTTCTATACACTTTTTTGAGACTAGTTATAACAAGTTGTTTATTTATTCTCACCTCTTTAAGATTGTGGATGAAGTCTTCCTCGGTGTCGATAGATACGTTAAGATAATCGTTATTTCTCTCAACATAAGTTACGAATGTTCGCAACCATGATTCCGTGTACAATGAATTCGAGATGTACGACGTGTTTTCCAATCTTTGCGTTAAAAGCTCCACTTCGTCCTGAATTTTCGGATCTGAATAATTATAGTTTCCACTGATCACAACCTGTAAGATAATAAAAAGTAAATTGTAATAACTATATATTTTCTGACGACCTCCGTGGCGCAGCGCGCGCGCTGTCGGTTTATAAAGTTGGAGGTCCTGGGTTCGATTCCCGGCTCGAGTCTGGTCTGGTGGGAGGCTTCGGCCGTGGCTAGTTACCACCCTACCGACAAAGACGTGTCGCTAAGCGATTTAGCGTTCCGGCACGATGTCGTGTAGAAACCAATTAGGAGTATGGGTTTTCCATACCCCTAACAGGTTAGCCCGCTACCATCTTAGACTGCATCATCACTTACCATCAGGTGAGATTGCCGTCAAGGGCTAACTTGTAGTGGATAAAAAAAAAAATCTGTATTAAGTAGGTATACATTGCTATGGATTTATAAGGTAATGTTACGATGTCGCCGAATTCGGTTGTTATTGCGTAGGTACTTCAGGTTCAGGTTATGATTATCTTTACCTTTATTTGGAAAGTTAATTTAATTTATGGCATTATTACATCGTTATCGGATTTCGCGGAAGCAAGATATTAATCCCTGCATGGACATAAACGTAAAACGTCTTTTGCGTACTTTTTGCGTTTTCTGTTTATTTTAGTTTTTAATAAGCCGTTGAAGAAAAGCCTCCTTATAATGTAATCATCATCATCATGATCAACCTATTGCCCAACCACTCCTCTCAATCTCATATTGTAGGGTTTGGCCATAGTCCACCACGCTGGTCGTATGCGGATTGGCAGACTTCACACGCCTTTGAGAACATTATGGAGGACTCTCAGGCATGCAGGTTTCCTCACGATGTTTTCCTTCACCGTTGAAGCAAGTGACATTTTAATTGCTTATAAACGCACATAATTCCGACCACTAACTAGGCAATCACACCTGCAATGTTTGTAGCCCCTTAATTATTAAGTCAATTGCTCTTATTAATTAACATAGGTACTTTGTATACATAATGTTTTGAACTCACCTGTATTCTGTATGGAAATTCTCTGTAATATAAATCTTCGCGATCAAAGAACACGACAGAATACGAATCTACTTTCGACAGTTTCCTTCTCTCTAATCCCTCTTGTAAATTTGTCACTCCGTATCCAGCACCGGCTAGATAAGCCAAAAATACTACTATGACCAATGCCTTGATCAAATTGTTATTGAGCAAATCGGCCATCGTTGTTCGAAAGAATGCCATGATGCAGTGTTCTTTGTTGTCTATTGGGTTGTCTGGGTCTCCTTTGTCAATGCCGCCGCTGCAGAAAACTCTGTATATCCAGTGCTTCTCTTCTGAAATGAAACCATTTTTTTTTGTTAGATAAAAATAGCATCTTTTATCTCTACTTTAGCATGGTATTTATATCTTTTATATTTATTCTGATACCAAAGCTAAGCTGGACTAATGAAACTGCTAATTGCGAAATTTTATTACACGATGATTATATATCATGAAAACTTTTGGAACCATTTCTTTCATGCCTGCTTTTATTAATATTTTGAGGGTCGGATCAAGTTTTGTCAATTTTGTGGTCGACCACGGTCCTTCCATATTGTTTGTGAGAAAACAATAATATATGTTTAAGGTTACCCTTTCTTGCTCTTGACTCCGGCAATACTTTTAACCACGTGATTGTATGCCGATTTTGCTTCTCCCGGTATCCCGATACTGCCACGCAGCCAGAGAAGAACGTAAGATGCCAAACGAACGTGAAGCAAACAGCTAGACCTAAAATGTATAACAGAAATATCAGTGATTATGATCTACAAGCGTAATATCTATGAATAACATTCGTAGACAATTTTTTTTACAATACAGAGATATACATTTTAAATTCCGTAACTAGCCGTTTTGTAAATAACTTTTATACAGGATCCGGGGTGCAAACCATTCCTGTGCATAATTTCTTCAAGATTGTTTCGGCCGTTGAGCTGAGCAACAAATAATTAATACAATTTCGCATTTTTAATCCGATGCTGATTGCCATTGAAATTGATGAGTATGATAGGGTTCATAGGTCTCTATGGTATTCATATGAATACAACAGATAAGTTTAAAATCAATGTTATTTTCTTGATATACCATAGAGAAAGAAAAAATGTTTTTAACTCTCCAAGTTAGTATTTTGTCAATTTTAGGTTAGCCTAACTTGGTTTTTCACGTGCTTTTATTTGATGCATTTAGATTGCTTGTTGAAAACTTTTTTGTTTTCAAAGTATTAATATTCGCGCAATGCGAACGGCAAAGCGAAGAAAACTAATGAAACGGTATATGCGAAGCATGAAACGGGTGGAGGAGAGCGGAGCGGCGGTGCTATCCGGAATTATCTAATGGCGCGGATTTTAATTTTAATTTTCGTGGCCAGCACGTTCTAGTCATTGCTATTAACAGTCACTTAACAAACATCGTTGTTTTGTAGCAAAACATTTTCTATACCTGACAACTTCGTCTGAGCTCTAAAATAGTGAGTACATTTTTCATTGATTAGGGTGATAATGATGATTGAAAACTCCCAATTATAATGCATAAGTTACCTGAATACATGCAGAAAATCTGCACCGAAGGGAAAGGCGAAAAAATACCGATGAAGAACGACAGCATGTCCGTAACGGATGTGATCGTAATTGATACAGCTGCCTCTGAGAGCATGATGGCCATTCGCTCAGGCACTGGGAGCTTTGGCGAGGTACGTCTCCAAGCTGCTAGCATCACGAATGTATCGTCGATCCCGATTCCTGAAAATGGTTGATTTTTTTATACTTTATAAGTACAAAGTTATATATAGGTATAGGTACAGTGTGCATAGTTCATAGTTCGTACTATATAAATTAGTAAACATTTATTTGTTGTTAAACCCTTTTACCTACGGTTATATTATAGGAAAGAGATTCGGTAATAAAAGTTTCTTGTAGATCAAAATAAGATCACTGTTCCACTTAGCAGCTACGTACTTTCAATTTCCATTAAATTTATTACCGTTTAAAATTTGAGGTAGGTACTATACCTCATTACTAGTTTGAAGGTAATTTTTGGATTGGTTTGGTTTAAAAAAACTTTCAATTTTACAAGCTAAAGCAAAATATTCGCTTATATAAGTCGGGTCGAGTGCACAAGTGTTCCCGTGACCCAGCCACCAGGCGACCCGAAGGAGCATCGCTGGGTTTTAGTGGGTATTCTGGTCGCCAGTCTGGCCGCCGGGGAGCCTGCATCGCTTCCGGAGGGGATGCGTAAACGCATTTCCCAGCGGAAAAAAGAAAAAAAAATACCTACTTAGTGTATTTGTACAGAGAAATGTGGTACAAACCAATCATTAAGAACGGTGCAGCAAGATTGATCCCGATGAAAGATATGCCCAAATAAATAGCACAGCCGAAAGCAGCCCCCGTCGCCATCACAGCCGAAATGTTTCCTAGTAACCCTAACCAGGGTTTCGATCGGACCCAGTCTCCCATCATACAGGTGACTACGGAGAAAATGCCCATCAAAATGAATGTGGAGCCGAAGAATGGAATGACCGTCTTGGTGTTCTTCTCCAGCTCGTGGTCGAGTGTTCTAGATGCGAATCGCGCTATTGAGATGTGCTTGAAACGTCCCGTATCTTCTGCTATACCGACGGCGTCCAGAAACGCATCTTCCCACGCTGCACCTCTGTAATAAGAGCAAAGTTTATAGCCAACGTTATGAAATCCTTCGGGACTATGTAACCTTGTAAGTCTATAATTAATCAGTTATGACCATTTAAGACCAGTAAGATTTGAAGTTGCAGATTTTTTTGAAATCAAAATGATGCCCTGTGTGAGTATGTATGTTCTTAGAAGTAACCAGTTATGGTATAAAACAAATTCATGAAGCAAACGGGTTAAGGAATAATTCAAAAGCAAACAGGGGTAAGGAATAAAATCGCTAGCTTTTTTTGTTATTGTTATTTATTCTCTTCATTAACCGATTCAATTAGTAATAAAGCTGGACAAATAATTAAGAACGATTTATTAAACTCGTCATGAATTTATATCAAACTTAGATAAAATAAATCACATTAATGTGAATTGCGTAAATAAAAAGGCAATTTAATACATGTGAAACTAAAATTCATAGTTAAAAGAATGTCCACGGCTTATTTAATTACTGCTTTACACCCGCGAGGCATTGATTTTATCACTTTTACATTTCTCATTTTAGATTAACTCGAGTATTATTCTTTGTATAGGCTCTACTAAATTGCCATACTGTCGATTTGAAAACTTTTTCTTGACATCGCATCAAAAATGCTCTATTTCGTTTCTGGTTGCGATGTGAGAAATTCCTTAATAGGTAGTGCGTGCAGTATGCTTAGGATCATTTCGTCGACGTTCATATCGTTTTCCATCATATACATTATTTGTATATTTCAATCAGGTCAGAAAAAAGAACATTTTTCCATTGTGTAAATGTTTAGTTTTCATCCTAACAATCATAACTTTCTAAGTAGATTTATACAAACTTTTTTTTAATTCATTGTTATCACATGAAGACCACCTTTAAGACTTTTACAGTGCTAAAAGTATAAGAACTGTGACCGTGAATCACTGAGTCACAGTATGTTTTGTACTTATATTTGATTAAAAAAAAAAAAAACTATTCAGCGTTCTTAATTATTATACGACCAGCCAGTGTTAATCTGTTTATTTTTTAATTGAATCATCTTCACCAACGAATGTACCGCTGGTATAGAAAATTTTTGCGTTACAGACAGAAATCATTGACTGGGTAAATACTAAAATGAACGCTGCACGGCGTGATGGGATCTCGTTTTTTCTAGGTTTCATGGATTTCATTTCAGTTATTCACGCGTGAATCAGGCTGCTTAGAGAGCGGTTTGATATAGTCCAAATCGTCGTTTTGTTCGAACCAAACCGAATAAGTATAAAAAACCGGCTCAGTAAATATCGGTTTGAAATCGGCTAAGCAAGCGATGTAAAAATGTTACACGTGAAGCTACCGGCACGTTACTATAATTAAAAAGTGTGGCTTTTGTGACCTTTTCGTCGCTATACCTATAATTTAATAAACAGGTTAGCCCGCTACCAGTTTAGACTGTATCATCACTTACCATCAGGTGAGATTGCCGTCAAGGGCTGAGTTGTAGTGGGAAAAAAAACATCTACCAACCTCTTACAATTTAGGCTACATTAAAACAATAACATAGTTAAGTATCTACCCACTTAAGTCTATTTACCAATCTTAATGTAACGTTGACTCATTACAGAAACAAAAATACACCGAACCAATCTGAAAACTCATTAGGATTTTAACGGAGAAGCTAGCACCGATTAAGAAATCATGGCCTAGAAATCATTGACTATCATCAGAGTTGGACCTTTCTATTCGTATTCTTGTCTATTATTACGACGTGTTTTGTATTCGAAAACGTTTCCTAAACCGTGTCAAGATCGGTGCCTATTATCTAAGATGTAGTTTGCTTGTTTACTAAGTGTCGGTGCTATTCAAATTGAAAACAAGTCATAAAAGTCCAAATGTAAAAGAATAGTCGTAATCTCCAACAATTACTCTGAAGTAACGTTAAATGTTTTTTTTTCCTTTCAAACAAATAATCAATAGTCTTGGATTCCCGACTGATGCAAACTGAGACACCTTTATTGTTATGAGTGTCTTGTTTCATGTGAAGCTTTTATCTTGAAACATTCGTCCAATAATGTTCCTACCTGTCTACTGTTTATTGAAACTTTATACGTGTATATTTTTCAGCTAAAGATCGGTTACATACGGTAAGATATGAAGTGAGTCATAATAATCCATTACACAATAGATGGCGGTCTTTCGAAGTTAACTTACACGCAATCGAATAAGTAGAAAATTTCGCACTAAGCACCGAGTACCTTTTTTTTTTTTTCGGACTGTCTATTAGCTGTACAAACCCCATTGGTTGCCACAGCGTAACCGGGCTGTAGCACCGAGTACCGCATTACACTCGCTAAGCTATACCTACTATACCTTAAAAAACGGGTGTTTTAAAAACGCTTTCTCGTGCGAGTGGTGTGAAAAAATAAATACTAACGTAGGGTCATTTAGCTGGTTACGCGACCAGGTTCAGTTAGCGACCACTACCAGGACCTACGACATTAAAACGAAAAAAATAAGAATTCTACCCTTCTTTTCGAAATGAAATTCACTTAAGTATAGAGGGGGATAGATTATTAGTTTTACCTACAATAGTTGGCAGCTTTGTGTTTACTTAATAGTTAAAAAATCTTAATTCACTCCACCGCTCATGCTTTCGGCGCGCAGGCGTTCCCAAAACAACGGAAAAAATAGTGAGCAAGTGATGCGTTCAAGGTAAGTAGATTGTGATGTATTTATTTGAGACAACTTTTTAATGTTCTATTTAGTGGATATATACATATTTTACGTAATTTGTACATAAATTACGTGTAATATACAAAATTTTGTAAAAAAATTGAATGGTCGCTAACTAACATTGGAAAAATCTAATAGCTTTAGTTTGCGGCCACCTGGTCGCCATTAGATATTTAGAAAGAAAAATTTTTTTTTAAATTTTTTTAGACTATAAATCTAGTTCGGAATTAAATCACTTCCAATTTAATTTGTTTACTTTTATCTACATAGCTTTTAGTTTACGACCGCAAAATTATAAGTGTAAAAGTTATATTTAATAATCTTAAAATGTATGGGCATCAAGTATTCGCCTACTAAAAGTGACAAATTGACATGTGGTTTTACAACCATTTACAATCACTACAATAATCTTATCTGTTTTTTTGTATAATGTAGGTGTGTAATATGTTATATTTTTACTAAAGATATCCTCCACAAACAGAATAAGAAAAAAAACACCGGCTTGTTCCCAAAAAGATCTGGAATGTGCCTAAAAAAAGATATAAGAGAAGGAGGAAACGATATTAGAGATACATATAAAAAGTATAACATCCCGAGAACAACTGTACAAGATAGACTAAGTGACAAAAGGACGAATATTCTCAACACCCAGGACCCGAACGAATTTTCAGAAAAAGTCGTCGAATGGATCATCAAAAAAAATGGATCATCAGAAAAATTGGAAGTTAAGAGAAGAAAGACTAAAACAAACGAAAACCGATAAATTAAATATTTTAGGAACAGAGAATAAATAAAATAATATTACAAAGTACCTTTGATCTCATGAAAATATGTCTTTTATAATTATTAAATGAATAATAATAAAGCATAACATAATTTGTTTATTTTTAAACGTTTACACGTTCACATTTTTTTATATTTAATTAATCCAATCTAGTTTTCCCTATCAAATGAAGAGGTCGCCAACTAGATAAGAGATCAGTCGTGAACTAGAAAAAGTGGTCGCTAACTAGCATTTCACATAGTTTTTCAAATTTATTCAATTTAAAATGTTCTCATATCTGTAATTCAACTTTTTTTATTTTTAAATATAACTTGACAATATCTAGAACCCCTTCAAATAACTAAAATACATGTGCTATGGATGCGTTGTACTTAAATTTTGACGTAAAGTTGAGTATCCCGCTAATCGGTCGCCAACCGACTAAACGACCCTACTAGGTATACACATATATATAAATATGAAGCGGTGATAGCCTAGTGGTTAGGGCGTCAGCCTCCTAAACAGAGGTCGGCGGTTCGAATCCGGGCACGCACCTCTAACTTTTAGACGTTATGTGCGTTTAAAAAAAAAAATATCATGTGCTTCAACGGTGAAGGAAAACATCGTGAGGAAACCTGCACGCCGGAGAGTTCTCCATAATGTTCTCAAAGGCGTGTGAAGTCTGCCAATCCGCACATGGTCAGCGTAGTGGACTACGGCAAAACCGTTCTCATATTGAGAGGAGACCCGAGCTCTGTAGTGAGCCGGTAATGGGTTGATCGTGATGATATATGAATACGTAGATGCTATTTACCTTTCTTGCTGCAGTTTGGTATCTGTCCTCAGGAACCAAACGAGCTGCACCGCTGGAACTGACACGATGATATCATCCACCACTGTGGAGCCGCCGAAGAATACGGGAAATGCGTGAGCCTCCCACGTCACCGGGTTGAACATTATTGGAAATGTTAGGTTCAACTCTCCGCGTTCCACCTGGGAAATCGTATATTCATTGTAGGTTATATGAAATTTCTAACATTCTTTGCTCCTACCGTCACAACTACAATAGCTAAAATTAAAAAATAAAAGAAAGAAGACACAAGTAATACAATTGGAAAGATATACTTCGCTTAGGTTTAACTGAATGAACACATGGAATCATCTTATAACGCTAAATAGGGATTCAGTTTTCATTTGATTGTCTCAAATAATTGATATGATGATGATAGCAGAGACATTCCAACAGACTACTTGCAAAAGGAGAAAAAACTGAAGAAAACCACAAAATTTATCAGAGGTATGGGCGTTGAGGTATACAACAAAATACTTCAAAATCCAGTGAAACCAACTCGTGAATAATGTCGTAATTTTTTTTGATTACTATAAGGAATTTTGGATTATAAATTAACATTTGGATTATTTTTCCCTTCTAATTAAGAAAAGAAATTATATAGATCATCTCAGATATATTGTTTAAGTGAATAATATAAATATTGAGTGCTCAAATTCATAATAATAGTTTTATTTTACACCTAGTACATGACATGTAAATTTATTTACCAATAGATTGACTTTGTTTGTTGTTATGGTAAACCCACCTTTAATACCTATATACTAGGAAATCATTGACGGTTTGCCTTTAACCAATGCCACGGGACACCTCAAGACTCATCGTAGGTTTTTTATCGATAACTATCTGTGGTTTTAGTGGCCGTTACTAACAACGTTACTATTCTATTGTCCTATCATATTCCGAGAGGAAGTGGTCAATTTTGAGAGAGTGCTTGATTAAACATTAAAGCTAGTATGGTTTACAGGTTAGATAAGATCTTAAATTATACAAAGCTTCGACAGATGCGTTAAAATATCCTACTTAGAACGTACGTAGTGTGAAATATGTATCAGGTGGGATTTTCAACTTTTGAATGAATTTCCTTCAAATTTAACCAGATTATTTTAATGAAAAATCAACTATAATTTATCTTTTTAAAAATAACTCCCTAGGACCTAAGGTTGTCTGGAAGAGATCGCTCTTTAGCGACCGCTTTGATTTGCCTACACGAATTCAATTTTAAACCTTTACATGGTTAATTAAATTATTTTACTTTTTCTATTTGTGGTGTGCTATCAATCTACATAAATACCCTATTGCGCTTCTTTTACACAGCTACCCTTACTTGAAGCGAGATGGCTTATAATATATATTACTATATTTCACTTAATGAGCGGCAACTTCATATGAATTTGACAAAGGTGTCGGCGTAGACGGCACCCACTGCGAGTGTCAGTAACTGGACACTGGGGTCTACTTTAATTCGATCTAAATATCGATCGAAATTTCGCGCATTCCTACCACGGTACTATTTCGTTTCGTGTCGGTTCATTTCTGGGCACCCGTCCGCAAATAAATATTTGTGTCGTTTTTTTTTACCAGCTTTTATAATTCGCACCCCAGCGAATACGCTTTAGTCGGCCCTGGGTATGTCTTAATTATATGGGTACGTCTTAATTGTTATAGGTTCATACGTGGCAGGTAAATGTCCATGTAACTTGTAGGTACAAGCACCCCTTAACAATTGCTTACGCCCTCTCGAATCATCAACTCAGCGATGACTTGTGTCGTTTGAGTCATGACTCCGCATTAATCATTTGTAAATTGCGCGAGCTGCTTTGTTGGTGAAGTGGTTAGCAAATTGTCAAGAAATACGTAGTATCAGAATACAAGGATACAAGGATTTGGCTATCAGTACTCCATCAGTAATGTATTTTAGAGCGCGTTAAGCCGTCTAACCGGATATGAATAAATTAATGAATGAATGATTGAATGAATAAATGCAATGTTATTGTACAACACTTACAGGAAGAAAAAGAAGACGGACATAGCCTAAAAAAATTAGCAGCCTTATCGCTACATGGCGATCTTCTTCAAGGCTGTAAATTATTTGTAGTTATCACGTGATACTTTTATCAAAAAGTCCATATTCCGGCACGCTAGCCCGCGTTGGGGCAACTGCTCAAAATATATATTTCTTAAGAGAAATTGGGAAAAGGCAGCATTTGTTTTACAAGAGAACATAAAGAGGATCGCTGGAGGGTGCTGGATGCAAGTAGCACCATTTTTTAGGTATAAAAATATGATATATAACTTAGATATGCCTACAAAACATCTACCTACTGTATGTCAATGGGTGGGATATTTTATCAAAGAATAATAATGATGGTGTCGATGGTTCAATTATCATAGTTACCATACAGTTTTTAGTTGATGTTTGTATGAAGCCATGTGGAATCTCAAAGAAATCTTTAGGTAGGTATATGTTTTGGCATAATTAGAGGAATTACCTCGATGTTTGTTTCGAGTCTTTTGAAAGAGTCGAGACGGATTTAGTATTAAAAAATTCTCAGCTACTATCTAGGACTTAAGTGCGTTACGTTACGGAAAGGTCGTTAAGCATAAATAGACAAGCGACTCGAGAGCGTGGTGAGTATAGACGTTAGAGCGTAGGCACTCAAGTTCTCCTAAACGGGTAAGGTCTTTGCCCCGTAATTGGTATTTCAAAGGCTAATGATGATTATGTAATGAAAGATTAAGCGATGTCTAAAAGTGCCACTCATAATAGATAGAAAGCAGTTATAGCCTAGTAATTAAGACTTCAGCCTTACTTTCGGATCGACCAAGGTCGATAGTCGGCGCGCACTCTAACTTTTCCGAGTTATGTGCGTATTTATTTTTATTATATAATGTTGATCTCGAAAATAAAAGTTTTCAAAGGCGTGTGACGTCTACCAAGCCATCGTAGTGGACTATGGTAAAAACTCTTCCCATGCTAAGTAGAACCGTCTTGTAATGGATCCATAATTTTTTGATAAGGCTGATGATGATGAAAGATAGTTGTAATCAATTATTAAATATAGTTATAATACCTCTCCAATAATTTTGTCCAGATTCAGAATATCGTTGGCAAAGCATTGTCCTTCCCAACGCGCGCACTCTTCTCTGTAGGAAAACGTGTCACCATTTTCCAAGGTCACTGTGATGTTCTGCACATATTCGTCAAGCTGCCGAAGCTCCTTCCATACTTCTGTACGCAGCATGTTTGTGTCATTGTCCTTTGCTACGATAATCACGCGGCCAAACCTACCTGTGAAATATAAGACTCTATGAAACGTTTAACAAAGCATTTTTTTTTTCATACACTAAAAGTTAGCCCTTGACGGCTATCTCACCTGGTGGTAAGTGATGATGCTGTCTAGGATGGTAGCGGGCCAACCTGTTAGGAGTATGGCAAACTACGCTCCTTATTGGTTTCTACCGTGCCGGAACGCTAAATCGATTGGTGAAACCCTACCGACGTAGGGTGGTAACTAGCCACGGCCGAAGCCTTCTACCAGCCTAACTCGAGCCGGGAATCGAACCCAGGACCTCCAACTTTATAATGCGACAGCGCACGCACTGCACGTCAAGCTGGTCTATCTAAGTGTACTGACTGAATGCTGGTCGTATATAAATATAAGGATAAAGGCACGAGAAAGCTACACTTGTCTGAGATGTAGTACCGGAGGCGCACTATGAGAATACCCTGGATAGCCAAGTGGATAAATGTGTCTATCCTTTCAGGCAACTCGACCATTCTCTCTATGCTATCAACGATTGCTCTGTATTTCTTTCTTATTATTTATTATAATAACAGGCAACACAGGAACAGGAAGGGATAAGACGAAAAACCCGGTCACTAAAGAAAGCTGACCAGTTTAGTGAGTGCATCAACTCATGCAAATTTAATGCAATCGCTAAAATAGCCTCAAACTGATGTCGATATATACAATGCCGATGGTCACAGTGAACTTCGTGGTCAAGATTTCCAGTATATGTTCGCTATTCCAAAACCTTACCTACTACCCAACGATTATCAACTGCCCTCCAATTTATAATTTGAGATAGGGCGCTTTACTAGGTAGCGTATTTCTTTAAATAAGGATGGTTTCCTCCTAAGTATACAGTCTCCTATGAGAGAGCCTGTCTGTGCCCAGCAATGCAACAATATTTAAGCTAAAGATGATGACAATTTAACACACCTGGCCTTGTTATCCTGCCCACATTGAACCTGTGCGTATAATTCACTTTGAAGAACTCTTCGACAATCCGCCTCTCCAACTTTCCTTGACCGCTGACGGGAGAGAAGAGGTATTCGGGGTCCATTTCGTAGTGCACTCGCTGGTAGCCTGTGATCATCAGTAGTGTGAGCAGGACTGGTATGATGATGAAGTAGCCGGGCTGCTTGCCGACGACCAAACCGAGTTTGTAGAACGAACGATTGAGCATATCGTCGACGAATGTTAGCTTGCAACCCATCTGAAACAAAGTAAACAATTTTGTTAACTTGATTGCAGAATCAATCACACTTTAATAAAGGCGACAGTTTCTATGTAAGTAGTTATGTCTGCATTTTTATTAATGTTTCACGTCAAAAAAAAACTGAACCAATATAAATGGAGATAGATTATACCTTGCATTAAAACATAGGCTATTTCCTGGAAAACTGACGGTTTCCGAGGGATTTGCAAAAAACTAAAGCTTTGCTGTAGCAAAATTTCTCGAAATTAGATTAAGGTATATTTTAGGAAAGGGAACGGGAACATGACAGAGGGACACATGGGATAATGTTCAATTAGCAGCTAAACATAGTCCAGTAGCTAAACAAAGTAACTAAATAAATAGCTCCTTAACGTTTCTGCAATCAGGGCCGTTGCATACTTTATAAGTAATGGATATGGTTACTACGTAGGTACCTACGTGGAGAATGCATTTCGTGATTTTAATTAAGACTCCTCTTGATACAAGACCGATTAGGATTATTAAACCGATGAGTAATGCATCATCACAACAATTTTTTTAAAAATATTTTCTGCTGATCTTCTATTAATCGATTACCTACTTGTTTTTATAGGTGATAATAGTAAATTAAATGTAAGATCCCCTGTTTGGATAATATCATACAAAATTATACGAGACTGCTGAGGTTATGCACTTGGTTTCGATGCAGCTTAATTATCAAAATTAATAACATTCTAGAGAACACATCTCTTAAGACTAGTAATAGGCTCTGCGTAAATTTAAGTACAATACTCACTTAAAATAGGGTACTTACGCCTACGCAGTTGAGTTAATAGAATGTGAACCGTTCATAACCGAAATTTGTCTTTGGTTTTGTCACTGGAATATCTTTAGTTTGAATTTTAGTATCACAGTACTCTACTAATAATAAAGTGGTAAAGGATTAAAATTATTGGTAATGCCTCCTTCAGCATGAGTAGGAACATTTTATTACAATACTCTTATTTTGAGATAAGCAAGCAAAAAAGTTTGGGTGTCGCTCCACGTACTCGTACCTCGGAGAGCACGCTACATAGGATAATTGGAACAGCGCGATGGGTCTGTGCTCTAGAACCTTTATAATGAGGGGTACCTTTAGCCCAGCAGTGGGACGTTAATAGGTTAAGCTTGTTGATAATGATGAATTTTGCCATCGTAGTTTGTAGATTCATGATCAACTCATTCTCGGCTCAATACAGAACACGGGTCTCCTCTCAGTATGAGAAGGGTTTGGCCAAAGTCCACAACGCTGGTCATGTGCGGATTGGCAGACTCCACACGCCTTTGAGAACATTATGTAGAACTCAGGCGTTTAGGTTTCTTCAGGATATTTTCCTTCACCGTTGAAGCAAGTGATATTTTAATTGCTTAAAAACGCACATAGCTCCGAAAATAGGAGGTGCGTGCCCCACGCCTTTGAGAACATTATGGACATTTTTAAGCAATTAAAATATCACTTGCTTCAACGGTGAAGGAAAACTTCTTGAGGAAACCTGCATGCCTGAGAGTTTGTAGATTATTCCCTGAAAATTGAGACGGGTACTAACTAATGTAGTACGGAAATTCTCTTCGCAGAGTTTCCGCTAGGAACGTTCGCTAGTGTCAGGCGAAAACCCTACACTAGTTTTACAGCTTAAGGTATAGGTACTAGGTATTTTTTCCGGTTTGAGTTAGATAGTAAAAAACCACAGAAAAATCAAGGGAACTTTATGATGCATTTGTCTCCTAAGGTATAGTTTCAGATAGTTCTTTAAAATTGTTTCCGAATGAAGTTGTATTGAATGAGACTACACAAAAATCAAGGGAATTTTATGATGCATTTGTCTCCTAAGGTATAGTTTCAGATAATTCTTTAAAATTGTTTCCGGCTGAAGTTGCATTGAATGAGACCACACAAAAATCAAGGGAATTTTATGATGCATTTGTCTCCTAAGGCATAGTTTCAGATAATTCTTTAAAATTGTTTCCGATTGAAGTTGTATTGGATGAGACCACACAAGAATTAAGGAAATTTTATGACGTAGTTGTCTCCTGGATACTTAGGGTTTAGTAGATACGTTACGACGAATGTTGCATTAAAAGTGTATTTTACTTGTTTGTAAACAAGTGCGTTACAAGCCGCATGCCCATGGTTGCGTGCCCTCGTTTCGTAATAAGAATAACTGGTAATTTTGTAAATCAAGCTCACTGTTGATATTTAAGCGAGTAGTTGAATTAATATTTTGTTTGAGTGGGTTATTTAATAACGGGTTTGCATTTGACCATGATTACTGAATGATGGCAAGTGAGCTGTGACCCTGTAGAACACATACCTACCTATTTAAATTAAACAGTACAGTATCTTTATCAAAAAAATCGATCACCTTTTTCTAAACCCATCTTATACCCACTTCTGATGACGAGTTAAGGGCGTCCGAGTTGTTTTTTTAGTAAGAGTGACATCAGCATTGCTGACGTCACGCTTTTTTTACTTCCGCTCATAGTAATTAAAACCTTAACTTGAGGGATTACACTTTTATTGCGACATTAACTAAGAGGTCCGAACGGTCCGAGGTCTCGAGCAAGAATACCACGAAAGGCATCGACCGCCCGTATTTATAGTAAAGCATGCTTGTACAAAATTGATTGCTACCGTCTAAATTGTGTTCCGTGGCGCAGAGCGCGCGCTGTCGCATTATAAAGTTGGAGGTCCTGGGTTCGATTCCCGGCTCGAGCCTGGTCTGGTGGGAGGCTGCGGCCGTGGCTAGTTACCACCCTACCGCCAAAGACGTGTCGCAAAGCGATTTAGCGTTCCGGCCTGATGTCGCATAGACACCAATTAGGAGTATAGGTTTACCATACCCCGAACAGTTTAGCCCGCTACCATCTTAGACTCCATCATCACTTACCATCAGCTGAGATTGCCGTCAAGGGCTAACTTCTTGAGGATTAATAAAAAAATAACATTCGTTAAATAGAAGTACGTAGATAACCATGAAAATTACACGTGATACTTATTCCAGAGTGATCCGCATAAAACATATGCGCGTCGAATTGTGAAAACCATTTTTTCTGAAGTCGGCTAAGCATTGCCGACGCCACGAACAAATACCTACGTGTTAAATAGTGCGTCAAAAGAAAACGATTCTTACCTTGGTACAGTTTGCTAACTCGGCAAAAAAATGGCGACTTTTCACGAAGACCGGAACAAATATTAGCTTAGAGGATAAGGTGTTTTGCATACCGACGCACTGACGACGATTCGAGGAACTTTAAACTGGCTACAAAAATAAACCGGCTAAGTTTCAGTCAAGATATAAGCTTACCCCATGTATCTGGTGAAAGGGAATCATCATTATCGTCACGATCAACCCATTACAAGACCATTACTGTGCCCAGAGTGAGAATGGTTCAGGCTGTCTACCATTCTGTTTTTTTACAACTTTATTGCATACAAAAGAAAGGAAAGGAAAAAAATACATAATATAAAAGCAAAAGGCGACCTTATCACTAATGCGATCATGATCTAAAGCGATCTCTTCCAGGCCACCTTTTTGAAAGAAGCCGACAGAAACAAAAGACAGGAATTCGCAACACATACATATATACATACTAATAATAACATACTATTAAAAATATTAAAAATATAATAAATAAATAACTTCTATAATGAATACATACTAATATAAAAATATAGAAGGAATAAATATAAATTAAATTGACAGATACAACACGGGTTTTAAAAACAGCTAATGATTGAGAGCGCCGAATTTCATCTTAACCGTTAAAGCAAGTGACATTTGAAAGATAAAAACGCTCATGGATTTGCGTGAACGTTAGAACTCCTTAGGCCGAAGTTTCAGGCACTTGCTTATTTATTTATTTACAGTTTCAGAGTTCGCTGCCCGAGTGTTTCTTTGCCGGTTTACAAGTAAGTATAAAGTGTTTAGTTTGCTAGTCCGGAAAACGTTTCGTAAACCTTGTTCACCGCTTCGCGCTTAAGATCCTTGGTGTTATTAAAACGTTTAGTTATTAGTAAATTATAATTAAACCAACATTAACTGAGAAGCGCTGGCGGCTCGAGGTAAGTCTATGATACCTACTGCAGTATTCTGTGGAATGCCTTGACCGGTTGGCTACCACCTTTCACATATAGATTTATATTTCACACGTAACGAAGTAACGTGTTTAAATACATATCGTTGTTATAAAGGATTTTACAGGACGTCCTCGCATAAAAAGCGGTCTTAAGATTCAAAATGGCGGTTCGCACTATTTGGATTTATATCTTTGGTACCCATGTATGTAACGGAAACCTCTTTTTAAACAAACTTACTAAAATAAAAGCGTTTGTTATAACGAACCAGTGAGATTGTCTGCGATGTAGGTACCCAATTATAATGATTGTTGATTTAAGCAAGAATTAGGTTTTACCTTTTTTATGAGGTTGAATGGTGAGCAATCCAATACGAAAAATCAGAAATTTAGCTTTTGCTACGCAGTTTGCGTTGTGAAATTATTCACCGAATCTGTTCGCTGCAACCGCTTTGTTAATAATTTTGAAAATACAAGAACACAGTTTAAATTTTTAACAACTGTTCCTATATACATATAAAAAGGTAATAACATGGGGAGTAATAAAAATGAACATATAAATAAATTCAATTTGTCAATAAAAGTTTCATAGCAGGCAGTTGTATAAAACAATCGATGAAAAGCAATTCTAAAGAACTAAGGATACGGCGTGCTAAAACACCATTGTAACGAATGATGGGGTTCTTGGAGTGATTCGTTCTTTGTTATTTATCAACATATCTTACGACCTCCGCAGCGCAGCGTGTGCGCTGACGCATCATAAAGTTGGAGGTCCAGGGTTTTATTCCCGGCTCGAGTCCTTCGGTGGCTTCGGCAGTTGCTAGTTAGTTACTACCCTACCGGCAAAGTCACCAAACGATTTAGCGTTCCGGCACGATGTCGCGTAGAAACTAATTAGGAGTATGGGTTTACCATACCCCTAACAAGTTAGCCTGCCATCCAGCTTAGACTGGACATCATCACATACACCAGGTTAGATTGCCATCAAGGGCTAATTTCTAGTGGAAAAAAGTAAAAATATGTAAATAAATTGATTATTATTAGTTACGTGTGAAGATTATTGGAAAAGCGTCTAGTACTAACTAGATAAAATACTTAGTTTTTTCTTACTTTTATTACTTATAAAATAGCTTGAGGGTAGGCACTGTTTTTAGGCATATATCAAATGAATTCTATCATTTTTTTTTTCATATGAACATTGCTAACAAATAACCACATGGAACACCTGATGTTATTACCGCCACCCATGAACGTCTGCAGCACCACCGGACCTCCTAATCTGTCGCAGCCAAAGCCTTCCACCACACCAGACTTGAACCGGGAATCGAACCCGGGACCTCACACTAAACACTGCAGCGCATTCACTGTGCTACGAAGGTCGTCGTATTATCTACACTTATGAATTATTATAAAGAGGAAAAATTTGTATGTTTGTAACGAACGAACGAAAAACTACTGGACCGATCTCATAAATTCTTTCACTCTTAGAATGCTACTCTTTAAGATTTTATATTCCCGTTTTCGGTAAAAGCAAGCTAGACAAGGCATACATACATACATACCTACCTACCTATCACATTTATAAGTGTCTGTTTAAAGCGGTGGTAAATTATATGCAGACGTTGATATGATAAAATGAATTAGAAGTATTCGTCTCCTCAATGAACTTTGGCTCCGAAATAAATACGGCTCCTATACGGATGTGCTCGTTACATAAACACCGGGCACAATCTGTGTCAGGTCGTGTCAAACATTTATTGCAATATTTCGCTCTCTGTTATACTTACGAGTGTTATGACAACGGAAGTTATCCTTGTAAAGATTTGCATTTTTTAAAGTGTACGCTAGTGAAACTAATATTTATTGCACTGGACTAATGTTTTACTTAAGCAGGTATTTCATCCAGAGCTATAGTTAAGTCATAACAAATGCCATCATGAAAAAACTATACTGTAAAAACATAGTTAAATACTATAATATAATAATTAAATTGAAAACCTTTTCCAAAAATATCCCTCAACTTATAACAATGTCCTCGTGGCGTCCATTGTTATTGCTATTTTTCGTGGACCAATCACTGGCCACTGTTTTGGCAGGAACCAAAACATGGCGGCACGACATGATTATAACCTCCTTAATACATTCATAATAATATTCTAGTCAAGTTTATACTGTACGTATACAGATTAATAACATTTTAACCCTTACAAATAACTTGTAAAATATATGTCTTAATTAATAAATACATCATTATGTATGTACCTATCTATATATATAGCTTCTTATTAGCATCGCGGCGAAAACAATACTACTAACATCTACTAATAATCTAGCTGTAATAGACTAGTTATCTAGCTGTCATAGCCTAGATACATATATATATATATAAATATATATATATATAACACGGACTCCCCACTCCGAGTTACCACTCAGATTAAGTTTATGAAGACATGAAAAAGTGACTTATGTGGAAATAAAAAATATTGACAAACATACGATATCTTCTATCTCATAAAACGTACCGATTTTTCACTCGGCTAACTTTAAAAGTTCGCCAAACAAAGTTACTCGCACTGTTAGTAAGAAAATGATTTATATGAGTGTTTCTGTGTATTTTAGCTTTTTTTTCGGTTTCAGCATTCTGTCTTGTTTTTGTTTTCTAAGTACATTCAGGCAACAATTTGCATAATAGCAAAAATTAAGTTGTATATTGCTGTTGTGAGCAGAGTTCCTACACCGACCACTGAATGATTAAAACAGGTAGTCTAAACATTGAATCTATTGTTTTCAACTCTGTGACTTAATATGAAAAAATGAAAAATGAAAAAAAAAATATTCAAAAAATACATTTTACATAACATCCGTTGTTGGGACATCCTTTTAAGTAATTATTTTACTTGTGCCAGGAGAATTTCGATTATGTCTGGAATTCATCTTCATAACCCTGATTTCGAATTAAGTTTTATTAAACACTAAGGCTTTAGTAGGCTAGGTATTTAATTTGTTACAACGGGTCCCCCGGGAGTCCAGTAAAACCAGTGAGAGGGACATGCCGTGGTGGTTTTTAGTTCGGGTATACCCCACTTCGGGGGTGGGAGTCGCACATAACCTTCGTCCTGCCCAAGGGACGGAATTAACCATTAAGCTTTTCCACCACAACAAAAAAAAGGTATTTAGAATGCAGATATTGCACGAACAATAAGATGAATTGAGTTAATATAAGAAGATTAACGTCCCTTGTTAATCCTCAGGCTACATCGTTAATGAGAAGAGTAATTAAGCAAGAACATTGCTTAGATAGAGATACAGATATTTCTTTAATCCGCCGTAAGTTATTTCAACGTTGCCTAACATAGAAAGCGAGATAGTTTAGAGGTACTTTATTGCTTTTATCTATCATTTGAATACGTAATCTTTATCTCAGTGTTACTTAGTTTATGAGACGGAATCCCGTTGGCGATGCCAGATAACACATTAATTTATTTTAGTTTTTTAGTATGGTGTAAAAAGTTCATGGGTATAAAATAATTTTTATATCCGTGTAATAAGCCTTCTAATTATTTAGCCTTTTCCAAGTTTTTTTTTATCCAAATTTAAAGTAACTCCCTCTTCGCTCTTTGGGTATTAAATTGATTTAAGTTTTTCTCGTTTTGTAATTCGTCTTGTATCCACTTAATACAGAGTGTCAGTAAGGTTTTTTTGTGTGTCTTCAATTTATGATTTCATCTTTGCCTAATTTCAACTGCGGAATTCCTAAGCGATATTGAAATAGTTTTATAACTAGTCGGTAACTAACGCGTGGTAACTATCAACCTCTGTTCATTAGCCAACTAATTTAACTGAATCTAGGTTGACAAAAACTAGGTGTCTCACTAAAGGTGTAAAATCTTTCAATGGCAAAAGTATCTACAGGTATAAAATCATGAACAATAGCAAAAGCTTTCTATTCGAATGTATGACATTTGTAGGCATCTATATAAAGTATTGTAAAGAAACATTCCCGTTTGTTATACCGCTCTCATGCTTTCTTAGGCAAGAGAAATATGTAATTGGTAAAAGTGACTTATTACACTATTGTCAAGATGTTATAATAGTTAAAAAGACGTGAGTTAAAACCAGTATTCATTATCTGAAAACACAATTTGTAACTGTTAACGTAAAATTGATTCAATGGGTATTTTTTAAACAAAACTTACATAGTTTACTTTGTAAACGTCATGTTGAGACTTAAGTCCATTGATGTGGGAATTTTCGTAGAATAGATAAACAATGAAAACTTGATTTAACATGATTTAACAATTGTAGAAATGACTTCCACTAACTTGTCATGTAATAATGACTATATTAAAATCAAATGTAATTTTAAAATATTAAAAAAATAATAAAACAACAAACTTAGAACATAGCTTTTAAATTCCCACTATTTCATACGCAGCAATTATGTGCAAATAAATATTTCTTGCTATAACGCTTTTTGAAGCTGTGATAGCCTAATAGTTAGGACGTCCGCCTTCTAATCAGAGCTCGGGGGTTCGATCCCTGGCACGCACCTCTATCTTTTCGGAGTTATGTGCGTTTTTAAGCAATTGAAATAACACTTGCTTCAACGGTGAAAGGAAACATCGTGAGGAAACTGATGTTCAAGCAGAGTTCTCCATAATGTTCTCAAAGGAGTGTCAAGTCTGCCAATCCGCACATGACCAGCGTGGTGGACTAACCCTGCTCATACTGTGATGAGACCCGTGCTCTGTAGTGAGCCGTCAATGGGTTGTTCATGCGGTCCAGGAAAACATCGCGGGGAAATCTGGCTGTTCTTTATGATGTTTCAAATGTGTGTCTAGTCTACCCCTAAGTCTAGTCTAAAGGTGTGTACTGCCGGTTGCAGTAATATCGCATATTTCCATATCAATACAATATTTCAAATCAAATAAAAAATAGCTTTATTCACATAAACCTATTAGAGGCATCTGAATCGTTAAATTATTTCTATTCGTGAACTACGATGGCGATAACTACACTCGACAACTTAAAACTACAGCTAAGAGGGTTTAAATCGCGCCTAGGTCTAAGAAGAAACCCACAACAAAGTTAGCCGGGGGCTTTTTTTGTTATCACCATCTTACATAATTAATAATTATTTATAGTACCTATGTAGATCGAGCAATTTACAGCCAAACTTTTTTATCGTTTATATAATCCTTAATATCGTAATATGATTTTTCTATAAGCTTTCGTTTTATGAAAACTTTGAACTTATTGATAGACTCCAAGATATCAATAGGTAATTTTATACGAATACATATATGAAAACAGGTGATAAGGTTGTAGTCCCTGACCAAGCGCGGATTAGTAGACTTTACACTTACATTTTCCTTAGAGAATAAGCATGTTTTATTTGATAATATTTATTATTTGCGGATTGCAATTGGCATAGCCGTGTAGATAAATACGGCGGTAGCGGACGCAAATAATTCACAATCATGTCATTAAATCCCTCATTTGGCACACGCTGGCGTGTCGATGACCTGATCTTCACTTTCACGGCGCATTTTGCAACTATACATGAACCGCTATATAGGTAGGTATAATCTAGATAAAACACCACTCAGTAGCAAGTTTTACGCTAAAGCCGTACCTAATTCAACCTTACCTACCTAGCGGGTAAAGCGCGCTTGCCTATTCACTCGTCTCTTGAAGGTTATATTTGGCTGGGAAAACGGAAGCTGGGAGGGTGTTCCACCCCTTAGCGGTTCGTTTCAGGAACGTTTAAGGCACTGAAAATGAGAGGTAGTGCAGCCGCTGTGGTACCTTCAAATACCTACTGAAATTTCAACGCCTCGCTGCAATTGTACATATTTCATCCTTGCATACTTATATGTAACTGAATTTTCTTCTTCTTAATCCAATGTAACATGAACTATGAATCACGTAGGATGCCTTGCTGAATGCACTTCGTACTTTAGTATATATCTTTACTACTTATAACAATAAATATCGAAATACATTTTACAAATGGATTATACAGTACGCTTTCTAAG
The DNA here is from genome assembly GCA_928268935.1 of Lasiommata megera. Classification (NCBI taxonomy): domain Eukaryota; kingdom Metazoa; phylum Arthropoda; class Insecta; order Lepidoptera; family Nymphalidae; genus Lasiommata; species Lasiommata megera. The sequence goes on from OV743312.1 coordinate 6,615,986, forward strand.
TAACCTCATAGCAAAAACGGCTTTACGCCCTCATAACGGATAGGGTATCGATTATGCCTATTTCGAATACGAACAAGGGCATTCAGGGTTACATACTGGTAGTTATACCATATCTTATCTTTTTTCTATTCCGTTTGTAAGCCTTATTAAGGTAAATCCAATTCTTACTAAGTAGTACCTACTATTTGCTTGACAGGTAACATGACGTCTTGAACAACGTGTCAACAAATTGGAACAAAAAGATACGTGCGAATCTGTTTTGTCTGTGAAATCGCACTCTACTTATAAACTATTGATATTGACGGACTTTTTCCGACAACCTCCGTGGCGCAATGCGTGAGCCGTCGCGTTATAAAGTTTAAGGTCAAGGGTTCGATTCTCGACTTGAGTTCGATTCTCGGCAGTGGTTAGTTACTATACTACCTATCCGTGGCAAAGCCGTGTCGTTAAAAGATTTAGGGTTCCATCACGATGTCGAGTAGAAACCGATTAGGAGTGTAGGTTTACTATACATGTACTGTGCATTGTAATTTTAGGCACCAGTATTCAACTAATGTTAAGTTATGTAACACGTAGGTAGACCTACAGTATAAACACTGATACGTCATGTTTGTCTGCTTGTATAATGACTCTGTCAGCTATCCGGTCCCCTGATCAATGTCTTGTCCATTATCATCATTTTAAAATAATAAAAGAATCTATCTACGTGGTCACACATGAGCCTAATTCAGTAGTTTTGCGTGCCTACACTCTGTTTCTTACCTTAACATTCCTAAACATAATTGCTTTTCAATATAGTTCCTACCCTTACGTACTTATACTACGTACGTACTATACTACTATTGGTTAGGACATCCGCCTTCTAATCAGAGGTCGGGGGTTCGAACCCGGGCACCTCTAACTTTTCGGAGTTTTTTGGCATTGTCAAAGCCTCCCAGGCTTTGACAATGGCTAGATACCACTCTATCGACAAAGACGCGTCGCAAAGCGATTTAGCGTTCCGGCACAATGTCGGATAGAAACCACTTAGGAGTGTGGTTTTATCATACCCTAACAGGTTAGACCGCTACCATCTTAGACTGCATCGTCACCAGGTGATTAAGCCGTCAAGGGCTAACTTGTAGTGTATTAAAAAATATTTTGAGGAACAAAAATGTTGGACGCAATCCATATTTATATTTAAGTACAATGTGTTCATTACATTGCCTAATTGTTTTTGCCCACGTTTTGTGCACATGGACTTACCTAATGCAATTTATAGATATGTGTGTTGGTTTGTATTCTTATTATATATAGGTAATAAAGATTGGTGCCTTTATGTTTAATATAACAACGATAAACAATGAGTACGTGAATCGATTGCCAACGATAATATTATAACAAAGTCACATTGGAAAAAGTGAAATGATTGATAAATTATTTTTGTGTCACTGTCCTGTTAATACTGGTTTTTAAAACCATGTTAAACTCCCGTAAAATATACTTGTTGTAGAGATCAACTGAACTCGTTTTGTGTCTATTTTCCTAAATAATGAACAAATTCTTTAAATTTATGCTGTAGGATTCACTACTTACGTTACCTTATTTGTGCCACATTAAAGATTTCTTTCGGACTGTCTTTTAGCTGTGCTAACCCTATTGGTTGCCATAGCGTGACCGGTTGCGGTTTTTTTGCGGTCTTTTGCGAGCTTCGGAAAGGAGCTCTGCCAGAAGACATTTTGAGCCCTAGGGCTCGAAGAAATTAAGGGAACGTTTGCCTAAGGGCGCCTCCAGTGAGGCCGATCCTCGGCTTAGGCGACGTTTGGAATAACGGGGGGTCCGACGGTGAGTGGTCCGTACGTCTCCGAGGCCGTAGATGGAGCCCACGTCCGGATGACGTAAGACACATTTAAGATGAACTGTATCGTAGGGCAATCGAGAAACATCGAATGTTATCAAAACTTAGACCACATGCAACAATACTCATGCATTTTTCACAATCCGCAATAAGCTAAATTTGTTTTTTCAACTGAGTTAAGTTCTTTAAAATTCCCTTCATTTACACCCGTCCCGAATACATTATGCAATTGATTTTTTTCTACTCGGGTTTGCTTGAGTAATAATAATTTTGGTCACAATTAAATACACATTAGGGTCGTCACAAGGAAAAAATGTTCCTAATTCCATAAAACCTTGGCCCTTGGGACTTTACTTTTCGACGCTAGTTTAAACGTTCACGCTATTTAGATAATACGACTTATTAATTGTCTAATAAGACAAAGTGTCGCCGATGGCTTACATGAAAACCTTGACACGGGTTGTTAGGATCATTTAAACTTGAACTGCGGTTAATTATACAAAGGCTTATGTCGACGGTGACTTTTTGTTCAAAATTAAAATGCAATTTCGTCTATCCCGTAAGTTGTGACGACCTCCGTGGCGCGTGTGCTGTCGCTTTATAAAAATGGAGGTCCTGGGTGAGATTCCCGGCTCGAGTCTGGTCTGGTGGGAGGCTTCGGCCGTGGCTAGTTACCACCCTACCGACAAAGACGTGTCGCCAATCTATTTAGCGTTCCGGCACGATGTCGCGTAGAAACCGATTAGGAGTATGAGTTTACCATACCCCTAACAGGTTAGCCCGCTACCATCTTAGACTGCATCATCAGTTACCATCAGGTGAGATGCAGTCAAGGGCTAACTTGTGGTGAATAAAAAAAAAAAAAGTTGTGACGACAACCGTGACGCGGCGCGGTGCTGTCGCTTTATAAAAATGGAGGCCCTGGGTGAGATTCCCGGCTCGAGTCTGGTCTGGTGGGAGGCCTCAGCCGTGGCTAGTTACCTACCGACGTGTTGTTGTTGAAGTAACCCACGTGGTTCTACCAACTTAGTAGATTTTTGATCAAACAAACAAAACAAACCACAAATAAAAATTGTTGAAATTGTAAATACTACTGTACTGAAGGGATTTTTTTATTTTATTTTGGACAGTTGTATCAAAAGCGTTCTTTTCAGAGCGGTATCGGTTTGTATATCTAATTTAGGTAATAAAATATTTTTTAATAGTAGGTATGTTTAAAAGTTTATACTTATTATAATTTTATTACATAAGTATAGTATGTAACACGTTTACTAACATTTATGGTATGTTTTCTCAGAGGCAATAATTTAATTTTTTTAGTAAAAATGATTAAGTGGATAGCAATTTATTATGTATATCTATAAATATCCATCAATTTTAGTTAGAAGGTTTTTAAATTTGTAATTTATGGTTTTATAACGAGTCGATACCACCTATGTATAGATTTGGAATGATGTCGCGTAATAAACAATTAGGATTATGGGTTTACCTTATACCTTAACAGGTTAGCCCGCTACCATCTCAGGCTTAGTGTTGTTGCTGCTCTTAGTGTATCATCATTTACCATTATGTGAGATTGCGGTCACGTGTCGAAGGGCTAATTTGTAATGTAATTAAAACAAAAAAATATATACAAAGAGAAATGCCTATATAATGTCTACTTTAAAACTATACTCGACCAAACATCATGATCTACCTATTGTCAGCTCACTACAGCTTTCTACACGGGTTTCCTATCAATATGACAAGGGTTTGGCCATAGTCCGCCAAGCTGGCCATGTGCGGGTTGGCAAACTTCACACGCCTTTGAGAACATTATGGAGAACTCTCACTTCACCGTTGAAGCATGTGATATTTTGTTTGTTTAAAAACGTACGTAACATTTTTTATATACTACAAGATTGCCCTTGACGGCTATCTCACCTGGTGGTAAATGATGACGCAGTCTAAGATGGTAGCTAACCTAACCTGTTAGGGTATGATAAAACCACACTCCTAAATGGTTTCTATCCGACATTGTGCCGGAACGCTAAATCGCTTTGCGACGCGTCTTTGTCGATAGAGTGCCATTGTCAAAGCCTCCCACCAGCCAAAAAACTCCGAAAAGTTAGAGGTGCCCGGGTTCGAACCCCCGACCTCTGATTAGAAGGCGGATGTCCTAACCACTAGTAGTATAGTACGTACGTAGTATACGTACGTAAGGGTAGGAACTATATTGAAAAGCAATAATGTTTAGGAATGTTAAGGTAAGAAACAGAGTGTAGGCACGCAAAACTCTACTGAATTAGGCTCATGTGTGACCGCGTAGATAGATTCTTTTATTATTTTAAAATGATAATGGACAAGACATTGATCAGGGGCGGATAGCTGACAGAGTCACTATACAAGCAGACAAACATGAGGTATCAGTGTTTATACTGTAGGTCTACCTACGTGTTACATTACTTAACATTAGTTGAATACTGGTGCCTAAAATTACAATACACACGTTTGTTTTAGATAAGCCCCGTTTAGGTTGGGTCAATTTACATACAAAGTTCTAAGTACAAACAAACACAAAGGATGTTTTAGTTTATATTGAGATAAGTAATTAGTGATTTGTACAAATTTGTACTAGCCATTATACCGACTAGCGTAATAACAGCTTACCAAATTGTTTGCCTTAGATAACGTGCAAATTAACTCAAGTAGATACTGAATTATCTAGGACTTTTTTATTCCAATTTTTTATAGTCCACAACCCCAGTTAGCCTTTGCCTGAAAACTAACTGGGTGGGGGTGAGTGATAATCCCACGCATAAAAGAAAAAAAAGTCATATCTGACCACAGACCTTTTCGTTAAATTTCAATACTTTCAATTTAGTGGGATCATTATTACGAATACGAGATAGCGCACCATGAAGGTTACCAAAAAGGGGTTTTCAACCCAATTCAAAAAGTTAAGTATTTTAAATCAGGTGCTATTAATTGAATGTAACCCATTACCGGCTCACTACAGAGCACGGGTCTCCTCTCAATACGAGAAGGGTTTGGCCATAGTCCACCACGCTGGCCATGTGCGGATTAGCAGACTTCACACGCCTTTAAGAACATTATGGAGAACTCTCAGGCGTGCAGGTTTCCTCACGATGTTTTCCTTCACCGTTGAAGCAAGTGATATTTTAATTTTTTTTATATATTGAATATATATAGATGCATTTTCACTTACTCGTACATACAAACGACGCGACGTTCTGCTAATGTTTGACTAAGAAACTTAAATCACCTCTATCACACCTCGATCACAGCATTCTCATTTATCATGAACGGTAATATAAAACTAGTTAGTTAAATTAAAATGATGAAGGGTTTTAGGTACCTACCGTTAATGAGGATATATACTTCAGTAATCAGTTAAAAGTAAATGAAAACATTAATTTACTGCACACCAACTTGTAAGAGAATAAATAGGCTATAAAATTAAATTATTCATTTAAAAATGTATGTACCTAATTCACTCATTTTATATTTAATAAGGATGTTAGATTAAATTAACCTCATTGCAACTTGCATTATTATTATTATTTTCATACTGATAGTGATCAGTATAAAATTATTCTTAATTAACTAAACAGAAGATATATGTAAGTACCTGGTCTCCCTTTCTTCTATATAAATCTAAGTTTTTATCCAAATCGTTAGTTTCAAAAATAGCTAATACGCTTTATAAGTAAGTAGTGACAATTTTTTGTGCAAAATGAAGTTGAGTATTTTGAACATATAAGTAAGGCCTAGATATTTAAACCCACCAGGGAATCTCAAAATAGGCAGTAGTACACTTTGTTATATGAAATATTTTTGTTCTACTTAAGAAATCTTTATTTCACCATCCTATTTACAAAAACATTAATAGTTTGTTGAACAAAATTACCATGTCATTTTTGACGTAAAGATGGATAAAGGCGTTCTTCTAAATTTGTATTCGGCTAGCGATTTTATATACCGTTTTTAATATACATTTAAATAAAATATTATTAACTTATCAGTCAATCATAGCTCATTCAAAGGAAGCTAGTAAAGGTCAGTATAATGGTAATGAGTACATTAATTAAATGCCGCAAGTTTAGAGGATGTTTCTATTGCCTCACCTTGTCGGATATCCATCCTCGTTCGAGATGTGTGAACGATATTATGGAATGAGTATTACCTATCATATATTTTTTTTATTAATCGAGATGGATTTATATAAAAAAATCTGCATGGACATCATCATCAGATAGCGAATGAGAAGTTATTCTATCCACAGTATATGTGATGATATGACAATAGAACATTTTTTTAAATTGATTTTACTGTAGGTAATTTAGTAATTTTAAGTCTCGGCAGTTCTATTTCGATATTCTGCAGGTCTTGTATCAAAAAATAGCACTTCAGTCAAAATATTTGTACCTTTTTGTGTCTTCAAGCCCAAAATTGCATGAAGGTGAAGCGATTTAGCGTTCCGTTAGGAGTATGGGTTTATCTTACCCCTAACAGGTTAGCCCGCTACCACCTTAAACCGCATCATCACTTACCATTAGGTTAGATGCCGTCAAGGGTTAACTTGTATTGCATAAAAAAAAAATACAATTTTAATGAACTTTTTATATTGTGGATTAGGTATATTCTAGAGATTTCGTAAACCAACATAATATATTATTATATTGTAAAATTATATTACCCACATATATTCATGTCATAGTGTATTTTATTTAACAAGGAACGAGGCCTCTGTTAGTTATATATTTAAATAAATAAAATTTTTCAAGGATTTTCGATTAATTATATATTATTATGTCATTCAACCTTGCACTTGATTCGGCCTTGTCATAAGATATTCACGTGTTAATTCTATATGTATATATAAAAGCGAACGGTCACTGACTGATTCATAAAACACGAGATGTCAAAAACTACTGCACGTTTAAAGCTAAAATGTAGCAAGTAGGTAAAAGTTTGTAAATAGCAGATGTCAGCTAGAAAAAGGATATTTGGAAATTGTACCTCTTAATATATAATCTAACCTAACCTACCTACGTAACAAAAAACATTTCGTGTGATGTTACAATTTGAAAGCCGTGGAATATTAGGAACCTGATAATTTTCGTTACCTACCTAAGATTTGGAGTTCGTTAACCTGCAAACAAAACATTTGAGCTTGGCGAGTTGCATTCAGTGTTCAGCTAGATGAAAAGAAATGCTTCAGTAAGAGTTATTGAATAGCTCAGTAGTTATATCAATGATTCTTATAACATTCAAAATATTATCCATTACATCGTTACGTCATGTAAACGAGGTAACAAGGCCATGCGTTATATTCCTATGCCTAATACATTTTAATATTTAATTGCTACCACGCAATGTTGGGAAACCCACGGGTCTGCACGTAATTGAACTGTGCCATGTCCTAATCAGTAAGTGAGTGAGTACCTAGTAGGTACTTAGGCGCTCCTAATTTATTTGCAAGCCGCGTCGCTCGCAGGAAACGAATACGATTGAAACAACATTGATGGTCTTAACCTTTGTGATAAGATAAGTTAGTTTCACGCCTGGATGAACTCATTTGAACTTGCGATACGGAATTTTTTGAGAAAAATTATACATAGCAAGATCGGTTTGCTATGAAATAAATCACTGACAAATCATACGGAAATTCATATACTTAAAATTTATTCAGATGAAAGCTGACCTTCCTTTTCTTCGGCTAAAGGTCAGTAGAAAGTTGAGAAATCTCAAATCTTATCTTCTTTCAACAAGTGTACAGCCGAAGCTGTTGAAGAATCAACTTTGTTATACACCACCTTACAAGCTGTCATCAACTGTCAAAAAGTAGCACGAAATGTGAAAAAAAAACGTGAACGCGAAAATAGTTTAAAACGCTGCGTAACTATTCCGACGTACCTAAACCTACATTTATTTGGATTAATAGATAAATCTTTAGCTGTTATTATGGGAAAGGCACGGCTATATATAGACAGCTGTTTGAAAGTCAAACCGAAGAGACGAAAAGATTTACAGAGTCAAAAGTTGAGGTCAGACCTGAGTTGAATTGAAATTAATTTATCCTCGTGAAAATACCAACCTACTTTATTATATCAAGGCCTGAAATAAAACTTGTTGGTATAATTGGATATACCTTTTTTATGTGCCCTTTTTATAGCAGTTTTTTGTATAAATAGGACATTCGTTTTTGTTGGCGGACTTGAATATTTTTATGACCTTCTTAGCGGAGTGGTTGTGGTGCCTTAAGGGAGGTTCCCAAGTTCAATTTTCGACTCAAGTTGATCTGGGATTTATAATTGAGGTCTGCTATCGGTCGTGACTAGTTAACTACCACCCAAACAGAAAAGCAAATGTTTTATTGAACATATACGACCTCGGGCCAACACGCCTGTGAATTGAATTACTGAGTGCTTGCTCAGAATGCAATTGTCTCGAAGTGAGCTATCCAATCTTCCTGTAAATGTGATGAAGCTATACGTGGCCGGAAATACATACGTCGGAAATGCGTTCTATTCCTTTGCGGTTCGTATCATAAATGTGGTGTGTCGTGTATTGTTTGTCGAACGAAATGTGTTTTTTGACGACCTCCGTGGCGCAGTGCGCGCGCTGTTGTATTATAAAGTTGGAGGTCCTGGGTTCTATTCCCGGCTCGAGTCTGGTCTGGTGGGAGGCATCGGCCGTGGCTAGTTACCACCCTATTGACAAAGACGTGTTGCCAAGCGATTTAGCGTTCCGGCACGATGTTGCGTAGAAACCAATGAGGAGTGTGGGTTTACCATACCCCTAACAGGTTATCCCGCTACTATCTTAGACTGCATCATCACTTACCATCAGGTGAGATTACCGTCAAGGGCTAACTTGTAGTGGATAAAAAAAAAATCAACCCCATCTGGTTTCCACTGCTCACAGCGTGGCTTTCACTCCGTGGTAGAAACGACATGTTGCTACAAGACTCAAAATTTTGTGATCTGTTTTTTTCATTCTGACCTGTGATGCAACCATCTGATTCGATGTTGCATAGAAACCGATTATTGTACCGATATATGGATTTAATTGTTAGGTTCTGATTGATTTGTATATTTAAAAGACGTTAATTTGACTTAGTTGGCTGATATCGCCCAATGACTTCGATGCTCAGAAACGTCGACCAATCACAGCTCAGTGACGGTGGGGGTGATTAATCGACTTAAAAGCATGGTCGATAGAGGTTGACGGCTTGATGGGACATTCGGTGTTACGGAGGAGTATTTTTTTTTCCGCTGGGAAATGCGTTTACGCATCCCCTCCGGAAGCGACACAGGCAAGACTGCGCCGCTTCCGACGGGGTATGTGGGACTCCCCGGCGGCCAGTCTGGCGACCAGAATACCCACTACAACCCAGCGATGCTCCTTCGCGTCGTCTGGTGGCTGGGTCACGGGAACACTTGTGCACTCGACCGCAACCCAGCCAGCGGAGGAGTATTGAGATAACGGAACGTTTTTAATGCGTACTGAAATATAATATTTAAAGAAAGTAGTAATTATTTCAATCGACCTCCCACATAATAAATTTCCGTAATGTCTAATTAACCTATTAGTTCTATATTCTACCGAATCAATCAAAAATTCACATAAACCTATTACAGGCATCTTCATCATCATCAATGAGGTTGCAGTCAATTTCTAACTTGTCATCGAATAAAAACCTATTAAACTTGTGTATTTCTCGATCAATTTAAGCCGCAAATGTTTTCATGACTCTTGTATGTATAACAAGCAGTTTACAAAAAGAAACGTATAACAAGTTCGCTAAAAAGTTTTGCAAGCATATTCTTTACAATACCTGAATGACCGGTGTCAGTAGGTACAACGAACTAGTGCACGATCCTATTCTATGTACTTACTGTTTATACAGTCCTGCTTCATTCAATTTGTTATTATTCGCTCAAATGCTTTATTTGCGGGTTAACGAACTCCAAATTTTAGTTAACGATAATTATCAGGGCCCTAACATTACTTGGCTTTGAAATTTTAACATAATTTAGTATTGATATACCTAAAGAAAACAATATGAATCTGAAAATAGAGTTAGATTTGTCACATAATTAAATACAGAATGCGTATAAAATGAAAGTTGATAGCAGTCGAACTTATATGTTACCGATATTGAATCGACTGCGTTGGTCACGCCATAATTCAAAGTCAATCAGATGACCTTGATTTTGGTCCAGTATGCGACATAACTTTTACTATATTTCTTGTAAGACCTATTGATTGCGGACTAAAATACCTTTCAATGGAAAATATGTCTTGAAACATTAGGTTCTCGGCCCTCCTTCAGTATTTGTTATAATATGTGTTGATTATATATTTGTGTTTCATTAACCACACTCATGTCCTCGAAACTTAAGCTGGGTGAATTGTCGTAAAATAACCGCAATCACTGATTGTCTAGGACTTCTGACCTAGATTAATCTATGAATATAAAATACAATCCGCGTTGGACAAAAGTTGATACTTGATTATTGGGGATTTCCGTCATGATATTTCAATTTTATATTGTCCACCGTACCGGAGTACGTCGCCATAAACTTTAAAGATGGCCATCTAGTATTTTAGCTGTGTAATGGAGCATCAATAGGGGAGATTACTGCTGAAGCTGTGAAGTGGTTAAGACGTCAGCCTCTTAATCAGAGCATGCACACGCACCTATAATTTTTCGGAGTTATGTGATTTTTTAAGCAATTAAAATATCACTTGCTTCAACGGTGAAGGAAATCGTGTGGAAACCTGCATGCCTGAGAGTTTTTAAAGGCGAGTGAAGTCTGCCAATCCGCACTTGGCCAGCGTGTCGGACTACAGCCATAGCCAAACCCTTCTCAATTTTGAGAGGAGACCCGTGCTCTGTAGTGAGCCGAGAATGAGTTGATCATGATGACTTCTGAAGCCATTAAAAAATGCGTTGGGTCGCTCCAAAAGCTATTGCCCTGGTCTGCGATCATCATTATTTGGTAACAAAACTAACGCAAGGAAAATGTGCGTATACCCAAGTATGCTTAGAGATGTGACAAGACTATCACGGCCTTATCAAGGCAGCATCGCGGCATGCCGGCAAAGCCCGGAGGTTACCTCGAGGTTGCGCAGGGCTTTCCTTATGTGGGGTCTTCGGACTTCCTGTACCTTAGTATAAGATTTGCCCGCTCGCAATCGCCGCGACGCTTTTGAGTATAGAAACACTGTAACTTCTACACTAAAATGAACCTCATGTCTTTCAATATAGAGTCGCAATTTCCTAATTTAGATATTTTTATTTAACAAACTTGAGCTGGCTTTGGAAGAGTGGACGAATTTAAGCTTTAGATCTTTGTAGATAGATTTAAATTTACTCTGATGTTAGTGTTTTTCGATACTCGGTAATGATTACAACTGTGACCGCACAATGTCTTACACCGTGAACTATAACACAGTAAATTGTTTTTTTATTAACTAAAGAGAACGCCAGCTGATAGGTTTTGATTACATGTACGTAGGTACTACTTTGAATAATAAATTGATTGATTGAATATTACACAGATAAGTTATTTACCGCACAATAAAAATAAATTAAATCCGGCTTGGTGCGTGTTAGAGTGGCACACACTTTTTTTTTATTAGACACTGGTCCCGTATCCGGTATCATAAGAAAAAAATATATTTTTTAAACACTAGCAATATTTGCAAAAAACACTTGTAGTTTATAATATTTTTTCGATAATAGAATTGTTTTTATATATATACTCTAATTTTCTCTAATTTTTTTACTCTAATGTCTGAAAAGTTTCAGTGTTTATACACTAAAAATTTCATCTGCTTATTGCTGTTCGTAAGATAATATATGTATATATATTATCTCACGAACATTACAGATACAGCTTGCTGACAGACAGATGTACAGATTGGACAAACGGAGTCATAGTAATAGAGAATATTTGGTCCCGAAACCCAGAAATACGACTACCAGCCAAAGTAAAAACATAATTTAAGAGGGTTGTAATATTTCACGCACTATAGTGTAATGTAGTTGTATATATACCAATATTTACTATAGAATTAGTAATTTGAAAGTACAACGACAAGGATAAATGGAATAGTTTGCAATGCCTTTATAAATCTTATACATTTTTTTTTATTATTATTCAATATCATAAACCTGACGAATTTGTATTTAATGCATTTTATTCGTTCGTAATATCAGATCTGAATCAGATTGAGAAAGCTATATATTAAAATCTTCTTGGGGTAGCTATAGGTGGGCTATGCACAGAAAAACTCTTAATGTAATTATAATAATGTAACGAACTATTGCAATTGCAGCTGTTAAAAAAATTAAGCCACATTTGAACCGTCTTTGTCGTCTTTGTGCCTCTCCCATAAATTACCTATAACTCTGTGCCTTATATTGCCAGCCCAAAAAAAAAAACGTAAGCAAGAACAAGAAGGTAATATTTAAAGAGGTCTGTAGGTTCGCGCAAGACCCGTATTCTCTAACAAGCGGTAGACAGCAAAGCAAATGAAATAACAAGCAAACAATGTCGTCTGAAGACTTAACCGCGCCGATCGTAGGTCAAGAACAACTTTCACTGTCGGACGTAATGGCGCATGCACCTGATGGTTGCATTGTCTTCCACCGAGAACTGTTTATCTGGCACCAATACTTAAATAGATAGATGTCAACACTGCAACCGTGTATTAAGAAACTTCCGAACTATGATTCCAATTATAAAAATGTGCGTAAAACTTAGTTTTGGTAATGGGTCCAGTGGAAAATTATGTAAAAACTTAGATAAATACGCCAGTTAATTTGAAACCTCTCCTCCAAAAATATTACTAAACTTATAGCACTGTCCTCGTGGCGTCCATTATTATTGCTATTTTTCGTGGACCAATCACAGGCCACCGTTATGGGCGGGAACCAATAGCGTGGCGGCACGACATAATAATAGTATTCTAGTCAAGTTTCATATTCTTTTGTACGTATACAGATTAATAACATTTTAACCATTACAAAAAAACTTGTAAAATATACGTCTTGATTAATAAATACATCATAATGTATATATATATAGCTTTTTAGAAACCAGTTAAAAGACATATAAACGGGAAAATTCGATCAATCAAAGATCGATTTGTTTGATAATGTAAGTATTTGTTCAATAAGTTAATGCCTACAATTACATACTACGCATATTGATCTGTAATGCATGGTCATCAGCATAAGATATAAATGCAGTAACCTGTATAGTAATTAACAACTGTCTCTAGTCATTAAACTAATAAATGTTTATTTGGGAAACCAAGAACGGAAATTATTTTATTGTAGGTAATTAATAGGCTTAGATGTAGATATAGATGAATATTCATTAACCTGAAATATAATACTCATCATAATGGATCCCCTCTCAGGATGAAAAGGGGCTTCGCTTTAGTAACCTAAATTGCCGATTGACAACAATACGGAGAATTAAATTTATAGTCTTTCTTAAGACTTAAGAAGACCATCATGACCTTCCAAATAATATTAAGTATATCAAATTAAATAAAGCTCTTTTGAAAGACATGGAGACTATGGCAACTAGTAGAAATTCAGATCTCAGAAATTTATGTGGTCCGACCACCCTAATTTCTCAACGTGTAAAGCCTTTAGAGGACAGGTGGGTGATTTAAACGGGTTTCTCCATCACCTACAGTATAAACCTCGAGTAGGTGCTTCTGTAATTCCGACATGCCTGAGTTGAAATTCGGCGCGTAGTGCCCAAGTTAAGACATTATCCGAAACGCCTGGAAAATGGAGATCGGGATGATCTTCGGCCTTTTAAATTAATATTTATTTTCTTTTCTAAAACAGAAGTGTTTTATTTCCAAGAAGGCCCATCTCAACACTTCATCATCATCAGAAGGTCATCATCACTTTTGAAACGTTAAATATTCCTCTTTGCTATCACTGGTTCGAAAGGTAGATAAGCCTACAGATTAGCCGGTCAGAAACTGTCTATAAATGTCCGTCTTATAATACAGCTTGTGAGAGAAGAAAGCGGTGACGCCTACCTTCCAAGTGATCTTTTCATTGAGAAATTAGTTTTGAACGTATAATTGTTCTATTACCAACCCAATTGAAAGCAGGAAACTGCTAAACCCGATAAAATCTTGAAGTTCTTTCGTGCAGTTTTTGATTAGCGTGGGCAAGTACCTATTAAGTAATTGAAAAAAAACAGAAGTACTCGAGGCGATTACATCGCCGTAATAGAATGTTACAATTGAATAATATGTCCATAATGACAAATGATTGACGAAAGTGGGACGCAAGCAGTTCTCTTTTGAATCAGCCTGTTTCAGATTCTGAATCATTCGGTGAGAACCAAGGTTACCCACAAAGTAAATGGACCAGGATGCTTTTGGAGCTCTCGTAGCTTCAAGATTAGGAATGTAGTTATCCCCATAAGATTTGACTTTGGATCATTTGATTTGGGATCGAATGGAATTATAAAAAAATATTTGCAATTGACAATAGATAATTCAACTGTAGTCGGGGCGCATCGATGCACTACGATTTTGCATATTATAACGGCGATAAGCAAAGAGAGAGAGAGAATGAGAACATAGATCAAATGCTGCAAATTATGTCATCATCATCATGCCCACTTCTGGATATTTAGGACTTTGGAGAGATCTAAAAGTCTTAGGTTTGATTTTAGCGACTCTTTTCTTATAGCCTGTCAATCCACAAAATCCAGCACCTCTGGACCCCAACGTCCACGACTACTTTCACATATTATATACTATATGCTACGCCAGTGGCGGGCAAATCTTACCTTATAAAGCTTCATACATTTCTAAATAGTTTTAAAACTATAATGATTTATTAAGTAATCCATTTCGTATGACCACGGTAGGCAAACTTTGCCTACCCTGGTCAAAAACAATACGTTCGTCGCTTTGTTACCAATATATTTTAAGTTATTTAAAGTTGCAGGTCCTGGGTTCAATTCCCGGCTCGAGTCTGGTCTGGTGGGAGGCTTTGGCCGTTGCTAGTTACCACCCTACCACCAACCAATTAGGAACACAGGTTTACCATACCCCTAAAATAACCAACTAAGACTGCATCATCACTTACCACCAGGTTGGATTCCCGACAACGGATAACTTGTACTGTATAAATAAAATATATAGGTATATACTAACTAGGTAGGTAGTATACTACGTCGACCAAATTACTGACACATATTATTATATATTACACATTTCCGTTTATTATGACGATTTCGAGATCCCTTCCTTTGCGAACGTCTAATTTAAGAGTTACATACGCAATGCGGCAACATGTCAAGGAAGCGTGTTAAAGCTGAATGTCACAAATTGTTCCTCATTATTTCTTTGAAAACTTAATTACACTTCATGCACTCGGAAGCTTTATGCATAAAACTATGCTCAGCAAATTTTACTCTCTTCAGGATCAATAATATCTACCTACAGTGATACACCTCAAGGTTTAGAAACCAGCTTATAACCGATATCTTACTAACTGGTTTTTCTCAAACAAAATCAAAACAACCGCGCGGTTTGTAATCGGTTTCTCGCACACAGTGGTGTCAAAGAAACTTATAAAGAACGAATTTTAGAGGATACCGTCAGCTCCGCTCTACGGTGCAAGGAGTGTTCGAAACAACGGTCAATAAACCCAGTCAACGCTCATACAATGAACACGCTAATGAGCGCCGTTAATTAATTAACGTTTAATTTTTTTAACTCTGATATTCTTTAAGAACATATATATTATTAATCGTTAAACGATTTTTTTTTCTTAAGAGTTGTAACGTCCAATA
The DNA here is from genome assembly GCA_928268935.1 of Lasiommata megera. Lineage (NCBI taxonomy): Eukaryota > Metazoa > Arthropoda > Insecta > Lepidoptera > Nymphalidae > Lasiommata > Lasiommata megera. Next base: position 6,631,682 of record OV743312.1, read on the forward strand.
GTATAATAGGATTTAACGCGTTACATTTAAGTGTTAAGCTTTCATTCTCAGTCATAATGGGTAATAGGTACCCTAAGGGGTAATAACCAGTATCGTGAGCTACCCCAGACTGCAAGGCAATGACGTAACTACTTGACAGATAATCGATAATCTTAAACGTGTTGCAATTTATCATCATCACCTTTCATTCTTTCTTAAAGGAGACGTTTACAGGCGGGTTAGTCGGCTCTAAATATATAATTTTCTTTACAGAATAACCCTTTTAGTATTCATAACAATATTGAGCCTGATCCAGACTTCTTGCTCAAGCAAGTTCGACTGCGAGAACGTGGCAATCAGACTGTTGCTTTATTACATTCGTTGATTAGTGATTACGTTATAACAGTTACAAAGACTTGACCACACATAGGGACGTAATAAGTGTCTGTTTTTGTAAAATGAAGTGTAAAAATTAACTGCGAAGGTAAAATTTTAGCACAGTTTCACAGAGCAGCGAATTATTCAGTAATTTTTTAAACAATTGCTGTTTTTGTGGTGACCTGACATCTATAAATATATATACAAGGAAAAGGTTTGACACAGCTCCAATCACTAGAAATTCATTTAAAATTATTTTATGTAGTTACACCTAGCATGTGTTAGATTATACCAAAAAATAAGTATAAAGTAACTATTATACTAGTTACAATCTAACTAAATACTATGTATTATATTATAACTATGCAATAAAGGAGTTCTAATATGTATTTGGAAAAATAAGGATTTAATGATTGAACAATTGACTGCCGACAAAAAAGATAAAAAGATTTAAAAATAGAAAAAAAAGATGAATAGACGTCAAGATTGGAAAAAAGGGCGATAGAACAAATGATGATGTGAATCAGTGATGATGTCTAAACACCATAAATAGGAAGTCAGTTGTTTACCATTAAACAATCAACGTTATTTTTATAAGTGTGGGCTTTTTGGAGAGAACGGAATAGTCCGCGATGGAGATCGGATGGGAAGGTTACGATTGGTGGTGAAGACTACAAGGAAAGCTGGTGGCCGAGGTGGCGGCCGAGGTGAAGTGATTCTGGTGCCGGATTATTAAGACTCGTTACCCGAAGATGAGTATAGTAAATTATATTTGTACTCTTCGATAATCGTAACTGTAATGGACAAAGATTTATGTTAATACAAATAATTGTTGATGCCATGCCGTTTTGTCTTTCCCTTTATTGTATATAACCTAGCTACTAGATAGGGAGTCCAGAGACTGAGATTTGATAAAAAAGTAACTAGATAGTTACCAACATAAATATTAAGGGATGTTGGTGAATATAGAAGGTCGTTACCTAGCAACAGCAAAACTCTTAATTTAACAAACTACCATGCTGAGACAATTTTATGAGGTTAGAACAGTAATAGAAACAAGTGAATTTAATAAGTAACCTTTATTCCATGTAGATCACAACAGTGTCACACACTATCATATTTTACAGGTGGTTATGTTCTATTATATCTAATGTAATTGGCCTTCTCTGCTAGTTCATTATTTAGCGGGGACAGTTCTAGTAAAAGTTTCCATAGTAAAACCACACCCTTTTGAACCAGTTAATAGATAGGGCTACGGTAGAGAACCTGGCCACTCAGTTAACATATAGCCAAATTAATATCAGAAGTGGGATCGATATCTTAAATCTAAAAAAAAAAAAATAAGATTGCTCATGTAATTACAGATAACAATGAATCTGAGCACTGAGCAGCTACAAGAAGTGTTGCAGAGTATTCGTGACTCTTTGACATCCAACCATCGCAGTGATGACATCGCACTACCTGTCTTTGATCCTGAAAAGAGCGACAACGGCGCAAGCATCGTGGTGCAAAAGCATCGAGTCACTCAGCTCCGAGCTTGGTTTGAGCAGTATACAGAAGGTAGCCAAAGCGGGTAAGCCCCTACGGGGTTCTGCATTGTCTTGGTTTGAGACTTGGGACCAGAAAAGGGCAAATATTGGGAAAATTCTCAAAATGATATTATTTCCTTGTATCCTGAGAAAAAGAACCTTGCTGATAAACTAACGAAAGATGTATTATATTCAAGCGATAATAATGATTCTTATTTTGATTATACCAGGGAGAAATTGTCAGTTATTTCATAAATGTAAAATTAACTTTTCTGTGAGTTAATTAATCGAGCTTATATGTGGGGGTACTCGTGAATCTAATATAAAAATGACTTGTCATAATTCTGCAGTGACTACAACTTCAGAATTAATAACATTGTTTTCGACAGTCTCAAAACTAACCAGGAAACGTACTTTAGAAATTGAAAAAAATCAAAATGCCAGTGTTGGGCCAAGCATTTTAAAAAGATTTAAGCTAAACAATCCAAAGCCTTCTAAGGCCTAAACAAATACGTTTTGTTTTAACTGTAACAAACCAGGTCACATCTCTCAATATTGTTCGGACAGGAAGTCAAAGAGACCATGCTAGCAAATAAACTTCATTGTGTCTTTTGCAATAATTATGGCCATACAATTGATTATCGTTTTCATAAGAAAAGAGTTGCTAAGGAGTCTGCTGCAAATCATTTATGACTAACAAAAAATATAATAAATGATTACCACCAAGATTGTTTATTAGACACAGGGGCCAGTTGTAGTGTCATAAAATATTCAATTGCCAAACGCCTTAATTGCCACATATCGCTATGCCTCATAACTATTGATGGTATAGGAACTGGTAAAATAAATGCAGGGGGGAAAATAACAGCGCCGGTTAAATTTGATGATATTTTTCTTGAATTAAATTTGTATGTAATTACAAGTATTAATTTTAAATATGATTGTATAATTGGACGAAATGCTATTGAATTCCCAGATATAACCATAGTTACCGATTCTATTGGAAGTAGATTAATTCGTAATACAGGGATTTAATGATGATTCAACTTAATTATTAAATTTAATTCTACATCGGGACCTGGGGCTTCAGAATAGAATTGTAGGAATATTTAAAAAATACTCTTCAGTTTTACATTCTGATAAGATTAGCACGGTCAATACTCGTGAACTAAAGATTAAATTAAAATCTGATCAAATTATTTACTATCGCCCTTATCGTTTAGCACCAGTTGAACGGGAAAAGGTCAAAGTAATTGTAAATGAATTGATAGACAATAACATAATTCGAGAAAGTAAGTCTGACTACGCAAGTCCAATATTATTAGTAAGAAAAAAAGATGGCAGCGACGGAATGTGTGTAAGATTATAGGGCAATAGGGCATTAAATAAAATAATTCAGATGAAAAGATTTCCTTTACCTCTTATTGAAGATCAGATAGATCAACTTGGTAAATCAAAATATTTTATTTCAATTGATATGAAGAATGGATTCTATCAAATTCCTAGTGCACCAGGTTCAATAAGATATACTGCATTTATTAAATGAAAATGTCTTTCGCAATCTGCAATGGTCCATAAGTATTTCAAAGAGCAATAAAAAAAGGCTGTAAAAGTCATCTTAAATTTTTGCTTGTCTATGTGGATGACTTATTCCGTTTTCAACTGCTTTGAGTTGTGCAAGTTTTACTATAAATTTAAAGAAGTGTAAATTTTTTGAGACAAGTATCGAATATCTTGGGCAGCATATATCAGCCGAGGGTGTTAGACCTAGTGTAACTAAGATCGCTGCCTTAGAAAGGTCATCAATTCCCACTACAGTGAAACAACAACGCCAATTCATGGGTCTTGCCAGTTACTTCAGGAAGTTCATTCCCGAGTTTGCCTTTCGGACCTCTTGTATTACTAAATTAACCAAGAATAATCAAAAATGGGATTGGGGACCAGAACAAGACAAGGCACGACAATATGTCATCAAACATTTAATATCTAGGCCATTATTGATTATATTTAATCCCTCACACCCTACAGAATTACATACGGATGCTAGTGCCCAGGGTTATGGTGCAATACTGTGACAAAAAGTTGATGGTATGAACAGAGTTGTAGCATATTATAGCAAGCGAACAACCCCCTCAGAGTCCAAATTTTGCTCATATGAGTTAGCAACCTTGGCTATTTATAATGCACTAAAACACTTTCGGGTGTATCTCTTAGGATTAAAATTTAAAATAATTACTGATTGTAATGCTATCAAATTTACTGCAAATAAAAAGGATATTTCACCAAGCGTTGCTAGATGGTGGACATATTTACAAAATTTTTCCTATGAAATAGTATACAAAAAGGGAAAATTTATAGGACACGTAGACTATTTGAGTCGAAATCCTGTAACTAATAATTATGACGAGACAGTACAAGTTACTGAAATAAGACATGTCCCTGATTTATCTCAACCAATAGCTGAGAACCTTAATACAGTTACTAATAACGATACAATTTATGTAATGGCAACAATTTACTCATGGTTAGAAATTGCGCAACAAAAGGATAACGAAACTCAATCTTTGATGAAGAAAGCGCAAGTAGGTGATCTTGATCCGAATCAATACCTTGTACGAAATAACTTACTTTATTATAAGACGGAGCCCAAATTTAAGGGGAAGTTGTATGTACCTAAGGGCAGTAGATTAAGCACTTTGCGATTATTTCATGATGAAAATTGCCATGTTGGCTATGATAAAACACTACGAAAGATCTCTGAGACCTTTTGGTTTCCAGGTGTAACAGGGTTTGTTAAGAAATATAGTTCTCATTGTTTAGTATGTACAGAACGTAAATCACATTCAGGACCCAAACAAGGCATGTTGCATCCCATTGAAAAAAAAACCCGATTCCTTTTCATACTGTGCATTTGGACTGTACCGGTCCTTTTCAGAAATCTAGCGAGGGGTATAAGCATATTCTTATGATTATAGATGGCTTTACGAGTATTGTATTTTAAAACCATTAAAAACAATGGGTGGCTTTGAAATGGTAAACATGGTACGAGAATCATTAACCTTATTTGGGACTCCATCACTTGTCATTTCAGATCGAGGTACAAACTTTTCATGTAAACTCTTATAGGCTTTGTTTAGTGACTGGAATATTGAGCATCATATGGTAACTACTGGCGTAATAATGGCGTAATAGAGCGATATGTCAAAACGATAATAAATATGTTAAATACATGTAATAACGTCAGACTGGCCGAACGAATTATGGAAAGTTCAACTTTCACTAAATTCTACTATACAAAAGTCTACTGGTTTTGCTCCTATTCGTTTGTTGGTGGGTGTTGATGGGAATATACCCTGCATACAGGCTCGATTGAATGATGTAACAAACAGCGACGATAATGTGCAGCTAATGCATTTAAAAAACGTTTTGATTTATCCAGGCGAAATAATATTGTATATCATATGATGGTGATATTGTTTATGTAAATCACGATCATAGACGACATGATAAATTAAAGGCTAAATTTAAAGGTCCATATGAAATTATTAATATTTTAGAAAATGATAGATTCAAAGGAAAGGGAAGTTTAAAGAATATTACAATTGCTAAGGAAAAACTAAGACCTTGGCCCGGTGAATGGATAGATCAAAATGCTTCTGTTGAACATGATATTGTAAATAGCAGTGATTAGGATTTAGTTTTAAGTTAAAATTATATTGATGGCCATTGTTAGATTACTTGAGTTTGGTGGTTTATTTTTGAGAATAAATGGTTTAAAAATAAAAATGAAATGACGAAAAGGCAGAGTGTGGTCTAGTTAAAAACACAAATGTACTTGAGTTTTGTGGTTTGTTTTGGAGGATGACAATTTAAAAAAATTGATGTAAAGGCCTAGTGTGGTCTAGTTGTAAACACATATGTACTGTCGGCAAGAAAAATTTGATGTAGTTTATGGTTACCAGGTGTCGTGATGCTGGTAAGAAACAATTGATGTAGTTGATGGTTGCCACAGTCATGATGTTGTTTTGATGTAGTTTCTGAAAATTGTCATCTGGTTGCCAGACAATTGTTGTTGGCAAGAAAATGAAAGGAGTTTTCTTTTTGATGAAAATTAAATATTAATTTGTGTTATTATTTGTGGCTGAAAATGTTATGTATTAACATTTGAAAGTATGAGTTTCATTGTGTTTATTTTATATTTTTTGTTTATGCTTCGAGAACGAAGCATTATCAGTATGGCCGTGTTAGATTACACCAAAAAATAAGTATAAAGTAACTATTATACTAGTTACAATCTAACTAAATACTATGTATTATATTATAACTATGCAATAAAGGAGTTCTAATATGTATTTGGAAAAATAAGGATTTAATGATTGAACAATTGACTGCCGACAAAAAAGATAAAAAGATTTAAAAATAGAAAAAAAAGATGAATAGACGTCAAGATTGGAAAAAAGGGCGATAGAACAAATGATGATGTGAATCAGTGATGATGTCTAAACACCATAAATAGGAAGTCAGTTGTTTACCATTAAACAATCAACGTTATTTTTATAAGTGTGGGCTTTTTGGAGAGAACGGAATAGTCCGCGATGGAGATCGGATGGGAAGGTTACGATTGGTGGTGAAGACTACAAGGAAAGCTGGTGGCCGAGGTGGCGGCCGAGGTGAAGTGATTCTGGTGCCGGATTATTAAGACTCGTTACCCGAAGATGAGTATAGTAAATTATATTTGTACTCTTCGATAATCGTAACTGTAATGGACAAAGATTTATGTTAATACAAATAATTGTTGATGCCATGCCGTTTTGTCTTTCCCTTTATTGTATATAACCTAGCTACTAGATAGGGAGTCCAGAGACTGAGATTTGATAAAAAAGTAACTAGATAGTTACCAACATAAATATTAAGGGATGTTGGTGAATATAGAAGGTCGTTACCTAGCAACAGCAAAACTCTTAATTTAACAAACTACCATGCTGAGACAATTTTATGAGGTTAGAACAGTAATAGAAACAAGTGAATTTAATAAGTAACCTTTATTCCATGTAGATCACAACAGTGTCACACACTATCATATTTTACAGGTGGTTATGTTCTATTATATCTAATGTAATTGGCCTTCTCTGCTAGTTCATTATTTAGCGGGGACAGTTCTAGTAAAAGTTTCCATAGTAAAACCACACCCTTTTGAACCAGTTAATAGATAGGGCTACGGTAGAGAACCTGGCCACTCAGTTAACATATAGCCAAATTAATACATGCATCTATAGCTTTTTATTTGTGTGCCTTTGGTTGCCTGGATGTGATGGCTAGATAGCGATAGGGTCGACAACTTGTACCTACCTTACTACCTTATCTCTATATTGTATTTGAATGATTGTATTATTTTCTATGGTGTACAATAAAAGTGTATTCATATACCTGATACTTGCCATATCCATAACTATTATTATTCAAAACATCAGTGACGTGAAATTGTTACTTTTGAAATTAGAAAAACAAGAACAAAGTTAACGGTAACCAAGCCGCAAGTAATAGGTAATGCTAAAATAAAATCAGCGTATATTATACGCTATATCATTATTTTATATCTTTTATACAACTGCCACTGATTGAAAATGCGTTTTGTATGAACTGACAGTTGCGGCTTATTGGGAAAGTTACAACTATTTAGGAGTAAGTTCGCAGGTAAAAACTTTTTTGTAATGGAATAAAAAGCTGTCGTAATTTCTAAATTGTGTATTTAGAAATTACAACAGTTTTTTTTGACAAATGCAAGAAACTTTCTCAATATATACCTACTTTTGTTAACGGGAGCTTTTCTAAGTTTTTCCTGAGATTTTCATCAGGAAAAGTGTTAAATATTTTTTTTTATATATTTTATTTGGCAATCTTAACAAATTACAATCCTTATAATTAAATGTTAACTTAGTTACATGTTCTAAGTATATCTAATTGTAATTCTAATTGACTGCACAGCATGACAAAAGTTTAACCAATTAAAGAAATATAAGTATAAAGTTAGGTGTAATAATTAATTAATCCTATTACATTCAAACAAATATAATAATTGAGGCTAGTTTAATAGTATAATTATAATGTGGCGACTTGTAAGTCGTTAGAGCTTCTAGACGCTAACATCAGCATTCGCGGAATACTTCTTAATGTAGCACGGATCGGTGAAACATAACTATATTCATGATCATCATGATCAACCCATTACCGGCTCACTACAGAGCACGGGTCTCCTCTCAATATGAGAAGGGTTTGGCCATAGTCCACCACGCTGGCCATGTGCGGATTGGCAGACTTCACACACCTTTAAGAACATTATGGAGAACTCTCAGGCGTGCAGGTTTCCTCACGATGTTTTCCTTCACCGTTGAAGCAAATGATATTTTAATTTTTAAAAACGCACAAAACTCCGAAAAGTTAGAGGTGCGTGCCCGGATTCGAACCGCCGACCTCTGATTAGGAGGCTGACGCCCTAACCACTAGGCTATCACCGCTTCAACTAACTATATTCATAATATTGTTATTAAAGGCCATTGTTGATTCTTACATTCAAAACAGTTTCACGTTTTACTTGCCAAGGTTTTAAAATATATTAAACTTACTGGAACCGCTATAATTACCTCGGACCGTTTATAGGTAGGCACAATTTTTACGCTTTATATTTTTTATATTATATTGGGCCGTTATTAATTCTATGTATTTTGCAATGAGAGCGATTAATTGTGTATTTTCATTGATATTAATACCATTGATAAATTTTAATGGCATTTAGAATGAATTAAGATAACTTAATGATAAGGAACAGAATAGGCTTAATTTGATCATGATAAAACGGCAAAATATTCAGTTACTGTTTAAAAATTATAAAAATTAATGTTATGTAGGCAGAATAACTTTCTAATAAGTTTTTTTATTCACTACAAGTTAGCCCTTGACGGATGAACGAATGACTTTTTTTATTGTATGAATATTTGTGCTCTCTATCCGCAAGTCGTGTTAATCACGCTACTCGGTATCTATCTAAATACAACGAATATCATCGAAATCTGGCCCTAATGGTAAATCACTGTCATAATAAAAATATAGATATATGTAATTGAATTTACACTCACACACGCACACGCACACACACACGCACACACACCCACCCACACATACCCACTCACCCTCTCACTCTGAATGTGATTAAGTCCTAACTTTAAGACATAACAGTATATTTTTTATTGCACAATTGGAAGATACAGACCCCCAAGATACGATAAGACGAGGGTAGTTTAAGAAAAGTTGTACAAAATTGTACGAGTGTAGTAAGCAATGCATAATCTAATAATCGATTAAACCGATAGCATTTTGCATTGTTATGTTTAAATTAGTATGAATACTTAGCGAGTGACTACAAACTTAACTTTCACATTAAAACTACGTACTTTGAGGTTAGACCACTGGTTATAAATAAGTTTTTATAATCGTAACGGAAGTGTGGCGCGCTGAGCAATACTTTGTGCCTATTTCATAAAGTTTATCATCTATTGCCGCAGAAGTTGACGTTTTGACAGTCGCATTATGAAGATCAAGTATGCAGATTTCCTTACGATGTGCGCAAAAAAATACTTAGTCATTATTTTTAATTGATGTTATTTTTTTTATGCAAAATTCTGGATTGATCTGGTCGTTTTATACATTTTTCAATTTACTAAAGTTTAATTAAATTTCTTTGCGGGGTATTAGTATCTAGCTTAAAACGCCTTAATAAATCTGAATCTTGAAACCCTCCGTGGCGCAGTGCGTGCGCTGTCACATTATAAAGTTGTAGGTCCTAGGTTCGATTGCCGGCTGGAGTCTGGTCTGGTGGCTTCGGCTGTGGCTATGAACGATTAAACGTTCCGGTACGATGTCGCGTTGAAACCAATAAGAAGTATGGATTTACCATACCCATAACAGGCTAGTCCAAATCATTCAAAGATGGTAGCCATCTTTGAATGATGCAGTCAACCAATGATTACCATCAGGTGAGATTGTTGCCAAGAGTTAACTTGTAGTGTATAAAAAAAATGAAGCAAGGCAAGTATTGTTTAACTTGGCACCTACTCGATGTCGCGTAGAAACCAATTTGGAGCGTGGGTTTACCATACGCCTAACAGGTTAGCCCGCTGCAATCGTAGACAGCATCATCACTTGCCACCAGGTGAGATAGCCGTCAAGGGCTAACTTGTAGTGTATTAAAAAAAAATATATATATTTAACTTTTTTTATCATGCATTATTATTCTACTCGGCGAATATGGGTTTGGCGCTAAACCACTCACAGTGGTCACACACGCTTTGAGATCTTCCTAAACGAGATCGGACGCGGCAAAACAAGTGCATGACATAAGTGTTCTCGATACATTTTCAATCGTTTCATTGATATTCCAGAAGTCAAATATGCTTGGCGGGCGGACCGTGATACTGTTACAGTGCTTGGTGAAGTATGCGATAAACTTTATTTGGCCTTTGCTAATAATAGTCTATCAGTCATTCTATAAGTCGACGTAAATAGAAAATTGGCTTATTTATTTAATTATTTAATGTAAATTACGTGTCAATTAGGTATTTTGATTTTGTATATATATATCGTTATTTGCGACGTTAAGGATTACGAAAATTGATGAATACACATAAATTCTACACTACAGATAATAAAAAAAAATGCAAACACAATAGATCGAATAGGCAGTAGGAACGATTTGGAGGCCTTATCGCTAAATAGCGATTTCTTTCAGGCAACCAAGCGCGCAAAAAGAAAATACTATAGATGCTTGGTACGTGGTTCAAAATAAAAATAAATAGAAATAGAAGACAAAATATTTGTATCACAGTTACAATTAATTAATCGTATAACCTTATCTATCGATGATTCAATTTTAAAAGCTTTTGAAGCTCAAGGATTGTCCAGTAAGGCCATTGCTGATGCATTTGCAGATGAATTCGATATGGCTGGCAAATCTCTTACCCCAACCTGCACCAGCAAGCTATTAGATCCTTGTTCATTTACAAAATCTGTAAATTCCTCTATATTTTTCCAGAAAGCGTCTAGTGCTAAAGTTTCAAAAATTATAAAAAACTTAAATTCTAATAAAGCTCCAGGAGCTGACGGTATTATGGTTAGCCACATAAAAAGTATTAATCATAAAATCTCTTTGGCTATTGCAAATTTAATTAACAGTAGTGTCAAAAGCAGCGCATACCCTAATAGTTTAAAAAAAGGTTGTGTAAGACCTGTTTACAAAAAAGGGAAACGTACTGATTTCTCTAACTATCGCCCAATCACACTTCTATCATCGATAGATAAAATTGTGGAAAAATTTATCTGTGAACAAATACAAACATTTTATAAGCAAAACGAAGTCATTTACTGCAATCAATATGGATTTCAGCAAGGAAAAGAAACAGCAGCTCTTCTCTCTAAATTTACGGACCAAGTAAATGTATACCTAAATCAAAAAAAACACGTCCTTGCACTGTTTATCGACTTCTCACGCGCTTTTGACACTCTAAACCATGATCTACTGCGAAGTAAATTGGAAACATGTGGGGTTCGAGGTCCCTTGCTCGCTTGGTGCGCAGACTACCTCCGCAATCGTACATTCAGTGTACGAATTGATAACGCCTACAGCGACACCCGGGTCGTAAGTGAAGGCACGGCTCAGGGCTCCGTCCTTGGCCCGTTGCACTTCTTGTCATATGTCAATGACATGAGCAACTGTATTAAATATTGTTCATGCTATCAATTTGCGGATGATAGTTGCCTTGTTTTCGCTGACCGGGACCCTAATAAGATCTGCGATGCATTGCAGACGGATTTTAACACCTTGAACATGTGGTGTCACGATGTAGGTTTAGTTTTAAATGTTAAAAAACTAAATTGATTCACATCAGATCACCCTATCTAAAATATTTTCCCTTTAAAAAAATAATAGCTCATGATCATTCTTGTCTACACAGCGTAAATTTTAACTTTTGTAATTGCCCATCGATTGAGCTAGTCCACCAATATACATACCTCGGTCTTATTATTGACAGTAAATTCAATTGGAGTTTGCACATTGACTATGTGTGTAATAAACTGAGACAATTTCTCGCTAATATAACTATCCTGAATCGTCGGATTCCATTTAAAGTTAAACTACTGCTATATAACTCGTTCGCTCATACTTACGTACAATATGGTCTCAGTAGCTACGGTCGTACATATACAACATACCTTAATAATATATTCAAATTGCAATTCAGAATTTTAAAATCTATGGTCTCAAATTCCATTAAAGGTAAGTACGATGGTAACGAACTGGGGCTATTTAAACATTGCCAAACATTACCTGTTCAGAAGCTGTTTAAATACACAATATTAAAAGAAGAGTTCTTCAATGAGAAGATATTCATTAAAAAAGAACATCCTGTAAAGACGCGGGCGATGTCGGCCAACCGCTTTAACATTACGCGCGCTAACAATACGTACGGCGAGCGAACGACCGCGTATTTGGTTCCACGATTCATGAACGAACTACCTCCAGCGTTCCAAAATTTACACATTAGAAATCTCAAACCGAAATTAAAAGAATATTTTTTGACTAAGTTGGACGGTTGACTCATTAGTGTCGACCGTCTAACTCAGTTAGGAAATGTTCTTTTCATGCCTAATATGCTTACTCAGTTCCTTTAGCTTTAAGCTGTTATGTTACTGATTAGCACCGAGGACAAACCTCTTTGGTTTTTTCGGTGCCTTTATTATATAACTTATTTTATTCCTTGTATATTAATAATAAATAAATAAATAAATAAATAATTGGTAATAGGCCTAGTGAAAAAAATACAAGATATGATTTACTTTCTGAACACATGTAAATTCGGGTGAAGTTTCTTTTTTCAAAATAAAGCGTAATGCTAATTGCTGCTGATGATGATGATATGTGCTGCCATAAAATCACATGCAATACCGATGTCGGTACTATATCAGTTATTTTATTCTTAATTTAAAATTGCGTGCCTTCATACATAGCGATTAACATCGATTGCATTAATTTAACATACAATCGATTAAGTAATGCCGGTCGATTAAATATTTAAATTTAGAATAATTACTGAGAATCATTTTAAGGCAAATAAATCATTTCAACGAAGAAGAAGTACACAAATATAAAATACATTTGGTATAGTTCGCAATGCTAAGTTAAACACAGAGTATGATCACAAATGTGCTTGAAATCATGTACGTTATCTGTATGGGATCGAACAAATGTACCGTGCAAACGGCGAATACCTAGTTGATTTCTATTTCAATAGACACAGCGGCTATTTTGTGTAAATAATTCAGTGTGTTCTAATCGCGTGGCAGATCTCTCGGCTCAAGCGACCGTATAATTAGTCTCCATTGATTTTTATAGTCTGTCGTGTAAATAAAAAATTAAAGTATGTATTTTTTGTGACAATTCTTTTGACATTTTTTTAGAATTAATACGAAAGGACGAAATATCCACGATTGATTTGACGACCGGCATTATAAAGTTGGAGGACTGTTTCGATTCCCGGCTCAAGTCTAGTCTGAGGGAGGCTTCGGCCGTGGCTAGTTACCACCCTACCAACAAAGCCGTGGCCAAGCGATTTAGCGTTCTGGCACGATGTCGTGTAGAAATCAATTAGGAGTATGGGTTAACCATGCCCCTAAAGGTTAGCCCGCTACTATCTTAGACTGTATCATTACTTACCATCAGGTGAGATGTCGTCAAGGGCTAACTTGTGGCGTATAAAAGCAACAAGTTCCGGCACGATGTCGCGTAGACGCGAATTAGGAGTGTGGGTTTACCATAGCCCTAACAGGTAAGCCTGTTACCATGCTAGACTGCATCATCACTTACCACCAGGTGAGATAGCCGTCAAGGGCTAAACTTGCAGTGTATTAAAAAAAAAATATATATATATATATATTTAACTTTTTTTTTCATGCATTGTTATTCTACCATGAGGTAAGGGGTTTCAGATTATTTTACAAGTCACATTGCACATTGAGCGTAGGCTTGGGTCTAGAGCCCAACGGGCCACACGACTCCTATCACACTTAGGTAGGTAGGTGGGCATTACGTAGATGTAAGAAATGGTAGCAACCTTCTCGGGCAGATTAATGAAAGAAAAACTCAAGGGTAAGCAACGCTTTTATGCTTGTGTAATTGCAAGCCACGGTGTGTGGTGTAACATAACAGAGTCTGAAATTAAATGCGAATAATATCTATAATAAACCTCCTAACCTCTAATTTTATCACGTAGGTGAACTATCGTGCTTGTACAACATAAAATATCTTCCAAATTTAGTATAAAAAATGTCTATTATAAAAAAATTTAACCTTAATCAAAGTTATAAGTCCGTACTAAATAAAATAAGTATCAATAAACAAAAGAGTTAGAAGGTAGTAAGCTAATCCAGATAATATTGAAATAAACTTTAATCCTTGACACCACATACAATAATTTTAATTTCAATGGATTATTTAATAAAAGTGATATTATTTTTCCACTAACCGTGTCTTAATGTGATGTTTATATCCTCTTCGCGGCGACTTTTTAAAAGAAGGTTGGCATAATGCGCGCATTAAACGTGGTGTAAGAAATGTATTGTAAGGACGTGGTTACTCCATTTTTATTAAAAACATTTTTATAACGAAACTTATACTTTGTTTTGGAGTAAAATGAAAAAATACATTTTTAAGAGACGCCTCCTTCATAATAGTTATCTGTATGCCCATTTTTGTTTTATCTGTGGGTTTATAGACCAGCCAGTCGGTTAGCCAGGACAGTCAGTTTCCTTTCATATATAAAAACAGCTATAACGTATAGATACTTGCAGTGTCAAACCGTAATCACAGAATAAATAACAACCTTTCATTTCATACCCAATTATATTTAAATGGAACGCCACACTGACTCTTGTCCTCCAAGACCCCTTTTTTGTCATTCGGCTGGACATGCTCTGAAATACGAACCTAAAGGTTTTTTATACCTATGCAGAGTTTTTAGCTTTGTTCTTTTTTTTCATCACTCCAAACACTGAAAGGCGTTATCCTTCGAGGTTCGTATACCTTCCACGTACTGCCTCCGTTAAAAGCACAATATCGTTTTTATAATAACTTCCTGGTTTGTTGGCTTCCGTAAGAGAATAGGCAATGGGCTTTTTGCTGAATATGGAGTAAACATTTATTAAAAAGATTGACATCTCAGGCCCAGAATATTAAATGCGCGTAATTATGTGCTTTAACTAAGTGTATGACCATCAAAAACGTATCATCAAAAAAAATTTCCTCAAGGTATGTGTACCCAGCACCTAGTTAATCCACATAAAGCATGTCACAATGCTATGAAAAGGACATGTATTTTCTATACCGATCTTACCGATCTCTCAAATAGTTCCCGTGGGAAGATTAAAAATTGTAAACGAGCGAATCTTTAGACCCAATTCTGAAGTACTCGCAGACGAAGTCGCGGGAAGAAACTAGTATGTAAATAATAATGTGGATATAAGGAATATATAGCTTACGGAGTAAGTTAGTTAAGAGGTGCGCTAATAACTTTCGAGAGGCGAAACTGTCGTTCGCTTCAGAAACTCTGCTTGTGTAACTAAACCTTGTGAGAGACAGGCACGCTAATTTTAAGTTTATTGCTACGGAATCCTAGAAACCGATGATTGTACAATATAACTACCTGAAGCAGTTTAAATTTAACCTTACTATCGAACTCTAATGGAAATATAACACGCTAATTCGGCAACAGCAATCACTATCGAACTAATGTGACCTTGGCGTCAGCGCTTTTCGAAATAAATCCATCAAGCGAGTGTGTGTCTTAATTCTTAATGATGTACAGCCGGTCGTCACAATTATACAAAAATACGTGATGCGCATTCTAATGTGCCTGTACCAGGCTGTATGGGGTAAGATCCAATGAGTTTCCACTATAGAATACGTCACTGAATTTTTTTTTTAAGTCCTACCTCTTTCTTGTAGCTGTGTCTTTTACATCTTTTAAGTTACTCTGGAAGCGTGGATCGATAAGGCCGCCAAAATGTATATTATTCGTTGTATTGATTTTTACTGTTTAGCGATAAGGCCGCCAAAATGTATATTTTATTATATTCCACAGGAATATAATAAAATATACATTTTGGCCACGGCCTAAAGAAGTCTAGATAGATCTTAAAAGGTGGAAGTACGATGTTTTTTGTTTTCTGTGAACTTATGCGGCATCCGAATATGAAGCAATTTTGCCTATCAATTGGGTCAAAAATTATTTGTGGTCAATTCCCATTTCTTCAGCTATGTCGTAGTTACTAATAAGCCGATCTTACTCCACGTTTAAAAAAATTGTGCCCATTACATGCTTTGACATCCAAATACCTAGATTTAAAACGCTTATACTAACTGACAGAGCATTTTTTTTTTTCGTTCCATTCCGTTCTCCGTTGGTCGAGTTTTCATCTATAATTAATATCATATATATTATAAAAGATAAAACAAATATTGTATTGTTAATAAAATAGTCATAAAAGTGTTAATATGATAATTTGTTTATTTGTTTATTTGTTTATTTATTGGGAACAAAATACATGAAAAATACAGTATATAAAAATAACCTTGTTAACTGCATTAGTAAAAACTGAGTTGCAGTTAACAGGCCCTCATTTCCGAGACACATTATTTTATACAAATCAAAGGTTACAACGGTTAATGCCTAATACAAACTTAAAAACTTATCATGCAATTAATTAATTAGTGTGTGTATGTATATGTGTGTGTGTGTGTGTGTGTGTTTGTGTGTGTGTGTGTGTGTGTGTGTGTGTGTGTGTGTGTGTGTGTGTGTGTGTGTTTGTGTGTGTGTGTGTGTATGTAAATGCTATTTGGTAACTTGCAATAGCTCTTCTGTATCAAAGTATGTTAGGTTTTTGAGCCAGTTACTAATAATCGTCTTGCACTGTTTTATCGCCAAGTGATTTATATGCAGTATTTTATCAATTCTATTATACAGCAAAGGGCTTAAGAAGTGATACTGTCGGCTAGCATGGACAGATTTTAAATTGACGTAGGGGCATACAGATTCCGTTCTTCGTTTATTAATACTATGATTATAAGTATACGGTAGATGCTGATGCTTATAAATAATGGTGTGGAGAATAAAAAGCTGTCTCACAGTTAAAACTCCGCAGGATTTATAAAGCTCATTGGTGGGAAATAGTTTAGGTTTATGGGATATCACTTTAAGTAAGGCTCTCTGAGCTCTTTCCACTCGAATAAACCGAGTCTTGCCTGCTCCACCCCAAACTGGTATACAGTATGAGATAATAGATTGCCCTAGGGCAAAATATACCGTTTTTAGCAAACGATAGTCCGCAACATGACGAAGGTTTTTGAAAACAAACATCATCTTTCGAAGCTTGGAGACTATGTGGTCAATTTGGTAATTCCAGTTTAAAGTACAATCAATTTCAACCCCCAGGTATTTTATATGTTCAGTACGTGCAATTTGAATGCAATCACAGTTGTCAGAAATTAATGGGCATTGATGGACTCTAATAAAAAAGTTTGAGGGAGGAAGGGAGAATTTTCTAGCACCAAAAGTTATGTATTTCGTCTTACTGATATTTAATGCAAGTAAATGACATCTCAACCAGTCGTTCACAGTTCCAATAGCGTTTTCAGCACGATCTCTAGCTTTTGACCAACTGTCACCTTCAATAAGGAGGACTGTGTCATCAGCATAGGATATAATTTTACAGTGTGGAATTTGGAGGTTACAAAGTTCATTCACATAGACCAAAAAGAGAGTGGGACCAAGCACACTGCCTTGGGGAACACCGTAACAAAGAGACTGATCATTACTCAGTACACCATTAATGGTGACCTTCTGGGTTCGGTCACTGAGAAAACTCCTAAAGATATCAAGAGGAAGACCTCTAATACCGAATCTTTCGAGCTTATTTAGAAGAATCGGGACAGAGACAGTGTCAAATGCTTTAGATAAATCCAAAAAGATTCCTATAGTTTTAATTTTTCTATCTATGTTTGCAGAAATTAAATTCGTTAAAGTCAGAACAGCATCTAACGTTGATTTCGCATTTCTGAATCCATACTGATTGGGGGATATTAAATTATTTTTATTTAGATAATTTAAAAGTCGAGCGTTTAATATTTTTTCAAGAATTTTTGATAAGCCAGAAAGTACTGAGATTGGTCTATAGTTACAGGCACTGTCCCTGCTCCCAGATTTATATATCGGGTGCACCAGGGCTTTTTTGAAGACACGAGGAAAAATCCCCGTAGCAAGGCAAAGGTTAAAAATGTACGTGAGGGTCGGTATCAGAAGCCAACGAGCTCGTTTTAATATTGATGTGGAAATGCCATCCCAGCCAACAGCACTGTTTAATTTTAGCCCAACGATAATATTATTAATTTCGTGGTCATCTGTGGGATACAAAACCATTGAATCACGTAGCGAGTGAATTATAGAGGAGGACTTAAGATGATTACTTTTTTGAGTCAGAGAAATATCGTCAGTACCTAATTTGGCGGCTAGATTTTTGCCTACGCTAGCAAAATAACTATTTATGTTGTTAATGGAACAATCGTTGTCATTAGCGGTTTTAAGAAGATGACTAGGATTGGATCGGTTTGCACTTATTCGGCCGATTCTTTTAACAACCTTCCACGTAGCACCTGAATCACCCGCAGCTTTCTTCAATTCTGCTTGATCGTAAGCTTTTTTGATTTTTTTTAACAAATTATTGCAAAAATTTTTGTAACGACTGTACGTGATTTTAAGTGTAAGGTTAGCAGGATCTTTTCTACTTTTTTTGAATAATTTGTCACGGTTTCGGATACATCGCAGAAGGCCAGGTGTAATCCAGGGCTTAATAATTCTTTTATTGGCAGGTATTTTAACAACAAAAGTATTCTTGTCGATAGCCATAGAAATTGTGTTCACTAATGTAGCAGCAGCCTGTTCGGCATCCTGCATCTTCATAATTTCAGCAAGGTCAGAATTCTCTAATTCAGTTAATATACCAGACTCATTGAAACGTTTATACATACGGTTTGAAATTTTCTGTAAATGATTGTTTTCGCAACAGAAAACTACTGGAGCATGGTCAGTAATAAATGAATCAAGTACTAGAGTAATGGCCGGTTTATTAGTTTTAACCATTACATGATCTAGGCAGTTTGAATTTCGAGTGGGAAAAGTATGAGCTGGCAAGAGACCATGTGAGGCAAGGAGATTTAAATATTCATCAGATCTGTGTGTGTCATTGCTAGGTATTATATTTATGTTTAGGTCTCCTAAGATAACTATTGTTTGAAAGGTTCGCAGTTCTGTAAGTACATTGTCTAGGCTAGCCAAGAAGACATTTGTGTTTACAATGGAAGGAGATCTGTATAATGCAATTATAGCAATTTTGTTAGTTAATTTGACTGTTAAACAATTGCCGTCAGTGAAAATAGGTTCTTCGCATTGGTATGTTAGACTATTTTTTAGATACACACAAATACCGTCATTTTGATTAGAATGCTTGGAAGTATAGAAAGAATAACCCTCTAGAGAAGGAACAACAGGTGTACTCTTTAGCCAACATTCCGACAAAATTATTATATCAATGTTTAGACTTATTCTATGTAATAGTACAACTAGTTTATCAAAATTACAGTTTAAGCTTCTTATGTTAAGATGTAAAATTTTAATACCACTGTCGATATTTTGTACATAATTGCTACATGTTTCCGGGGAACATACAAAGGCACTAGACACTGTAATATTTTCGATTTGTTCAGCTAAATCCATGTTATCTAGCGCGAAAAATAAGTTAAGCGTTTAACTTTAGCGTGGGGCCAAAGAGAATAAAAATAAATTACGTAGCTAACCTGACATAAAGAATCTGTAATCAATATCATAATAAAATTTAGTGCAGCAACAAGACTTCGCAAGATGCTGTGTGATTTAAAAAATGAATAGCTATAATATATCTGTATGTGGAATGTGTATTTGTATATATATATAAAGCGTGAATATGTGTGTATAATAGGTAAGATTGAGTTGCGATAGTGATAAGCGTGCTTAGGATAAAATTCATCATAAATTAGTTTTAAATTGAATATGTTACATAAGTTATTTTGAAGTAAAATAATACATATAATTTTGTGAATATTGTACATATTTGAAAAAAGTATTATTATAAATGTTCTAAACAATACAATTAGACAGTTTTTATGACTTAGATTTACACCTAGTCATTTATTTCTAAGTTTATTCAAATCATTTTCTGAATTGATTCTATGGTACGGGTCCCCTTCTTTTTTCCGTAGGTAGACTATACCATTAGATGTCCAGCAGAACTTAAAACCATTTTTGTTTTGGAAATCCCGTGATAATGCAAATAGTTTACGAGCTTTCTGAGTTAAATGTTCGGAGATGTAGATAGGTTGCGACAGACCATCATGATTCACAATCTGTGTATTTAGTTTATTATTAGGATGATTTTTGTTGTAGGTTTTCAATAGGGTCAGAATACTTTCCTTCATAAATACTGTTTGGAATTCTACAATAATAGGTCTAGTTGTGCTTGACTTCGTATTTATACGATATATATTTTTTATGTTCGATGTATTAATAGAGGTTTTTATGGCCTGTCCAATACTCGAAACGTAATTTACCAAGTCATTTTCATTCTCTGATAGTTTAACTGGTATGTTACGGATTTCAAGACATGCGTTGTTGCTATTTCTTTCTAAATGTTCGAGCTTATCCTCCAAGGTTTTTATATAACCAAGATTGGTAATTTTTTCTTTTTCTAATTGCTGCAATTTACTCTGTATTTCATCGTACCGGGATGACATGAAATCTAGGCTGGTTTGAATGTCCTTATTTTGTTGCTGGATTAGGCTCACAGTTTCTTGTAAAAGTTTAAAGTTTTTATTTTGTTGGTCTTTGAATTCTTTGAACATTAGATGCATTTCGTTCCTAAAAACTGTTGTAGAATCACTGTCATCATCATAACTCTGCCGCCTCCGTTTATTTTTACGCGTTTTATTCGAATGAGAGGGTGATTTCACTTTAACTATCGTCTTGGAATCCGATTCGAGACGCGTAGAACCACATATTGACGGCGAGACAGGGCTGTGCGGCGGAGATTTACTCGTATTCAGCGGCATCTTGCCGAAAGGAGCCGCGCAGCGATCAAGATCGAGGTGATAATAACAAGCAGTCTATTTCGTTTCAATGGTTCGCTAGAAACGCATGACTAATTAGCAGGTCCCTTTGTTAGAGGAACGCGACAGTAGCGGCGCAAACGCACGCAATTAATTGCTGTCCTCTTCAGGGGCGTGGCTTGGTTCATAAGCAACGAGATTGCAGGTCGGCGATAATAAGGTGAAGCGTACTGACCTCATGTGAAAGACAAGGACGGGTTTCAAGTGCACGTAGACTCAGGTGTATTTTTATACAATTTAAAACATTTGCGAATTTAATAGCCGCGCACAAGTGGACACGTCTGCTCTGCGCGGAGTATCCGGAGGAAGGGGAATAATTTCTAACTGATTATACTTTTCTCCGTGTCTGTAGCTCAAAACATTATCTACTAGATTGTGCAGACAGGTTTTACATATTTATGTAATTCTCCCTTCTTGGTTTGGTGAACGTATTTTAATAATTATATTTTTTGCAAACATTAAGTATAACTTATAATACAGAATTAAATAATTACAATTACGTAATTAACTATGTATATTTGTAGGTATAATTAAGAAAGCTACCCATTTTTAAGCTTTTAGCAATTAGAGACGCAAAATCTATTAAATTTAAAAAAAAATGGTCAATGATGCTCACTTTTTGTCTGCGGCCCAATGTTAATGTAACTTTTGAGAATTAATTTATTTATATTAAGATATGTTTATATAAAAAAAGTCATAAAAGTGTTGATATGATAATTTCTAACTGATTATAATTTTCTCCGTGTCTGTAGCTCAAAACTTTATCTACTAGATTGTGCAGACAGGTTTTACATAGGTATTTATGTAATTCTCCCTTCTTGGTAATTTATTTGGTTTGGTGAACGTATTTTAATAATTATATTTTTTGCAAACATTAAGTATATAACTTATTATAATACATAATTAAATAATTACAATTACGTAATTATTTATGTATATTTGTAGGTATAATTAAGAAAGCTACCCATTTTTAAGCTCTTAGCAATTAGAGACGCAAAATCTATTAAATAAAAAAAAATGGTCAATGATAACTTTTTGTCGGCGGCCCAATGATAGTGTAACTTTTGAGCATTTATTTATATTAAGATATGTATTATATTTATATATCAATTTATATATTTGTACATATTTGATTGCCTGGAAGAGATCACTATGTAGCGATAATGCCGCCAAATTGTATACAGTTTTCTGTTTTTTTCCCCAATCTTGTGGTGTACAATAGAAGTGTATTAATTAAATCATTCATTTATTTATTTTTACCCTTGACCTATATATATTGAGTGCAAATGAGTTTTTTGCCCTAGTGAAACAATCTACCAATAAACATGGACAGATTTACCAATAGCCACAGCTTAAACATTACGACACGCGTTATATCTCGGGTCGTATGCGATTTATGTAATGTTATTATTATATAACGTCCAACGCGGGTGCGCCTCGCAATCATTCTGGTATGATAATTTGTAACAGAAGGAGTTTTATAAATTTGACCTCTTTGTTTGTTCTACGTTTGAATGACATTATTTCGCTGTAAGGAGGGTCTAGTTTCCAATTTTTATAACTACCCGTCATTTCACGAGTCTCTTTACTCTCTGGGGGGATCAGCTGTCCTCTTTTAGTTTGGTATACGTACGGACAGTATACAATGGGTTCTCCGGGCGTTCAGCAAATCCAGCGAGAGGGATATGCCGTGGTGGTTTTTAATTTGGGTATACCATTCCCACGTAACCTCTGTCTTGCACAATGGATGGAGGTAGTTATAAGGTCCATCTAACAAAATATATAAAAGCGAATCTTATATTTAAATATATATATGGTTCGAAAAAGAGAGATAGATGGATTGTGTAAAAGAAGATATGCGGGTAAAAGGTGTGGGTAGTGAGGTGACGGCTGATAGAAGTGAGTGGAAGAAGAAGACGTGTTGTGCCAACCCCACATATTGTGGGATAAGGGCAATAAGAAGAAGATATGGTTCGAAAGGAGAAGTTGTATTGGTTTCCCCATTTTGTATGTCTGTGTGAAAATACTACAGAGTAGTTTTACCTATGTTTATTTGCTACATTATTTTCAGAGATAAGGGGGACTTTTCATGAAAGCTGACAGCTGAGCTACCTGCTGTAATATCTGTGTAATAAAATTAATTATTAAAATAAATTTATCCTTTGCATCCGAAAGCAAAAACAATTATTAAGGATAATATTGTTATTTTTAAAACGAGTATATTTACTATCACTTTATTAGGATTTAACAATGAGTATGTTTTCGGATGGAAACAGTTTCTCGAGCAAAGAGTGAAAATAGGTTACATTTAATCTCGGCAGCTGCAAGTGGAATATATGGATAATAATGAGACATTATGATCTCTTTGGCTCCTGTAGCGTCTAAGTGATAGAGCCCTTACATAGTTTTTTATAACCACAGCAGGTACAAACGGCCGATGGGCTGCATTTTTTGCTGACCAAGGGATTCCTGTGGCGTAATTAAATGTAGTTTTTTTTAAGGTTCTGTGGTTCTTTCGATAAGTTATTTCGGTATCGCCTATTGTGCGAAAATGTGACGTTAAATTAAAGACTTTGAGATTCTCCCTTATGTCTAACCATATGACATATTAAGTTACGTAGAAGTATTTATTGAGAAAATAAAAAAAGTGATGATTAAAAAAAATAAACCTACCGAAGGATTTTTTACGTTGTAAATAAAGTTAAGTTAAATAATTGCTGCCGCGATTTGTGTCAAACATCCTAGTTGATTATAACATCGAATCATAGAAAGATAGTTTGATAATCAACACGTATATAATATAATGATGTCTTGCCTTAAGTCTTAAAGATACCTCGCTTTTGCAACCTTATTTTATTAACCGAAGATCTGCCAGCTACCTCGGGCAAAGAATTAGTTTAGCTATTCAAAGGGGGGAACGCTGCCAGTATTTTCGGAACCTTGCCTAAAGGGACTCCTTTTAATATAGTTTATAGTTTTAGGTTAATCTAAGGTTTATTTTAAGTTATATATATATATATTATTAACTAGTGTCATGAACTTCGAGATGATAGAAAAGGTACTTCTGCCTTTTTAGCGTTACGGATAATATCTTATTTGTTATTCAACAACAGAGTATTATGACTGATATTATACAAAGGTTAAATAAATCCGTTTTTTTTATGTCGTCTAATACTGTCGTCTTGCGCTTAAAATATCGGTGCTTATAGCTATAGATTTTGCAATGAAATTCGTTGAACGCGACGTCACTGTGTGACTTAGCCTTAACTGTTATTTATTGGAGTGTGCCTACTCTCAATAAATATTTCCCGTTGTGTTGCGTACGTATTTACTACTAAATATTAAACTTACGATGTCATTCTTATTTTTGATATTATAAGGCTTAAGAAGCCGTGATAGCCTTGTGGTTAGGGCGTCAGCCTCCTAATCAGTGGTCGACGGTTCGAATCCGGGCTCGCACCTCTACTTTTCGGAGTTAAGTGCATTTTAAAAAAAAAAATATCACATGCTTAAACGGTGAAGGAAAACATCTTGAGGAAACCTGCACGCCTGAGAGTTCTCCATAATGTTCTCAAAGGCGTGTAGTCTGCCAATCCGCACACGGCCAGCGTGGTGGACTATGGCCGAACGGCGAACCCTTCAAATACTGAGAGGAGACCCGTGCTCTGTAATGAGCCAGCAATGGGTTGGTCATGATGATGATGATGATGATGATGAAGAAGAATTTATCATCAAATCTGATTATGGGTAGGGTTGACATGGTTACCAGGTTTACAGATAACAAGTGACCGGGATAATATCTTTGGAATAAAAACGACGTGTTTGAGATTGTAATAACTATAACATATTATGAATCGGTACTTAATGTTTTAGTGTAATCAAATTTAATTACTTTTTGATTGACCAAATATTGTTTGGCAATCAATTTTAATTATACCGTGTTACGTTATAGCGTATAGTATGTCCAAATTTTCGTAATGCGGCCGCGAACTTAAGATGATATTACATTATTTTACAATAGTTAAAAGAGTTTAGCATTGATCGCATTTATTTCAATCTAGTGTTAACGATTATGTAAAATTATAACAAATTAGTCTTCTTTTTTTATAACTTTATTATCTTGACAATAAACAACTATGTATTTTGGAAATTAACTTAAATACTAATCAATTTGTCAAAAATCAATCGCGCTTGTACCGCGTCCTTCCAAAAACGCCGCCGCTTGTTCCCGCTCTTTTTCTCCTTCACTTACGTTCGAAAACCGAAGTTGTCTCTTCTTTAAAATGAGCACTCGTACGTCATTTGACATTTGAAATTGACAGTTTATATTCGTAATACAAATATTAATTTAATTGTACTATAATATGATCTCTAAAACTAGTCACATTTATTTTGCCGTACAATTTTAGCTATTCTATTTCTTTAGCAAGTGTATCAGAATCGGTTTACAAGCGTAGGAATAGTGTGAATGAGAAATTGTCTTAGCAAACACAACCATTAGCCCACAATTTCAACGAGAATTTTAATTATTTAAGGGTTTAATCATCAAGCTGTGATTCTGCGATAAAATCATGAGATTATATTTATTGAAACCATTCCGCATTAGAGTATCTCTCTATCTTTGTATAGGTATTTCTAAAATGACCTGAGTATTCGCCAGCTCTTTCTGTCACAGAGAAATGCGACACCTGTCACTAAAGAGTCTATTGGCTATTGTTGTGGACAAAGAGTCAATTTACTGGCCGCGCCGAACCCAAACCGAACACCTACCTACCTGCTTTTTGACTTATTGTTTGACGTTTCCAGTCCATAGCTAACTTGCAGTCTTGCAGGTTTTATCAATTGTATTTAAAAGTAGTATGTATTACTATATTTTAAACCTAAAGGTATGTTACTCTATGTCTGTCACGATAAAAGGGAAACATCGATCTTTTGATAAAAACCTAGGATGATTGTAAAGGGGATCGTGTGAAACTAAACTAGTTTTCGAAATCACAAATCCAGGCTAGGCTTTATATAGTCAATAAAATAAAACCTGTTTTTTTCCTCAGGGGAACCAAAATACCTCAGGGAGGCACTTACGTCGGGATGACGACTGTACTGTACGGTGTTACCTATAAAGTATTAACTACTTATTATTTATAATAAAAATTGTCAAACTTTTTAAATATTTGCCGTGTTTATTTGCTGCCAACTATTTAGGTACTTATAAAGTTACAAATTAGCTCTTTTACAACTGTCTGTGATGTTGAATAACGTTTTTACATATAAATATATATGTACCTACACGTTACTCGATTTCGAACTATTATATTCGAATTTATTTTTCAATCATGATAACCCAAGCGAATGGTAAATTTTAAAGATTAACAGCTCATATACTACCACTTCTGGAATATCAAAGCACTAGGCGTAATATTCAACGAGAATTTAATTTGCCCTAATCCGCGTAAAAAAACCAAATCTGCACGGGGCATTCTATAATTTCTTCAATCCTTACACACACCGTGCAGATCTTCCAATTTTTTTTCGGACTGTCTATTAGCTGTGCTAATAACCCTATTGGTTGCCACAGCGTAACCGGGCTGTTTGGCGAGCTTCGGAAAGAAGCTCTACCAGAAGAAATTTTGAGCCCTCAGGTTCGAAGAAACTAAGGGAACGTCGCCTGTGGGCACCTCCTGTGAGACCGACGTTTGGGATAACGTCCGTTTGGGGTCGGATGGTGAGGCTTCCAAAATGCTCTATCAACGTTTCGCTCCGACACCGGAGCAAGATGTTAAATTTACCATGTAAAATTACATATAATTGCTTGCTTAGGTCTTAGGATTATTGTTAATTGTACCTATACCATGGATCTCTATAAAGTAACTCAAACTTCTATTCAATATATAAAATTTTATGTCGTCGATAATCGTCGATCGTTTTATTATATATACGAACGTACGGAAAGCGTTACACTTTCTCTGTAACTAATATTCACTGGGACATAACGCGGTACCGTCAGGTAGGCATAGTTTAACGAACTTGTACGAGTCCTAAGAAGTTTGATAGGAATATCAATTTAAATTAACTGACTAACTGGCTGAATTCAGTCCAATACAGCTATAACATATATGTGCTATAAAAAATTATATTTGAAAATTCATCCCATAATATGTTAAGATAGACTTTAGAAATGTTTGTAAAGTTAGAAACACAAGAACTTAATGTAAGCAAAGCTACTAGCAAAAGCTAGCATTTTATATAATAACAACAACAGAAAGTGAAATCAAAAAATACTGATTGTATTGATCTGTTATTTTCATTTTATTGTTGGTTTTAAAATGAAATCCAATTTATTTTGTAACGTTCGATGGGTATTCTTTTGCAACATTATTAAATATTTGTTTCAATGAAATATAACATAATTTAATAATTTTAAATGTAGCTAAAGTAGTTACCTACATGAACATGGAATAACTTAGTCTTCTGACCTTCATTAATTTTAGGGCATAGAAATATAAATAACCAAAGATATTGATTTATCACCAAGTAAAGCTATAATAACTAGGTAAGTATTTTTTTTTTATACCAAAGATTATTACTCACAAATCTCAATTATAAGGTAAAAATTTTCATATTAATGTCAATTACGTCACATTGTATGCAAATGCATTGTAGGCCTATTTCTTTAGTAAAAATATCGCGAAAATAAATGGATTGGCAAAAAAAAAACATGAATAATATCAGAAAAATAAAAAAAGTTATCATTGTGGTTACATTAAAATATAATAGTAAATAACTTTTTACGAAGTGTTGATTTAAATAGATAGACAAGTATTAGGTACTATATACCCCCCTATATATAGCTACATTGTTGAGATAACAGCGAGGGTAACTGTCTACTTATTGTTTATTTATATTATACATACTGAGTGACAAAAGAATATTAAAGTGCTGGGTTGGTACATACCTATTTTCTTGTAAAAATCAAGGTATGTTTACTTTTTCGTTAATCTTGTCCCACTTTAAATGAAACTTAAGTAAGTCGACTTTGAAACGGTCGAAAGATCGCGATTCGTTAAGGCCATTTACATGAAAACGATTGCAAAGTGTGGAATAATATCTGAACGATAAATATGAAAACAATTTTCACGGTGCCACATGTATTAGGGAAATGTGCAAAACGTATAACAATAAAATTCAACCGTGAAATAAGCTATATTACGAAGTACCTACCTACCTTAGCTATCATGGGTTATTTATGTAGAGAATGTAGAGAACTAATTAGAGGTTTGTTATTACAGTCTATGTAATTAAGTGAACTAAGTATTAAGCAGCAGGTATTGAAATATTATAATGGATTTTTGATAAAGTATGTTGGTACCGAAAAATTTCGTTTCTTAAGATATATTAGTAATTAGGTTGGTAGTAATATGAAATTTAATTAGTTAATTTATCCAATACTGTCTAACAGTAACTTCTTATAACATACGTAAATATGTTTTTAGAAACAAATTTAAATTAAGTTATATTAATTTAAAAGGACTTTAAATTCACCGCAACAAAATTACTTCTTCAGATAGCCAGAACTCAAATAGATATTTTTATTCGAAACATATATATTTTAACTTATAATATTAAATTAAAATAAATCTAATTATATTATTTAATATAATCGACGAATATAAAATAATATAGAGAATTTTATTTATATATTGATAGGGTAATAACGCTCCCACAAAAATAATGTTTCGCATTGTGAAATTATCGTCGAAAAATTAGTAATTGCCGAAAAAAATACCTAACGAGTGCGGCAAAATAGCAACGGCCTTACTGGTGTGATGTTTCAAAAATTTTGTAACGATTTATAATAATATCGTTAACAATTTCATCGTAATATTACGTAGTTGGCCATTCTCCGTGAAAGTACTTGCGAGTACGCCGGACGTACGAGCGTGTTGAAATTGGGTACCCGCAAATGAAACCGCACGTCGCAATAGGTCGCTGCATTAGTTAAGTTTAAAAAAAAAAAAGAAAATAATACTAAAAATACCTTGACAGGTAGTCCGTGGAGCACTTCACGTAATGTATCCTTCTAATCCTTTACACACACATAAACTGCACAGACACGGAAAAGCTATCACCTCAACACTGAAATGGTAAACATATTTTGTATTTAAAAGAGAGTTGCGCGTGCGCAGCGTCACCCGCGGTAGAGCACGAAGTGTGCGCGACGTTCTCTGCCCCACTCGGACCGCGCTGTTGAAACCTTTGATAAAGACCACCTCCACTTGTCGCTTCCCGTCGAGACCCTAATCCTACGAACTTTTTGTCACCAATGTCGAGCAGGAATCTACTTTATCACGGCATGACTTTTATTGCCGTTACGTAGCGTAGGTAAACCAGTTTCGGGCTTTGATAATATCGTCCCGTCAACATGAGTCTCGATACCAAAGGCAGCATTACAATTGATGTGGAATTGAAGATGCATTAACACACGAGCGGTAACATTGAAATAGATTTTCTATTTTCGCGGTCGACGCAACTGTTTCGCGAGCGTTTCCATTTGAAGATGTTTCAATGTAGAATATTATGCGTACACGTGTATAAAACACGTGCCGGTACTGGCAATGGGACAGACAGATGATTTCGCTAACAAAAGGCCCTCGAAACTGCGAGCGTGATTGAGATTGTATCGGTAACCCGATATACTTTGGTTGTTCTAGATTTCCTCTCAACTAAGCGGGTGGTAAATCTATAGACATTTTTTTTCCATATATTTTTTTGGTAATACAAAATTTAAAATTCCCCCTTTTCAAGTTCCTTTATGACTACATTGTATAAGCGTTTTGTTTTAATTTAAGTATGTGGTTTTTCTATACGCGATTCGAACGGGTGATTTTATGTGGAAGAATGAGCAAGGAACTGAGTAGGTAAAAACTGTTTTTTACCTTTGCGTTAACAATGAATCAAAGTATTAAAATCTAAATCGAAACCACCTTGCCAGACTGAACCTGATAGATGGTTTCGTTTATTCGTTTAAATAAAATCGAAATAATTTGAATTACATTTATTAATAAATATTTTTATTTGCTTTACACTGAACGGGAATTATAATATAACAATAATAAAAGTCATAATAATATACTTAATATAAAACATTAAAAAAAAATTGGCTGAACATAAATTAAAAATATAAAAAGAACTTATTAACTTAGATTAGATTAACAATAATGACTAATTTTATAGTCTATCATTTATCAATTTTAAATTAATTAAAGTTATTTAGCAGAATGCAAATAGGTAATTTTATAACTTCAAATCTCATATTTATAATATAACTAGACTAAACCTAATAGCTGTGATAGCCTAGTGGTAAGGGCGCCGGGCTCTAAATGTGAGGTCGAGGGTTCGATCCCGGGCACGCACCTTTAACTTTTCGGAGTTATGTGCGTTTTTAAGCAATTAAAATATCACTTGCTTCAACGGTGAAGGAAAATATCGTGAGGAACCCTGTATGCCTGAGAGTTCTCCATAATTTTCTCAAAGGCGTGTGGAGTCTGCCAATCCGCACATGGCCAGCGTGGTGGACTATGGCTAAACCCTTCTCATATTGAGAGGAGACCCATGCTCTGTAGTGAGCCGGCAAGGGGTTGATCACGATGATGATGAAATCTGCTTCGTCACATTTATAAAAATGTAATATGTATTTAGGGAGGCACAAACACATCAATGTTCATTAGAAACACAATATAAATTGATGACTCATAAAATCATTTCACTTCCGCAATATTAGCAATGTAATGATAATGACTTTAAAAACTGTATGTCCGGATATGCAAAGGACAAAAACTAAGCGTAACAAAATCTTTAGAAATTGGATTAACGATCGCGTTCCTAATAAATACCCTGGGGTTCAAGAAAAAAGCCGATATTTTTCTCCAGTCTTAAAAAAATCACAAAACTCAGAAACACGTCACTTTTCAATAAACATCTGTTCAGAGAAAACTTAAAATAAACAACCAAATTACGTCTTATAAACATTAACATAAATAAAAAAATATAAAAATAACTTATTAACTTAGATTAGATTAACAATAATGAAAAATTTTATAGTCTGTCATTTATCAATTTTAAATTAATAAAAGCATATTACACTCTCTCGTACTCACACTGGTTTATATACATAAAATCTTTTTACATATACATTTTTGTAACTCGGGTCAGGTTTAGCCAGGAGGCCTAAGCTACCTCATAGAAGAACATTACTCGGACGAGAAATAAAACTCGTTATATTTTACAAAAAAAATCTATCATTTAGTAAAAAATACTTACTAAAAGCGAAAACAATGTGCACATAATTACGTACTGTAAAAGTATGTAATAAAATGGAGTATAGCAACTAGAGGGTTTTAAAAAATATTGATTCGCTCGCGTCGCTTCATAGTTGGCTGACAAATATGAAACATCATTGCATTATAATCATTATATTATTATAGACTATGAATACTGGTGGTTAGGTATGTTTAAATTACCTATTACAGTTTTGATAGTCAAAATAACATTATTTGATGAAATATTCTTTACCTACAACTAGATAACGATATTGGATTATATAAACGATAAAAAAGCTAGGGTGTGAATTGCTCTATCTCCATAGGTACTAAAATTAAATATTGATTACGAGGGATGGTGATAACTAAAAAACCTGGCTAAGTTTATTGTTGGCTTCTTAGACCTGGGCGTGAGACCTCTTAGTTTTAGTATTAAGTTAGCGAGAGTAGTTATCACCATTACTTCACGAATAGAAATAATGAAATGATAGAATTCAGAGATGCTCGTAAATAGGTTTATATGAATAATGCTATTTTTGTGTTGATTTGAACGTTTAATATATATGTATATCCTGTAGTTTTATGTTTACATACGTAGTAATCACAACGATGAGATCGTAATATACTGTAAATAAATTTGTATGTGTATCTACGTATTGATCCCGTCCTTTAAAGACCAATTTGAATATTTAGAATTTGAATTAAAGTTTTCAAATCTAACAAAGTCATGTTGTTTCATATATTCAATACAAAAAATATTGAGTTACTGCATTTATGGAGCTAAATGAGCCAAGTAGGTAGCAGCTACTATAGGTAGATACGATAAATATTGATGTCAATCAAATTTTTTACTGTGTCCGGTTTATTAAAATTGAAAATTAGTAAACGCTGTATGGTAAAGGTAATATAGGTACATAGATAAATGAGACATTTTGCAATTGATTGAGTTGTTCTGGATATTTTTTTTACTCTTAGTGTTTGTAATGATCTATTTATAATATGAACTGTATATAAAATAACTTTGTATAGCGATCGGACTTAAGGTAATGCGCGTCAATACAAGTAAAATAATTAAAAAAACACCAAGGAAGTTTATGCAGGATTATAGTTTTTTGTTTCTACCTAATTAACTTATTATTATTCAATCGATAGCGACTGTCTTAAAATATTATATAGATTGTAAATTGATTTATTATTTCATTAATTAGCTTTCAAAAACCAAGGCCTTTAATTTTTTTTCTTAATACAAGCAAAAGTTAGGTTTTTTTTTTTTTGCAATGGTTGGCAGTTCTCCCACTGAAAGCTATAAGCTATTTATCATACTATGACTAGGGTCGATAGCCAAATGACTGATGTATTTTTATTGAACATAATTAACCAGTGCGCTTCCAAATTAGTTACATATTAATGGCTGTCAAAAAATAACAAGAATTATTAGTATGTATGTTTAAATATGTATGTGTTGCGATTTCCTGCCTTAATATTTCTGTCGGCTTCTTTCAAAAAGGTGGCCTGGAAGAGGTCGCTTTTAGTGATAAAGTTTCTGCTTTTTTTTTCTTTCCTCTTTTCTTTTGTTTCAATGTGCAATAAAGTTGTTTAAATAAATAAATAAATAAAGATATCAGTTTACGGCCGATGTTCAAAAATAATACTGGATTCAGTATCTTCAGATCATCATCATGATCAACCCATTGCCGGCTCACTACAGAGCAAGGATCGCCTCCCAATATGAGAAGGGGTTGGCCATAGTCCACCAGTCCATAGTCACGCTGGCCATGTGCTGATAGGCAGATTTTACACGCCGTTGAGAACATTATGGAGAACTCTCAGGCGTGCAGGTTTCCTCACAATGTTTTCCTTCACCGTTGAAGAAAGTGATATTTTAATTGTTGAAAAACGCACATAACTCCAAAAAGTTAGAGGGTTCGAACCTCCGACCTCTGATTAGGAGGCGGACGCCCTAATCAATGGGCTATCATATCTTCAGATAGCAGATTGAATTTATTAGTTCTGGCCTTTTCCTACACTTCCCTGTTGATAAGGATGGTGCTACAAAATTCTAAAATACTAGAGTTTTTCTACTAGATTCTACTAGATATTTTCTTTGTTTAGTTACCACCCGATGGTAAATTTGAAATTGAACGTCACCGTCATAGTGAAGCAAACCTAATTTTCTTTGTTTTATTACTATAAAAGCAACTTAAGCAAGTAACAAGATAAGGTAGTCTTTACATTGCTTGTATGTAGTTATAGTCTCGAAACTCTCTGATCCAATTTATTAATGACGTTACAAACTTACAAGGTAAGCCGGTCCAATATGGGCTTGCCAGTTTTAGCTCTTGAGTACAAAATATACCAGCTGTTGTTATATACAAAGTCTTGAAAGGTGTAGTTATAAAGATAAACAAAATATGTAATACAAACCTGACAATAACACATTTCAAACGTTCTTTGTAGAGGTCACTTAAAATGGATATAATATTATAAACATACGTGGAGAACTCATAGAAAATATTATGAATCGCCTAATTTGGGTTAGCGCAGTAAAAGCGGTAAAAATTCTCTTATTCTCTGCTAAACCCTACTAATAAACACTGTGACGAAATATTTTAACGCAGATAAGCGAGCGACTGAAATTTTTAATTTAAGTTATAGGCGGTAAAACTTCAGTTTACAAGAAAAGGTAATTTTATGAAAGGCCTTTCATAAAATTGGATATAAAAAGTATACATAACCTATCGGAAAACGCTACGTAAAATCCATAGAAGATTTGTTGCGTGAGTTTTCTCTAATATAGGTCAAGGAAAAGCGACGTGCACTTGTAACTACAAGAAGATCAGATAATATCTGTATGACATACGCCAATAAAAATTCTTCACATTCGCAGGACCGGGGCATCCTAATTTACTATTGCGAATGCTAATAAAACGTGATCTTATGTTTACTGAAATTGCCCGGATACATGACCGTGGTCCTTGTCTCGTTAGGTGTAGCCAGCACATAATGGGTGAATTACATCTCATATATTTCGGCATGCGAGGTTACTCCCACATCAGAATAGAATAATGAACATCACAGAATAAATTTCATGTAGCACTGAACAAATCTGTGCAAATATTCATATGCTTTGGAGGCATGTGCGTTTTTAATTTTAGTAGTGAATGTCACAAACATCGTGGTATTACCTGCATGCCTAAGAGTACTTCTTTATTTTCTCGAAGGCGTTCACACGCCGTAGAAAATAAAGTCTATCAATCCGCACATGGCCAATGTGATGGACCCTGGTCAAAGCTATTCTCATGCTGAGACAGGACCCGCGAACTTTAGTGGGGCTGTGATGGGTTGATAATGATGAAGTTAAAGTATCAACTTGATACGTTTTATTGATTTCCGAAACCCGACCTATCGAAGTACTTCCTAATTCAGTCATGTGGAGCACATTAAGTTGGAATTCATGTATGTTGCCTGAATTGGTTTTCGATAACAATAATAACAATCCTTAAGTATTTTATTGTCTTCGTGTGAATTTCCATGATAAAGAAGTAGAATAATTACCAGGGAAAATAAACGGTTTTTTATTTTTATTGTATTACACGTGTTCTCTATTAGCGAACTGACAGCACTGGAGCAATGTTGAACGCTGTGATCATATATGCGAGAAGTCCCGGGTTCGATGCCCGGTGGGGAAAATCTAGTAATTTATCATTTCTGAATTTTCTCTGGTCTGGTCTGGTGACTTCGGCCGTGGCTAGCCATCCTACATACAAAGACAAACTGCCAAGTGATTAAAAGTTCTGGCACTATGTCGCATAGAAACGAATGAGGAGTATAGTTTTACCATACCATTAACAGGTTATACCATCGTTAGCTGCATCACCACTTACCGTCCGGTCAATTGCTGTCAAGGGCTCACTTGTAGAAGAATTAAAAAAGGTAAAGGTATTCCTAGGAAGTGGTTACCCTCAGGTGAAGTGGCCATAAAACAGTATATTATTCCTTGAGGTGTGGAGGAAGGGTACCTACATTGCTTATTTTAGGCCCGTATTCATAAATTGACATCGAGCTAAGCAAAGAATTTCCAAATCGGTCTTCAACAACGAGTTACTGTTGAGAACCTGATCTTTAGCTCTTGTAGCATTAATAATACGGGTCATATATACTCATATATGCCAAGTAGGTCAACCACCCATCCAGCGTTCTAGGTTATGAAATAATTTGTACTAGTACAACTTTCCCATAACTCCCTCAATTTTATAATCTAACTAGCTGACGCCCGCGACTTCGTCCGCGTGGAATAAGTTTTAAAAATTCAGACAGAATAAGTTGTAAAAAACCAATATACAAACACACTTTCGCATTTATAATATTACTATTCGGACTTTTACAAATTATTTTCTTAGCGATGTCTACGGCTCTACGGTCTAACTTCCAAATTCCTTTTCATTATTTATGTTTCTACTTTCAAGGTGTGATTTTGCAAAACAGCTTATACCTACATGTATTATTACTGAAAAGTAATGCTCTAATTGTCGATTTTGATTTCTCTAATTCCAAAAACGCAAAACTTTCCTACCAACCCCTCACCTCTCTCACTCCTTTTGGGGTGGATTTTTTAAATGTTTTTATTATTTAAAACAAATAACCTAAATGTCAATTTTCATGTCCCTAACTTCGAAATCTTAGAATCTCCATGAAAACTTCCAACCCTCATTTTACCCTCTTTGGGGTAGATTTTCGTAACATTGATTGATACAGATCTTTATTATTTATAATTAACAATTTAGGTGCCAACTTTCATGTCTTTAACTTCAAAAATATAGGACTTTCACTTCCAACCCCTGTTCTACCCCTTAGGGGTGGATTTTTGTAATATTGCGTATACAGGTTTTTATTATTTAAAACAAATTACCTAAATGCCAATTTTCATGTCCCTAACTTCGAAAACTTAGAATCCTCATGAAAACTTCCTACCCCCATTTCACCCCCCTCGGAGTAGATTTTCGCATTGTTGATCATACAGATCTTTATTATTTATAATTAACAACTTAGTTGCCAACTTTCATGTCTCTAACTTCAAAAATATAGGACTTTCATACAAACTTCCAACCCCCATTTCTACCCATTAGGGGTGGATTTTTGTAATATTGAGTGTACATGTTTTTATTATTTAAAACAAATTACCTAAATGCCCATTTTCATGTCCCTAACTTCGAAAACATAGAATCCTCATGAAAACTTCCAACCCCCATTTCATCCCCGGTTGGGTAGATTTTGGTAACATTGATTATACTGATCTTTATTATTTGTAATTAAAAATTTAGTTGCCAATTTTCATGTCTCTAACTTCAAAAATATAGGACTTTCATACAAATTTCCAACCCCCATTTCAACCCCTTAGGGGTGGATTTTCTCAAAACCGTTTCTTAGCTGACCTCTACTTCATAAAAGGAATCTACCTTCCAAATTTCAAGTTCGTATATTTTATAGTTTCTGAGATATCGTGATCATCAGTCAGTCAGTCAGTCAGTGGTATTTCGCTTTTATATATATAGATATAAAATCTAAGTAGGTAGGCATTAGTCACTTCGGGTTTTTCATAAAGTTGGTCGAATAATTAAGTATGAAGTAATCGTTTACTAAGCCATCTCGAGAAAGATTAAATTATTATGATTGCGGATGTTGGAGCTTCTGTGTAATATCTACTCGACTATCTCGAAACTCTCTACATACTTTTATTTAAGGTCACGTCACGGATAAAACCACAGTGTAGCCGCATATGAAACAACAATAAACAACTTGAAAACAAGAAATATGAATGCTGGAACTCCTAAAAACAATAAAAAAAGAAATACACCTAGAAATCAAGCGTAGCCAGTACTTTGTTTTTCTTTTTAAACTTTGAAAGCTTTCTAAGCGAAGCTGTATGAGATAGAAGATACGACGCTTTACCTCTACAAAACAATACAATATGAATACAAATGGCAACTGCAACTCCTTTCTGCTCCATTTTGAACCTAGTAGATCTATGATCGTTACATTTTCCTACACGACGTCGACATTTTAAAATCTCTGAACTGGGAACCCTAATTTCCTAATAACCTTTCGTGATATATATCTCTTTACATTACCACTTTTTAGCAGCTACGACCTTTTCTTAGGATCTTTTCAAGAGACTTGATCAAATAAGGTACTCGAGGCATAGACAACTACTATTGCTAAGCGAATATGAGCTCTCTTAACCATCGACCAAGTTTCGGCGTCGTCAGCATCACTCCCTCTCCCAATGCTTGCTTTGCATTCTAGCACTTGTCAATTCTTCCATTCTATCGAGGTCAAAGTTTCTAACTGTTAATAGGGGAGTATTAACATAAATGACCTATTGAGAAACTGCAGAAATTATTGGTTACTGGAGTTTTATATCGAGAAGATATTATAGCATAAGAATACCGTAATTGTGTGATGCTATCCAATATACAAAATAAAAAATCGCATTTCAAGATAAACTAAGTAAACTCTTCGGTGACCATTGCTGCAGTGACCTTGACATTTAGCACAGCCTATAATATAGCCATTTGGTGGTTTACCATTTTATGTGTTAGCGTTTAGTTGCCATAAATTATTATTGTTATTGTAAATTGGACATATTGTACCTGCATTTGTAACACAAGCGTATTAATGCTAGTGGTCACACAACCACATCTCTTTTGACGAGCTGCGGTTCGAACTGTTGTAAATTATACTAATTTGAACCTAACCTGTCATCGTGTACTTACTGATATCTTTATGGGCTGTTTTTTAAGCGATGTTTTAAATTTTTTCTTTTTTATCTGACATGAAAGTTGAAAGTTAGTGAAAAACAAAATCTGCAAGCTTTTTTATTATTTAATTATATTGATGGTAAGTGATGATGCAGTCTAAGATGGTAGCGGGCTAACCTGTTAGGGGTATGGTAAGCCCATACTTCTAATTGGTTTCTACGCGACATCGTGCCGGAACGCTAAATCGCTTGGCGACACATCTTTGTCGGTAGGGTGATATCTAGCTAGGGCCGAAGCCTCCCACCAGAATAGATTCGAGCCGGGAATCGAACCCAGGATCCCCAAATACATAATGCGACAGCGTGCGCGCTGTGCCACGGAGGTCGCCAAAACTTGAAGATGTTGTGATAATACCCGGATTAATTGTTAATACCCGGGTCAGATGGCTTAAAATTCGTCCCGAGGCACCGGGGTTGACAACGACAATTTCCTAATACGTAGATCGACGAGGCAGAGTTGTTTACCAAATATTGCTGTCTGAATTGCAGTGAATAAATAAAGAATTCTCCAGAAGCCCAGTGCAGTGACGTGCACGGCTCAGGCGCATGCGCCTAGTGAAAGTGTTGAGGAAAATGACGCCGGTTGGCACGACACGTTCTTGTTTGGTCTAGTAAAATCTGAGCGCCGGCTTTCCCTGTTCAAACTATTAGATTGTTATTATTTATCCTATACATATTATAATTGTGAAAGTGTGGATGTATGGATGTTTGTTACTCAATCATGGAAAAACGGCTGAATGGATTTGTATGAAATTTGGCATACATGTAGCCTTTGACATGGAAAAGAACATAGGCTACCTTTAATCTCGGTTTCCCGAGGAAAAATTGAAAATTGTTTACGAGTTCAGCGAGCAGAAATTTGATATGCATGTCATCTAAGCTATGGAAAAGGACATTGTATTTTCTGTACCGATATCTTATTAACCATTAACTTGTAAAGCGGATTTAACTATAATCAAGATCAAACATTTACGATGCACGTGTAGGCCAAATGATTTTGGCATTGATTCTATATCAATACAAATTAAAAAATATACTTTCTGTTGATAATTTCAAATTAATATGATCCAATGTGACTCATATATAATCATTGGAATGATAGCAAAACCCAGAGACACGTTTCACAATATTTTACCCACCTAATAATCCGAGCATAACTTCAAACATTTAAAGCTATCAATATAGCTTTAAATGTTTGAAGATTTAGATTTATAGATAGGATATATATATATTTATTATTATAAAGGGTTTTCCAATAAGAGGTGTTATTTTGATATTCAAAGAAAAATGCCATTTTTTATTATAAATCATCAGATGTTTATTTCATTACAAAGAGGAAGGTATGCCGTTAATAGTGGAAAATAACATCAGGCAAATGACCACCACGGCCACGCTTACAGGACAAAATCCTTTTCATGAAATTTTCCATAACTAAATCGCAAAGTGGCTGCTCTATGTCCTCGATAGCCTCACGAATTCCATCTTTGAGGTCTTGAATCGATACTGGGCTGTTGGCGTAGACCTTCTCCTTCACGTGGCCCCAAAGAAAGAAGTCGCAAGGTGTTAAATCACAAGATCTCGGTGGCCAATTGTGATCACCTCTTCGAGAGATAACACGGTCCGGAAACTTTTCCCTTAAAAGATCAATGGTTTCGTTGCTTGTGTGGCACGTAGCACCGTCTTGTTGAAAGTGAACGTTGTCCAGATCAATACCATCCAATTCCGGCCATAAAAAATCGTTAATCATCTCTTGATAGCGCAATCCATTCACCGTAACTGTTGCGCCAGCCTCATTTTCGAAAAAGTAAGGTCCAATGACTCCGCCGGACCATAAACCGCACCAAACAGTCACACGTTGAGGATAAAGAGGCTTTTCAACAACCAGCCCAGTATCGATTCAAGACCTCAAAGATGGAATTCGTGAGGCTATCGAGTACATAGAGCAGCCACTTTGCGATTTAGTTATGGAAAATTTCATGAAAAGGATTTTGTCCTGTAAGCGTGGCCGTGGTGGTCATTTGCCTGATGTTATTTTCCACTATTAACGGCATACCTTCCTCTTTGTAATGAAATAAACATCTGATGATTTATAATAAAAAATGGCATTTTTCTTTGAATATCAAAATAACACCTCTTATTGGAAAACCCTCTAAATATATATATATTTGTAAATTAAATTTGTAAATTGTTATAATAAAAAATAAATAATATGTATATATATATTTAATAGAAGCGGTGATAGCCCAGTGGTTAGGGCGTCAGCCTCATAATCAGAGGTCGGCGGTTCGAATCCCGGCACGCACCTCTAATTTTTCGGAGTTATGTGCATTTTTAAACAATTAAAATATCACTTGTTTCAACGGTGAAGGAAAACAGCGTGAGGAAACCTGCACGCCTGAGAGTTCTCCATAATGTTCTCAAAGGCGTGTGAAGTCTGCCAATCCGCACATGGCCAGCGTGGTGGACTATGGCCAAAACCTTCTCATATCGAGAGGAGACCCATGCTCTGTAGTGAGCCGGTAATAGGTTGTTCATGATAATGATGATGATATATTTTAATAGTTATAATTATAACCATTTCGGAAAATGAAACAATAAAGAAACTGAGTAATCTGTGCCCACGTAGTCGAAAAGCTAGCACAGAGTTAATTACCCAACAACACTGCTAATATACTGTTTGAGAGATTATTTACAAGTTGGCTTAGTGCAACACAAATGATGCCAAATTCAAAAGAGTGCAGACACGTGGATTGAAACTTTGTTGCCATTTTATTTGGTTAGATATATGTTAACGTACCGTTGTCGATAACTACAAATAGCATACATATTACAGTCTACTACTTACTAGAATACTCCTCGAATTCTACGGCGAGCACAACTTAAAACTTCCTCTTAAAAACGGAGGTTGAAAGAATCACTTATTAATAAAATAATATTATTTAAAAAATATATAAACACGTAGGTATATAATACGTATCATAATAAAATTAAGTAAAGTTAAGGTAATGTAACAAGTCAGAATTCGCATTAGCAAATTTACGACCAATCACAAGACACGCTGCTTAGGGCAATTCCTGTGATTGGTCGCAAGTAGAAAGCTACTAATAAAAGTTGTTTTATATAGTTTGACATCGGTTTATCTTCTTTTGAATGTAAAATACGTCAACAAAGAAAAAAATATCTCGTATGAGGTCTGGTGAAGGGCTTCGGATACCAGCCAACCGATAAAAGGAGTACCGCTAAGCGATTTAGCGTTCAATTACGATGCTTCGGCATTGAAACCCATTAGGGATATGGATCGGTATTCTGCCATGCTCCAAACAATGACATAGCCTGCTACAATTTTAGTCTTCATCATTGCTTACCACTGAGCAGGTGAGATTGTATGTAGAGGTGGGAAAAAAGCTATGAGTTAGGTCTTATCATAACCATTAAGTTTTAATAGTTTGTGTTTATTATGCAATTACAATTTTAGACTTAAAGGGTCACCCGAGAATAATCAAAGTTAAAATATTTTGCCGTCGTAAATATATTGTATACTAGCTGACGTCCGCGACTTCGTCTGCGTTGAGTTAGTGTGTTTGTTTGTCTTTCAATCACAAATCCATAGATTACTAACACGAATTACTTGAAATAATTACAGGATAAACATTAAAGTATCTCCTTTCTACAAAAACAAGAATGAGTGAAATCGGATATTGATTCGTTTGTGGGAGAAGTTGTGGGAGGCGCCCGGGACGTGATGGCACAGGCGGTGGCATGCGCGTGAGTTGCGCGCGGTACTGGACAGTACTTGGACATTGCAACATTACTTTATTTTTTTAAAATAAAAGTAGCCTAAGTTATCGCTTATTACATCAGCTACCTGCCAATAAAAGTCCCGTAAAAATCGGTCCAGCCATTTCAGAGATTAGCCGGAATAAACAGACAGACAGACAAAAATTGTAAAAAAAATATTTTGGTGTATGTACCGTATACATATTCGTATACATGTAGTAAAAAAACGGTTTTTTCAATACTACAAACAGACACTTTTATTTATTTGTATAGATTTCTTTTTAATGGTTATTTACCATACCTGAACTTTGTTGCGTTTATTATTGAGGTAAAAGTGACACTAAAGTGCTAACTACCGTGTTCAACTATTACGCTCCTTAATGTATTATTAACGGTAATAAGGCATTGTTAACTAAGTAAGCTGTAAAGTTTTATAGTTAAGTAACGTTACATTCACCTAAATTTGTGGTAAATGTTCGATATCAATGCATGCATATACGCCTAAAATGAGATTAGTATGATAATTGTTTTCTATGATCTTAATTATAATTGTAAGTCGTTGCCCTTCGCACGTGGCTTAGGGTTTGCCAAATATATACTTATTCACACGTTCGTATATTCCGTGTAGTGTTGATATATTTTTTATTATCAAAAATATATCTACTTACGTATGTAAGTACTTGTTTAAATCACAATATAACTATAAATAACATCCTGATGAATGATGCTCATAATATAAAGCATAGGTAGTATTCGTCAGGCGCATGAAATATGCATTTCATATACCTTATATGTGTGTGTGTGTGTGTGTGTGTGTGTGTGTGTGTGTGTGTGTGTGTGTGTGTGTGTGTGTGTGTGTCTGTGTATATATTAATATGTATGTAAAATTTGATATGGTTTGACCTTAAGTTTCTGTTTATTATCACTTCTGTATTACTTTTGCACACACTGTTGTAACTGTATATGTATTATTGTATATGTTTTATTATATTAAAAGTTAGCCCTTGCCGGCAATCTCACCTGGTGATAAGTGATGCATAAGATGATGACGATGTCTAAGATTGTAGCGGGCTAACCTGTTAGGGGTATGATAGTCGTAAACCCATACTTGTCTCTCAAAACGAGGACTTGTACAACGAGAATCTAAAGATATAACATATCTTCATAATATAGTGTTGGCTTGTTAAGAATCTATACGTCAATCTCAAACATATATTGCATATTTTCTAGATGTGATTGCCTTATGTATAGAAAGAAGTATGTAGTGTTACTAAATATGATTGATATATTTAAGATTTGTCAATCATCATAATCAACCCATTGCCGGCTCACTACAGAGCATGGGTGTCCTCTCAATGTGATCTCAAGATTTTGGCCATAGTCCACCACGCTGGCCATGTGTGGATTGGCAGACTTCACAGGCCTTTGAGAACATTATGGATAACTCTCAGGAATGAAGATTTTTTCGTGATATTTTCCTTCAACGTTGAAGCAAGTGATATTTTAATTGCTTAAAAACGCACATAACTCCCGAAAAGTTTGAGGTGCTTGCCCGGGTTTGAACCCCCGACCTCTAATTAGGAGGCGGGCGTCCTAACCACTAAGTTATCACAGATTAGTCAGTCAGTTTAATTAAATAAAAAAAATTGAAAAAACAAAGCATTATTTCATATTACTTTTAAGTAAACTATACTTTTTAAATTGTTAAAACATCAGTAGGTCAGTTTGACTTCCTGAGGTTCTGACGAAATTTCGTCAGTAGTTATAACGAATAGGTACTTCTTGGTTCAAATTTTTTTAATCAGTCAGAAAGAACAGGAAGTCTTCGTCGAGCTACGAAGTCTGTTCTTGTGTCGTGTTGTATGTTCTCTGGTGGCTATTAGAGTTCTAGGGACAATAAAGTTAATATAAGAAAGTGAGTAATTCTATCAATTAAGAACATAGACAAAAGGACTAAACTTACAGGTTATCGTTATGAAAGTGTCTGCATGTAATTTTGGCGCATATATTTGGGATAAAAAGGAACGTCGACCCAAAAACAATCTTCATGCACACAATCAAGTAAATTTTATTTTATTTGTCACCGAAATCGACATTCTTTGTACACCTGCTATTAAATTCATAAAGAAGATGATTGTGCTAAAATGTCCACAATGTAACTTGGGCAACGAGGACTTGGACCGGAACTAATTGCTCAGGTAAATGGGTGAATGCATGACCCAGAAGATTTACACAGTTTCCTCACGCTCTGCTCCTTTTGCCTTACCCGTGACAAATTACACTTGTTGCGCAATTCTCTTGAACTTTTGCGATGATAATGGAGTTTTGATAAATCCCTTAGTTTATGGCTCGGATAAAGGAAACGGTTCAAGTTAACCGTTTCCTTCATCAGAGTAGAGTAGAGTATGTAAACAGCTAACAAAAATATATTCTATTCATTTCAATGCTATTTTATATATTTTAATATTGGCGAGCCCAGCTAAGTTAATATATGAAATCGGTAGCCATATGTATTATACAAAGTGTAATCAGTGACATAATAGAAAAAAAATTGCGCTTTTTTTAATTTAACTAGCTAGGCAGTCATATACATTTATTATCAGGAGCTTAAAGTAATGAGATTTATCCTGCAATATCTTGCAGAATTCCGTCCACCTGCAGCACTAGGTAGAAAGTTCAGAACACCGCAGGGTTTACTGTTAAATTATACTGATCAACTATGAGAGGCTCGTTATTCAAATTCAAATAATCTTTATTCAA
This sequence comes from Lasiommata megera, assembly GCA_928268935.1. NCBI lineage: Eukaryota > Metazoa > Arthropoda > Insecta > Lepidoptera > Nymphalidae > Lasiommata > Lasiommata megera. The sequence continues at coordinate 6,676,535 of OV743312.1, forward strand.
ATAGTCCTTTAAAAGACACTTATGGCGCGTCAATATATTACATAGTAGTGATTTGATGGTGATAACTACATTCGTAAACTTAAAACTAAAGCTATGAGGGTTCAAAACACGCCCCGATCTAAGAAGATGCACACAACAAACTTAGCCAGGTAAATTTTCTTTTGATTTCACCATCTCACATGCCACTTAAAATTATTTTTTTTTTTTTTTCGGACTGTCTATTACAAACCCTATTGGTTGCCACAGCGTAACCGGGCTGTGAAAATATATTATATATATTAACAGCTACCTTATTAGAGCACTATTTCATACCTATGCTTGTTTATCACTTACATATTCCTTTACACTATTCTAGGACTTTTCTACAAGCTTACTTTTTTTATAAACTTTGAACTTATTTGGGATAATATAGTATTCATATATAACTGCTTCATTTCAATACATTCTGATTGTAAACCACCTACTCTGCCTATCTATTGTTGATTGCTTCTAAGGACTTATCCACACGAAGCAATTTATACGCGCGTGTTTAATGTACGCGTCGTAGCGCAAGCGCAATAGCAGATGACATTTGCTATAATATAAACGTTTGGTGTGTCTTATATACTGAGAACGGTATTTGTGTCGATGATGCTACGCGATAATATTGCGAGGAGGAGGAGATGTCATATTATACAGATCTCCCGGTTGTCGGCGGAATATAGCAAATTATACTTGCTGTTTATTGTTTATCATGGACTTCCGCAAAGTAAAGTAAGTGTTGAAAACCGGTTAAGCGTTCCGGCATAAAACAGTGGGTGGCTCCGAGATCTGAGTACCATACTCCTAACAGGTTAACCCGTTACCATCTTAGACTGCTTCATCACTTACACCAGGTGTGATTACCGTCATGAGCTAACTTGTAGGAGATATAATAATATAAATCTAATAATCCTCGCTTATAGCTTAGCGTACGAAGTACCCCGTCTGTATAAGTTCTTTTAAAGTTCTTATATTGCTACAGAGTCCCTGGTCACGTATTAGATCCAAATGCTACTATGAACCTCTGCGGTGCTGGAAGCTAGCGTAACCGCGCGGTTAATTACCCCGTGTGCTAAGGCTTATAGATATTAAAGAATGTGCACTCGTACATTCGCCGAAGACAGGTAAGGTGCTGTTCCAACACAGCACCGTCCCCGATTCGCGGCCGAGCATGACCGCCTGTTGTTACAACACGGCGGACAGACATAATTTTCTTTAATTGTATATCGTTTAGAACTACTTTTTACAGTAATGTAGATTCAAACATTGTTTGTTTATGTTCTTTTTCTTTTAATTATTGTTATTAATCTCTTTTTGTGGTGACGTCACTCTGGTGTCAGCTGAAAATCAGCGTCGTGTTTTTCATATAAGACTCGACATAAATGCTGAGTTGAGCACCCTTTCGGGTTTGTGTTACAGACAGACATAGTTTCTGATTAGAATAAGATGTACTGTGTGTAACACCATATGAGAACTATAATAGAAGAGAAAAAAAAAGTTATTTCTTTCTTTCTTTAAACGTTTATGTATGCATAAAATGCTATTAATTAACTTAACCAATTCATTATTTTGTTAGAAAAAGTTCGCGAACGACCAGTTTGATGTGATAAATCTTTTTTTGCATTAATAGATATGATATATTAATGCAAAAAAATTATGATAGTCCAATTTTTGAGGAATGTATATATACGACAGTTAGAAGTCTTTATGAAAAAAAAAGTGCTATGAAGAACACAGAACATTTCCGAATGGCACGTATATACAAAGGAGGGCAATGTAACGCAGTCGGTCGAAGAGTATTTTCATAGAAACAAAAAATATATATTGGAAGTTTTACGCCGACTATTCTTGAGACGAGCATTGAATTTTATTTCTGTATTAAAATTTTTAAACAAATAATGTAGACTATTTACTTTCTCGTTTATCTTTTGGGTATTACCGGCGAGGCAAACGATACAGTTTATCCTCGGAATATAAAATATTCTTGCGAGATGGAATTTACTTTCTTAATTTCGAGGTTGAGTAAAAATAATTCCTGAGATTTCGTGCTAAAGCATTATGCGAGTGGCTTTTCTCCTTAACATATTCAGATTAGTTTGGTTACAAGAGTTGGGGACAACTGCCCTAGTCGGCCAAGGTCGCCATTTATTCACCATGGTGTCCAAAATTTGTAGGTTTTCTGAAATGTGTCTCACCAATTCTAACCTTACTCTTTTTGTTGTTTGGACTTGAGTTATACTTATTCGAAACAAAGCTCTCCATAGCTATGTTAAGCACATATACTATACGCTGGAAGCGACGCAGGCAAGACTGCGTCTCTTCCGGCGAGGTATGTGGGACTCCCCGGCGGCCAGACTGGCGACCAGAATACCCACTAAAACCCAGCGATGCCCCTTCGGCTCGTCTGGTGGCTGGGTCACGGGAACATTCGTGCACTCGACCGCAACCCAGCCAGAGCCGCAAAATTTACAACATTTACGGTAAAATGAAAATCAAACTACGTATCTTGATTCTGTGTTTTGAAAGTCAAAGTGATGATTTAGGAATTATTATAGGTCAAACATAGTAGGTAATTTTTTGTAGTATCTCATGTAAATTATCACATAACAAATATATTTCAAACAGCTTAATGTGCTCTCCGTGACATGGGGTGTAAAACGCTAATTGCGGGTATTGAGAATTTCTTAGTACGATGCTTCGCAATCTGTTCCGCAGACTAATGTCTAGAGGCAGACTTCTATATAAATGAGACAGTTATAATCATCATGATCATCAACCAATGGCTAATTCGAGAACATTATGGAGAACTCTCAGGCATATAGGTTTCCTCACGATGTTTTCCTTCACCGTTGAAAGTGATATTTTAATTACTTAAAAACGCACATAATCGTGAAAAGTTCGATTTGTGTGTCTGGGAGTCGAACGACTAGGCTATCACAGCTTCAGTTATAATAACAACGAGTTATCTAGGAAGTATGTTACATGTATGACAGTAAGACGATCTTCTCAGTACCCTGAACCCGTGAGTTCATTCACTACGGCGTAGTGATTAGATTAGGGAGAGCGGACATTCCCAATTTGTCTAATCCCCCCTTGCCTTCCCCCTCACTGCGACATCGATTCTCGGCTCGTGTAAATAACATTTAAGGTGCCCCTTTAAGGTCTATTTCATCATGATCAACCCATTCTCGGCTCACTACAGAGCACAGGTCTCCTCTTAAGAAGAAGTGTTTGGCCATAGTCCACGCTGGCCATGTGCGGATTGGCAGACTTCACACGCCTTTGAGAACATTATGGAGAACTTTCAGACATGCAGGTTTTCTCACGATGTTTTTCTTCACCGTTGAAGCAAGTGATATTTATTCTATTTGCTATTATTAAAATCTGTATTTATATATGCTTTTATAGTACACACGTGGAGTTTTAAAAGATAACCTTGTAAGAAATGCACGACTTAGTAGCCAAACAGATATTGACGAAATATTTTTTTAATCTCTCATTACACTAACAGTAGTCCTGACGACAATCTCACCTGATGGTAAGTGATGATGTTAGTTGCGGACTAAGCTGTTAAGGGTACGGTAAACCCATACCCCAATTGTTATCTACGCGTAATTGTAGAACAAATAAATCCCTTGGCAACACGTCCTTGTCGGTAGGATGGTAACCAAGCCTTGGCCGAAGCCTTCCAGCAGATCAAATGAGCGGGGAATCGAACCCAGGTTCTAAAATTTTATAATGCCGAAAATACGCAATCGAAATATTGCATAGAGACAACCTGCAACCACGGCTTTGGAAAAAAAAACAGAAAAATGCGACCAAGTAAGGTACCTCATATTATGTGGTCTCATTACAATGTGTCACCCGCTGGACACGTGGGAGTAAGGAATTCCAAAAAACAGTTATTCAATTTGTTACAGACATGAAAGTTACGGTGAAAGTGTGTCGCAATCCTAATTGGCCATATTTGAAGGATGCGCTCAATTCGCACTCAAAAATGTGCCGCCTCAAAAAAAAAACAAGCCAGTTTCCTTTTGTCATTATGATTTTAATATGTAGTTTCGGCTATTGAACTTCATCTAGGTTTCTTATCGTTTCATTCTGTACTTTTTAATTTATTTTTTATATAATACAAGTTAGGTGACGGCAATCTCACTTTATGGTAAGTGATGATACAGTCTAAGATGGTAGCGGGGTAGGTTGTTTAGGGTATGGTAAACCCATACTCCTAATCCTGTCTAATCAAATCAAATCAAATCATTTATTTTGCATAGATTGAGTCGGTATATTGGTTTAACATTGAATTAGAAATGCTTACAATCTTCCAGGTAGGCATGCAAAAATAATATTTTAATAATTTATGTTTATGGCCAATAAATATGTCAAATGTAAAATTTTATTGTTTATAAATGTCGACCTTATTGTAATTAAATTATTCTAACGATTATAAATGCATGTAGTAACTATATATTGCTGTCTCTTATATATTCTTTAATTGAATAGTATTTCTTCGTCATTAAAAATTCTTTAATTTTATTTTTAAAATTTGTAAAATTCAGATTTCGGTCAACTAATGACGATGGTAGTTTATTAAACAACTACGCGACAGCGTGCCGGAACGTTTGCCCGAAGCCAGACCAGACAAGATTCGAGCCGGGAATCGAACCCAGGACCTCCAACTTTATAATCCGACAGCATCCGCGCTGCGCCACGGAGGTCGCCAATTTGAGGTAGATCAAGGCATTTATAATAACTTAGACCTTGAAATGACGCAGCGGTTTTAACGGTAGATATAAAAGATAAACAACGGGTCAAGTTATTAAATGAAAAAAAGGTTGTTGCGAACACGGGTTGCAAAATGAAAAGCGACTGTTTCATAATGCAACGTAGGTAAACTAGAGGTGCATAAATTACACTTGTAATAAAATTTTAATAGTCAGTTGTGAAACGTAAGTGGATGCTATAAAATTGATATGGGGAGGGATAGAACTTGCACAGTTTATCCTGTAGAACTGAGAGGTTTACCCGGTGATTGTCATATAAAAATAAAACACGACATATTATTCGGCGACCTTCGTGACGTAGCGCGCGCGTTGTCGCATTATAAAGTTGGAGGTCCTGGGTTCGATTCCCGGCTCGAGTCTGGTTTGGTGGGAGGCTTCGGCCGTGGCTAGTTACCACCCTACCGACAAAGACTTGTGGCCAAGCAATTCACCGTTCCGGCATGATGACGTGTAGAAATCAAATTTAAATTCAAATAATCTTTATTCAAAAAGTCCTTTAAAAGGCACTTTTGACGCGTCAATAATTTACATAGTAGTTTGAAATTTGATGGTAATAACTACATTCATAAACTTAAAACTAAAGCTATGAGGGTTCCAAACGCCCAAGCGCCCCGGTCTAAGAATAAGCCCACAACAAACTTAGCCGGTAATCAATTGGGAGTATGGGTTTACCATACCCCTAACAGGTTAGCCCGCTACCATCTTAGACCGCATCATCACTTACAATCAGGTGAGATGCCGTCAAGGACTAGCTAATTGTGATGTAAAATATATATATATATATATATTGTTAAGGTATGGTAAAGTTAATCTACCTAGTGTACTTGTGAGCAAACTCAAGTTACATGAACTAGTGAGTGAAATAATAAAGACGATAATGATAATTCCAAATAAGTATTTAGTGGATACAAGAAAGCAGTAATCGGCGTCGAAAATTGTTCAATTTGCATGCGAAGGAAATATGGCTACGATTTCAAGACATTAACTAAAATACACAATAAATTAGGGTCACTAGACAGTCCAATCTCCTAATATGTCTTAAATTTCTTTCCAGCCTGTCTCATATTACGAGCAGTTAGTTTGGTTTCGTGTATCCTCTCGGACTTAAGTAAGACATCCTACCCAGATATCTAAAAGTTCCTAAGTAATTCAGGTTTACTGATTTCTACAACACTATCGTTGACACTTGACTAATTTAGGATAACAGAAGACATTTTTTAAAAAGACATATATTCAATTCAGATAAACAAAAATATTCGTTTGACCAGAAGAACAATCCAAGAACTCTTAATTTTAAAATTGTAAATTACCCACCTTTGAAATGTTCATAGATATTTTTCCTTTTAACAGCGATAACTACATTCGTTAACATAAAACTGTAACTATAGTATAGTATGAGCTTCGAGATAATTACGTCTACCAATTTTACCGTCTTATCTCTTAGAGATTGTACGAGAAAATGGTAAAAATATTTGTATCTTTTTTAAATATACCCCGTAACGGACCTAGCGAGTACATCACAGAAAATACAAAAATAAAAAGCCAAAAAGGGCATATAAATGGAATCCACATTCTTCTTTCTTCTTTGTCGTTACACTGTTGACAGAGTGGTCGTGGTCATAATGAAGCAGTGTCTTTGAGGACAGATGTTATACTTCTCACGAGCATCCGCAACTTTTCTCGGCTGGCCGAAAGCCTGGTGCACTCGTGCAAAGGACCGCCCACAGCAGACTTTATCTGATCGGTCCATCGCATGGGTGACCTTCTTCGACCTCTAGTGCCCTCCACCTTGCCCTGCATGACAAGACGCTCTATGGAGTCATTCTTACGCCGAGAGACGTGTCCGAAGAATTTTAAGATGCGACTCTGTACTAAGACGTTTTTCGAAAGGGATTAACATTACAATATGAGAAATAGAAAAAAAAAATTGTATCTTTCTAAAATTTAGCCCGCAACAAACCTAGCGAGTACATCACAGAAAATACAATAATAAAAAGCCAAAAAGGGCATTTAAATGGAATCCACATGGAATCAACATCCACAAAGGGCATTTAAATGCTATGTGAGTAAAGTACGACGTGTTTTTCCGGAGTGACTTCAATTTTTAAATGTACGCAAATAAACAGGACGTCACTTCAATAGTAGCGTAATAAAAATCCACAAGATGTATAACTGTTGTTTTTATTGACTGATCTTTCGTTATGTGTAATGTTCTGTGTTTACAATGTAAGTGTGTCGGTCAATGGCCGCTTCCGACGATTGTGGTATCAGTATTACTAGTATTTATATTGTACAGAGAACAGTTACTTGCGATATTTTTCTAGGACACAGGCACATGGTAAGTAGGTATTAAAATAGATATCAGCTGAATAGTGACGACCTCTGTGGTGCAGTGCGCGCGCAGTCGCAATATAAAGTTGAAGGTCCTGGGCTCGATTCCCGGCTCGAATCTGGTCTGGTGGGACTATGCCGTGGCTAGTTACCACCCTACCGACAAACACGTGTCACCAAGCGAATAAGCGTTCCTGCACGATGTCGCTTAGAAACCCTTACAGGCACGCTACCAGCAGGCACGCTACCAGCTTAGACTGCATCATCACCAGGTGAGATAGCCGTCATGGGCTAACTTGTAGTGTAAAAAAAGCCCGTTTAGAACCCTCGAGTTACGTATTTCGAACATTTAAGTTTTAAGTTAACGAATGTTCATGTTACATATAACAATAGCCGAACAAAGTTTGTATAAGAGATCTTATCATTTTAAAGAGTTTATAGCTTTAATATATAAGAAATATAGCAAAATGCTGGGTTGTTGTGGCCATCTTGAATACGGGTCATTTGGAACCCTCCCGGTACCTCCTTGTAGCTTAAGTTACGTTAAGTAGTTATGCTTAAGTTTGTTTGAAGTTAACGTATAAAGTTATTACAATCATCTATGGAAAAATTTGTGACTACGCATCAGAAGTGCAGAATCCTTTTCTATTTTAATAAAAGCAGTTTTGTCTAAGATTTGATGCAATATAAGTTACGAGCCTATAGTTGCGATAGACTAGTAGTTGGACGTCTGTCTCCTAATCAGAGGTCGGGGGTTCGAACCCAGGCACGTACCTCTAATTTTTCGGAGTTATGTGCGTTTTTAAACAAATTATAATATCACTTGCTTCAACGGTGAAGGAAAACATCGTGAGGAAACCTGCACGCCTTAGAGTTCTCCAAATTGTTCTCAAAGGCGTGTGAAGTCTGCCAATCCGCACATGGCGTGGTGGACTATGGCCAAGCCCTTCTCATGTTGAGAGGAGACCCGTGCTCTGTAGTGAGCCGGCGATGAAGCGACGAGCATTTTATTTCACTAACGATGTTTTTTGACACGATGAAATAATAATTGCCAAATTAAACGCTTATACATTTTGGTTAAGATAGTTCAAAAATGCTATAAAGTGATTTAATATATTTTTTCAGATTCAGGGCCTAGGTTTATTATTTATGACGCGCTTCGTATGCGCGAAACGCGTCATAAATATGACATTTCGGACATAAACAACCTCACAGCTGCTACCACTATAACCTCAGCCACTTCCCTCAAGTTAAAACGTACAAGGTTATTATAAATTTTATAACTGTCTATTATGAAAATTTACTTTTTCACTTAGTTACTGTTACTGGGATAAATTAATGATTACTATTTGTCACCACTATTCTTAGTGTACTAAGACTAAAAAAAATAAAATATCATTTGCTTTAACGGTGAAGGAAAACATCATGAGGAAACCTGCACGCCTGAGAGTTCTCCATAATGTTCTCAAAGGCGTGTGAAGTCTGCCAATCCGCACATGGCCAGCGTGGTGGACTATGCCCAAACCCTTCTCATATTTAGAGGAGACCCGTGCTCTGTAGTGAGCTGGCAATGGTTTTATCACGATTCTTAGTGTACTAATGACCCTGATGAATGATTTGGACTGGGCTGGGCACAGGCCTTCTCTCTTAATGGAGAGAGAGAGAGAATTAACGAAGCACATTAACCCACCATGCTGTTCTAATGCGAGATAGATTATTATCAAATAATGAACGGTGAAGATATCGTATAGTACAACCTGTATTGATTTAAGACTTCGATGGTGAACGATTTTTCATGGTATACCTATAAATATATCAATATTTACAATATTATTTTTAATACTATGACTAGCACACTTAAGTATGGAAAGATGGACGAATGTTTGTTACTCATTCACGTATAAACTACCAAATGGATTATTATGAAATTTTACAATAATATAGCTCATAAATCAGAAATCACATAGGCTATAATTTTTAAAGATACTGTGTAAATTGCCCAAAATATGACGATAAATGTCAAGTTCCTAAGTAAGAACAAAATCTACCATCTGCGTGATAATTTTAATGTCATAATGGTAATTTATTTGTACGCCACGCTAATATAAGCTTCTCGAAATACTAATCCTGTGCAGAAGAAGAATGCTTTCCATGGAACTTATCGTGTTAATGAGTTAGTTCGTTAGATAATTAGCTTACTCAAGCGCTGTTTCATGCTTACAACGTTACTCAAGCACGGGGGTGACGTCCGGTCATTGTCATCAAATTAACTCAAGACCGACAATAAACATTACACATGTCGTTACATGTATGAGACTGACCACTTAATCTGTCTTGCGTTATCGCTGCGTTGACTCTTAGGATGCTTTTCAACCAGCACATGTGCTATACAGTTATGTTGCGAAGATGTGAAATCTACGCTACGAAAATATGTGACCGTTTCCACCAGTACTAAGCTATGTAGCTGTGCGAGGAAGATGCGCCGCCGTAAGTTCTTCTTCGTACATTGCGAGATATAAAATATTTTTTTGCTTCCACGATGGCATTTCTACTTTCAGTGACAAACGCGGGCATACATTAGGTACTCTGCTTTACACATAGCCACACCACTCGCGACGGCCCGTAGCATATAAAATCCTTCCATATTAAAAACATATCTTAGTTCCGTTTCCACCAGTGCTAAGCTATGTGCACCAATCGTATGATTGGTGTATATCAAACGCATCCATAGCAACGTAGCATAGTAATCTCTGGTGGAAAAGCACGCTTATGCTGCACCTATTTTAAAACTGATTTTTTCGCGGATACCTGTATCCCACGAGGGTCTGCAATCATGTTTAGTTTTCTCCATTGCTAATGCCCTTAAAACTACGTTGTACATTTTTATGCAATTACTTACATTACACAGTACAGGCACCTGTTATTTCAAAGCAGATTCAAGTTTATAAACGCCTCATGGTGTTTCTACGCTTAATTAATAATATTTTGGGGTAAACGACACAACTTTGAGCAGACTTAGGGGTAGATGTTTCATCATTTTATCGGACAGTTGATATTAAATGACGTAGTATTCTTCTACAATATTTTAAGCCATGAAGTGCATTTATGCATGAGCCGATACATTTATGCACTCTACACAAAACTTATATATATAGTATGTAACACTGTCTTTAGGTGCGTTGGCACTTGTCTTTTTGAATTTATTATTCTTGGAATTCTATTACACTTGCGCATACTTTTGTGGAATTACAAGACGCGTGAAGCATACTGTTTAATGAAGATATAACGTCACTTTGTATTTTTCTGATTGTATTTTACAATACAATGAATTTTTGTTTCTATCTTTATGTTGTCAGTTTTTGGTCTTTATTTTGATAAGGTATAGGCTGTTGTTTGATGACAGTTGTGTCATGCTTGATGGAAAGCAATGATGATAGCTAGGTTACGCCGTCCTTACCTCATATAAGCCTTGAAGTTGTACGTGGCAGGAAACACTAATGCCGGAAGAGAAACTCTATAGATTCATATATCAGGAACGCGAATGAAAACCCTACCTAAGTTACGATGCTGCATATACGTGTAATTTTTTTTATACACTACAAGTTAACCCTTGACGGCAATCTCACCTGATGGTAAGTGATGATGCAGTCTAAGATGGTAGCGGGTCATGGTAAAACCACACTCCTAATTGGTTTCTACGCGACATCGTGCGGGAACGCTGAATCGGTTGGCGACACGTCTTTGTCGGGTGGTAACTAGCCACCCGACCAGACTCGAGCCGGGAATCGAACCCATCACCTCCAACTTTATAATGCGACATCGCAAGCACTGCGCTACGGAGGTCGTCAAAAAATATAAAAAACATCACGATGCAACGTGTTGAATTGTCAATAGGGCTTTTATATATTCGCACGGAGATATTCATGCGCTGTCATCTAATATTTTCGCATCAAGACATAAAACAAAGCGGCGAAATGAAAGGTGTGGTAAGTTGAACATGAAAGTTTACAAAATCTGTAGTTTAAATATGTCTTGTTATAACATATATTCCTAAGAAACAAATGCTCCGAGATCCTCTATGAACGGTCCCTTAGGACGGTCCATTAGGCTACTCGAACTGGTAACGCTGTCGCTCGACCTTATGTGTATTTCGCTGGGGGTACGGAATCTTGAGCATATAATAAAGTTACTTGAGTCACGTTATGTTGAAGTTACCAAGTTATTAACCGTGCATTATACAATAACAATGAACATTAAGTTATTATCTGGCCGTATTAGTGTTCGTACGAGTAATAAGTTTGACATAGATTTTTGTGTGTTAGTAAAAATAACACATGTGACACACAATTAAAACCGTCACAATCCAATGATTATGAGGGTTGTTGGGACATAATAAGCGGAAGGTAATCTTAATCTATTTATGTCGTCTTTAGTCTCTCCTAAAGTGAGTTTGAGGGTAGCTGGAAAAGATCTCTTATAGAGATAAGCTTTCCTTTGGATTAGTCCTTAGAAGTAATCAACAATAGATAGGTAGGTGGGTTATAATCAGAATTTATGGAAATCAAGCAGTTATATGTAAATACTATATTATCCCAAGCGAAGGGTGAAGCGGTGATAGCCTAGTGGTTACTACTATAGTGTAAAGACGACCTCCGTGGCGCAGTGGGTGCGCTGTCGCAATATAAAGTTGGAGCTTGGGTTCGATTTCCGGCTCGATTCTGGTATGGTGGGAGGCTTCGGCCGTGGCTATTTACCACCCTACCGACACAGACGTGTCGCCATGCAATTTAGCTTTCCGGCACGATGTTGCGTAGAAACCGATTAGGGGAATGGGTTAACCATACCATAACAGGTTAGCCCGCTACCATCTTAGACTGCATCATCATTTACCATCAGGTGAGATTGCCGTCAAGGGCTAAAAGCTTGGAGTGGATAAAAAAAACCTCTTATATAAGTGTTTGTTATCACAGCTTTGGTATAAAAATAATAAAAATAAAATAAGGCACAAGCCTCTTGCTACGAGGAATAGTGAGATTAGGCTGATGATTTATTAATGAATAATGGATGACAAACAGTTCAAACATTAAGTAAACAGATTTTTTTTTTAATTACAATATAAACGAGCTGATGGGCCACCTGATGTTCAGTGATTACCGTCGCCCATGTAATGCTAAATCGCTTGGTGCTATGTTTTTGCTAATAGGGTCGTAACTAACCGCGGCCGAAGCCTCCCAGCACCTCCCGCTTTAAAATACGCAGAGAACAAACCACGGAATAGATCATATTGTAAATGTAAAACTAATAAATTTGAAATTAAATGATTAATTTTTTTTATTTCATTTTATTTATTTTTATTTTTAATTGGATCATTAAACTAAGTACAATCTATATAAAAAAAAAAACAAAAGACATTTCAGAAGAACAAACACGAGATAGTGACTTTCTAGAAATGACCGCAGCATGCAACCTTAAAATTAACCTTACATCTAAATAATTCAATTTATACCTTTAATGCAGTAAAAGACAGTCTTACTTGCTTTTTAAAGGAGGCTACAGAACTGCAGGAGATGTCGCAGATATTCCTGTGATCATTCAGCATTGAGCATATTCTATAGACAGGCGCATATTGACCAGCCTTGGTTCGACAAAACGGTAAATGAATCGGTTTTCGATTCCGGAGGCGACTACCCTTACGCGGCACACTAAACCTCCAGGATTTCCGGTGAATCAATGTATCCATTAATGATTTTGTAGAAAAAAACCATGTCTAACATTTTACGTCTGTTCTTTAGTGACATAAGATTATAATTAGAAGATAGTAACCCAGAATCATACGAGACCAAGTCACGACATTTGTTATCAATGTACGCTAGGTGGTAAATGAACCGCTTTAAAGACTTTTTTAAGCCATCACCCGTGCAGATACCTCAATCCAAACTCCATATAGGCTAAAGATAGTTTTAACTATATTTTAGATGTGACAGGCTGTAAATAGTTAGGTATAGCGTCCTTGTGACCGCGTTGGGTTGCTCAACACTAAACGAAACTAAAAGTACTTACTCGCCACAAGCCGTCCATTACTGACCGTTCACTTTGGTATGGAAGTGTGCTTAGTTGGTTATGAGATACTGAAAAATTGCATAAACATGCTGGCATGTAATTTGAATTTAATTTACGCAAATTAAAACTAAAATACTAGCATCTGACATGTTCGAGAAAACGGTACTGAAAGTGCGTGTAATAAAAACTAGTCTATATACAGATTATATTCATCATCATCATCATCATGATCAACCCATTCTTGGCTCACTAAAGAGCACGGGTCTCTTCGTAATATGAGAAGGGTTTGGCCATAGTCCATCACGCTGGCCATATGCGGATTGGCAGACTTCACACGGCTTTGAGAACATTATGGAGAGCTCTCTAGTGTGCAGATTTTCTCACGATGTTTTCCTTCACCGTTGAAGCAAGTGATATTTTAATTGCTTAAAAACGCACATAACTCTGAAAAGTTATAGGTACGTGCCCGGGTTCGAATCCCCGACTTCTGAATAGCAGGCTGACCTCCGTAAATTTTATATATGTTATATATAAAAAGTGTGATTTTCAGCACAAAATATACAATAAAAAAATATTCATACATAAAAAGATAATTTTATTAACTCGACAATCCTATGTAGATATAAACCTTGCAAATTACAGCATGACTTTACGTCTATAAGTAAGGTGCCCGCGCGGCTTGTATGTTATCAGTATCGTTAAAACTACGCTACGGTTAACGCGGTTCCATCTACAAGTACATTAGCTAAAGGTCAATCCTGTAATTAACGCGGGTGAAACTTCGGGAACAATTTTATTGTTTTGATATTTGAAGGTTCCTGGATCTTCGAAGAAGCGATTGTTGCATCTCTAGGCAATTTTTTAAATCTTTAAAACTATTATAACTTATTAAGACATGTATACGGTGAGGCTACGTAATAATTATGCAATTATTGTCACTCAGATTGTATACAAACTAAGCAATACTATTACAAAGGTCACATTATTATCTAACGAATAGTAATTATGTTTTGGTACCGCACGGTGTTTTTGAAGTTACGTGTGTATTGGACCTCACTTTTCGATATATGAAGAGAGAGTGAGACAGCGAGGTCAACTTGGTCCGGACCCACTGACATACTTTGGTTTCCGTCGTACCTAGTAATGTTGGATAGCCCTAGCTGTTATATAATTTTACCGCATCAACATAGTTTCTTGCTAGAGCAAATAGTTGCAACTGTGTTTGCACCAAGTTTTCTAGAATCTGGCCTAGGTGACTATGTATCAATAAATGTGTTTTTTTCTACGTATTTCGTACTATAGTCTGGTGGGAGGCTTCGGCTGTGACTCGTTACCACCCTACCGATAAAGACGTGTCGCCAAGCGATTTAGCGTTCCAGCATGATGACGTGTAGAAACCAATTGGGAGTATGGGTTACTATACCCCTAACAGGTTAGCCCGCTACCATCTTAGATCGCATCATCACTTACCATCAGGTGAGATGCCGTCAAGGGCTAACTTGTGGTGTACAAAGAAAGGACTTCGATTGCATATATAATTTGGTTTAGAATGAGTATGATAGTTATTTTCGAGCAGAGCTGTGTATATTTGGATACGCCGTTAAGAATGACAGTGAAATAGTGATTTCACTTGCGAATTGGGAACCTCTGTTAGTTTGCTATTGAAAAAGACAACCAAGTTTTTAACGACCGGTGAAGAAACAAAAAGGGCTGAATATTTTAAGGAAAGAAAGATAAATAAATAATGTTTGCTGTATACTTCTAAACGTAAAAACAAAACCCAGTGCTTCTTTAATTTCGTTTTTGTGTAGCTAGTCTGTCATTTACAAAATTATTTGTTAGTATAGTTACCTGTCATAATTAGGTATACTTAGATAACATTTGTTTATATAGTTACATGTCATAATTAGGCATAGATAACATAATTATGATAAGTCAATCGCTATATAGATAATGGAACCCTTCGAGGGCACTATAATTTTAAATTTGTTAGTTTTTAGGGCGGTAGATTTATTAATTAGTACCTACTTTATATGTATAGCACGTTATTGAACGAATATACAAATATTTTGAATGCAATGATTTTTTCTTTTTTTATTTTAATTCCACTGTATGTTAACCGTTAACGTCATTCGTGGTAGGTAAATGATGTTAGTGGGCGATTCTGTTAGGGGTAGATAGGATGCAGAAGGAGGCGGTAAAACGGCGCCGGGAGAATGACGTAGACGCGCACCCTCGTAGTAGGGTGGGGCGCAGGCGACAGGTGTACGATTGCCGCCTGCCCCCCTGACGAGGAGCTCCGGGTGACGGATGAGAGGCATCCTCACCCGTCGAGCCCTTTACTCGGGTCGTGAGGCGCGACCAATGGTCCTGGCGCGCCTCAGACGCAGCTCGGGGTTCATCATAGGCCCCCCGTGGAGGGTCTGCCTCGGCGGACGCCGCTGGCTGGGCCGCGGTCGAGTGCACAAGTGTTCCCGTGACCCAGCCACCAGGCGACGCGAAGGAGCATCGCTGGGTTTTAGTGGGTATTCTGGCCGCCAGCCTGGCCGCCGGGGAGTCCCACATACCCCGTCGGAAGCGGCGCAGTCTTGCCTGCGTCGCCTCCGGAGGGGATGCGTAAAAGCATTTCTCAGCGTGAAAAAAAAAGGGGTAGATAGGACAGTTTATAAAAGCTACAGCTAATCGGTTGCTACACGAAAGCGCAACGGTACACTAAATTGCTTGACGATACGTCTTTGTCAGTAGAGTGGCACTAGTAGTAGACCAGATCACAGAAATTTCCCAAAAAGGCTTTGCCGAGGGTCAAAGACCTCCCACATTATAAGACAATAGAGCGCAACACTGATTGACCAGATTATTAGTTACCAATACTTCGTTGTATCCACACTGCTAGCCTAGTGTAGGATGGCAGACTTCACAAGCCATGGAGAACATTATGGAGAACTCAGAGGCATCCTCACGATGTTTTCTTTTATCGTTATCGCGTATAAGTGATATTTAAATTACTAAAATTAAAACGCACATTATTGAATAGTTAAAGTTGCGTCTCGAGGATCAAAGCAAGGCCGGCCATAAAAGATGCAAATGGAATGACGAAAATAAAGAGACGGCACGGTTAAAAACAAAAATCAATACCTATACTCTCTGAAATGCATTATATCTGCAAGTAACAAATGGTTTACCACCTATAATTTATGGAGACTTTCGCTGTAGATTGTATAATCCGAAAATAAACGAAGAAAACTTTAAAAATCGTGTAAGAACGTGTGAACGTTCTTAACCGCATTATACACACCCCATGATTAAGATGCAATTATAATGTAGTTACGACAATTTAGCTTGTTTGCTTTAACTAAGAGGCACTTAACCTTCGTGAGGAAATCGTTATGGATGAGGAAATCCTCCTGGAGAGGTTCAATCGTTATGTCGGACTTCTTCCCACTGAAACCCGACGTTATTCCATCTTTTTAGCTGGTGGTAAGTTATACCTTGGTCTAGTGGGAAGCTTCGGCCGTGGCTAGTTACAACCTCCTACCGACAAAGATGTGTCGCAAAGCGATTTAACGTTCCGGCTCGATTTGCGTAGAAACTAATTAGGAGTATGGGTTTACCCATACACCTAACAGGTAAGCCTGCTACCGTCTTAGACTGCATCATCACTTACCATTAGGTGAGGTTGCCGTCAAGAGTTAACCTATCGTGGATTAAAAAAAAACTTAGTTTGAAATAACGGGATATTTCAAGTAAAACTGGGTTCATACGTACATAAAGTTTCCTTGCAATGTCACGTAATATTTTTTTAATCATTTAAGCCTGAAAAATTATAACACGTAATTAGTAACACAAATATTAAAATGTCGAAAGTTTGTATTCAAGTATTTAACTTTTTTTAAAAAAAATAATAATAATCCATTATTTAAACAATACAAATACCAATTTCTGTAAAATCTCAAGTTAATGTTTTAACAAATCAATCATAACTCCATCACGCCTAAAGTAAAAAATCTATTTCGCTGAAATATCAATCAATTAATACCGTATTGAAATCGATCGGTAGCATAACAGAGTTCAAACCCTGACGTACGTACGTATACAAAACAGTTCCATCTAAAGGGAAAGTAAGCTAAAAAACGATACAGTTCTATCAACGGGCTTATACGCAACATTGCGTCAATCTCATTATGTAAAGAATTGACTTCTTCACATGTGATCCTATCGCATAATACAGCAAAACAAAACCTCATGCGTAATAATTAGGAAGACATAGACGGTAACCCTCGTAGCTTTAGTTACGTTAAATACTTATGCTTAAGTTTGACATAATTTAACGAATATAGTTATTATTACCATCATCTATGGAAAAGTTTGTTACTACACATCATGTTTTAATAAAAACAGTTTTGTCTAAGATTTGATGTAATATAAGCGACGAGCCTATAGTTGTGATAGCCTAGTTAGGACGTCCGTCTCCTAATCAGAGGTCGGGGGTTCGACCCTAACTTTTCAGAGTTATTTACGTTTTTAAGCAATTAAATATCACTTGCTTCAACGGTGAAGGAAAACATCGTGAAGATCGTCTACACGTCTCAGAGTTCTCGATAATGTTATCATACGTGTAAAGTCAGATGAATCAGGTGACTCGTGATGTAATATAAAAAAAAAACAAGCTTATTATTGTAAGAATTAAGTATTTTCCACCTTACCTACGTAAAAGGAAAACAATAATGATGACTACAAAGAAATGGCTACCTACTATACAATTTAATTTACAAGATCCGCATCTATGTAAATTTTCCAATACGGAAGTCATAAGTGAACTCTATAAAGACATTTTAATTTTTTGTCTGTAGCTACGAAATTTCATTGACTTTTACCATAATATTTTTAAGGTCAGTTGCACTAAACAGTCACGACCACGTAAAGAAAAAATGGTGCTTTCGCTGTATACTTGAAACGGGTCCTTATTTCACAATAATTAAAAGTTTATATAAAACGTAAGCTTGTAGAGAAGTCCTACTAAGTAAAGGAATATGTAAATGATAAATAAGCATGAGTATAAAACATTATTCTAAGACGAGCTAAGATAGCTCTTAATATAATTTTAAGTGGCATGTGAAATGGTGATAATAAAAAGAAAATTTAGCTGGCTAAGTTTGTTGTGGGCTTCTTCTTAGACCGGACATGTTTGGAACCCTTATAGCTTTAGTTTTAAGTTAACGAATGTAGTTATCGCCATCGAATCACTACTATGTAAATTATTGACGCGTCAAAAGTGCCTTTTAAAGGACTATTTGGATAAAGATTATTTGAATTTAAACGTGATTTGTAATCTAACGCGCAAGTCTTGATCGTGTAGATGTTCGAAAGGAGGAAGGTAATCTGGTATTCATTGAAACATACTCGTAAATATATTTGACTATCATCACCTTCAAAGCTTTACAGCCCAGAGCCAAGTGTGGCCATCTTCAACTAAGACGATCAGCAACAACATTCCATCGACGTTTTCGACCAGGGAATGCAGACTTTTACACACAATATACAAAAAAATATCTTAAGGATAAACAGCGCTTTTGAGCATGTATAAATTTCGCTTTTATATGAACATAGATCAACACCACCAAGTTGACAAATTTCTCAAGTATATATTTCCATTTCCCCACAGACTCATGGGGTATGCACTGCATTTATGCATGTATGAAGTGCACGAAACTGTCAGACACATCCTCCCTACCCTATAAGTCCATCAGCCTTTAATTGTCCCTTTGAGACGTCGTGTAGTTTGCTTATAACCTAACTTTGGAACCATACATTAAACGATAATTGAAATTCCTCAAATTGGTCAATCCACAAATAATAACTACATACTCGTACAAGTCATATAGGGAATATGACTTATTTTTGGAAATGTCAATTAAACTACGATTTCTTTTAATTCAATTTAAATATAATATTACTAGTGAAAACGGAGTTTAAATCCGAAATTGCATACAATTACATTTAAGTATGGTATTTCATCATTTCATGCACGATTGACTTCCTTTGTTCAATCCGACATAAGCATACTTACATTATACCTACAGTATTGAAAATTTTAATTTCATATTATTTACTAGCTGATCTGCTTGGCTTCGCTCGGGTGCTTGATATGCATAGTAAAACAAGCCCAAGTTACACCTTGTAAGATAAACTAACTGCCAGTGAGTCCAAACAGTTGTTGGAACGGTCAGATAAACAACCAGATGGTCATGGACAAGGTCAGATGGTTAGGATCCATATGGGTTATAAAGATGAGACTAGATACAGATGGTGAGATGACGTCACAAAAAATTTGCTTCGGTATTTTTAGGGGGGGGGGGTCCGAATCATTCCATGGGAATTTTATATCTAGTTATAGATTTATTATATATTTTTTGTTTTTTTTTTTTTTTATATACCATATAAAAAAAACTGCAACTTGCAACTGAATTCTCATGAGTTGTACTTTTATTCATAAAATAACCAGCTTCGTAACGTTGGTGCAATGCAAAATGAAAATGTTGGTGTAAAGTTAAAAATTTACGTTCCGTGAGTTTTTATGACTTCAGTTATCAACCATTTTAACATGTGACCTTATGATTTCTTAGTTCGTCTTATAAATATGTCAGACTCTTAGTTTAGCACAGTAATAAAAAAAGGTGGTACTTAATGGATTTAATAATAAAGTTGGCCAATAGAATACACATTCTACGCCTTCGTAATACTTACGGCGTTCTAGTGTCTTACTAGCGTCTTGCTAATGTTTTTTTTTTCGGACTGTTTATTAGCTGTACAAACCCTATTGGTTGCCACAGCCTAACCGGGCTGTTTGGCGAGCTTCGGAAAGAAGCTCTGCCAGAAGAAATTTTGAGCCCTAGGGCTCGAAGAAGCTAAGGGAACGACTGCTTAAGGGCGACTCCTTTGAGGCCGAACCTCGGCTAAGGCGACGTTTGGGATAACAGGGGGGTCGGACGGTCTTGCTACTGTCTTACTAATGGCTTTCTAGTGTAGTACTAGCATCTTAATAGCGTGCTACTAGTGTCTTACTAGAGGCTTTCTAGTATCTTACTAGTGCCAAGTAAGTTAGGGGTAGTAGTTTCGTAATCTCAGACCGACTAGGACTATTTAAATTAATGGATTCGGATTAATAACCTAAATTTTTAAGTCATTTGGTTAAAAACTTTCCAATTTTTTAGTTTTGTCTGCCAATATTATATCGCTTACATAAGCAAATATATTGGTCTCCATAACAACTAGTTTTTATGCAAAATTCATGCTGTTGAATAAAATTCTAGACTTTCGCTTTTTTAGGTTATAAAAATTTAACTTTTGAAAAACCAGTATTCAAGTGGCTACCTTACAAATTTGAAGAGAAATAAAACTACGCAAACAATAATCTAAAATTCGTTTCTAATATTATAATCTAAATTTAGTAGTTAAGTTAGTTAATCCTTTTTTCCCCGTGGTGGGACTCCCACATAACCTCCGTCCGTTGGGCAAGACGGAGGTTATGTTGGACTCCCCCCAGTATTAGTTAATCCTAACCCTACCTTTCATCTATATCTTCGAAATATGTCAATTTATTAAGAAAAATTTACACCTCTGTAAAAAAAAGAAGAAAGCCTCGTCGATTTCCCGAAAGATACCCCATTAAACTAACCCTACCACCAACAAAACTATAATTTCACACTTCGAGTCCCTACGTAATGTCTAAAAAAATATATTATTATTATATCTGACAGACTATTAAACGACTTAATAAATGAATAGTGATAAACGCCAAAAGTGGATAAGGAAGAAGACTGATTCTCTTTATAACCTATCAATGTAGATAGTATCATCATCATCATCATGATCAACCCATTACCGGCTCACTACAGAGCACGGGTGGCACGGGTCTCCTCTCAATATGAGAAGGGTTTGGCCATAGTCCACCACGCTGGCCATGTGCGGATTGGCAGACTTCACACGCCTTTGAGACATGTGAAGTTCACATTATGGAGAACTCTCAGGCGCGCAGGTTTCCTCATTATGTTTTCCTTCACCGTTGAAGCAACTAATATTTTAATTGCTTAAAAACGCACATAACTCGGAAAAGTTAGAGGTGCGTGCATGAATTCGAACCCCCGACCTCTGATTAGGAGACGGACACCCTAACCACTAGACTATCACAGCTTTGTGCTCGGTAGATAGTATACAGATTCAATATTTGTATCTCACCTTCCGTATACCCGGACGCTAAACGCTCGTTATGCCCATTATATACCATTACGTAAAGAATTGTACCATTAACTTTAAGATTATGTCCCATTGTTATGTGGTGCATGCCATGTAGGTGCAGAAATGGTGTTACGTCACAATGATTTAACAGTTTGCACTCATAGTAACCTACCGCAGAGTATTAAGGCGCTGTGTATAGTGAAATTGAGTCGAATGAGTATCATTTCCTGCAAAATCTATAGCTCATAACATTATGAAAAAAAATATGGTTACACTTGATCGTATTTCTGACGTGATGGCCGATTTAGAAACACGATTTAACAAAGTTTACTAGATAAAAAAAAATTGCAATCGCACCTCTGAAAATACTTAAATACTAATTTTTCTCAGTTATGCCTAAATTGATCAGGGTGAAATTAAGTACAATTATTTGTGATATATTAATAAAGTAATTGGCCGATTTACATTTTGCATAAAACGTATATTATAATTTTAATAATTTTTATTACGATTTGGCACTTAGGTCCTTTGCATCCAAGTATCGGCGTCCTTGTTACTCGTACGCAAACCGACAGTGATCGCTGAGGCGCGTTGCTAGGTGGACCTGTGACCAGCTGCGATCGCCCGTCATTCAAACATTATTTCCGATTACATTAATTAAAAAATTGTTACAGGAATTTATTTCGTTTATATTAATTCATTTAAACATAGTGTCTGTACTAAAAGGTGTAAATACGTGTGTTTATAAATAGTTCAGTTAATCTAATCATATTATCACAGTAAAATCAAATTGCTTAAGGTAATGAATAATGTACCTTAATTTCACCCTTATTTTAATAAGAACCGTGGCTCAGTTGAATCACGATTACATGTGATGCATTAGTTAAGCGGGAGTTCGGATCCTAGTAGGTTTCTATAACTTTTTTTCCGTAAATATTTTTATATTTTTTATTATTTTCGTAATTTTGTATTTTTGAATATTTTTTTTATTTTAAAATATTAATTTTGAACAGTTAAAGTTGTTTGAAGATTGATTCTGATGAACCGTCAATCGTCATTGTTTTACAAGAGTGAGGATAATTATTTGCTTGACCTGAGTAATAATCAAAAATACCGCCGCTATCAATTCGGCGTATGCTGCCTACTTTAGTTTTAAATACGCCGACTTCTTTGAAAGTACGCCGACTACTTTAGAGGTTTGCTGTCTATTTTTATCAGTCAGCATGCGTAGTAGTATTTTAGTGGGTTCATTAGAGTTTCCCGTGGTTAGATTTTGAGATTGTTTCAATAGTAAAATAAAATAAAAAAAGCCATTTATTCTACTACCAAGTCAATAAAAATAATAAATTATGTCAATGTTTTTTTTTTCTTACAAGTTTCAGTCAAATTTTATATTATAATATCACAAGTGTTTGGTAGAAGTCGCCTCTCTGGCGTAGGCCTCCCCCAGCTCTTTCCAAGTCTTCCTTTCCTTAGCTTCTCTGGTCCATAGCGGGCCACTGACGCTAAGGAACAAGTCTTCTTGGCTTTCCTCTTTTCCTTTTGCTACTATGCGGAATCCATTCTGTGGCAATTTTTGTCCATTTTGAATCTGTCATCCTGCAGATGTGACCAGCCCATTTAAATTTAAGCAATCGTATTTGGCTGATGACATCTTTGACCTGAAGCGGTGATAGCCTAGTGGTTAGGGCGTCAACCTTCTAATCAGAGGTCGGCGGTTCGAATCCGGGCACGCACCTCTAACTTTACGGAGTTATGTGCGTTTTTAAAAATTAAAAAATATCACTTGCTTCAACGGTGAAGGAAAACATCGTGAGGAAACCTGCACGCCTGAGAGTTATCCATAATGTTCTCAAAGGCGTGTGAAGTCTGCCAATCCGCACATGGCCAGCGTGGTGGACTATGGCCAAACCCTTCTCATATTGAGAGGAGACCTGTGCTCTGTAGTGAGCCGGTAATAGGTTGATCATGATCGATCATCTTTGACCTTGGTTTTTTTCCGAATATTTATGGTGCTCACCTTGTTAGATAGTTTGATACCCAGCATGCTATTCTCCATTTTTTTTTTATCCAGCAGTTGCAGATGATATCCGGCCATAATTCTTTATAAAATAGTAATTTCACGCATATGCCACTTGTCTAAATATAAGTTTTGATTTAATTTGTGTACACATGACTTTTTCATTATAAGTTATCTCGTTTATAAATATTTCCCATTGGATATATTAATATTTTTGTTAGAATGGTCAAGCTCCAAGATTCCTCTTGTCTTTTTTCACTTTAGGCAGTCTGGTACAGTTAAATGAAATGCTAACGGATTTGGATGTTGTAGCCGCAATTTGTAGTTTATACCAGAATGTTGGATTTCCTGCTTCACATTATAGTGATACATCTGCGTTCATGGATCTCGCTATTTCGTAAAAACCATAATGCGTTGGCTTTTTGTTTGAGTATGTAATCCTCTGCCCGTTGTATCACTTTGATATCAGAGTCACATGCGGAGCCCCAGAGCGGGATTCCAAATTGCCAGATTAGTCTGAGTAAAGCCTTGTAGATGAGAAGTTAGTTGTCAGTTGTGAGATTTGCGTTTCTTGAGAGTAACCAATACAAACCAGTGTACTTAAGTTTCAGTTCGACCTTTTTTGCTACAATATTTTGTCGGCTAGTCATCTTTCTATCCACAAGAAAGTGTGACAAGAAAGGTTCCACAAGAAAGTGTGACAACCACCGGACTTTGGCTTTAATCTCCCACGCTAGCATTTCGCCAGTTTAATCAAAAATCAAAAGGCGAATCCCTGAAGAACAGGCAGGCTTTGTTAAGGGGTACCCGCGAACAGATAGTCAACATCAGACTAATTATAGAGAAAAGCTACGAATTTGACAATCCTGTCATCATCTGCTTCGTAGACTATAGCAAAGCTTTTGACTGGACCTGCATGTGGAAGGTTCTCTTAGAACTGGGCGTACCTCAGCATCTTGTGGCACTGCTACAAACCTGATATAATAACAGCCAAGGTTCCATCAGATTAGATAAGACCATGACAAGCTCATTTCACTTCCAAAAAGGTGTGCGCCAGGGATGCATTTTGTCACCCATACTTTTTAATGTTTATGTTTAGATCATAATCCGTTGCGACTTGTGAATCTTAGGATGGGGGCATAAACATTGGAGGCACCACAATTACTTACTTGCGGTACGCTGATGACACTACACTTTTGGCATCCAATGAAGCAGAAATGGTGACTCTCCTTAGTAAGTTGGAAAATGTAAGCAAGGAACTTGGTCTTTCCATTAATCCATCTAAATCAAAGATCATGGATGTGGATCGAAGTAGCAAACTTAATCTCACGGGTGCACTCAAGTTAGAAGTGGTGGATAACTTTATTTATATAGGCTCATGTAAAACAAACAATGGATCTTGTGAACAGGAAGTGCGCAGGCGAATTGGTATGGCAAAGAATGCCATGTACCAGTTATCCAAGATCTGGAATAGCAAGAGCATATCAATTCGCACCAAGCAAAGACTAGTAAATGCTCTGGTTATTTTCCATATTTCTATACGGTTCTAAAACATGGACTCTTCGGGCTACAGATCGCAAACGCACTGATGCTTTCGAGATGTGGTGCTGGAGGAAGATACTAAAGATACCCTGGACTGCATTCAGGACCAACGCATCTATCCTGAGAGGGCTGAAAATTACAGCAAAGCTGAAAACTATATGTATCAAGCGCACCTTGGAATACTTCAGACACAGCCCTGGGAATTTAGGAAACTACTCGTAACGGGCAAAGTGGATTGAAGAAGGCCAAGAGGACGTAGCCCCATGCGTTGGTCTGATCAGATCAGCACTGCACTCGGTACATCATTCCACGCCGCACCACATAAAGCCGGAAACAGAACCATCTGGAGAAACATCATACGGAAGAAGATGATCCATGCTAAGGATCGCGACCCTCAGTAATGAGGATGACGATGCAAAGAGACATCTTTCTATGGAAGACGATTGTGGGGTAGTTATTTGGTGCTAAGCCTAACTGGAGGACAGTCACCTGATCTCAGAGTGAACGTTATGTGCTGTGATTTCAAAGCAATAGCTAGAACTTTCTATTTATCATGGATGGACAAATGTCTGAGTTTCTTGGAGGCTTTTTTGTAGCATTTCAGATAGTTTTGCAGGTTTCTCGTAAGAAGCAAGTAATGTAGTATCATCAGCGAAGGTTGCTACAGATACTCTACAAGTTTTTGGTAGGTCGACTATAAATAATGTGTATAGGATTGGACCTAACACTGAGCCATGAGGTACTCTAGCTTTAATATAGTAGAATCTAGAGGTACATTCACCTTCTGTGACCTTAAAAATTTAAACTAGTAAAGCAAAATAGGTGCCAAACTTTTTCAGGCTTGTAGTATATCAAAGAAAACATATAGTTTTCATATTTTCATGTGCTTTTCTTATGATTAGACATACTCGGTGAACTTGTTCAATAGTTGCAGTTTGTCAATAGGTCTCTTCTAAAACCGAATTGGTGGTCAGGCAGTATTTTTCTGTCAGAGATTACATGCAGTAGACTATTTAGCATTATCTTTTCAAATGGTTTGGATAACGGTGGCAGCAAACGTATAGGTCTGTCTATAAGACGTAACTTTACTAGAAGATTTACCAGGTTAGCAGATCAGAGATTTGAGGGATTTCCACAACAGTGGAAAATAACCAATTCTAATTATGCTGTTGGAATGGATACATAAAGCCTTTTCAGGAGGTGCTTTCATTACTCTTTTGTCTATTAGGTCAAATCCTGGAGCTTTCTTGTCTTTGAAAGTTGCGACTGCCTTTCGAATCTCCTTCGGTGCGACACACTTAAGAGGTAGATCAAGCTGGAAGTCCTGATCCAATATCTTATCAATGTCAGATTCATCTGCATTTGCTAATTCCGTATTTGGTGCGAATAGTATTACAAATATAAGTATTACAATCTTCAATAGAAGAGGTAGAAACAGCAGGTCGAGTAATATTTATAATTCCTTTCATAGAGAATATCTACGGGCTTTAGTACGAGAGAGCGATTCAATGCTAGTTTTATTTGTATCATCCTCAGCTTCTACAATCACATATTTTAAGGAATGTCCATTAGGACATTAATATATCCTTATACTTTTATGTTATGTATTTTTTCCACTTTTCTTTTTTGTCCTTATATTATGCAATTAAGTTGGTTAAATAAATAAAAAATAAAATAGCTAGATAATTTTCTTTTCGCTTGGTGGCCATCGCTTTCTATTGCCATGGATAAATATATAGAATAAGTGTAATGGACATGAGTCGAAATGCCCACATAAAAAAGCTGATTTTTTGACCAGGTACCCTCCCCAAAACACCTCACTAAACTTTCATCACATATTCTAGGAACACGGCAAAGGACAAGGCATATCAACATTCTTTTTTTATTTATATAAAAAGGTGGATCGTTCACTCCCAATCATATAAGTAGGTAGTAGGAAGAAATACCATATTAATATTTTCCAAATTTGAAATTTTGATTGAATTTGAAATCCGATGTTTATCAACGAAAATTTAATTTTTATGTACGAAAATTATTGTAAACAATATAAAAAACATAAACAAGATTAAAAAAATAAAAATAGTATATATTGTTTAAGATGCGAACAATTCGAATTCTAGTTGTATTAGTCCAGACGACCGTTCAAATAAGTGACGAAATTAAGGTAACGTATCTATACCTATAGTTGATAAGCCTTGTCGCGAGCCGTTTATTGCAACTGTTATGGCGAGCTGCACTAAGTATTGCGCGAGGTGGGCGGGGCTAACCGTCCGCTACTGCCGCTGCTTCACCCCCTCAAATACCTAAAATTCGTCTGTTCATAGCGCCTTAAGAGCAAAACATCCTAATGTAACAATGTAACTTACTAAACAAAAGAGTACAGTTCCTGGTTACAGATAACCAGGTAGATATTACTTAGTAGCGTTGCTTGGCTTACACAGGCACCATCTCAAAATATCCGGAAGCCCTTCTACCTTGAATGAATAAATACATAAAAAAAGCAGAAAATTACACAAAAATAGTAAATATACAATATGGCGGCCTTAGCGATCTCTTCTTATCTTAGTGTACCTTTTTCTGCTTCTCAGCTACTTTTCGACGACTTCCGTGGCGCAGTGCGTGCGCTGATGCATTACAAAATTGGAGGTCCTGGGTTCGATTCCCGGCTTGAGTCTGGTCTGTGAGTGTGAGTGGGAGGCTTCGGCTGTGGTTAGTTACCACTCTAACGACAAAGACGTGTCGCCAAGCGATTTAACGTTCCGGCACGATGTCGCGTAGAAACCAATAAAGAGTGTGAGTTTACCATATCCCTAACAGGTAAGCCCGCTAACATCTTAGACTGCATCATCACTTACCATCAGATAAAATAGCCGTGAAGGGCTAACTTGTAGTAAATAAAAAAAAAAACTAGCTAATATTCCTTATATTCCCGATTGTTTCTTAGTCAGTAAAATCATCTTATCTTTCACTTCTCTGGCTATCTTGTCAATAAATAGCGATCGATCGGTCCTAAGTATTAAAGATATAGTTCACGATGTCATCATGAGAGTGGCTATATATCTACATAATATATATAATTAAACAAAGCCCAATTCGGGGGAACTTGGTGGTTCCTAGCTCTAAATATTTCTTATATGCCGAATTTATAGTCTCAGATGGATTGCGATATCAAAAAAGTTTCCTCGCCAGGATAATTAAAATGTTTATACGCAATCATTTCCTGGATAAGAGCTCGGATGGAAAGAAAGTGTTACATAAAGATGTAATCGCAGAAGCGGTCGGCAGGCTTTGCGAAACGATACTTCTGCGCACGTTACGTCATCGGCACCGCTTATGGCGCCTGTACCTGTAGAATACGGTCGCTTATTCAGAATCTGATTGCTTCATTATACGCGATTCATAATAGATTAAGGATGTAAACAAAATTAAATTATGTTTCACAACATGCGAATGCAATGAGTGAATGGTCGAGAAGTTGACACGTTACCCGGGTACTTATGAACGCCACGTCTGTTGATGTCTTACTAGGAACATCAAACTAGTAGTAAAAATTCTCTCGGAAAAGTAGGTAAGATCTTCAAGTTGAGAATCTTAATTCAATAATTTTAAATTGGCCTAAACTACGATAACTGCGTAAAGGGGTTGCGTTGAGTTAGTGTGTGTGAAAGAGTGTTTGTTTGTCTTCCGACGACGACCTTCAAATAATAAGGATAAACATTATAGTATATCCTTTCTGACAAAAAAAAGAATGATTGAAATTGGAGTACGCCCTAATGAATTACTACTAAACACTAAACTACACATTTTGACTTTTATCCCCTCTCCCAAGGGGAACCACGCTGAATCCGGAACTATCCTATATGTTGAACCGGAGTATCAGCTACTCATACCAAATTTCATTCAAATCCATTCAGTAGTTTCGGCGTGATCACGGCCAAGATGTAAGACAAAAAAAAAATAAAAAATTGGTATCGATAGTAAAGTATCCTTCAATTAAAATTTTCAAAATATATTTAATGTACAGAACGTCCTGTTACAGTTTTATTACATTATAGATCCTTTTTATGTAATGATGTCATAGCGATTTGTCTTTGTATTTAAATTTTTTTTTTTAATGCATTGGTTATTTCGATGTTTTAGACTGGAATATCGTATCTAGTTTGCCCACGATATGAATGTAACGTGTCAAATAACAGCTACTCCCTAGCATTTAAAGAACAACCAAATGGGCTATGGTTTAAAAATTAATGATTTATGGCAGATTTTATGTCCGAGTTATAAAACTTTATGGAGGCATACAATGTGTCTTCAACACGTCTTCAATTATAGCAACATAGATAGATATTTTCAGCAACTACGTACATATTTTTGATGAGCAACCTAGGTCTATTTGAATCTGTACCTTGTCCCTACTGGGGGCAGTCCCCCATACAGGACGGTGTTCAATCTAGATAATGATTGTTCCAGTACTACCGAATGTATGAAAGTCAATCCTTCGTAGGTATATTAATGGCCTAAATTAATATATAATCAATATAATCCAAAATCAGAAAGCAGATTTAGTACTTTCTTTTCCTACTCTTTCCTGTGGAAAAGGATGGCATTACTAAATCCAATTTTCTATGTGAAGATTTTGAATTAATTGATTATTAATCTCGGGCATGAAGCTGTGATAGCCTAGTTGAAGCTGTGATAGCCTAGTGGTTAGGCCGTCCACCTCCTAATCAGAGGTCGGGGGTTGGAACTCGGCCACGCACCTCTAACTTTTCGGAGCTATGTGCGTTTTTAAGCGATTAAAATATTACTTGCTTCAACGGTGAAGGAAAACATCGTAAGGAAAACTGCATGCTTGAGAGTTCTCCATAATTTTCTCAAAGGCGCGTGAAGTCTGCCGATCCGCACATGGCCAGTGTGGTGGACTATGGCCAAACCCTTCTCATATTGAGAAGAGACTCGTGCTCTGTAGTGAGCCGGCAATGGGTTGATAATGATTTTAATGAACCTCGGGCATAAGTTCGTAACTTAAAGAATGGCCAAACCGCAACTCAACCTAATTGTATCGCGGTGAAGCTGGCGTCCTACGTCTGACCAATCACAAGATGCGCCTCTTTTATTCTGAATTGTGATCGGTGGACTACAAGACCCAAAATTTCCAATTCGGGCGCTGGTTGGACGCCGCAGTGTGGTCTTCGCGTAAGTGTTAGCGATTTTTTTTTTAATTTAGAGAAACAGTAAATACAGCGCCGAGTCGTTTTGAATTTTTAGATGACTCTCAAGAATCAGCTGTTTCTGCTTACGTTAAGAAAATTATAAACATTCTTACGATGATGAAGTATAATTATAAATCTTTGAAGTGATACATTTGAACAGGTAGGTAGGTACTGAGGTCAATGTGTAGCTATAATTATGTTGCTTTTTTTATGTTTTAATTTCTTGTTTTTTCCATCTTCTTCTTATATAAAGCCGTTAGGTATAGAACCGTATGTTAATGAAATCTATGTCGGCGCGTCAGGTCACCCGTATTTTGCCTTCCTACTTTGACGACCTCAAAATAACTATATATTTATAAGATTTGTTCATTGCCGTTAAATACTGTATACTTAACCTTGTTCTTCAATAATTATATAACATGTATTAATACATAACGTTGAAACGCGTGGCCGAGTAGCAAATGAATAATTTTAAATGTCCAAGTAGGTAGGCAAGAACACTCCGAATATGCAAATAAGGCAAACTACCCGAAATCTTGTTTCGTACAATTGCTAGGATAGGAATAAACTGGACTATATTAAATAAAACTTATTTTACTAATATTATAAATATGAATGTATGTTACGGTTTCACGCTAAAACTTCAAAACCGATCGTCATGTCACTTTGTACACATATTCCATTAGAAGGTGTTAGAAGTGAAATAGGATACTGTAGGTATATTTAGAACCAAAATTTTATTTATGTAAATTAATTATCATATTGATTCATTTCTATGGTTATGATCTCTAATACTTATTTAATAGCTTCAATGCGAGCAACACGGCGGGTATAATCTAGTATTTAATAATTAAACTTCCACTATGAACTATCAAAACACTAAACGGGTAAACAGAAAAAGTTTTCTATAAGTCCAAACTACATATTAACCAAGGTCTAAATACGCCAACTTTATTTTAGTTCAAATAGAGATTGAATGAATAAGAGATACTTTACTGACCCGGTGCATGATTTTGCAATTGGACATTAATTCTGTACGTACAGGCATATTTTTCCATATAGCGCTATCTAGTGTAATATGTTAAAAACACCTACGTAAAATCACGATGACAGCGCTGTAGATTTTTGTATAGCATGACAGGTGTCGCTACTAGTACTATGTATAAACTAGTACAATTAACTTTCAGTAGATGGCGCTATGTGCACATTATTTTCAGTAATACTTCTATCGACATCGGCACGTAATGCATTCGCCTACAGAATGTTTTTGCTTGAAAACAAAAGTTATAATAGGTATCAATAGTCCATGTTTCTTTGAACTACCTAGTTATAACCTATAAGCACATTTTTTTAGCACTTAGGTATTAAAATCAAGATGACGACAACGCTTGCGGTTTTTGTATTGTATAACAGATGTCGCTAAAAGGTATAAACTACTCGCTCTTTATAAACTAGTACACCTGAGTTTTATAAGATGGCGCTGATGAAAATCAGATTAATCGAAGCAAAATATATTATTTTACTATAATACTATAAACTTGAATGGTTAGTACATGTTTCTTTACACTGACAGCAAATCTAATTAGGTTTTTATATCTAATACACCAAGGCGTTAAAATTCTAACTGCATTTAAAAGCGATGACAATTATTAAACAAGAATGAACGTAAGATAAAGTTCTTGTACCAGTCTAGTTTAAAATTTCAGCTAGGTACTGAAGGAAGTTTAATTTCTACTATTATTCAAGTAAATATTTCAGGGAGACATAATCTATTTTTAACTAAGAAACTTTCGATTGACACCACACGTTTTTCTATGTTTGGACAGTATCGATATAGTAAGTAGAACTGTGTATACAGATAGGAAAACCTAAATGCGAATAGCATTTGGAAGAGCGCATTCACTTTTAAAACCTTGGTACTAGTTCATCATTAATACAGAAATAAAATTACTATAATTGCAAACGGTACGGAAATAAGAGAATCATAATTTGACAATACATATACCTACATTTTGGCCATATTGCCCAGCTGCCAAGTAACTTGGAAAAACTTATAGTTGTGGGCAAGGTAGAGGGGAAAAGACCGCGTGACCGATCGCCTAGCCGCTGGAATGATCAGGTGAAATCACTGAGTGGCCTTCCGATTACAACCGCTATTAGAAAAGCCGAGGACCGTACAGACTGGAAGGCATTAGTTAACAACGTGATTAAGGTACTTTATTGTGGACACGACCTTCAGCAATGAAGTGTGCGACTAAGAAGAAGAAGAAAAAGACACCTATATTTAAAATAATAATGGACGTAAACAAAAATAACTATTTACTTTTACAAAGTTTATTTCTTACACTTCAGGTTACTACAGGTTACTTGCCAGTTTTTGATTCTATTATTCTTAGATATTTATGAAAAACCACATTCATCAAACGAAAACTATAGCATTGAGATTTCTTAACGCGCCTTACTAATAAAAACTTCAACCTTATTTTGTTTCAGTTATCCTAAGACTAAGAAGAACGATACGTAGTACCAGTAGTTTATTTTTTTTCGAACTGTCTATTAGCTGTACTAACCCTATTGGTTGCCACAGCGAAACAGGGCTGTTTGGCGAGCTTCGGAAAGAAGCTGTGCCAAATGAAATTTTTAGCCCTAGGGCTCGAAGAAAGTAAGGTACCATCTGCCTAAGGGCGCCTCCTTTGAGGCCGAACCTCGGCTTAGGCGACGTTGGGATAACGGGGGGGTCGGACGGTTAGTGGTCCGTATGTCTCCGAGGCCCTGGATGGAGCCCACTTCTGAATGACGTATGATAGCGTGGACCTCGTCTTCTCCGGAGAAGACTGTGTGTAGCAAATGATTGTGTGGTAGGTGTTACGAGTATGTTGTCAGTAGTCATCTGATCGTTAGGGTCATGAAGGATATGTTTAGGTCTCCTTTTTCGGAGAGGAGCGCTTAGGTCGGGGGAGTAAAAAAAAGCCGCAACTACGAGAGGTTTGGGGTGTCGGATTGAACCTGTAGAGAGATTTTATTTTGTTAACAATGTAAGCAATGCTTTGTCTCTTTTTACCACCAATACATAACCATCGCATCGTGATATCTAATCCTATGGACGTCCACTAACGGCATGGGTCGCTATATCATAGACATTTTGACGACCTCCGTGGCGCAGTGCGTGCGCTGTCGCATTATAATGTTGGAGGTCCTGGGTTCGATTCCCGGCTCGAGTCTCGTCTGGTGGGAGGCTTCGGCCGTGGCTAGTTACCACCCTACCGACAAAGACGTGTCGCCAAGCGATTTAGCGTTCCGGCACGAAGTCTCGTAGAAACCATTTAGGAGCGTGGGTTTACCATACTCCTAACAGGTTAGCCGGCTACCATCCTAGACAGCACCATCACTTACCACCAGGTGAGATAGCCGTCAAGGGCTTGTAGTGTATAAAAAAATCCTAATTACACGATCTCGTGCCACCTGTGTCAAATAAAACATTCGATTTTCATTTTTGTCATGTACAAAAAGCGATTATCTCCCGCTGACAAGTTAATATATTTCAAACGATGGTATCGAGGGGTGGCATAGGCTGTCTACCGAAGGACTTAGGCGTAGCACCTGTTACAGCGGAGCGGGTATAGGAGTAACAGACTAGCGACCTCTAGGCGCGGGCAACGAACGCCTGTGACATTGATACAGGACAACGAAAAGGCCTCATACCACTGAAATATGCCTCCAGTACCCTCCCCGCCGACGAGAGTTATCGCACACTTAAGACACTACAATATTACGTTATCAATCGAAGGACCAGATTTTTGCCATCTAACCAACATTAAGGGTCCTTTTTTATTTTATATACACTACAAGTTATATCTATTTCTATCTCACCTGGTGGTAACTGATGATACAGTCTAGGATGATAGCGAGCTAATAACCTGGTATGGTTAAGCCACACTCCTAATTGGATTCCACGCGACATCGTGACGGAACGCTAAATCGCTTTGCGACACGTCCTTGTCGGTACGGTGGTAACTAGCCACAGCCGAATCCTCTATAAGGCAGCTTGTGGTGTATTTATAATATTCAATTGTGTTTTCCTCCACTTGCACGAACTTCCTAACTATTCTGCATGTATTTAGAATGGCAGCGGCTAAGTTTGTTGTGGGCTTCTTCTTAGACCGGGGCGCGTTTGGAACCCTCATAGCTTTAGTTTTAAGTTTACGAATATAGTTATCACCATGAAATAACTACTGTGTAAATTATTGACGCGTCAAAAGTGCCTTTTTAAGGACTATTTGAATAAAGATTATTTTGAATTTGAATTTCAGAAACGTATGTTAAAATAAGTAAATGTAAATTATAAAAACCATTCACATACAAGGTTAAAATAGGTGTAGCTTTCTAAACTCATGTAGATTCTAGTAATATTTAATCACGAATGGCGATTAAACTTTAAACTTATTAACGAACGCAGTGAAGTATAATTTTTTGTATTGTAAGGCGTGTCGCCAAGCGATTTAGCGTTCCGACACGATGTCGTGTAGAAACCAATTAGGAGTATGGCTTTACCATACCCCTAACAGATTACCTGCTACCATCTTAGACTGCGTCATCACTTACCATCAGATGAGATTGCCGTCAAGGGCTAACTTGTAGTGGATAATAAATAAAAATAAATAAACAATAAGATTGAGAATTTAACATAATGTCTCAGTAATATTATATATATAATATTACCGTGAAACTGTCGTCTATGTAAACCGGTTTCTACTACAGTGCCTACGCAATGTTGTGATATATACGAGTACCAGCAACATATGTATTAGGGTAGGTTTCTATTCAGTTCATTGTGTGGTGTAATAACGCGGCGAAATTATTTTTATTCTCTGAACACAGAAAGCAGTTACAAAGTTTCTTTGTTAAGTAAGTTTACACAAGTTACAACTCCCCCGACCTAAGCGCTCCTTTCCGAAATAGGAGACTAAACATATCCTTCATGACCCTGACGATCAGATGACTACTGACAACATACTCGTACCACCTACCACACAATCATACGCTACACACCGTCAGGTCCCCGCTATCTTACGTCATCCGGACGTGGGCTCCATCCACGACCTCGGAGACGTACGGACCACTCACCGTCCGACCCCCCCGTTATCTCAAGCGTCGCCTAAGCTGAGGTTCGACCTCAAAGGAGGCAGTTAGACAGTCGTTCCCTTAGTTTCTTCGAGCCCTAGGGCTCAAAATTTCTTCTGGCAGCTTCTTCTTCTTTCCGAAGCTCGCCAAACAGCCTGGTTACGCTGTGGCAACCAATAGGGTTTGTACAGCTAATAGACAGTCCGAAAAAAAAAACAAGTTACAGATTTCGTTGGCACTTAGTTTTCCGCAGGCTCCGTTTCGAAATTAGAGATTAACGAAAGAAGCGGTGATAGCCTAGTGGTTAGGGCGTCAGCCTCCTAATCATAGGTCAGCGGTTCGAATCCCGGCACGCACCTCTAATTTTTCGGAGTTATGTGTTTTAAAAAATAATAATTAAACTTGCTTCAACGGTAAAGGAAAACATCGTGAGGAAACCTGCACGCCTGAGAGTTCTCCATAATGTTCTCAAAGGCGTGTGAAGTCTGCCAATCCGCACATGGCCAGCGTGGTGGACTATGGCCAAACCCTTCTCATATTGAGAAGAGCGGGTCTCTTCTCAATATGAGAAGGGCTTTGTAGTGAGCCGAGGATAGGTTGATCATGATGATGATGATATTTTTAGTTCCAAATAATGAAGGTTGAATGGTTTTTAAATTATTTTTGTAGCTTATTTATCATATACTAACTGTACCTGTATGTCACCCATTCACATTGCATGGTCACTCATTCGCATACCTAATTATGGGAATCGCCATATGCGCAAACAAACCGTAAGCGCTCTTTTTACGTGACGGGAATCACGAAAACTTAATTCGTAATGAGATAAAAGGATTTAACCGAGGTTTTATATAACGTCCGTATTTCGGAAACAAAAGCTTCCGTTGATCCGAGTAAGATGATTTGGTGACCTTTTCTTTACTCAATTTGAAAAAGTGAGACGCCCAACAACCCTTGAAACCTAATAATCCAAGTATTCAAGGATACTTTAAGGATAAGGATAAATCAAATGTACAAGGAAAAAAAATTTCTTCTATTAGGTTTATATTTTTATATGTATTTTGTTTATGCAATAAAAATTAACGCATTAAAGATTATTATTACTATAATGTATAACATTACGTCGAATCGCTTAATATTTAAAAGTGGGGAAGCAACTTTATATGTTACTACTATATGGGTTCTAAACAGTAACTAGTTTGTCTTGATATGTAGATGGTGGATATAAAATTTCATGATTTTCGTCAATGGAAAAATTCTTTTTTTTTTTATACACTACAAGTTGGCCCTTGACGGCTATCTCACCTGGTGGTAAGTGATAATGCAATCTAGGCTGGTAGTGGGCTAACCAATTAGGGGCATGGTAAATCCACACTCCTAATTAGTTTCTACGTGACATCGTGCCGGAACACTAAATCGCTTAGTGACACGTCTTTGTCGGTAGGGTGGTAACTAGCCACGGCCGAAGCCTCCCACCAGACCAGACTCGAGCCGGGAATCGAACCCAGGACCTCCGACTTTTATAATGCGACAGCGCACGCACTGCGCCACGGAGGTCGTCAATCTCTGGAAAAATCACGAAAAATACTAATTAAAGAATACACTTATTTAATTTAATTAAGTACCTCTTAAATAATAAGTAATTTAAATATATTGTAGACTATTTGTCTCTGGATAGCAAGATTGACTTCGCATAGATCATATGATGGTCTAACTGCAAACAAACAATGGAAGACTTAAAAAAATAACATTCATGAACATTAAGTACTCTTGCTTATGAATACATACTACGTCTAACCAGACAATAGCAGATACGACGTCTCGAAGAACAAATTTCCATTCCACAAAAAGTTATATTTAAAATATAAAATCGGCGCATTGTGCCTATGAGATTTAAATATCGACCTCCCCCTCCCTCAACGCAACCTCCCACCCGTCGCATCGCTTAGTTTCAGCAGTTTCAGGCTTCAGACGACCCGGCCCAAGGTCGCAGACAGACGCGCAATGCACGCATAGTATAGTACGTACGTATCTACAGTATACTCGTATATACAAGTTATTCGTAGACCCTGACCGTCCGCACTGGGATCGTTACGGGAACGTTTCTTGTCTGTTCCAGGGAATTTTAACTTTGCCTAATACAGGCATATCTGTATTTTTAGGATAAATACATTTTGCTGGAGGTCTTAATGTTTTTATACATAAGTTAAGGCTTCAAATAGATTGAGACATAGGACATAACATCATTATCTTCATCATCATGATCAACCCATTACCGGCTCACTACAGAGCACGGGTCTCCTCTCAATATGAGAAGCGTTTGGCCATAGTCCACCACGCTGGCCATGTGCGGATTGGCAGACTTCACACGCCTTTGAGAACGTTATGGAGAACTCTCAGGCGTGCAGGTTTCCTCACGATGTTTTCCTGTACCGTTGAAGCAAGTGATATTTTTATTTTTTTTTAAAACGCACATAACTCCGAAAAGTTAGAGGTGCGTGCCCGGGTTAGAACCGCCGACATCTGATTAGGAGGCTGACGCCCTAACTACTAGGCTATCACCGCTTCTAGGATATATTAGGTACTTAATTTGATTTGATTATTTTACTACTTTTTGAGCGTAATTTCGTATGACAATTCAATCTATTTAGTTTCATCTGATACTTATTACTGTAGTGTTTGGGACTTTTTAAGGACTATGAATAAAGATTATGATTGATTGAAAACTAAAACCTGGTTAAGTTTGTTGTGGGATTCTTAGATTAGGGCGCGTTTGGCACCCTCATAGCTTTAGTTTTAAGTTTACGAATGTAGTTATCACCATCAAATCACTACTATGTCAATTATTGACTTGTTAAAAGTGCCTTTTAAAAGACTATTCGAATAAAGATTTTGATTGAGTGATTGATAGGGTTGATGATTATTTTAGTTACTAAAAATTAATACGGATAATTGTAAACTCAAATAATTTATTTATTAAGTTTATAACATTATATTTTTCCCGTTATGTAAAAAATAAATGTCACGTAAGTTTACAATGAAAGCTATTGCGGTTATCAAAATGTAACTTTATTGTCTTTTTGTAGGAATGAAAAATTTAACAAAACATGGATATCCGTGTTTTTTTGCTGATTTACTTAAAATTCATAGGATTATAATCAATATTTTTTATCTTCTAGAAATACTCACTAACACATAATATTATCAAATAAAACTCATATTAAAAAACATATCACAAAATCTTTGCGTAAATCTATCATTATTTTTGGACCTCCACATGGACACACTTTTGGTTTCATGAATTAAAAAAAAATACAAATAAAATACATTTTTTTTTCCAGCACGTACATTCTTTCAAAATTTTAGCAATTTAAATTTGATCATATTATACTTACAATCAAAATAATTAAAAAAAATATCACAAAAGAGAAATAATGTACCCCTGGTGGGACTCGAACCCACAGTCCCCGGCTTAGGAGGCCGATGCCTTATCCATTAGGCCACAGGGGCTAGTACGTGGCATGTCTAAATATTAGTTGTGTATCCTTGAGAAATTACGCAACCAATCCTTTGACTTTGTAAGTATGGAGCTTAAAATATTAGTGAGAATGAAATAAGATCTCCCAAACTTATGTTGCGTAAGTGTTTTATTTATTTTTTCCTCAACTCCTGGCTACTAGGTCCAAATCTATACCCCTAATTGAGATAAAACCTTAATGGAACTTTATATGCAATGTATGGAGTTCCGTTAAATAAATAATACAGTATTTTAATTGTAAATTTTGACTATCCAATTATAAATAATATTGGATAGAATACCTACTTATAGTAGTGATGCGTAAATATAATTTCAGACGATAAGGAACAGAAAATTGCTACAGACAGCCTATATTTTTGGTTTCATTTAAATTTCTCAGGTTTTATAGTTAATCGTCACGAATTAATCTTTCTGCCTAGTTTATGTATTATGGCTTCAATCAGTATATGAAATATGATTAGCATATGAAAATAATCTCATAAGTTTTTTATTTTTATTTACAGTTCAAAATAATTAAATTTACAGTGATCGTCGAAGACATTGAAAAAAACCACAGAGGTTTGGCCTCAATGTCCTCAAACTCGTAAGCGTTTTACCCTGTCCTAAGAGAAAGAAGGTTTGTGCATTGTTTGTCAAAGGGACAAAGAGCAGTGCTGGGTGGGAACTTAATAAAAAGGGATGAAAATTAATTTACCTTTACTATTCAAGTGAACATTGTATCAAGTATTGGGATATTATATATATATTAAGTAATAAAGTGTACGAATTTTCGCTGGTGGCTTCGGCCGTGTTGACATACCATCATACCGACACAGACGAGCCGCCAAGAGATCCAGCGTTCTAATAAGTATGCTTGCCGACGACCTCCGTGGCGCAGTGCGTGCGCTGTCGTCGCATAATAAACTTGAAGGTCCTGGGTTCGATTCCCGGCTCGAGTCTGGTCCAGTGGGAGGATTCGGCCGTGGCTAGTTACCCTACCGATAAAGGCGTGTCGCCGAGCGATTTAGCGTTCTGGCACGATGTCGCGTAGAAACCAAATAGGAGTATGGGCTTACCATACCCCTAACAGGTTAGCCCGCTACCATCCTAGACTGCATCATAAGTTACCATCAGGTGAGATTGCCGTTAAGGGCTAACTTGTAGTCATCATCATCATCATCATGAACAACCCATTACCAGCTCACTACAGAGCACGGGTTTCCTCTCAATATGAGAAAGTTTTGGCCATAGTCCACCACGCTGGCCATGTGCGGATTGGCAGACTTCACACGCCTTTGAGAACATTATGGAGAACTTCTCAGGCGTGCAGGTTTCCTCACGATGTTTTCCTTCACCGTTGAAGCAAGTGATATTTTAATCGTTTAAAAACGCACATAACTCTGAAAAGTTAGAGGTGCGTGCCAGGATTCGAACCGCCGACCTCTGATTAGGAGGCTGACGCCCCACAAGAAAAAATCTCGGTAAAACAACATGAATGGCGACCTCAGTTTCATACGTACTGTGGTATTGTAATCAAGACTTTTAGTGGAATAAAAACTTTCAAAAAACCTGGCTAACTGCATCTCTATTTTTGTCACTTCAATAATGACAGTCAAGTTTTAGCACAAAACACGAGTACCAACATAATTCTACACGTTCGCAAATATAAAATGTTGCAGTTCTGCTGACGTCACAGCGCAGGCTGAGGGTGCTTGCTCGCTGAAGGGCCCTCGGAGGCCACAAAGCATTCAGGTCAATCAATGAGGGTTTATCTCGAGGCGCACGTTTTTTTTCTTTATTATACATCTCCTATCGTTTTTCACTCTTCTTACAATTAATATTCGCGCTTGTTTGCATTTTCGATAAAGAATTCAACGTAAGGGGTTATTTATTTATATTTTATTACGGCATAAAGAACACGACCTTTGTGACAGCGCGTGCGCTGCCGCATTATAAAGTTGGAGGTCCTGTTTTCGATTCCCGGCTTGAGTCCAGTCTGGCTTAGGCCGTGGTTATATACCTCCGGACCAACAAAGACGTGTCACCAAGCGATTTAGCTTTCCAGCACGATGTCGCGTAGAAACCAATTAGGAGTGTGGTTTAACCATATCTCTAACAGATTAGCCCGCTACCATCTTAGGCTGCATCATCACTTACCATCATACAATACTCATATTCCACATTTGCTACTAACACACTAAAACATACACTGATATGAATATCGATAAGAAGTGAACACTACTTTGCAATTATTAACTTAATATTAATAAGATAGACAGTTAGCGAAAACAATGAAACCATATAAATACAAGTATTATTAAACTAATCAACATGAAATTAGGTTATTATAAACTTTCTTTCAATCCTGTTTTATAATCATCATCATCATCATCATGATCAACCCATTCTCGGCTCTCTACAGAGCACGGGTCTCCTCTCAATATGAGAAGGGTTTGGCCATAGTACACCACGCTGGCCATGTGCGGATTGGCAGACTTCACACGCCTTTAAGAACACTTTCGAGAACTCTCAGACGTGCAGGTTTCCTCACGTATGTTTTCCTTCACCGTTGAAGCAAGCGATATTTTAATTGCTTAAAAACGCACATAACTCCGAAAAGTTAGAGGTGCGTGCACGGATTCGAACCCTCTGATTAGGAGGCTGAAGTCGCTTTATAATATTAAGGATTTATAATATGAAGTAAGTTTAAAACGGAGCAAACAAATAACATTATAGAGATAGAAGAACAGATTACCCCGGCTAAGTTTGTTGTGGGCTTCTTCTTAGACCGGGGCGCGTTTGGAACCCTCATAGGTTTAGTTTTAAGTTTACGAATGTATTTATCACTATCAAATCATTAGTATGTAAATTATTGACGCGTCAAAAGTGCCTTTTTAAGGACTATTTGAATAAAGATTATTTTGAATTAGAATTTGAAAAATTTGATTCATTATTTTCAATATTTTTCGATTTTTAATTATGGGCGTTAGTCGTCTGCAAATCTGGTTGCATCTTAGCGTTGAGTCAGAATGTATTTGCCATGCAATGTATTTAATGCCTACATGTTTAGGTATATGTCAGCATAAATAATACAGTCAGTGCATCTGCATCCTATCATTAGTTAAACTTAAGATTATTATTTCAAGGTGATTCGCAAAGTTAATTATTATTTTAGGTGCAGGCAAAAACTTTGCATTGCAAGTCATAAATATTACTAATCTACGTACGTATGAAAATGCAGTCGCCATTCATGTTGTTTTACCGGGATATGTTTACAATTTTTTTTCCAAACAGTGAAGTTAGATGTAAGTCAAGTGAAGTTTTTACTTGAGTGACGAAAGATGCAAATTTTGTGTAATTAAGTCAATATCCTAGTGGAAACAGACCGCCTCTGTGACATAAAAAAGAGAGATAAATTAGGGTATTTCGGGATTTTTTTTTTCCACTACACGTTAGCCCTTGACGGCAATCTCACCTGTTGTAAGTGTTGATAGTCTAAGATAGCAGCGGGCTAACCTGTTAGGAGTATGGTAAACCCATACACCTAATGGGTTTCTACGCGACATCGTGCCGGAACGCTAAATCGCTTTGCGACACATCTTTGTCGGTAGGGTGGTAACTAGCCACGGCTGAAGCCTCCCACCAGGCTACAATCGAGCCGGGAATCAAACCCAGGACCTCCAATTTTGAATTGTGACAGCGCACACGCTGCGCCACGGAGGTGGTCAAAGGTTGGGGGCTTTTAACTACTGTCCCTAACATTGATAATAATCCGGACTAACGTGCTCTCCGAAGCACGGGATGAAACACAGTCAATTTCCTAATTCTAGGCTGGGACTATGCATTTTTGACAGACACCCCAACAGCTGAAGTGACGGTCAGAAAATACGTAAATAAACCAGACACAACAGGAAACAATTGTATTAAGTGTGAGTAAAAAAATATTAAAATAGTTTTACTAGAAAAACATCGCCTAAAATATCACATAATACACGAACAAAAAAAAAATCTCTTAAAATAGTTTTACTAGAAAAACATCGCCTAATTTCCTTACATAATACAAAAACATCCTATTTTGCGAAATTTCAACATGGCATCTCCAGGTGAAATAAAGGTGACGTGATTGTAGTAAGATAAAGGATTAACGACCTGCTGCATGCGTCATGGAGTTTTATTTTCATTGCCCAAAAAACCTTATTGGTATGATCGAAAACGTATAAGGAGCTGCCAATTCGAAACAGTTACTTAATCTGTCTTCAGGACTAAGTTATATGTCTACTTAGGCCTTTCGGCGACGTATTAACAACTTTTTAGCTTTTTATTCGAGACTTCGCGCATTTGAGTGCAACTTTAGTGTGTTTCTACCTTCAAAATCGACATACTTTCGTTTGAGGTAAAAAAAGAGAATTAAAAAAAAACAGCTAATCTTATCTAATTTATTATATCTATCTATTATGATCAACCCATTGCCGGCTCACTTCATAGCACGGCTCTCCCAATATAAGAAGGGTTTGGCCATAGTCCACTGCAGGCCACGTGCGGATTGGTAGACTTTTATAACATAAATAGGCCCTTAATAATGTTAACTTAGCCCTTTACTATGTATGTAGTGGTAAGTATGTAATAATGCAGTCTTAGACGGTAGCGGGGCCATGTGGGCTTACCACACGCCATACAAACTTACATTGACCACCCTTTACAAAGTCAATGGCATCGGATTTTAGCTTTTTATAATAATAGGTATTTATCTATTCCTAGACTTTTGCTATTCAAAGGGGGAACGCTGCCAGTATCTTCGGAACCTTGCCTAAAGGGACTCCTTTTAATAATATATTTTAGTTATTATATATTTTTTGGTTTGTTAAAATATAGTTAGCATTGTTAAAAATATGTAGTCATCATATCGATTCATTTCTGTTGTAGGTCTCTGAATATTAATTGAATGGCTACAACGCGAGTGAAGCCGCGGGTAAAAGCTAGTAGGTACATATAATGGAAAAAATATGAAGGTATCATCGCTTCATAGGTTGGCATTAATAAAACATTTTCGAATTTGAATTTGACGTATGGTATGATTTACTTACACAAGAAGCGAGACTACGTTAATCTCGACGAGTTCTGATTGTTATGCAGTCTGTGCGTTTACCATAATCCTATATGCGGCAGTGAAGGTACTTGGCCACTCGTTATACCTTTATATACTGACTACTGTTTTTTTTTATACACTACAAGTTAACCATTGACGGCTATCTCACCTGGTGGTAAGTGATGATGCGGTCTAGGATGGTAGCGGGCTAACCTGTTAGGGGTATGGTCAACCCACGCTCGGTTTCTACGCGACATCTTGCCGGAACGCTAAATCGCTTGGCGACACGTCTTTGTCGGTAGGGTGGTAACTAGCCACGGCCGAAGCCTCCCACCAGACAAATAAACTAACTATTATAACTTCAAATGTAGGTTTGTCCTCTATGCGTTACGAAGCCATTAATAAGATTGTGTTGTTACCTCGTTGGAGTCTTCTAAGGACTTCCGTGAAGGTTAAAGGCCCAAGAATTCCACTTATAGAATTACCACTTATATCATGGGAAAGGGCGCGAAAATAGGGACGGGAACAGTAATGCACCATGCGATAATAATCTTTAAATACAAACATCACTTATTCTATAGGAGTTTTTAAAAACCCCTTAT
The DNA here is from genome assembly GCA_928268935.1 of Lasiommata megera. Classification (NCBI taxonomy): domain Eukaryota; kingdom Metazoa; phylum Arthropoda; class Insecta; order Lepidoptera; family Nymphalidae; genus Lasiommata; species Lasiommata megera. Next base: position 6,721,064 of record OV743312.1, read on the forward strand.
CTACTCGGACAAAGTCGCGGGCATCAACTAGTGTATAATTGATATATTTTATGTGCCATGGGTTTTTTTATGTGCCACTGAAGTAATAAACGGATATTGATGACTTTAGTGAAAAAGTTCCATAATTCAAATTCGTCAAAAAGTTCCATAATTATTAACAGCAAAGTCATGACTGTCAGACCTGCTTAGCTAATCAATGAATATCAAAGTAGAAATGACTTGCAGTCATCAGCAATCACAGCACGTTCATTTTATATCCACAATAAATACCTATGCGTCACGCTGTCTGCTCTGGCTAGTGCATTATTTTACGCGTTAACATTTGAAGTAGCTATATCTAAAGACATCATTATCGTGATCAACCCTTTGCCGGCTCACTTCCAGAGCACAGGTCTCCTTTCTATATGAGAAGGGTTTGGCTATGTACACCACACTGGCCATGTGCGGATTGGCAAACTCCACACGCCTTTGAGAACATTATGGAGAACATGCATGCAGGTTTCCTCACGATATTTTACCGTTGAAGCAAGTGATATTTTAATTGCTTAAAAACGCAAGTAACTCCGAAAAGAGGTGCGTGCCCAGGATCTGACCCCCGACCTTTGATTATAAGGCGGACGTCCTAACCACTATCGGCTATCACAGCTTCTGCATTCATAATGCATTATCACTTACTATCATGATATTGCCTCAAGGGCTAATATAATAGCGTATAAAAAAAAAGTTGAAGCCAGAAAGTTGATAATTTTTTTTATTGTATGAATAATATACCTACATAAGATCGAGAATTTAAGCTGTGATAGCCTAGTGGTTAGTGGAGGGTCTGCCTCGGCGGACGCCACTGGCTGGGCCGCGGTCGAGTGCATCAGTGTTCCCGTGACCCAGCCACCAGGCGACGCGAAGGAGCATCGCTGGGTTTTAGTGGGTATTCTGGTCGCCAGACTGGCTGCCGGGGAGTCCCACATACCCCGTCGGAAGCGGCGCAGTCTTGCCTGCGTCGCCTCCGGAGGGGATGCGTAAAAGCATTTCCCAGCGGAAAAAAAAAAAGCCTAGTGGTTAGGATGTAGTTAAGCTGTAATTAGGATGTCCGCCTTTTAGTCACAGGTCGGGGGTTCGATCCCGGGCACGTACCTCTAACTTTTCGAAGTTATGTGCGTTTTTAAGCAATTAAAATATCACTTGCTTCAACGGTGAAGGAAAACATCGCGAGGAAACCCGCAAGCCTGGGAGTTCTGCATAATGTTCTCAAAGGCGTGTGAAGTCTGCCAATCCGCACATGGCCAGCTTGGTGGACTATGGCCAAAACCTTCTCATATTGGGAGGAGACCCGTGCTCTATAGTGAGCCGGCAATGGGTTGATCATGATAAGTGAGACGGTGGATCCGAAACTGACGCTGAGTCTTAACCACTAGACCAGCAGTCTCGGTTTATTTTTATCTCGATTGCTATTGTATAAATCTTCATGTCGCAAATACGTCAATGTATCTGATGTAACATTGCTAATCCAAGAATGCGCTCAATACCCGAGTTCGTATAGAATTACTAAGCATGTACCATTAAATCACGAGGCTGCAATGCATCCCCGCTCAGTCGTTCCTAGATGTGTTTTTGCTCAGTCAAACACAAAAAAACTGTGCATAACAACGATTGTGTCACAGACACTGTGTTATGTACTCAGGTACTCCCTTCTGTAGTCTCTAAGCTGTTGGAATACGATCGTTATCCCCGATATAGCGTGTTTCATTGGGATTTACCACGCGGTTAGCATTGGAAATTGATGAATTGATATTCCATGTGGACGTACACACCGTGTTTATGGCCGATTGGTAATATCTAAACAATGTACGTAGGTGATTCATAGTTTACCTTTCAATGTTTTAATCATAAACTTACGGTAGTAAATATTGTTGCGTTTATAGGTAGTTTAAACCACTTACATATATATTACTGACAATGTATTGTTTTCTTATTATTTTTCATTTAATAACACAGCATGCATTGCAGCAACTACAACTAAGCTATGATAGCCTAGTGGTTAGGACGTCCGCCTCCTAATCAAAGGTCGGGAGTTCGACCTCTAACTTTTCGGAGTTATGTACATTTTTAAGCAATTAAAATATTACTTGCTTCAACGGTGAACGAAAACATCTTGAGGAAACCTGCATGCCTGAGAGTTGTCCATAATGTTCCCAAAGGCGTGTGAAGTCTGCCAATCCGCACATGGCCAGCGTGGTGGACTATGGCCAAACCCTTCTCATATTGAGAGGTTGTATCAGTTGCTATTTATCATGATAAATAACAACTGATACTTTAACTTTTTCGGAGAAGTTCGAACAGATGGCGCTAGTTTTGGATTTAGTTCCCAAAGGCCGTCCATTCTTTTCTCATGAACCGGTAGAAATTTCCTATGATATCTATTGCCACTTTAACAAGAAATATATTATTAATTACTTCAATTTTTAATTATTTCTGCATTAAAATCGCATCAGTCTAAAGTTCGATAAGCCAAAACTTATAAATCCATTTTATTATTTTACTGAACATGGTAGATTCCTTTGTACAAATTGTCCGAACGGCAGCGTCGGTTTCTTTAAAGACTTGGCGGCTCCTGTACACCAGCAGTGTATATTGGTACGTCGTTTAACTTACAAACACATAAAAGGATAAGAGGAATCCAAATAACTAGAAGGTACTTGGTATATTAATTTTGCGTAAAGCTTAAAGCTAAAAGTTTGCGTTGTTGTTTCTAAACGATTGATTATTTTAGATTTATTTATTTTGACGTGGTTCCAAAACAAACTGCAGATGTACTGCATACCCATTTGAACGAACTATGTGTACTTATATTTTAAGATTACAGTAAACATAGTGAGGTTTAACATGATGTTGTCTTCGGGAGGCTTTGTACAGCTTAAGAAGAGTTTAAGTTTGAAAAGGGCTTTAAATCCTTATGCAAATATAATACTACTAGCAAATTTACTTATTATGCAAACCAATAGATCGTAAATTTAAATACTTGTACCTACTATAGTATAGAGGCCACTCACCAACCAGATGGGCAGACCAGCTGAGGGACTCTAAGTGCAAAATTCACACAATTGCAAGACTAGCCTCTGATAGAAGCCGGTGGAAACAATTAATCCGCACGAGGTAGCAAGGGCACCAGGAACACGATCTTCAGTAATGAAGGAACGACTGGAAAGAGAGAGAGAGAGCTACAATAGTTAGCGTATGAAAGAAAAAGTTGGGTTATAGTGCCATATGCGAAATTCTTACTGATTCGACCGCGTGAAAGTTAACTTATAATTGTATGGAATCGAAAGAGCGCCATCTATTACACCATATTACGATAACGCGATCGGATAAGCAGAATTTCTCGCACAAGCCACTCAGATGAGATTCATTAGTGATTTTAGTGTTCGGTAGATGAATAAGTAAACCTTATATGTTTCCACATCTGTCCATCCGTGACTGAATCCGCCCGTCCGAATGATCCGATGAACATTGTTCTATCGGTAAAATCCCTTTAATCAGAATTACAAATACCTATTAATCCAGCTAAATAGCCAATGCAAATTTCCCAAAAAAAATAACAAGATGTTTTTGTGTACAAACAGTGTATTCTTAAAATTAAAAAGCATTAACCTATTCACTCTTTGGACCTTCCAAATTAATTTTATGGTTTATGGTCACCCTATCTCAGTTTATTTTTATTTCGAATCCAGGACTTCATGGTTTTTCGTCAAACATGTTAAGTATATAATATAATAAAACTGTAACAGGACGAATTCTGTAAATTAAATATATTTTGAAAATTTTAATTGTAGGATACTTTGCTATCGAAACTGAGCCCAAAATTTTTATTTTTAATTTTTTTGTCTGTCTGTCTGTATCTTGGCCGTGCATCACGCCGAAACTACTGGATGGATTTGAATGAAATTTTGCATAGGAGTAGGTTCAACATACAGGATTAGGTTTTTATCCCAGAATTCAACACGGCTGCGTTGGGAGAGGGGATGAAAGTCAAAATGCGAAAGAAACTTTATAGATCGTCCTTTAATTATTTCTAGGTCGTCGGTTTAGTTATCCATTGCTTGGTGATTGGAAGACAAGCAAACACTTTCACACACACTAACTCAATGCAGACGAAGTCGAGGGCATTAACTAGTTTTAAATAAACATGGTAGTTAGAAAACAAATGGGTTAATCATTGTCGTACGTACGGAACACTGCCGTATGCGTGTGGGATGCACAATTGATCACTTATTATTGATTTCAAAGGTCTGACTTCAGCCTGGTATTGAATAATAAATAATTATTATAGATAAGGTACACGGGACACATCGCAAGGAACGAGCCAGCTCGTTAGCATCTACCTACGTTCGAGAGTGGGAGATAAAATGCTAATTAGCCGATGTAAATAAATGCGACGCTTTGAAGTCGGTATAACCTGCGTGGAACCTGTTCTTTTACTTTCGTTTGTGCTTTCAACGCGATTCATCTTGCATCTACGTAATCATAACTGACAGTCAACATTTTCGTATCAATGGTGATTAGACGGTTCTAGTCGAAAGATAAAGATGAAATGAGAGAGCACAAATGTGGATAGGCATTTAAACTCCTGTTCCCTGTCTGTGCAAAATGTTGTCATGAAGGCATTACATTCTAACTCTTGTCATTTATAAGACGATAAGAAACATTTTTTTTTTATTTGAATGACAATCATTATCTTTATTCAAATAGTCCTTTAAAAGGCACTTACATTATCATCATCATCATGATCACCCCATTACCGGCTCACTACAGAGCACGGGTCTCCTCTCAATATGAGAAGGGTTTGGCCATAGTCCACCACGCTAACCATGTGCGGATTGGCAGACTTCACACGCCTTCGAGAACATTATGGAGAACTCTCAGGCGTGCAGGTTTCCTCACGATGTTTTCCTTCACCGTTGAAGCAAGTGATATTTTAATTTTTTTAAAACGCACATAACTCCGAAAAGTTAGAGGTGCGTGCCCGGATTCGAACCGCCGACCTCTGATTAGGAAGCTGACGCCCTAACCACTAGGCTATCACCGCTTCAAGGCACTTACATACACGACAATAAATGGAACCCCGGTAGCTTTCTCGGAATGTCAGTTAAGTCCATTGCTAGGATTAACCATGCAATTGCTGCGCGGGTGCTGTCCGAAAATACGTAACAAACATGCTAACACATATTTTCACATCAACAATGGCGTGCATGACATAGGCGCGTTAAAGCACTGCCTACCCCTAAGACTGTAAATGGATAATGATTTTATTTCGTTTGAAAAATCCCACTGGCGCGGGCGTGAAGGTAGTAACGAGTGTGTACTATAAAACCGGGTTCACAATAGACAAATGTGTCGTGTCTTGACGCGTGGGTATAGTGTACTTATACCCACGCGTCTAGTGTGCACGCTTTTACACAAACCTCTCTTTTAAGATAAATATCCTTGCGTCAGTAAACGTCACATAAGTCAAGTAAGGTTTAACCGAGTTATGCTTAAAAAGATTTATCCCATATCTCCTTAATAATGAACCAGAAGAAATGTCAGTCGTCAAAGAGTGTCCTCGAAAAAGAAGTTGAATTTATTTACAAATTTGATGGCTATTAACTAAGTTATCTTGAGAAAAACTGTGTATTTTAAATGTAATGTTTAATATTTTTGTACAGATTTAGTAATATACAAATCAAAATCAATCAATCAATCAATCATAGTCTTTATTCAAGTCAGGGCACTTTTGATGCGTCAATAATTTACATAGTAGTGATTTGATGGTGATAACTAAATTCGTAAACTTAAAACTAAAGCTATGAGGGTTCCAAACGCGACCTGGTCTAAGAAGAAGCCCACAACAAACTAAACCAGGTAAATTTTATTTTCGTAAACCATCTCACATGCCACTTATAATTATTTAAGAGCTATCTTAATAGAGCAATATTTTATCCCCATGCTTGTTTATCATTTACACAATCCCTTACACTACATTAGGAGTTTTCTATAAGCTTACGTTTTATATAATTTTAGAACTTATTGAGAGACATTTCCAAAAATTTCATTTGGTAATTTGTTATAAAATTGTATGCAATGAATTTCAAAGACGGCATAATTTTGTATGAGACTCATGAACTGTTAATTATATGAAAGTCACTGTTTAGGAAGTATACGCGTCTGAAGCAAATGGCAACCATTTCCTACATAATAAAGTAACTGACATTATGTTTTTACAGCTATAAATAAGTTTGGACGCTGATCATTGCCTTCATATTATGCTCGTGTCGTTAAACGTTGTTTTTGTCTGCGCGTTTTGAAACGCTTTTAAGAGAAATGTGCTAATAAATCATCTTAACGGTCGTTTGTGCGTTAATGCGTTGGAACTGTGGACGAAATTACCTTGATACAAACACATTTAAATGTGAAGTGGCTACCTACATATACAACTGCAATGGTCGGTTCATTTGTCGATTCTCACTCAAACAGTCAGACAGTCCTCTACCCAGACATTTTAAATCTGATCGTGATAGACCAACTGAGTGTGTACGGAGCCTACTCTCGCCTTGATAGGCTCTTGTCCCCACGTGACAGAAGTTCAAGATCAAAGTCCAGCAAAAATCGATGTATCTGAGATACGTCCGCGAAGACGTTATCCACAGGGGCAATTGGATGCCGATCGTTGAAGCCACAAGTGCAAGCATACGTCTCCACAGAATGCGCTGTCTCAAGTGGGACTAGTGTCTCGATCTACGACTTGTTCGAGCTGGGGCAAAAAGGACGTTGAAATTATTTATTTTGATAATTCTATAAAAATTGAGACTGCAAGGGAATATCCAAGAAGCAGAAATGTAGGACGCGATACGAAATCAAATGGACATATTAAGAATGATATGATAAGCTGATGATTGGTGCTAAACTCTGTTAAACATAATATGAGTTTAAAATGGGCCCCTTTAAAATGTATCCAAGGCAGACCACTTTACTCTTCGAAATGAAAAAAAGATTAAGTTAAAATTTCATTTACTTAAATTGTTAAATATGTACTTATATGTATGATTTAAATAAGAAACATGTATGACTGAAATGGTTCCGATAAACCAAACATAAATCTTTAGTATTTTTGCAACGTGTGAAAGCAGCAAAATTCTATTATCCCTCCTCCCCGTTCTTCACCATAAAAAAATAGCAAAATTTTTACTTTTCAATTTTAATTTAGACAACAGTATACATTCATAAAAGATTGTAAAAAAAACAACAAACATTTCAAATATTTAGAACCACCGTAATACGTTTTGCAAAAGCTTGTATGCTGGAGACGGACGTAAGACATTTTTTACTCCTCAAAATCTCACTTATACTGCTCGGGTGGTATTTAAAAATTTGATTTTTTTGACATCAGTACAAACATCATTGTTAGCAACAACATAGCTCCTGACATAATTGTAATATATATGTAGCTCTCATCATGGAGGTAGACATAGCATATTGTTTAGCACGCGAAAAAAAAAAGATTTCGCGGTAGGTATTGTTAAAAGAAAGAACTAAACGCGGATTAGATCGCAGTCATCAATATAGTACCTGATACTATATGGGTTTCGTTGCAAGGTTTTATAGCTATAAGGTATTCGTTGGATATAGTTTTTTTTCCGTCCCGCCCCGCAACTCAGCCGGTTTATCTGGCACCCACAGCACATTAGGCGTCAGAAAGTTATTGTAAAACAAACCAAAAAGGTGACCGCAACCGCTAAAATATTACGGCGTCTTCGGAAGCTTTTAGACACTTCGATATCGATGCGACATTACACCTGACGTCTTATCAATTTTTAATTTAAAACACTAGGAGGAAACAAGCTTATAGACTGATAAAAAGCATAGCTTAATTATTGGCTAAGGACTAAGGCTACGAAAGAGGCGGGATAATATCCGGCAGTACGGATTTTGTCTCTTTTTAATAAATAAATTAATGTATATAACCTGGATATGGCACGCATCATCGTCAAATTTATTTGCTGGGCACAGACACTGCGAGAAGAGAGAGATTTAGGGCTTCAGAGAAAATTTAGGGATTAAACACTTCAACGTTGAAGGAAAACATCGTGAGGAAACCTGCATGCCTGAGAGTTCTCCATAATGTTCTCAAAGGCGTGTGAAGTCTGCCAATCCGCATGGCCAGCGTGGTGGACTATAGCCAAACCCTTCTCATATTGAGAGGAGACCCGTGCTCTGTAGTGAGCCGGTAATGGGTTGATCATGACGATGTTGATGAATCACTTCACGTTGTGCTCGACGCGAGTTGCAGAACTTCATCCAAATGTTATCTAAATGTAAGTGATATACGTTACTCCAATAATTGGTTTCTACGCGTTCCAGCACGATAACGCGTAGAAAGCAATTATTGGAAAAAGAAAGTCAAAGGAAAGAAAATGAAAGTCCTTACATTTAAAAGGTTAGCCCACATACCATCGTAGACTGCATCATCACACCACCATAACAACAGGAGAGACTGCCATCAAGTGTTTTCTTGTAGAATATGAATTTCTTTGGATCGAAGGTGAAGAAGATTGTAAAAAAATATCTGCTCAACTTAGACAACGATATTGGAACAACGACAAGATTTTCGTACAACGATACTGGCATCATTCTCGCATTTTTAAAATATAACATGCATATCGTCAAGTAATATTTCATGTCGTTATCGCCTGACCAAAACGCCGCTGTGACCGCCAGACGGACAAATTATCTGGAATTTCTCGTTCACAGCCACATGTGGAAATGGGTTTTAACTCCTGTGATTTGAATTTGCATATTGTATTGGTGCGAACGGCGGTGAGCCGTTTTGCTCAAGAATAAAAATATAAATTCGCTGTTAAAACTGACAGTTATTATTATTGCTAAATTTAATTTCTGACTTTTCTTAATTGGGGAGACAAAATAACGAAAACTCCATAGCTTCAATTGTAAAGATATTTGTCATCCAAATAAGTAAACCAAATAAGATCACACTTGAGATCAAGGTAGATTCTAAAGCTGAGGATATTAGACCTAGCACCTTACCTTGGCCAAAGAATTTGCCATTGTAAGGGACAATACAACAACATTTTGGCTATTAGAGGCATTACTGTGGAGGATTTTCAGGTAGTTGAGAATTCAGTTAGTTTATGTAACTAATAAAAACTGCATCGATGGTCTATTCCAACAACGGATCAAGACATCTTAGTCTCAACTAGAAATATTAAGATATTTGTTAAAATATCTCTGCACCATCCTGGAGTTACCTAAAGAGATATTCGCAGCGTACACCTTCGTGCCTCAGAAATCGCAATTATCCCGTAATTAAGCCGTCCCGTTTATTTTCGCTAGGATTCTATTGAAACAGCATAATGGGACAGCGCTTTTCTGATGGAGGATCCGGTAGCGGCCAGGCTGCCAACAGCTGGCACCACACTAGTGAGTCTAGAATACGCAAGTCCATCCCGATTTACCGCCTGTAGGTCCAGGGAGAAACGCAGACAGTTTTCATTGGGTGCAAGCCCCATGTAACCACTCCGTTTCCCCAAATGGAGCGGTAAACGTTAGGCATTTTCTCTGTTTAAAAAAATACCTGATAATGTCTTGATAATGAATAATATCAAAAATTATATAGATAACAAACTCAATAATATACCTAATAAAAATAAAAAATAAAAATGGAAAAACCAAGGTGGTGGAAGGAAAAACCTTTCAACTGGCACCAAACAAGGTTTCAGGGTTTCCAAAACTGCATCTTGGAAGAAGTCGCCAGAGTGTCTGTGTTTACATATGACACTAAAATCGAAAACAGAAGATGAAGTAGGTATAATTTTTTTTACTACGTTATTCCCCAGAAGTAACGTTCCCCTGACGTTCCTACTGAAATCTTTAAATTTAATAACGTATTGTTATCGGTTTATTTTACGCATAGGAGGCATTTCATTTATGAAATAAGCGTTAAAACATTTCATATATCAAAGGCTCAAAATGAATTGACTCATCAGTATTCAGTCGTTAAACATTTTAAAAATATTTAAGCAGTTTGATTGATGAAGATACTGAGGCGAAGAAATAAGTGGACCCTAATCTCCAAAAGCTTAGAGGGATAAGTCATTTAAAGTATTTTTATAATATAGTCACTATTTTGATAGATATTTGATATTTTAACGTCTCATAAGATACATCTTTAACAAACATATACTTTTACTTGTAACCTTCTTATTTAGCTTATTTCCCTTTAAAATACAATTTGGAATTCATATATAACTTATAATAAAACTTTCATTAACCTAAAACTAAAAATCTTAAAAAATAAATAAATATTTAACATCATAACTTAAAGAAAGAAATTTTAGCCGGGTGTTTTAGTTTTTCATTTCATCATTTAGTCTTAAGACAACCCATTTCAAATAAAACTAAGCAACTAAGTTCTAACTGGGTAACTACTTAGTTAAAAGAATACCAAGCTTTTTATCGTTTAGTTGCCTGTGAGATAATTAGGGCTTTTAACTCCCAGGGAGAATCCACGGAGAATACAATTTAATGGATAAAACTTATGGTGAAAAGGTTAAAGTAGAATAAAGATTTTACATATACGAGTATACCTTAAATACGTTAGATTTTTAATAATAGCATGTAAAGAGTTACCATTAAAGTATGTGTAATATAAGAAAATAAGATTTTAAGAGAGTTATATACGATTTGCGAAGACAAAGTGACATTGGGCAGATAATATCTCGAAAGAACGATGAAAGCTGGAGGGAATAACCCGCCCCAAAAAACTTTCGTAGTCGGCTTCTTTATGGAGGTGATATTTAGTTTTCGCAAAATATCTTACTGATAGGAGCAAGTAATTATTTTGCTAGTTAGCAAAAAAAAATAACAAATTTGTAGATCCAACAGTAACCACTTCAACAGTCAAGTTTATATACGATCAATGGTTACGTAGGTTCACAATATATATTCTAGCGGGCGGGACTCTTCAGATAAAAGCAGCGTATATGGCACACGCTGCTTTTTAGTTTAAATCAGTTTAAAGAATTGGTACACCCTAGAAGTTGGTTTCATTTACTTTAATGCTATTGGTACAGAAAAAACGAGACAGAATCGCAATTTTATTTCTTGAGCTTTTAAGCTCTATAGTATCAAGCGTTGAACTAAATAAGTTTTTATCGTCCAATAATTTCTTGTCTGTTAAATCTCTTGCAGTAACAAACATTTTCTTTAATCTGCACCTTCGGCTAAAATAACGTCCAAGTAAGCGTAATTTAGGAGATAGCGAGTACTAGGAGGACTCAGTGGAGGCGGGCGGGGGATGACAAAGAGGGAGTGGGTAGAGTGCAATTTCCAAGGTCAGGCGTCTCGAGGCCGCTACATCGACGTGAATTTATAGACATGCTGTATCTTTAACATCTGAGTCTAATTAACGCCCAATTGCTTAGCATAGCACAAACCAGTATTTGAACAGCGTTGTTTGATCTATGCTCTTGATCCCTGTCTCTTATGAGAGGAGGAGACATTGGCCTGGCAGATTGCCTTTAACAGGCCTCCTCTCTTGTACGAGAATTACCGCACTCACAACTGTGGTTTGGGGAGTGGAGGGAGGGTGAACAACTTCAGCCTCTTCGGTATTTTAATACATCAACAATCAAGATCGATCGATCCTAGGTTCGATATCGAATTCTCTGTAATCGTCATATTATCATGATCAACCCATTGCCGGCTCACTACAAAGCACAGGTCTCCTCTCAATATGAGAAGGGTTTGGCCATGTGCGGATTGGCAGACTTCACATGCCTTTGAGAACATTAAGGAGAGCTCTCAGACGTGCAGATTTCCTCACGATGTTTTCCTTCACCGTTGAAGCGAGTGATATTTTAATAGTTTGAAAACGCACATAACTCCAAAAAGCTAGAGGTACGTGCCCGGGTTCGAACCCCCGATCTCTAACTAGGAGGTGGACGCCCTAACCACTAGGCTATCACAGCTTCAATCGTCATATGTCTATTCTTAATACTAGCACGTAATTAGTTCAGGATTGTCCACCCTGATGGATCACCTGAAGAGCTGTCATATCCGGTTAGGATCACTAACATGTGGTAATGATCTCACCTATATGGGGGTGGTAACTAGTCATGGCCAAAGCCTGCCTGCCGACTCGAGCCGGAAATCGAACCCAGGACCTCCAATGCGACAGCGCACGCACTGCGCCACTGAGATCGTCATAGGGCCACGGATATGCAGTGGATGAAGCATAGTGACATCGAATTCACTAGTAAGTAATTATGTATGCGACATTGTCATTCTTGTCACGTCTGAGTTAAAACATAACATTCTAACTATGCATATGAATATTCAACGTGGACTTGAAAATCCTGTAATTCTATACGAGCTAGTAGCGTGTCATTTATACGAGTGTAAGAGACGTCGAGGGAGCCGTTAATTTTATACGGATTTTATTCAGCAAAATCCCTTTTTATTCCCATTAAATCACTAACTTATTGCTGAAATAAATAAGAACAGAGTAAAATTTTACGAATTTTACAAATTAAAAACGAGTGTTCTTTTTTAATTTCTCTGAAATCCGTGCTAGTACTATGATTATTTTGATAGTTACTATTATATCAAAGTTGCTGCTTTTATCTCTGTCTCCTTTATGAGAAGATGCCGAAGAACGTATAGAATTAGGGATTAATATGCTGTTGCAGCTACAGCCTTTCGTCTTGATTTTTTTTAACGTATCACTGTATAACGCTTTCACCATCTTGAAGCCCTTAGCTTACGCGTTCAACGATAAAATCCTATGCCCTATAAATATTTTAATCACGACTTCCACCACATAAAAGTAAAGAAGAACGGAAAACAGAAATGAAAAGCGATTTAAATACTGTCACACAAGAGAACAGCATCAGGTAAGTGAAAAGTGTTATAAAAGGTAATTTTGTGAGAATTCGCCCTCTTATATTATAAGTATAGCATATTTATAAGTTTGACTTTCATTCGATTCAAAGAAAAATGAATATAACTCATTTCATATTATATCTGTCACTATCCATATAAAAGTAATCTAAAAATATTTTTCAACACTTTAAATTTATAATAACTTACATGAGTACTTGAGTGTTAACATGTGCATTATTATTTTTAAATTATCTAAAACCCTTATCTTATATTGTTCTGTTGCCATAGAAATACGTGACCTCATTTGCCCTGAATTATAAACACCTTCCAAGCTATGTCTGTCTCCTCGTATTATTTGAGAAAATCTTGTGCAGCTATTTCTCTTAATGTATTGATCTCAGGGTATAACTGCGTAACAAAAGATTTTCATCATCACGAAGACGAACAGCACCTTAGTTCAGACTAGCGTTGCTAAAGTATCATGAAAGCTTAGTAAAGCTTCTGTATTCTTAGGTGTCGCTGTCATTAATTACGAGCGAAATTCTAACTATCGTCACGTTCACTAAGTGTAGTATAAATTATAACAATATTCACATATGAATATTCAATATGTGAGTCGATGCTTACACCTATGTACTTCTACAAACAAGTTGCGTTAAGTCTTTCACGGTATTATTTATACTTAAGGCATCGACGGAGATGCCAGCTTCGATATAAATCTTGGAAAGATTAAAAGTAATCTTGATACCGCACGATGCTCTGCTATAAAAAGGTTTTGAAAAAAGAGAGAGGAATATTACTCAAACTGTTAAGTTAAATATTAACTACCGATTTGTAACGGATGGTTCGAATTGGTTTGGTTAGCTTAATAGTTAATACGTTGAGCTACCTGGTGAAGGAAAACGATGTTTTCCTTGCATGGCGAAGAGTTCTCCGTAATCTTCTCAATGGTATGTGAAGTCTACCAATCCGCACATGGTAGACTGATAATGGGTTGTTAATGATGATGATCTAGTACTAGACAGCGCTATTTTAAAAATAGCTTGATTTCAAAAATACATAAATTGATATATCGTTGAAAAAAGTGTTGACGAAGTTACGTGTTAGCTTAATGTAGTGTTTGTTTACTCATTGTCAAATTAATCAGAATGTATAACCACTTCACAGTAAACATTAAAACCATCTTCATGACGTCAACTGCGCTTAACAATTAGAAGACCAAATAGTCACCAAAATCTCTTTTTATATTTTTATATTTAAATGCAATCAATTTCGAAAAATATTATTTTGTACCAATTTTGTTTTTACATTACATAAAAATTTCTTGCCGCTTCTCACTATAACCCTTTCTTTCCTATTTCACAAAAGTAAACAAAACTTCTAATATAATCCAAGCTTTTTATTGTCGGCGCAAGCCTAAAATAAGTTAAGCAATATTCATATAGTATTATGTACTCGACATATATAAATACTGATCGGTATATTGCAGATAAATCGCAACGTTAATAGGTCGCTTGCAAAACTGTAATTCAAGCACTGGCCACTGAATAAGCAACCGCCTGCGTTTCAGTCTGTCACGGACCGTACAAAGCGCCGTGCGTGGTTCCGTTCCCTTATCACGCCATCCTTTATAATCTGTTATTTAACCACGCAGGTATTATCTAATACCCGATAGCGGAGTTCAAGGTTGGTCGCGCTGAAAACGTATCGTATCCTCTCGTGAATCGTGTTCGTGTCCCAAGCTGGGGCTTTGCGCTTTTATCAATACAGGGGCGTTCGTCACGCCGCCTGTCGGCCGCCGCCAGTGTCGCCGGGGCCTACACTGCGCATGCCCCGCGCTTTCCAACACAGCTGCATTTATTGTCTATAACTCCTTCACCCTCCAATCAATTCCCATCAAAATAATCCAATTTTTTCGTTATATTCGCGATAAACAACTCGTTTTAGTGATTTTACAACAAACCTAAACCTCAACCGTACTCCCATCGCCTGTCTGAGCGATCCCGCGGGTTTATTTTATTTCATGTTTACTATTGAACTCCTGCAAAACCTATTTTCGTCATAATAGTGTCGTTTACACTGAAGCTTTGATACGGTAAGTGATAGTGTTATCATGTTGTTTATGTGTCGAGGTGCCTGGGGTGTTGTTGGGTGGGCGATGTGAGTGGTTACTTTCGCTGAGCGTTGTAGAATGAGGTTACTCTCTAAATAAACCGCGGTTTTTACCGCGTCGTTCTGCAATATGATACGAGTACACTTCATCACATCTGCGCATGCCGGGTTTAATATTAAAGCGAAATGCATCCACTGCAAGACACTATGTTATTGTAATATGACACTTATTTCTATGATGTACTTATGAAAATAGTCATTTAAGAAAGTACAATATACCTACTGCAGATATCGTGTAGCACAAATTCGTGTTTACAACTGGCATTAAAACTTTATTTTTTCCATAATTCATCTTCCGTATATAACCGTTAGATACGTACTTTGTATACGAACATTAATTTTACGTCTATCTACCGATTTAACTGAAATGAAAATATGCTTTATTGCACACCATACAAAAACGCACATAAAGAAAATAAATAAGTGCAATAGGCGGCCTTATCGCTAATGAGCGATCTCTACCAGGCAACCTATATAATAGATTTAATATTTCAGATTCTATTTAATAAATATATTTGACATTGTTGAAATATAATTCTCTATATTTCAACAATGTCGGAAAATAAATATGCAGTCTTTTAGCTTTTTCTACACTTTTCACTGGATTTTTCGATTATTTTGTTGCTGTAGATTTACACAGATGCTTTTATAATTTAAATTTCTCGCTTGTGGCGAATTGTACGGATCATATATATTGAAGGGATCTGTTTAGTAGACTACAAGAATAGCTTGTACGTATAAACATTAAAACACCCAACGGAAATAAATTAGTCCACATTCATTCAATAAGTAACATGTAGATTTCATGGTTAGCACGCTTTTAGGCTGATGCATTACTTTATTCCTTTATGGAGTTACTTCAGGTGCACCAGAATTCAACTAAATTTAAATAGTCTTCCAATCCTGTGAGTTTTTCAAGTCAAATAAACAATTTCATGCTCCATGAATACATGCTTCAGCATTGCATAGAGCGTGTTACATTCAAGTATTTAGCCACTAAAATTTTAGCAGAAGACAAATGGTAAAGGCACATAACTAGGTACTCTTAGGTGGGTTACAAATCATAATAAATAGTTATAAATAAATATACAACGGTAATAACACAGTATGTTTATTAAATTTGTTTGAACTTTTTTCTTAGGGGTATAGATGGTAGACTTTATTGTATCAGGTTTGAAATTAATAATAAGATAACATAAACTAGCAATGTCATGAAATTGTATTATGATGTATCATTTACATCATAAACTTCAGTGTAATAATGTCATAGGAATTTAATTATTATTTTAATTTATTATAATGGGACCATGCTTTGAAACCAAAAGCTTGCAATATTTAGTTGGATGTATACACAAATCATCTTCATCATCCATTCAATTGATGGACGTCTACTGCTCGACTAAGGTTTGTAAGGATTTCCGCGGTTTTCTTGTTCCGTTCTGATTTTCTCACGTAAAGTTACTCCACTCTATTGCCCAATGACGTCAACTGCGCTTAACAACTAACATTCCAAATAGTCAACAAAATCTCTTTAATATTCTTAAATATCACATACAAATCTCAAAGTCACTTTTCTAAGCTTTTTATGAGGGCCATAGCTCCCGATGGCATCACTGGCAACACTGAAATAAACGTTTTATAGGCACTGAGCGATTTGGAAGTCACGAAGTATTCAAACTCTGTAATTTGTCTAATCATCATCATCATCATCATGATCAACCGATTCTCGGCTCACTACAGAGCACGGATCACCTCTCAATATGAGAAGGGTTTGGCCATAGTCCACCACGCTGGCCATGTGCGGATGGGCAGTCTTCACACGCCTTTCAGAACATTATATGTTTCGTATTTTATAGTGTAGGTATTGTAAATGAAAATTGGGCCTAGTTGCCATAATAATGAAATTATATTAGTATGGAGAACTCTCAGGCATGCAGGTTTCCTCACGATGTTTTTCTTCACCGTTGATGCAAGTGATATTTTAATTGCTTAAAAACGCAAATTACTCCGATAAGTTATAGGTGCGTGCCCGGGTTCGAAACTCCGACTTCTGATTAGGAGGCTGACGTCCTAACCACTAGGCTATCACAGCTTAATAGGCATAAAACTGTCAATCATATTAATTTCGATAATGTGAAGAGGCTCTAAAGATTCCAATATGACACGTCCAGTAACCCTAAAAATTATCGCTTTATCCTTTATTACATAAGTACATCCAATTACAAAAGTGCGGAGGCCGACTCAATCGCTTGCATAACCCAATATTTACCATCTTTTGTGCCACGGCAGGATTGTCGTTCGTTTCGCGTATTGTGAGTATTATACGTAATTCTTTTGTATCCTGCCCGGTATTAAGTAAGGATCGTGAGAATATAGGTTAAGTTCAGGGTCGAGTTTGAAATGCAATGACTGTTCTCCATATGGTTTTATTTTAAAAAGGGTCCCATACAAACCGGTTCCGGTGTCACATGAGCCGCAAATAGTTTAATAACGTTATACGTAAATCTTTTAAAAGCTTTTATTTTAGTTTTACTTTGTGTACGTAACTTTTTAACTAATTATCTTTATCAAATTTTCAAAAATTTGAGTATATTGTATCAATTCGATTATAATATTATCTTCTTTTTTTTCCGATTTTACCATCGATTTCATGCGTGGATTTGGAATCTCACATTCCAAATCCACGATATGTATAAGTTAGAAGTCTAAATCTTTACGAACATTGACAGGTTTTAGATCTGAAAACTAATTGAATAGATTACGAAAGAGAAAAATTAGAGTAATCGGAAATTGGAGTGAAGTTATTTGGTTCAAGCTGATGTTGTTGATATACTTTTTATCTAATAACATAAAGAGTATTTTTGAATTAAGTTATTTAATTCTTGTAGAAGAAGTCAATTCAGCTGAGAAAGTTTGTGCCTTGTATCGAAACGGAACGCCAATGTCTTCGATATCCGGAAAAATGTTTTTATTTGTTATTGGCTTGGCATCAATAGATATCGCACTGTAGGTATCGCACTGTAGGTATTCGTTGTTAGTTTAACAATACAATTGGGAGCTTCAATAGTATAGCCACGGTATAGCATTGTTAGCGACTAGTACTCAGATAAATAATATGAACAGCTATATATAATTAATAGATAAGAGTGCTTAAACTTGTAAAATAATTACTACTAGGTACTTATAAAGCAGGAGAGTTTTTACTATTTTGCAGTTAATAATAAATTACGAGTTACGCACTTTTTTGATTCGTCCCAGAATTATACAGCTAATATTTTAAAAAGCTATAGAACTTATGTAGGTCCTAGGACTTTTATGTACGAAAAAAGTTTTGCATATCAGTCCCTTAACTTAAGAATAGCGTACTAAAAATAATTTCTAAGCACTCATCTCCGCCTGCATCATCACTTCCTATCACGTGAAATTTTTGTAAAGAGTAACTCTTTCTTCCTTTCATTCCTCTCATATATAAGTTAAGTGCATATTTGTAATACTTATCATAATTATTCGCTATAAGCAACAAATGCCGAAGTTTGAAGCAGACCTTAGATAAGCTGATAACGTTTCCAATCCGGGAAATTTTCAAAAATAATATATTTTTCCCAAATATCGCTATAAGAGAGAAGATTTCGTCATAATAAAAGCGGGTGAATATCTCACCCTAACTAAATGACAATTTTCGTAGGAAATACCAAATACATATTTGCAGGATCTACAATATTTAAAAGTTCAACTTAAACTTGTAAAGAAGGGTGCCTAAACCTAGACTTTATATTAATCAGCGTAGTCTGCAAGGACTAAAGCACAATAAAACACTGTCGAAAAATAATCGTGAGGCCAACCAAAAATAACAATTGATTGCGCGTAGCCCGGCAAGGATAATTAATCCGATTTTAATCTTTATATCTTTCTTAAAAACGCCGAACGTAAAATGGTCTTATAATGGTTATTATAACGTATAACTATTTAGTATATAGTTTAAATACGCGTAGACTAGGTTTCGTAAAAAAAATTAATAGCGGCTTGATATGCTTAAGCTATGCTTAAAAATCTTACCGCGATTGAATTCGATACGAGAAAATGAAAAGAAGATCAAACCTTACCAACAAAAGTGAACTCATAAGAGTGGCATCGTGGATTATATGTTACCGGGATATGTATGTCGGCGCGAAGGAGTTAATAACTTTATTCAGCGGCGCCAAGAATCTCAAGAATAGAATTATTACCCACATTTGAACTCTTGATGATTTCGTTAACACAATTTAGACGGTAGCAATCAATTTTGTACAAGCATGCTTTGCTATAAATACGGGCGGTCGATGCCTTCCGTGGCATTGTCGCTCGAGACGTCGGACCGTTCGGACCTCGTAGTTCGGACAACGAAAAGCGTCTCTTACTAAAAACAACTCCGACGGCCTTCATTCGTCATGTAAATTTAGGCAATTTTTAGATGTTCATAAGTTTTATGATCATAAATTTGTTAACCTTTAATATTAGGGTACTCTAGAAAATTACGTTTATAATCCCGTAAGGCTAGAATGAAGAGGATATAAATAAAAGAAAAGTTGCTGGTGAGATCGTACCGGATTTACCTAACAGCGTTTGTAGACCAAATGGAACAACAATAAGAATGTAGAAATCTTTTCAAGAGAATTTAAAATGGGAGTTTTCAATTGAGACAATGAACAAGCGTATTGAATCAATAGCCTATTTTCTTCGACAACGGGAGAGAGAGTCCTTTTCGAGAACGACATACCAAGTATTGCCCTATATTTGTTAAGCTCATACAAATATAGATTTACTGCTTTCAAATTATCGTCTATAATGTTTGTATTTAATTATTATAGAGACAACGTTGACTTCTCATTATTGCAGAAAATAAACTTTTGGATCGGGCAAATTTAGAATACGTTGTTCTCCAAATCGATTCAGTGCACGTACAAGTTATAAAGATTATTCGAATTATATTGACGCAAGGATCATACAGATTTTAGTCGGTCCACTGTTCCTGAAAAGCTATTTTGGTAACAGTAATTCTCTTTGAAGCAAATGTGTACCTATACAAACAAAACGCCTCTTTGTTACCTTGCTACCAATTTGTTATTGTTAGCTGCTCACTGAACGCGAAATCGAATAAATAAAGCAGCAAATTATATATTTCGTTAACAATGAGAAACCCTGCATAATGGTCCCGAATTACCGATAACTTTGATTGAAATTCCTGTTTTCGAAGCTAGCGGTACAGTCAGCCAAGGATTCTCTTTCCGGCCTTTCTTTCTAAAATGTTTTGATTAACCAATGAATTCAATGAAATATTATTATTAGAACTTACTTAATGAGTTGTTCTATTTATTATTTAGTATAGGTTAGTACGACCTGCTAGTGACAGCGCAAAGAAAACAGATACAGAAGTGACCAAAGTGAGTTGCATAGGAACGACTTTGTAGGTATACATTCAACCTTTGCTGTTCGTCCGACCCTCGTAGATTAAGCTAAGCCTTCGAACCGGGTCATTAACTATAATACCAGATAATACTGAGTCATTACCTTTAATACCAGATGAAGTTATATAAGCGTTACATAAGAACCTGCATTGGAACCAGCGAAATCCAATCAGCAGCCATAGTCGGCGTATTTCATCGTACCATTCGTCAGAAACAACATATTCATAAAAGAAACATTAAGTCACTTAGCGTACGATAAAGAGTATTTTTTCGTGGTCAAATAATAAATGGAGAGTTTCGCAGAATCTGGTTCAGATATAAAAAAGAGAGAACGTGCAGGAATTCGCATTCGCAAGATACATCCCAAAAAGCATGTCATGTAAAATATCTACATGTCTTGTAAAGCAGCAAATGTTCTACTTTATTCAAATTATGTGAAAAAAATAGTATGGTAAGTTTATGGACAAGATGTTCCATCCAATTAAATCATCTGTTGCACTGTGGCTTTCTCTCTAATATTAGGGAGGATAGGTGTTAGTTATAATACGAGTCACTCATTGCTACACGTATTCGCCGATGTGGGTAACCTTACAACATTTGTTACACCTGAATCGGACCCAGGATCTCAAAACACCTAACCGAGCAGTTAAAAGTAAAAGTCAATGAATAAATAAATATGCCTATAAACGGTCCACATACCACCGACCCCGAAATTAATGTATGATAATATGACTGTAGTATTAATTTCACGTCGGTGGTTGGGGATCGAGCTTGATTGGCAAAGCACTCAGGCTACGATTGCCGGACAGATGTGACTTCTAATACCGCCGGTTCCGAAAATTTTGTTTGTACATTTCTAATTTTTTAATTTGATGTTTCCTCCAAGTGTATTTAAATATTATGACAGTATAATTTTGCCCTGTAACATTTTATCCAAAGTTGACTGTACCAAAGATTTTATTGCGCGGTACTTCTCTTATCCTGGTGTTTATGGAATAGTAAAACAATTACACAGGAGCTAAAACAGTACCATAAACTCGGATACGACGGAATGACTGCAATTCTGCCCGTAATGGTTCAGTAAATATGCGTTAGATGTCGCTACTTTTAACACCACGTAGTTCTTACTTTTTAGGTTATTTTAGTACTAGTATAGACAGTAGATTGGACTAGTGAACAACTGTTTAGCGCACTGAGGGTTCATAATTTGT
This sequence comes from Lasiommata megera, assembly GCA_928268935.1. NCBI lineage: Eukaryota > Metazoa > Arthropoda > Insecta > Lepidoptera > Nymphalidae > Lasiommata > Lasiommata megera. The sequence goes on from OV743312.1 coordinate 6,742,821, forward strand.
TGCACCTCAATCTCACCTGATGGTAAGTGATGATGCGGTCTAAGATGGTAGCGGGCTGTAACCTGTTAGATGTAAGTAAACCCGTACTCCTAATTGGTTTCTACGCGATATCGTGCCGGAACGCTAAATCGCTTGGCGGCACGTCTTTGTCGGTGGGTGGTAACTAGCCACGGCCGAAGCCTCCCACCAGACCAGATTCGAGCCGGGAATCGAACCCAGGACCTCCAACTTTATGATACGACAGCGCGCACGCTGCGCCACGGAGGTCGTCAATATGTTGTATGGATAAATTCCTCAACAAATTGCCGGCTCACTACAGAGCTCCTGCCTCTCAATATGAGAAACGTTTGGCCATAATCCACCACCATGGGGATCTCTCAGGCATGTAGGTTTCCTCAAGATGTTTTCTTTGAAGCAAGTGCAACCGCACATAACTCCGAGGGTAAGACTTGCATACCGGAGTCGAATCCCCGACCTCTGATTAAGAGGCGGACGTCCTAACCACTATCTAACCACTAGGCTATCACAGCTTATAGTTATTATCATAAGAGAGCTTTAAATTAATTAACTTAAAATTGTAATAATTCAAACTTAAGATTAATAATCATTAGACAGCTTCTAAGAAAAACTGTTCTAAAGACATTTTTTAATTTTTTTCTATTAAGTACCTAATGATAATATTAATAAAGGATTTATTAATCTATTGTTTCAAGTAAGAGCCAATAAATTCGCGCGCCAATTAATTTCAGTGACAAATATCGGACAATAAGCTGATACTATCAATCTCTCGTGGGCGCCTAATTGGATCCTGGGAAGGGTTTGAGCGCAAAGGTGAAGGTCCGCACAAAATAAGCAAGTTATTGCTTCTTGTTATTACAAAAACGTGTGAATTTTCAGTATTAGTCTTATAATATTCAAAGATATTTTATTGCTATAATAATAAAGCTGTGATAGTCTAATGGTTAGGACGTCCGCCTCCTAATCAGAGGTCGGGGGTTCGAACCCGGGCACGCATCTATAAACTTTTCGGAGTTATGTGCGTTTTGAAAACATCTTTAGGAGACCTGCATGCTTGAGCGTTCTGCATAATGTTCTTAAAGGCGTGTGAAGTCTGCCAATCCGCACACGGCCAGCGTGGTAGTCTATGGCTATATGGCCTTTTCATATTGAAAGGAGACCCGTGCTCTGTAGTGAGCCGAGAATGAGTTGATTATGTTGATGATAATGATTGCTATAATTAAAATATGATTATGTTCCTTAAGTTCCTTAAGTTAAGACTTAAGTTAAATCCAGCAATGGGGCTCTTTTTTCTTCGTTCAGTTACACTGCTGGGTCTCTTATAACTTAATCCTTATCGTTTTGAGTGAGAGAGGGAAATTGACTGTTTTATCTGGTGACAGTCTACTAATATTTATTAGCGTACTTTTTAGAGGTCCGTACTCAGTGTTCTTTCATGACCCTATTACTAGGACGCCACTGTCCGACCATCTATCTATCCGTTAGTTTATTACCGGACTGTATTTCATGAACCGTAATAGCTAGAGAATTGGAATTTCCACATTATGTGTATGCCTAATACCGCTTTACATAGCATAATGAAAGTGATGTTGAAAGTAAAGCGAATCCCACACAAGGAACTTGTTTTTTTTATTGACCTTTATAATATCTATATGCAATACAATTTATTTATAACATCTGAAACTTAAAATAAACCTTAAATTGAACCTAAAACTAAAAATCTTAAAAAATATAATATTGTTACTAAAATATATTATTAAAAGGAGCCCCTTTAGGCAAGCTTCCGAAGATACTGGCAGCGGTCCCCTGTTGAATTGCAAGTCTAATTCGTTGCCCGAAATAATTTTTGTTGTTGTTTATTCTATATTATGTTGGTATTCTTTAGCATATGCACGCAGGTATTTGAGATACACAGTTGTATGAAATCCTTTGTGTGCTAATCTAACTCGTACTTAGCTAACTTCTAACGATAAAAGAACTTCTATTTTTTGGTTTATCCATCTTCGAGGACCTTAACTGCAACTTATGATGGTAAAAGATGATGCAGTCTAAGATTACAATGGGCTAGTCTTTTAGGAGACGCCAGTTGTATTAAACAGATACGTATCCCTGATCGGTCTCAGTACCAGAACGCTTAATCGCTTGCCAGCATATATTTTTGTTTAGATGGTGAATTGTCACGAAAAACTCCTTAGAACAACAAAATAATGAAACCTCGGTATATAGTATTGTTATTATAAACTCATCACTAGCCCACAGGAGGGCGTGGGTCTCTTTTCACTACGTTGGAATTCGGATTGATTAATTTCACAAGCTTTTAAGCACATTACAGTTATATATATATTTTTTCTTTTTTTTTTCGGACTGTCTATTAGCTGTACTAACACTATTGGTTGCCACAGCGTAACCGGGCTGTTTGCCGAGCTTCGAGAAGAAGCTCTGCCAGAAGAAATTTTGAGCCCTAGGGCTCAAAGAAACTAAGAGAACGACTGCCTAAGGGCACCTCCTTTGAGGCCAAACCTCGGCTTATGTGACGTTTGGGATAACGGGGGGGTCGGACGGTTGACATTTATAAGAACATTATTGCAGTATGCAGGTTTCCTCACGATGGTTTTCTTCTCCGGCAAATTAAGTGTACAATACACACATAACTCCGAAAAGTAACAAGCGTATGCCGGTTAACTAATTCTTGACCAGCTCACTTAGGCTGTCCCGCAAGTTAAGAATCAATAATGAACAATCTTTTAGTATAGTATGTCACCGTGTATTATGCAAATGGTAGACTATATTTGAGGTTCTTGGCTGTAAACATGAGCCATTGACCGTGCCGCTAATTTATTCCTTTCAAATTCAACACCATTGTGAGACAATATAATATATAGACACAAAAACTTGAAGACAAAAAGATACATATAAGAGAGCTGTCCTCTAATACGCCGTCAAGGTTAGGTTTTGTGTTATTGATACCTAAAATAATTCTAGCGTGGAAACGAGCGAAAGATTTAACAGAAGTGATTCAGAGTTGTTTCTAATTGACAACAGCTGATAATTCTATTAGGTATTCAGCTCGTCAAGCTCAGCCTGAAGAAAGAACACCAGGGTTTGATGATATCGAAGACTTGTAAAACCCAGACCACGAGTTAAGAGTAACTTGGAGCGATTTGGCTTTGTGGACTGGGAGTACAATGAATATTAACCTTTATCATCATCATATTCAACCATTGCCGGCTCACTACAGAGTACGGGTGATATTTTAATTGCTCCGAAACGCACATTACTTCGAAAAGGTAGAGGTGCGGGCCCGGCCGGGATATATCCCGGGATGGATATATATACATATATCCGATCCCGGTATATATATATATATATATATATCCCTTGGAGTCTGGAGTCCCGGGCACCGACTTAAACATCTGACACATGTCTAGAAGTTGGCTGAACAGGGCGCTGCCTCAGCTTGATGCTGCGTCAAAGTTGACTGCAGTGCCGATTGGGTAATTTTAGTGTGTGTGTGTGTGTATATGTGTGGGTGTTTACAAGTCTGTGCATTAATGTTTATTAGCTAGGCTAGGTTAAGGTATATGTAAACTTTTATACGAGATATATCGAAATGATTTGCACTGAAATTATCTGTGTCTGAGAAGTTTGTTGGCTTTAGTAAAATTGAGCTAATTTGATGAGAGCATATGAATATAGTACTATATGAATAAAAACTATCTAAGCGTGATTTGGACTCGCACACGAAGGGTTCCATACCAAGGCGAAATAAGAAACACTGTACAGTATTGACATTATGTGCGCTGTTGCATTTTGAAGTTGGATGTCCTGGGTTCGATTCCCGGCTCGACTCTGGTGTGGTGGGAGGCTTTGGCTGTAACTAGTTACCACCCTGCCGACAAAAACGTGTCGCCAAGCCATTTAGCGTTCCGGCACGATGTCGCGTAGAAACCAATTAGGAGTGTGGGTTTACCATGCCCCTAACAGGTTGGCCCGCTACATTCTTAGACTGCATCATCACTTACCATCAGGTGAGATTGCCGTCATGATCTAACTTATAGTGGATAAAAAAAAAAGATATTGTCAGATATACTGCGGGACATCGGACGGAACCCTTAAAATCACTTGCAAATCAAATCCAAGCGTCCGTCTAAAAAAGGATATACCCAACCGTCAACGTGACACAATACAAACGTGCCACAAGCAAACCAATTACCTACTTGTACAGACGTAATTTAGCAAGCGTCCTTTATTCGTCCTCTCTCAACATTTAATTATTAAATCCCATATTTGCACTCCGTTGTACCTACTCGAAATATGATGATATATCAAATGCTCGCATACAAATAATCGTCCGAGAACAAAGTATACTTATAGCTCTGCAAAAAAATCTAGTTCTTTTCCACCACATAATAGGGCTTCCAGAAAATATTCAACAAATTGTCCCCTTAAAGCACCTCGCCGGTGCATTTTGATTCCGACTGCTTTAAATTCCTCTCTCAACGAGCGTGGAAAATGTTGCTTTGACACGTTTTTAAAGACCCAAGACTTGTAATTTAACATTACTTTGCTTGAGCGGTTTCGCTTGTGTTATTTAAATTTCTGAGAGGGTGAAATACGTGCTTCTATTTTTGTGCGATTTGCGTAGCGACATTTTCATGTACTTACCTGAGGAGAAAGTTTTACGTAGGTACGAGTAAAATTTAAGTAAATGCTAGCTGACTCCCTGTGCATTAAACGTTTTTTATTGAAAATATCCTGTCTCTTTTCAGTTCTGTCTCGCTTCATTTCCTTACATATAAATCTAATTTCAAGGAAATTTGCTATAGTAGCTGTAACCTGTAGCTCAATATTGGGAATATAAGGAAATCTTGCAGAATGATTAATGGATTTTTCCGGGATAAAAATCTTGTGTGTTACTGGAGTGTATAATTTAAGTCCATCCTAAATTCCAGCCAGATTGGTATTGCAATTACAGCGCGAAAAGGTAACCAATCATACACACATATGTAAACTTATATACAAACTGCCTTCTTCAACTTACGATTCTTCAACGGTGTTGGGACAAGTTTTATTTTCAAGTAAAGCTACATTTAGACGCGAATATCTGGCATCTTTTGTTAGAATCGTAGAGTAGAGTAGAAGTGAATCTTTTGAAACGTCCAGTCATTTTCATATCAAATGGCATATTGTGTACTAAAATTTAAATCCCGTTGCATCACTCAGACTATCTGCCTAAAAAGAAAAACAATTGGGAAATTATACTTTCATGGAGAACATCTAAATTCCATGGTAGGGGAATCATCATTAATTAACGACCTCCGTGGCGCAGCGTGTGCCCTGTTGCATTTTAAAGTTGGAGGTCCTGGGTTGGATTCCCGGCTCGAGTCTAGCCTGGTGGGAGGCTTCGGCTGTGGCTGTTTACCACCCCACCGAAAAAGCGATTAAGTGTTCCGGCACGATGTCGTGTAGAAACCATCTAGGAGTATGAGTTCACCATACCCGGTTAGCCCGCTATCATCTTAGATCGTATCATCACTTACCATCAGGTAAGATCCGTCAAGGGCTAACTTGTGTTGTATAAAAAAAAACATTCTATCCATATCTTAATTTGATACAAACGATTTTTCGCGAATCCCGCTACGCGTTCAAAGTGCCCTGCAAAAAATGGCTGACCTATTTACAAAATGGATTTATTGCCTATATAAAAGCAAGGATTGATTTACCGGCGCCGTTCCTTCGCGTTTTCATTACGGTACAGAAAATATTTTAATGAGGTTACAAGGCCTTTATGCCATCGTAAATATGGCTCAATGTACATCATCCAGATTCGTTTTAATGTTCGCCGGAGGAAATTTAAAACGTATGAAAAGCACAAAACTTAACCTAAAAACAAAAACCGGACGTCTATTTTCATACGTGTTCCGTTAGTCATCGACATCACTACCATCACTGTACTCTTAGGTCGTTTAAGCATATTCTTTCTAAGAACAGTATTCGTTCGAACGAACAGTAATTAATTTTTTATATGCTACAAGTTAGCCCTTGACGGCAATCTCACCTGATGGTAAGTGATGATACAGACATCCCAGTAGCGGGCGAACCTGTTAGGGGTATGGCCAGCCCATACTCCTAAATGGTTTCTACGCCACATCGTGCCGGAACGCTAAATCGCTTGGCGACACGCCTTTGTCGGTAGGGTTGTAACTAGCCACGACCGAAGCCTCCCAGACTCGAGCCGGGAATCGAATCCAGGACCTCCAACTTTATAATGCGACAAACACGCGTTGCGCCACGGAGGTCGTCAAAAGTAGCAAAGCTGTAAATGCTGTGGAAAAATGAAAAAATACAAATCCAATCAAGCAAACATTCCTTATGTTTGGTTTATTGAGTCATATCTACCGTACTCTAGGCTAGTACCACTATCACTATAATGTTCTTGTACATGTAATTGTGTCTTATGAGAGACCAATAATATATATATATATATATATATATATGCGCATCTTATTTTGTATATTTTGTATTTCTTGAATTGGGGCTCACTCTAAATATTCTTAGTGATCCAATGACCTGATTTTGAATGGTAAAAATTTTCCTTCCCCATGTATTAATAGAAATATTTTTTAATTAATCAAATCGTTCAAAGCAATTTGCAAACGTATGAACGTTTGCAAATTGCTTTTAAACGCTAAAATCTAGGTCGCGATATTTAAAATTTTACGTATTCGTATAACTCAGAAAACCGAGTCACAAAATAGCGTGGAATGCGAAGTCGGCCCCGAACAAGCCGGGGACAAACAAAAAGAAAATGTAACTTGTTAGCTAAGATGTTTTACGAGAGAATTTAAGGTTGCCTCAGATGACCGAATGGTGTCGTTGCTAACACGTTTTAAAACAGTAAATATTACTAAATTCAAAATTGCTTGAAAACAACTAGGCGTGGAATATGTTTTGAAAACTATGCATGCAGGCATTGCTTGCAAAGATTATTATGGTATCTGTAAATGCCATTGTTTGCATTTTTTCTTCGGACTGACTATCAGCTGTGCTAGCCCTATTGGTTGCAACAGCGTAACCGGCTGTTTGGCAAGCTTCGGAGAGAATTTCTGCCAGAAGAAATTTTGAGCCCTAGGACTCGACGAAACTAAGGGAACGTCTGTCTAAGGGCTCTTCCTGTGAGGCCGAACCTCGGCTTAGGCGACGTTTGAGATTACGGGATTGTCGGATGGGTGAGTGGTCCGTACGTCTCCGTGGATGGAGCCCACGTCCGGATGACGTAAGATGTCGTAATTTGCCATTGTTTGCAATGTTGGCAGCCCTAAGTTCGTGCGGTAGCGTTCATCAGTCATCGGCCTGGGCTTCCGGCTATGTTTCATAGTTCAATGCCTCCCAGATTTGCGTCTCGCTGGTCGACCTTCAGAACATTGGGCGCATAGATGCTGCCCTTTAACAAGAGCTCAAATGTTTTTTTCATTGAATTGAGTTCGCGGATTTCCATTTCCGATTATGTTAACGACTTGAATCACGTTTAGCAAACGAAAGGCGCTTTGTACTTGAATGATATTGACGTGGACGCTAAAGTCGTTTCTTTCAAATTTGATCTGTGTTCAAGCGCATCGCGTGTCAGTTTATATTTAGGATTCAGAATTTTATTGGAGTTTTAGTATTTTATTTTTCTGCAAAACTACCTAACTTCTCGATTTATGCATGACTCATCACCATTGAGTTCATTTTAAAGTCATATGTAAGTGATAATTATTGGCGAACATGATAACTTTAACATTTTATTCGGAGCATCTGAGTTGGTTTTGTACAACTATTGTACTTACTTTTTCTAAGTATTTTCGAATACGATTTGAAGAACACGGTATATCGCTAACCTCTTAAACAAACATATTTGACTAGTAACACTATTTTATATATGATTGTATTGATATAAAAAGGGCGGCGGAACGCGCTATCCCATCTTATCTAACTGACTTACTAACTAATATTTGGACTAGCATTACAATCATCAAGTATACCTCCCTCAAGACCTAAATAGTGATAAAGTCTAAATAATAATGACGATTTTTTACATAGCTGCATTTAAATTTTTTCGTCTCTTTTTCTGCTCTGTGATTTCTACTAGAAAGACGACTCCATTAGGAGATACTAATAAATGATAAAAAGCTTGACCCGCCCCAATGACTTCAAGCTATGGTTTTATTTACATTCCTTTTATCTCACCTGTTGCATATCGCTACATAGAATTAAAAAACAACTTAGTGATCCCCGCCAGTCCCACCTGGGATATTCGCTTTATCGTAGACATTTCAATTGCCCACGTTCATAGTCTGCATGGGCTAAGTAGTAACCTTCAACCAATCTCTAGTTGGAAATCACACTGATCAGTATTAGGGAAAAGGAAAAAATAAATATATTATGTACTCATTTGAGGATGATATTATTACAATCGCAGAGGCTAACAAACGTTAACCTTGAAATTTTCAAGATAATTCATGCAAGCTGACATGATGGATCACTTTGAACACACAAAGACATGCTAATTAAGAGAGAAAAAAAATGGCATTCCGTCGAAATAAATTTGCTAATTAGTTGTTCTAAACGTTGAACTATCAGTGGCTTGTGCTAGTTGTATCTAGCAATGTCAAATCAGACGGTTCTATCAAGCCAATTCTTCTTCTTCTTATTCGTTCACTCTTGGCAGAGTGGTCGTGGTTATGATTTAGCCTTCACAGCAGCTCTTACAATCTCCCTCCAGCGATTTCAGTTGGTGGCATCACGGGAGAACTCGGAGATTGATAAATCTGTAGGGGAACGGATTGAGTCCGTCCACCTAGTAGGGGATTATTTTTTCGGACTGGCTATTAGCTGTACAAACCCTATTGGTTGCCACAGCGTAACCGGGCTGTTTGGTGAGCTTCGGAAAGAAGCTCTGCCAGAAGTAATTTTGAGCCCTAGGGCTCGAAGAAACTAAGGGAACGACTGCCTAAGGGCGCCTCCTTTGAGGCCGAACCTCATCTTAGGCGACGTTTGGGATAACGGGGGGGTCGGACGGTGAAAAAGTAGGGGAGTGACCACGTGGACGTGTGCCCTCGACTCAACCTTGTACTACGAGATGTTCGATGGAGATCAAGCAACTAAATATAACGACTTAAATAACTAAGAAGGGACTTCATCCTGATACACGGCAAAACAGACTCGGTTTATTAAATTTGCTGACGGTGCATATACCTATGTGCCATTTTCGGAGCATGATGATAGAGTTTTGGAAAACATATCATGCATTGACCTCTAAGTTATAGCTCGCTAGCGAATATCCGGCTTATGAATTTCAATTGGTGTAATAAATAAAGTGTTGTTGTTTAATTGGTTGTTTAGTTCAAATATATAGTAATATATAGTAGTTATTAGGTTTTTTAAGGAAATAGCAAAAAGGTTAGTCGACATTATAGGAGACCGAAGAGCTCCCAGCTACCTCGGACAACGAATTAGTCTTGCTATTCAAAGGGCGAACGCTGCCAGTAATCTTCGGAACCTTGCCTAAAGGGACTCCTTTTAATAATGTAATTTAGTTATTATATAATATTTTTTAATTTAGGGTTTTTAGTATCAATATGACTCATAAAATTCTATTAATTTTCCATATCAGATTGATTTATTATATATTTAAACTTCGACAAACTTTACTTATCTTTACTAGATCAGACCACATCATATTTGATATGGTGCACATAATACTCGACACATGTAATGGAATTTAGTATGTTGGCAATTTTTCGCTAGTTAATACCAGCCTACGAAATCAAATCATCATGATCAACCCATTACCGGCTCACTACAGAGCACGGGTCTCCTCTCAATATGAGAAGGGTTTGGCCATAGTCCACCATCCTGGCCATGTTCGGATTGGCAGACTTCACACGCCTTTGAGATCATTATGGAGAACTCTCAGGCGTGCAGGTTTCCTCACGATGTTTTCCTTCATCGTTGAAGCAAATGATATTTTAATTTTTAAAACTGCACATAACTCCGAAAAGTTAGAGGTTCGAGGTTTCGCCCGGGTTCGAATCGCCGAACTCTGGGCTGACGCCTTAACCACTAGGCTATCACCGCTTCAAATAAACAATCTTTACTTACTTAGTTTTTGCTTTGGCGAATGTTTTGCGGACAATACCTACTTGTTACGAAGTGTCTGGCACACTGCTACAACCTAGACGTTCAAATTACTCAAATGATGATGGATGATGCAGGCGAAAATTGACCTCTCAGCTTTCTGGCCCGGTCCCAAGTGATTGGAGACACGAAAAAGTATATAACAACCCACTCCCCAGCGTCGCAGCTTCCGTTGCTACACACGGTCCCAAATTTTCAATTTGCGTAGCCATCATCTTATTTACTCAGACGTGAATAAATTATTTTTTTATTGCACCGCTGCACCAGTCGCTGTCGATCATTGGTTTGACATTCAAACAGTCTAGCTCACTCATTGCACCGGCTTCAACTAAACGAAACTAAACTATGCCTTATTACCAAAGCACACGTCTCAATTTTGGTTGCGGCAGTCGCAAATATTGCGTCCAACGCTTACTGTTTATTACATCGCATACTTTACACCCAAGGGCAAGGGTACACGGTCTGTTTTTATTTGTTGGGCGATTCTTCGAAACTCGAATCACAAATGTGGCTGATACGAATTCGCGGTCGAATCTATTGTTGCTGGACCATTACTTTTAATATACGTTATCGTGGAGCATTCGAAGCAGTGAATGTATTTGCTTGGATTAAGGTTCGAAGTTATATGTTTTTTAAGTCTAGTTTAGTGAGTTGCTTGAACCCAATCATGATCAACCCATTCTCGACTCAGTACAGAGCACGGGTCTCCTCTCAATATGTGAAGGGTTTGGCCATAGTCCACCACGCTGGCCATGCGCAGATTGGCAAACTTCACACGCCTTTGAGAACATTATGGAGAACTCTCAGGCATGCAGGTTTCCTCACGATGTTTTCCTTCTCCGTTCAAGCAAGTGATATTTTAATCGCTTAAAAACGCACATAAATCCGAAAAAATATAGGTGCGTGCCCGGGTTCGAACACCTGACCTCTGATTAGGAAGCTGACGTCCTAACCACTGGGCTATCACAGCTTAACCTATCAGGCTATCACTTGAACCCAATAATAGTTATTATCATCACTATCAATCTATTACCGATCTCTTAAAAAGGGGAGGACTTAGGAAGGTAAGTAAAGGGTTTTGACTACCTCTGTGGCGCAACGCCTGTGTATAAATGGTAGAGGTCCTGGGTTCGATTCCCGGCTCGAGTCTGTTCTGGTGGGAGGCTTCGGCCGTGGCTAGTTACCACCCTACCGACAAAGACGTGTCTTCAAAGCTATTTAGCGTTCCGGCACGATGATAAAGCGAAAGCTTATAGAAAAATCATATAACGATAATAAGGATCGTTTATATAAAACGATAAAAAAGCTTGGGTATGAATTGCTCTATCTCCATAGCTACTAGATGGTGATAATAAAAAAAACGGCTAAGTTTGTTGTGGGTTTCTTCTTAGACCTGGGCGCGACTGGAACCCTCTTAGCTTTAGTTTTAAGTGTGCGAGTTTAGTTATCACCATCATTTCACGAATTGAAATAATGAAATGAACGATTCATAGATGCCTGTCATGCAATAGGTTTATGTGAATAGAGCTAATTTTGATTGGATTTAATTATAAATTGATTTTTTTATGTAAATTTTATACACGTAATTATAATATGACAGTTTTTTTTTTCACATTTAATGTAGTAGTATTTATTTAAGGTCCAATAATCTTGCTGTGTAAATTATGAATACGCACGATTGCAAACGCTCGTACCAATTATGATAATAATTAATAAAAGATATTCCAGTAATGATACTGAAACATCTTTTTTAATTGCCCAGGCCGACTGTATTCTTATTTCGTTAGCTCTACCGACTTTTACACGCGGTGTATTAATCATGATTTTGATTAGTGATATAACTTTGTTTTTTCTCTTGTTGCAGGTTTAAGCACCTGGAAGGTGTATCGAATAATTTATAGCTCAATCATTACGAAGAGCTCGTATATATAAGGTATAGTAAGGAAACAAAACTGCCATCAGCAATAAAATAGGTGTTAGTTAATTGTTGTGCAAAGTTCATATTAGTGGTAAAAGTGGAGAACGTGACGGCCGCCAAAAGAAGCACCGGGTTCACCCCGGTGAATGAAAGGTGAGTCTCTATTTAACGTTATAATCCTCATCTTCACCATGATCAACCCATTGCCGGCTCACTACTGAGCACGGTTCTCCTCTCAATATGAGAAGGGTTTGGCCATAGTCCACTACGCTGGCCATGTGCGGATTGGCAGACTTCACACGTCTTTGAGAACATTATGGAAAACTCACAGGCATGCAGGTTTCCTCACGATGTTTTCCTTCACCGTTGGAGCAAGTGATCTTTTAATTTCTTAAAAACGCACATAACTCCGAAAAGTTAGAGGTGCGTGCACGGGTTCGAACCCCCTACCTCTGATTAGGAGGCTGACGTCCTAACCACTGGGCTATCACGTTATAATATAATTATAGTTTTACCATTAAACATTTTAAATACCATTTAGTTTGTTAACGAATAGTGTAGTTATAGTAGGCATAATGATAATTCGTTTTCTTCATTAAAATATACAACTTATTTCATATATCCGGAACCCATTCAGGAATACTATATCTTATACACACGTGTACGCATTAGCTAGCAAGCCATATTCTATACTAAACTATTCCAACCCTAACACCGGATGGTCATATAGAAATATAAATAAACTAAAATTAAGTTTTTTTTGCCCGACATAGAAATCGAACCCGGAGCCCCGTGATCGGTAGTCAGACATAATAGTGGGCGTAGATGACGAGGCAGTTATGAGCGCTTGTATGCGTCGTATATCAACTCAAATTTGCCTCAAATATTTTTTTTAATCTATTTGTTTCTCATACTTTATCCGCAGATTAAACTAAAATAAGGTTTTTTTGCCTGACATACACCTAGAGTATGGGTTTAACATACCACTAACAGGTAAGCCCGCTACCATCTCAGACTGCATTATCACTTAAGAGGTGAGATTGCCGTCAAGGGCCAACTTGTAGTGAATAAAAAAAGCATAGAAATCGAACCCGGAGCCCCGTGATCCGTAGTCAGACATAATATTAGTGGTAGAGGACGAGGCAGTTATGAGAGCGGCGCTTGTATGCAGCATATATCAACTCATATTTTTTCCTAAAAAATTTTGATATTTTTTCTTAAAACATTTGCTTAAAAATCTATTTGTTTCTTATACACAGGCCAAGATATATAAAGCGTGCTTAGCCAGGGCTTAGCCTTAACTTTGACTAAAGAGGCAGTTAAAACGAGACAACGTTATGTGTCCAACGTAAATCTGTCTCGTTCTAACTCAAACTTTGTCTAAGCTAAGTCAAAGTACGCTTTATAGATCTCGCAGATAAAAAAAAAGTCGTTGAATGAATTACAAACAAATTGTTGTGAGAAAACTCAACACACAATATACCTTAATGTTTTGTGAAGAAAAAAATATAAACATATAATTTGACGACCTCCGTGGCGCAGCGCGCGCGCTGTTGCTTTATATAGTTGGAGGTCCTGGGTTCGATTCCCGGCTCGAGTCTGGTCTGGTGGGAGGCTGCTGCCGTGGCTAGTTACCACCCTACCGATAAAGACGTGTCGCCAAGCGATTAAGTGTTCCGGCACGATGTCGTGTAGAAACCAATTAGGAGTCGGGTTTACCATACCCCTAACAGGTTAGCTCGCTACCATCTTAGACTGCATCATCACTTACCATAAGGTGAGATTGCCGTCAAGGGCTAACTTGTAGTAGATAAAAAAACAAAAACAAGATTATTTTAATTAAAGGATTTCCGCGGCGCGAGCTGGTCCGAGGTGTGATTAATTAGCTCCTTGCTCACGTAGGAGCTATCTCTGCTCATTATCTAGTCGGGGCAGGCACGATTTTGTAGATCTGACCGACGGAAAAAAGATATTTGCATATTAGTGGAGCTAGGCTTGTACGGCCGAGATAGCTGCGGGAGGCCGCTGCAGCTTAAATTAATTATAAATACAGATTAGCTACATTTAAAACTAGAATAAATCGGTACCACTTCTGTTTTTTAATTGGATACATTTATTATTCAAACTTGACTATCTGATATTGCGTTGATGAAATTGAATGTTTATGATACGTGCCCTTAAAGAATTACAACATTTCTTCAGTACAAAAATGTTATCGCGTTTTAAAACAAACTTTCCTTAAAATACAAATAAAACAATACCTTAAAAAAATAAAGGCATTATAACACCTTAATTGTAGTAATATTATCATTATATTTATTAGTTGTTTAGTTGGTTAGGACGTCAGCCTCTTAATCAGAGGTCGGGGGTTCGAACCCGGGCACGCACCTATAACTATTCTGAGTTATGTGCGTTTTTAAGCAATTAAAATATCACTTGCTTCAACGGTGAAGAAAAACATCGTGAGGAAACCTGCACGCCTGAGAGTTCTCCATAATGTTCTTAAAGGCGTGTGAAGTCTGCCAATCCGCATACGGCCAGCGTGGAGGACTATGGCAAAACCATTCTCATATTGAAGAAGAAGGGTTTGCTTTCTCATATTGCTTTGTACCCGTGCTCTGTAGTGAGCCGGCAATGGGTTGATCGTGATGATTATTTTCTTTATTATAATCTGTTATCGCCAAACATATATGATATAATATTATTAAAGTAAATTATTGCATCTATTATGTCGTACCTAATAGAAATTACTCATATGAGACTAGAGTTAGATATGGGTATTATATAATGTAATAGCATATTTTTTTCTGTTACTTATTAATTTTGGGCACAATGTAATAATCTCAGTTTTATCTACTTTTCTTAATGAATTATTCAATAAAGACTTTATTTTGTATAAATACTTTAAGATACTTTAAACTCACACACGATACAGTACACGGTACAAAAGATACAGCTTTTTTTTATACACTACAAGTTAGCCCTTGACGGCAATCTCACCTGGTGGTAAGTGATGATGCAGTCTGGGATTGTAGAGGGTTGGTTAACCTGTTAGGGGTATTTTAAAACCACACTCTTAATTGGTTTCTACGCGACATCGTGCCGGAACGCTAAATCGTTTTGCGACACGTCTTTGTCGGTAGGGTGGTAACCAGCCACGGCCGAAGCCTCCTACCAGACCAGACCAGGAATCGAATCCAGGACCTCAAATTTTATAATGCGACAGCGCAAGCACTGCGCCACGCAGGTCGTCAAATGGTCAAAGATTCTCTCTTCAATGGCTTGTCGTGAAGCTATGCAGATCTTATAAAGTTAAACTATAACTGGTAATAGTGGAGTGAATAGAAGATCATCGGTTATAAACATATTTGGTATAGTTAACTTTAATAATATGCACTTCGCCTTATTCGCTTCATGTGTAAGATATATAATATATTAGGTAGGTATATTATTAGGTAGTTCATGTCAAACGAACCATTTTTTGTATGCAACTTTTGTTCACGGACGATGATTGAGCGGTTCTTTCGGCAAATATTTCATCAGTACTTGACGTTTTGTTGTTTACATTGCATTATTTTGAGCATTGTACTCGTTATTGAGATTTTTTTATACTATTGGCATTGTGTTTTCATAAGGATGAATGAAATTATTCAGTGCTCTAACCTTGATGTGACATATTTTCGGGTCGTGAGGTGCATTTGTGTTTCCTATTGTTTGGAGATGTTTTATTACATCCAATTCAAAAACAGTTGCTGTTTTATCTGAGATTAATTGACTAATTTGCGAGAGTTAACACGGGCACCAGAATTATTTTTTAACTAAGCTTCACAGGACAATTTCAAAATGGGTAAAAATAAACATATTTTCCAAAGATTAAGTAAAAATAAACATATTTTTCAAAGATTCGCATTAAAAGGCCAATGTCAAATACGGACAAAAGTAATTTGAAATTATTTATGTCTTAGTCAATATCAGTAGCCAGTGTTTTTAAAATATATTTTTGCTAACACGAGCGTATTAGGTAAAAATATCTTTTAAGAGCGTCAAGATTATACTTATTGTACTTAATTTAAATCCAATATCATCTCATCTCAATAACGTAGCAATAATTATTTATTACTTATTGTACGTGCAATTGAAGCGGTGATAGCCTAGTGGTTAGGGCGTCAGCCTTCTAAACAGAGGTCGGCGGTTCGAATCCGGGCACGTCACGGCACCTCTAACTTTCAGGAGTAATGTGCGTTTACAAAAAAAAATATCACTTGCTTCAACGGTAAAGGAAAACATCGTGTGGAAACCTGCAGGTCTGAGAGTTCTCCATAATGTTCTCAAAGGCGTGTGAAGTCTGCCAATCAGCACATGACCAGCGTGGTGGACTATGACCAAACCCTTCTCATATTGAGAGGAGACCCGTGATCTGCAGTGAACCGGTAATGGGTTGATTATGATGTACGAGCAATTTTACAGTCTACTTTTTCCATTAGACACTATCTACATGCTGCGGTGAATCAAAATTTGTTAATACACCTCAGTTTATAGATGTACTATTTACATCATCCTTGATGCATATAAAGAGACAATTTTAATGAAATAGTTCACAACTAATGGAAAAATTAGCTTCTATTATTTAATTCGTTCGTTCAATGCTCAAGTTCGCATCCAATTCCCTGCAAGAATGCACACTGATCGCTCGTGAACATCGAACAATAACACGATATTGTTTACATTCTGCGCGGTTGCCTTGCACTTCGCGCTCCACTTGACGGATAAATCTTGATTGGAATGAACGTCGTATGATGACTCAATCGGATCAAATTTTATTTATTTTTATAAGCATCTTCATTGCATTATACAAGCACGAATAGAAGACAAGTGAAAAAAAAAATACATAGCGTAAAAGCAAAACGTCGACCTTATCACTAAAAGCGATCTAGATAGGTAGTCAGACCTTTAATGCAAGTTCAATAAGAATAGTCTTATTTTAATATATATTTCATGTAGTTTAATTCATCATCATTATCAACCCTTCACTGGTCGGTTCAGTCCACTAAAGGGTGTGGGTCTCTTTCCACAACGCTGGCCCAGTGCAGACTGCCTGGTAGACTTCACATACCCTTTTCTCTCTCTCTCTCTCTCTCTCTCTCTCAGAGAAGAACTCTTAAGCACGCAGATTGCGATGCTTTCTCAGACTTTTAATGCATGTTAAATTTAATTGAATTAAAAACGTATATAAGTTTGAACTCTGACTGTTAAATTTATACCACTGCACTATCACTGCTTGGTTAATCATTATTGTTAGCTTGAACCATTGCACTGTTGTCGACAGGAATCCTCTCTTATAAACACTGAGTTTAAGACTTTTAGAACATATTTCGACCTTGCTATCCAAAGCGGGTCGGGGCCTTATAGGTTCACGTGTTGAACCGATAATCATTGGGACTAAAAGCTGGAATTGCACTCCTCCTCTTCTATCCTCCTTTTTCCTATTTGTTTAAACTGATAATATTTAACAGAAATAGGTTTTTCACCACTTAGGCAAAAACCCTTATAAGAAGAAGTAGACCAAAGACCATTATTAACACTGTTACAAACATTGTAAAGATAAAAAGTTTTTACTAATGCATTTATTGATAAAAACTCTTAAAAATGTGTAGCTTTAATTATCCTGTTTATTAAGCAAGGTAGGTGTATCATTTTAGTTCCAGTAAATTTTAGTAATTTACTGGTCCACGTGTTTGCAATCGTAAGTATTACACAGCTACCTACTTGAGTCTGGTCATGATAAAATAGGTTCCCATAACAAACATACTATACTTAAGTAAATTACTTCTAATTCTAGTTAGTTTGTTTCCCATATTAAATAATTGAACATAATGCTAATCGACAATCGCAAAGCAAGTCATGATTTTGCTCAATGAACTGTTCAGTGTTCCTAGCTCCACCCACCTTTATCATTGAGGCATGCTTAATCTACATTTATAAATACCAGCTTCAGATTCCGACAGATACCCAAATTCAAAATAATCTTTATTCAAATAGTCCTTAAAAAGGCACTTTTGACGCGTCAATAATTTACACAGTAGTTATTTCATGGTGATAACTATATTCGTAAACTTAAAACTAAAGCTATGAGGGTTCCAAACGCGGCTCGGTCTAAGAAGAAGCCCACAACAAACTTAGCCGGGGTTTTTCTTTTTTTCGTTATCACCATCTCACATAATGAATAAAATTAATAATAAACTATAGTACCTATGTACCCTTTAACTCAATTAATTATTTTGCAAGTTTTATTTACCATATCGATTAACTTAGTTATTTATTTTGCAAGTTTTATTTGACCCCTACGTACATCATGTTACAAATCCGCCTTGTGAGAAGTATATCATCATCATGATCAACCCATTACCGGCTCACTACAGAGCACGGGTCTCCTCTCAATATGAGAAGGGTTTAGCCATAGTCCACCACGCTGGCCATGTGCGGATTGGCAGAATTCACACGCCTTTGAGAACATTATGGAGAACTCTCAGACGTGCAGGTTTCCTCACGATGTTTTCCTTCACCGTTGAAGCAAGTGATATATTTTTTTTTAAACGCACAGAACTCCGAAAAGTTAGAGGTGCGTGCAATGCATCGTATTCTTCTTCTTATTCGTTCACTCTTGGCAGAGTGGTCGTGGTTATGATTAAGCCTTCACAGCAGCCATTGCGATCTCCTTTCAGCGATTTCTGTTGGTGGCATCACGGGAGCACTCGGAGCCCAATATATCTGTAGCAGAACGGATTGAGTCCGTCTACCTAGTAGGGAAGCGACCACGTGGACGTGTGCCCTCGACTCGACCTTATACTACGAGATGTTCGATAGTACCAGTCTTCCTTGTTATATGCCCCAAGAACTTAAGGATTCGCAGTTGTACAAGCGATGAAAGCCTGTGATTTATTTTCAGCTCTTTGAGTATGGAGGCGTTTGTTCGATGCGCTGTCCAGCTTATTCGCATTAGGCGTCTCCAGCACCACATTTTCAGTGCGTATATTTTAAGGCATCGTATATCAGGTACAAAGTCCAGCTATTGCCACTTGCTCTCATAGAATATTCCTTTAGGTATGTCGATGGCTCTGCTATGAATCTCGTAATAAATGCACTTCCTTAACCGGATCTGGCAATCGCAGTATTATTTTTTGAATAACTTACCTTAGTTACTCTTTATAATATCAGGTTCCTAGATTCCTTCCAAGGCATTGGTCGTAAATATAACTAGATGTGATCTATGAAAATATATCTCGCGGTCCAATGATGAAAGACTGGTTCAAAGATGTAACAAGAACAAGGTCGCGCAGTCAACAATTTTCATTCGGGCATTGTCAACAATATCTCGCATCTTGACCTTGTTTCTGTGAAAGTAAAAACAAAACAAATAGGCTGAGAGCATTTTGACAATGTAAGAGATTCAGTGTTTAAGTAATAATATTTCACAACTAATGCATATTCGAAGTGTGCTGGCATAGTTAGGGCGTCCGCCTCCTAATCAGAGGTCGGGGGTTCGCATCCGGGCTCGCACCTCTAACTTTTCAAAGTTATGTGCGTTTTTAAACAAATTAAAATATCACTTGCTTTAAAGGTGAAGGAATACATCGTGAGAATCCCTGTATGCCTGAGAGTTTATAATATTCTCAAATGCGTGTGAAGTCTCCCAATCCGCACACAGCCAGCATGGTGGACCCTTTTCATATTGAGAGGAGACTCATGCTCTGTAGTGAACCAGCAATGGGTTGATCATGATGATGAATATATTCGAATGATTGTGTTCAATTGTATTTGGGTTTTTTAGAAACTTATACATCGGCGTCCGGTGGTTTTTTAGTTTTATGCTTGAATACTTCTTCGGTGCATTGGTTTAATTGAATAAGACGTAGACGAAGTAGGTAAAGTTCTTTTTTGTTAAACTTTATTGCAAGGTGTTCCTTTTTTGTTTATTTTTATTTCTTCTGCAAGTTGAATTTTAGTTGGTTTGTTGTTATTATAATAACCCAGCATTTAGTTGAATCATTTTTGAATGAATTATTTTTAAATAATTGACTAAGCTCTTGTTTTGTGTCTTTATCTTTATCTCAAACAATTCTGTGCGTTGTTTGTAGTGTATTTGTATTTTTTAATTTTTAATATTATCAAAGGAGGTATCTTTATTGTCTTATTCAAGTAATTTCAATTTATTTTTAATAAGTAGTAGAGCCGTTGATTATTTTTATAGCAAGATTTGGTCTTGATTTCATACTTTAGCTTAAGTGAATTTTTTGATTTCATTATTATTTTAGGACTAATTATAAACAGGGTTTTTACAATTTTTTGTTGATTGAATAAATATGTTTAACCCAGCGAAGATTGTTGTGGGTTTTTTTCTTTGACCTGGGCGCGTTTGGAACCCTCATAGCTTTAGTATTAAGTTAACTAATGTAGATACCGCTATCCCTCATGATTTTTTAAATTAAAAAATTGTGATACTCTGTCTTCTTATTTATATGTGAGTGTAACGCAATAAACACTGGACCAAACCTTGAGCAAACCTTTTGCAATGCGAAAGCTTAAATACCGGGGCAATTATCTGTGATCATTCTCGAATCATGCCCTAAATCAGTTTGGTGAACTGATTGAGATAACCCTTTCCAAGCATTTGAAGCATGCCATGCTTAAAACAAAAGTTTGTTTTAATAACAAGGAGAACAAGGTTCGATTCCCTGCTGAGGAGACATGTTTTCCCCAAGATACGGGCTATCCTAGTTTGGGGGTGAGGGTAGTTTAAGAAATATTGTATATAGTTGAAATAAATGAAGATTATTGTATATAAATAAGTTTTACCAAATACATAATACGCATGGACATCAATTGTACAACATGAAGTTGGGTAATCTCTAATCACTTTGGAACGTTTGGTTTAGTTACATAGTGAAGATAGTAACTAAACCAAACAATTCTAAGTCCGATAGGCAATATTATCCTAAAGCATCTTGGGTGCTTAGCGTAAAAGCTCTGATAGACCCTTTTCCCGACCCTTTCACCATTAAACTGCTGGCTTATTACAACTCAACACGAAACGAGGTGCTATGTAGATGGCACGGAAGGTCACGCTGACCCACATACGATTCGAATATAATTGCTACATACTCTATCATCAATCGATCTATGTATAGTGGCTTGGCTGACCGGGCGGGCGGCTGCATCCGAAATAGTCATCGTGCATCTTCGTGCGAGCTCGGAATAGATCGTTCGCCTTTTTCAATCTTGTAACACAAACAAAAAGGTCAGAAGCCGACGACCTAGTTTCCGAGCAGCGAATACAAAGGTCACCCAGACATCGGCCCGGGAAGCGTATGATAACGTTGGCAAGGCTGAGCGATGCACGCAAATGTTTGCTTTAGTATTACGCAACGTTATTCTTCCACACGATCACGTCAGTATGGAGAATGCACCTATATTTAAATAGTCTGCAAAATAATTTTCACTTTTCTAGCAATCGGTCGACTACGTGAAGAACTGCGCTTAATAGTAGGGAAGCCCACGATGCTAAATGGGTATTTACTCGAGCGTCATAGAGACCTATTGGGTTGCAAAGCTTAGATGATAAGAAGAAAAAAATTATGATAAATACGTTTTCATCCGTGGGGGAAGCGGCTATAGATTGCAAAATATTTTCCAGTTTTCTAGCAAACGGTCGACTACGTGATGAACTGCGCTTAATAGTAGGGAAGCCCACGATGGGGATTTACTCGAGCGTCATAGAGACCTATTGGGTTGCAAAACTTAGATGATAAGAAGAAAAAATGTTACATGATATATACCTTTTCATCCGTGGGGGAAGCGGCTATAGATTTTTAAATATGTAAAAAAAAACTGTTGCATGGACATCTTCGAGCGCGTCAGATATTGATAGCATCAATGCCCTGCGTATTTTTAATAATGTACGTATGTTAATCTTATCGTTTACATGATGCGGGTGGTTGTATGTAAGGGTTGAAAATGAAAAAAAAAAAAAATGTTATCGAGCGCGTCAGATTTTCTAAGGGATTGTTAAGTGCACCAAAAAAAGCTCTCATTCACTAATCTGACGATACTACCGGGTAGAAGGTAACTCCCTGTATATTAATCTGCCGCGCTTGAGTAAATCTCGAAATCCCCGCTTGGGCTCCCCTACTATAAAGTTAAACGGAATGGTCGAAACTGAACGTCAATTCAAGAACCAATCTGGTATTTTTTGTCAGTCAAAATTTACATACTAACACAGTGATCGTATTTTTTTTTTTCATTTTACCAATAAAATTGCTGGTTGCAACAGGTGCAGTGATGCGAAAAGTTGGAAATAAATTAATACATTAAATATTCATACTAAATTTCTAAAAATATTTTATATTGTATGTTTTGAATCCCGAAATGTTTAGAAAAACTGTCTTAAATCTGCTTTTTTATCCACATATTTTTTCGTTCGTCTATTATCATTTCTGAAAAAGTACTGTGTAGCATGCATTACGTAGGTACCTACATATTACATATTAAAGTAGGTATGCATGAATTCTGGGAAGGTTGTAGATTCTCATCGAAAGGTTTTTCCCTTCATAGGGTTTCATAACTTTCGTTATTTTTTGTATAAATATTGGCAAGCATATGTTCAGATTATAATTTAAAATTTAATGATTATAATTTAATAAAAAATACTAAAATTAAATTCAGATTCTCTTCGTTAAGACCTCCATTTCACATTCCTCAGATCAATATCCTATATTTAAATAATGAATAACATAAAACATTGCTTGCCGTATTTGACCTTTGCGTTTACAACTTTATTAAACAATCTAATAACACTAATCAATGACATACGGTAAGGTTATTTTTTCGAAGCAATAATGTTTTCGGTGCATTGAACTTAAATTAAATTGACTTCTAAATACATATTGGTTGCTAACAGACTCGTGTAACATGGAGTCCTTCACATCTTTACAAGGTCAATGTTAGCTTTGCTACTTACAATTAACTTAGAAGATTATTCATTATCAGGGCTTTTCTGAGACAATGCTACAAATATTCTCTGTGGCCTTTAAGCAAAGGATTCCGGGCTTCATTCCCGGTCCAATATAGGAATTTTCATCATTCCATGTGATTGTCTAGTTAGGTACCATACTTGTATGATTAAGCCGCAGCTATATATTTGATTCTATTAAGCTGATCAAAATGAATCTTCTCAACTATATAGCTACCTGGATAAAGTCCTATGTTACTTTAGATCCCACGTGATTAAACCAAGGCTATTAACCTATGTTACTTCGAAGGTCTTAACAGCCGTTGATCTTGTTGAAAGTATCCTGGAGACGGAGACAGCATACTTTGTAACATAAGCATAAGTTTCCTGCTTAATCTAAGAAACAATAAACAGCTAGTTATCAATAAATATTTAATTGCATTGCATCCTCTCATGTAATGAACAATAATTGCATAATGTTCCGACGGCAATAATCTTGATAATTGACCCGAATAACCTGATCTATAGTTTCAAGCAAACAATACGAGGCAAGCTCTTCTCGGCGAAAGTAATGACGTGGAAGATCCCTGTTTTTATTCTATCTACTGTTCGAATACTACGTAATTAATGAGCATGATTTAATTGAGTGATTTTACCACGTCGTTTACCATGTTAAATTACAGATCAATAACGTCCTAGGATCGATTCCCGTGTCGGGGAAAGCATTATAAGGTACCAAGTGGTTTCAGTTAGTAGTACAACAATTATTTTCGAAATGACAATTTATTCTTCAAATATTTTTTATTTAAGTGAGGTGAGACACTTTATATTTCCCAAGTGAGATGGTATTTCCCAAGTCTCTTGAAGATAATTTAAGTTTATTATTGTCAGCCAAGTAGGTAAATATCAAGTCAAGTTGTTCTTCTTACAAAACTAAAAGTATCATATAATATATGACAGAGACTGGTTAAAGTTTTGATTGGCGTTATTGCTATATGATTGGATAGCATCGGAGGTAAAATGGCAGGATCGGTTCTTATTTCGATTGGCATTGTTTGAATAATAAATTAATAAGTGAAGTGAATACCTCGTATGGGGATACGTAAATGCTGGAGTGCAGAATGGTAGAATTGATGATGATTTTGGTTAATTCTGATAATTAAGGTTTTCTGTGGGCTTCTTATAGATCAGGGCACGTTTGGAACTGATATCCGTTAAAAGGTATTTTAAGGTCAAATATGCAAAATAGATACTTTTTTTCAATACACTAAAAGTTAGTCTTTGACGGCAATCTCACCTAATGGTAAGTGATGATTCATTCTAAGATTTTAGGGGGCTTACTTGCTAGAGGTATGGGGAACCCATACTCCTTGTTGGT
Organism: Lasiommata megera; assembly: GCA_928268935.1. Classification (NCBI taxonomy): domain Eukaryota; kingdom Metazoa; phylum Arthropoda; class Insecta; order Lepidoptera; family Nymphalidae; genus Lasiommata; species Lasiommata megera. The sequence continues at coordinate 6,767,319 of OV743312.1, forward strand.
TTCTACGTATCAACGTGCCGGAACGCTTACGTCTTTGTGGGTGGTAACTAGCCACGGCCAAAGCCTCCCACCAGACAATTACATAGGAGTAGGAAGTAGGAGAAATAATACACGAAACCCGACTCGAGCCCTGAGTCGAACCCAGGACCTCTAAGTTTATAATGCGACAGCGCACTCGCTGCGCGTTATAAATGGATGTCGTCAAAAATATCAGCAATTCCTCATCCATCAGACAAAGGATCGAGTTTAAACTAGTGTATGATATTGCAAGCCGTAAATAGAGCACGCAAGCGGGAAGGGATGCCCTAGTTCCCGTGACCAGGTCACTACAGCTGACCCCAACCTGTGCACAGTGCAAATATTGATGCGTTTCATAACTGGACGCTTTAAGGAGATTGAGCTCACATCTACAGGTACCTAGTGGACTTTGACCTACGAGTATGTACGATGAGTTTCTTTGTTGGCTTTGGTGGTCTAGTAACTGTTTGTCTAAGTTAATTCTTGGAACAGCTTGACTGATTCTTTTCAAAGATTGAAATCTTTTGATCTTTCATATTTTAAAGCGGTGATAGCCTAGTGGTTAGGGCGTCGGCCTCCTAATCAGAGGTCGGCGGTTCGAATTCGGGCCTGAAGAGGAGACCTCTAACTTTTCGGAGTTATGTTCGTTTTTAAAAATTTAAAATATCACTTGCTTCAACGGTGAAGGAAAACATCGTGAGGAAACCTGCACGCCGGAGAGTTCTCCATAATGTTCTCAAAGGCGTGTGAAGTCTGCCAATCCGCACATGGCCAGCGTGGTGGACTATGGCCAAACCCTTCTCATATTGAGAGGAGACCCGTGCTCTGTAGTGAGCCGGTAATGGGTTGATCATGATGACCTTTCATATAACGGAAAATCAGGAGCTATGTGTAGAAGTCATAGACAATCGCTAGTTGTACCATAACCAATATCGATAAATTTGTAGGTCTATTAATATGTTTCGATGAATATTGCAAATGCATCACTATATTATTACTCATAAACTGTTGGCTGGCATAATTTTGATTTATACTATGCCATTTTATCAAAAGCTGTCACATAATTCCTGTGGGACAATAACAATGTCCGCGATACGTTGTAGAATGATGAAATACCTGGATGCAGGGAATTAATAGCATACGACACAACATTATGGAAATATTCGCACGAAATTAATCGCCAGAGAGAGAGATGATAAAAAATTACCGTATAGCTATTACGATATCATTAATTAAACATCATTATCATTACCAATATGAATTTTCCACTAACGGGTACAAATCTCATCTCTTGTGAATTAGAGATATTTTCTCCTATTTGGGTTTTTTTTTATATGCATAGCGAGCAAACGAGCAGGCGGGTCACCTGATGGTAAGTGATTACCGCCGCCCATGAACATTTGCAGCACCAGAGGAACCGCCAATGCGTTGCTGGCCCTTGAGCAATTTGTTAATCCGCCCTTTGAAGATCCCCATATTATAACCATTAGGGAACACAAAAGATGGATTGGGTTGTAGGAATCCTACTATTACGACAGTTTACCATGCCGATGTACGGGGGTAGACAACAATTACCTAGAAATTTCAGAGTAGATATTGTAAATAAGTTTTCCTGTTCAAAAATCATCATTACAATATAAGCCTTAAAATAAAAAAAATGGACTGTAACACACTGAACATTAGAAGCAAAATTAAACTTGTTTACCCGTTGTTTAACCGTTTAGTAGGCTGCACAAAATTAGTGCCTCTTTTAAAGGAAATTGTTTTTTATTTTATAATAAATTACCTATTGATATCTTGGAGATGTCTATCAAAAAGTTTACAGTCATAATAAAACCAAATTAACGATTACATAAACCATAAAAAAGCATGGGTGTGAATTGCTCTATCTCCATAGGTACCATAATTTATTATTGATTATGTGAGATGGTGATAACAAAAAAAAAACGACTACGTTTGTTGTGTTTCTTCTTAGACCTTGGCGTGATTTGAACCCCCTTAGCTTTAGTTTAAGTTGGCAAGTGTAGTTATCACCATCACTAATAGAAATAAAGAAAAATGTTTGATATATATGAACGATTCATAGATGATAGAAATTACAGATTTGAATAAAGCTATTTTTGATTTAATTTGATAGAAAAATAATTTGGTTTTACCTCCTCACATGTGACGTTACTTATCGCTATTATATAACTAGCAAGTAATAAAAGACTTGCTATTCTATTGTCCAATTCTATTGGGTCCAAAGATCCAATGGGTATCCAATGGGTGAAGCTCTAATAAGATCTTAATTATTCTCTCCAAAGTGTTCTATGCGCAGCGCTGGGGTACAATAATAAACTGAATATGTTCATGATGTAATGTAATGTCAGTGAAATATCGTAAAATAATGCGATAAAATATTCAACAATTTGTTCCTCATAATAATATTTTCAAGATCGTAACTAAAGAGGTCGAAAATATAATAAATATTCTATTGGAGCATGCACCGATGATAGCTAATCGGAGTCTTCAAGCTAGGTCAGAACCATCAAAGTACCGCTCCGGATGCTATTTCAATTGAGTAGATGTAACATGGAGGGATAATTTTATACTAAGTATCTATGTTGCTAATTAGAAGTACTAACAACTTAAAAGATTATGAATGAAATGTAAAGTAGTCTATTTCACGGTAAACATAATAGGTGTACGCTTAGATATATTAACAAGAATCCTACTTATATGTATACGAATGCAATGCTTATATGTTACAGACTATAGTTATTAGTTAATCATTTTCACCTGTACTCCTAAGCAAAATAGCTCATCATTATGAATCACGACTTAGTTTGAATTACGAATAGGTATATGGATAATATAAGATAAATCTTAGTTATGCGCATGCGCAGCAATTTAAAATACTGCGGAAATGCTTAGCAAAAATTTTCGCGTAGCAAAACCGATGAAGTCTAATATATCGATATAAATGAATAGATAAGGTCATACGAATAAATGTCATGTCTTTGAACGCGGACGATGCATAAACCTTCTGTCCTAAGTAAAGAAGGCATAAACTTCTAAGACCAGCTTACGTTTTTGGGTACGAACACACCTACCGACATCTCAGTTAAATCGTGCTGTCAAATTAGCAATATGTGGCTAACTCGTGCGCTAGTCAGAGCACCAATGCGTTGGTGCCATTTCATTTGTTCGATGACCCAGTCCATGCGCAGTTTTTTAGTAATCATGCAACCTTACAACGACTTACGCGTAACAAAAACAAAGGTCTAAGTTCCTTGAACCCATGGCGAGGATCACCGAGCCATCGAGGTTCACGTAAACGTTTCAGCGTTAATTAATTTGAAGCGTCAAAGTGCCGGATGCCTATTCGATCTGTGACATTCATGGTCCAGTAAGCTCACTTCCGCACCGCTGAACATCAGATTCGGATTTCCACCATAATTTGATATTCAATGCCAATTTGCATGTAACCGTGAACGAGGATATTTGGCTTTTTTACAAATTACGTGTTTTTAATTACTTTCTTGACGCATTCATTTTCCTCGTAGGATACTGTCGCAACTCTGCTTCATTCAAATGGCTTAACGTCATCACCGAAAGACTAGGATGAACACTGCGAGTTTCCAAAGTCTTAACTAGGTATGTAGAACAAAGAATTAATCAAGAAAAGCTTTGACCAGAATCGGAAATCGTTTGATATGCGATTTTACGAGTATACCTCGTGATCAGTTATTGTACATTTCGTTGAACATAGGAGACCTTATCTAAGGGTCTCATGTCCCGTAGGAATTGTTTATTAGGGAAGGTTTGATATGACATAACCCTAACAGGTTCGCCCGCAACTATCTTAGACTGTATCACTTATTTCCTATTGATATTGCAGACAAGGTCTATGTCGCAAGTAAATAAAAAAATATGTATGGAAGGTTTTGACGCTAAATTACATCACGAACTAGAACACGAATAGGTTTTTGGTCGTATCCGTTCCAGGGTGTCTTCCAATGCCACCTTACTTACCAATGACTAACTCTGGAACCAGCTAGGTTTGGATTTTTTTTTGCTTCTATATAATTCTTTCTGTTAATAGACACTAAGTAATGTTGCAATGCGCATTATTGACTTAGCTTTATTTACTGGTAGGTAATATATTCTGTGACATATAAAAAAAACTACGGTTCTTTGATATGTTCGATCAGATGAAACAACAATATTTTCAGTTAACAAATAAAACAGCTTCAAAATTCATGCGAATTGTTGAATTTTCTCTTGCAATGTTGTCATAGCGAAGGAGAAAGAACAACTGTGCAAATACAATTTTCATACAGTATATTGTATTATACGTGTATGTACAAGTGAAATAATGGAAATGATGATACTTTGTATGTTGCGAGGGGAAAGATTTCAGCCTCTCTTTCGAAAGGACCAAGTTCCAACATCAGCCGGTATCCGAAATATGAATTTGCTTTATATTTCTTTTTGAATTATTAAACAATAAAATATCATGTACCTTAATCTTGGAGGAAAATATTGTGATGAAATCTGCACGTCTGACTTTATGGAAATTGTCCAATGCGCGTTTGGCCAGAATAGTGAGTGGACTACAGCTTAAACCTACCCTGACAGGAGACCCGTGTCATGTTGTTTGGGTTTTAACGATGATCATTATTTGGCATCCAGTACCATTCATATATAGCTATAATTAATACTGACCATGAATAATATAAGCACCGTGGAAGTAGAAGACACTTCTCGATGCTACATTATCTTATCAGGAACGAAGAGAGCATTTTTTTTTTAATTGCCCTTATCCCACGTTATTTGGGGTCAGCGCAACACGTCTTCTCTTCCACTCATTTCTATCAGCCGTCACTTCACTACCCATAACTTTTACACGCATATCCTCTTTTACACAATCCATCCTTCTCTTCTTTGGTCTTCCACAACGTATAAGACTAATTAACATAATCGGAGTCCAAAAACTTGTTGCTAAGCAAAGCTAGCATCAATGGTACGGAGAACCGAAGAACGTTATATTAGCAACTTCGCATCGAAGAACGCAGTGCAGTAGAATTGCCCACTAAGTGAGATCGAAAGAGACGCAGAGAGGGCAAGGCCGCAAAAGACCAAGACTCGAGAAATCCCTATAAGTCATATATAATAAGTCTGACCAATGTATATAGGTTGCCAAGCAGCTTAAAAAACAATTATACCGAGTGAGAGAAAATTAGTGGGAACTTAAATTTGACGACCTCCGTGGCGCAGTGCGTGCGCATTTTAAAAAGTTGGAGGTCCTGGGTTCGATTCCCGGCTCGAGTCTGGTCTGGTGGGAGGCTTCGGCCGTGGCTAGTTACCGACAAAAACGTGTCGCCAAGCGATTTAGCGTTCCGGCACGATGTCGCGTAGAAACTACCAACTAGGAGCGTGGGTTTACCATACTTCTAACAGATTAGCCCGCTACCATCCTAGACAGCATCATCACTTACCACCAGGTGATATAGCCGTCAAGGGCTGACTTGTAGTGAATAAAAAAGAAATTCACTAAACAGATCTAATGATCTTTTAATTATCAATTTAGGGTACTTATACAAAGACATAAATCTTATCTAAGTAGCATAAGAACGTAGTAGTATAACACGTAAGTACGTATAAGAATAAACTAAAGTACGCATGGGTTTTAGTGACTATAACTCGAGTCGACTATGCATTTCGCGTCAAAAATAACGCGGTCCGCCATTTTGATGCTTGCTGTAACCAAGTCCTTGGTAGAAGACACATGAGTCACATATCTATTTCTTAATTTTCTAAGAATACATTCAAAACTGCACTTGTATGACGCAGTATACTAGCTAGGTCAACGACCTCTAGATAAACGTATGTATTTATGACAAATGGAAGATATGAACCTACTTCATAATATGTAAATTTTGGTTATCACTCACAGCTATCTTTATGATTATATAGGCACGTACATTTGCAGCGTATGAATTCTGTAAGTAAAAACGAAGTGCAAAATCCGAGACGCGCCGACATTGGAATGACGTGAATTGATTACTAACGGCTAAACGCTAAACTGTTCTTCAGAAATAACACCATGATATACGGTAGGTATGGTATACCTTTAAATACAGTTTTCTATTATATTCCAGGCTACTAGGACTATATGAAATTCATCATCATCATCATGATCAACCCAGTACCGACTCACTACAGAGCGCGGGTCTCCTCTCAATATATGAGAAGGGTTCGGCCATAGTTCACCACGCTGGCCATGTGCGGATTGGCAGACTTCACACGCCTTTGAGAACATTATGGAGAACTCTCAGGCGTGCAGGTTTCCTCGCGATGTTTTCCTTCACCGTTGGAGCAAGAGATATTTATTTTTTTTTAAAACGCACATAACCCCGAAAAGTCAGAGGTGCGTGCCCGGATTCGAACCATATATATACAGTCAAACCTGGGTAAGTGAGAACTGGATAAGTGAGAAAACTCTATAAGTGAGAGTAATAGCCAGGACCCATCATTTTTAGCTCCCAAAACCTCTATAAGCGAGAAACAGAAACCTCTGTAAGAGAGAGTCGTTTTTCTCTCATGGACCTCCGTAAGTGAGACTGCTACTTATCTATACGTCTATAAGCGACAGTCGAGCTTTATTTATTTATATTATTTAGGAGGAACTATAGCTGCAATAAAAAAAAAGATACGCACATACAGTAACAAATGAGAAAACAAATTACAAATTTAAAAAAATGAAAATGATGTTGAAGTTGGACCTAGCAACGAGGAATGAACTAAGCTTGTGTTTCACGAATCCAATATGTTAATGACGAGCTTCAAAGATTTCGTTCAAATTGACGACGACGTAACTACCGCTGGAGAACAAACCGACGACGATATCGTTAAGAAGTTGCGTTGGAGACGGTCCATCAGTACTTTGAATACGCGGCGGTTGTTGATCAAGCAATATTCGATAAAATTTATGAGCTAGAGAAAAACATTCAAAATACTAAAACAGAAACCCAAACGAAAATGACGGATTTTTTTAAGTGTAAATAAGTTCTAAATAAAATAAAATTACATTGTGCATGAATTTTTGTTTTGTTTTCGTAAGCATCTTGATACCTACCCTTATAAGGTACTTATATGTCGAAATCTAATATATGTTGTGCATATTATGCACATAATTTTATCATATTACATATGTACTTGCTGTGACTTGTTATTGCTGCGCACCTCTATAAGAGAGAAATGCTACCCATGTACCTGCATTAGCGAGAAACTCGGGTTAGTGAAAAACCTCTATAAGCGAGAATGAGATTGTGCTCCCTTGAACTCTCGCTTATCCAGGTTTGACTGTATATGAAATTACCATTAACTTATGATACAACAATTTATAAAAATACATTTCATAACAGTGATAATAGCAGTTTCATAGTAGAGATATAAATTTGCTATCGGTATCTAAAGACATCCAATGTTAAGTTGATGTTATTTTTTTTCGATATACCCACCAACCTTGCGTTGGATATATTCTATAGACAGATATAAAGACAGACCAAAAATTTTAATAGCAATCTTTTTCAAGTTCTAGTTGTTGCTTAGTTACAAATCTAAAAGGGTTGTAATTCTAGTTAAAGACCTAGTTAGCGGAGAAAATGTTAAACACTTTCACAGTATAATTACTTTCGCTTATTAAGTTATGCTAATGTACCTGGAATATCAGGAACCTGTTCTCGTAATATAATCTGTTCATGCTACCGTATTGAAACACTGCTCTGCGGTTACTAATTAATGGAATTTTAGGTTATGCTTCAATAACTCAGCGGTTAATCTGAAAGTTGATGGTATTTGATTGATGATAATTTTGTTAAAAGTATGATAACAGCGCAAGTTTCCACAGAAAATGATGTCGTACGTAGGTAGTTACGAGTACCTCAGTATGTACTCAGAGTTACTTAGAGTGAAATTGTTGAAGAAACCGATTTCACGGAACTTAATTAATTTACTTAATTCCACAAATTTTGTCATGTAATTTCGATTAACATTGTTGTTCGACAAAAATTATGTTTCTAGCCGTACGTAATCAATCATTGGATTATTTTAATGACGAATCACTACTTCGTACCTTGAGAAAAGTCTGATTATCTTTATAATTAAAACAAAGGTCTCTAGTTTTTATGAATAACAAATAATCATAACAGATATCTGATTTTGACAGATTCGTTGAGTATGTGAAGAAATAGAAAATTTACTTTTCTTTCAACAATACAATCGGTTTAGTTTGCAATAAATAATAATCTTCGTATATATTTTTTGGTAAAAACCGCTACAAAATAAAAACAAAAATAACTTGTAAACCAACAAATTTTATAAACTTTTTAATTGTTTTTTATTCATGTCATGGCTTTTAGAGTCGGTATTGTGAGTATATTTTAATAAACCGTATAATAATAATATATATTTTTTTAATACACTACGAGTTAGCCCTTGACGGCTATCTCACCTGGTGATAAGTGATGATGCTGTCTAGGATGGTATCGGGCTAACCTGTCAGGAGTATGGTAAACCCACGCTCCTAATTGGTTTCTACGCGACATCGTGTCGGAACGCTAAATCGCTTGGTTACACGTCTTTATCGGTAGGGTGGTAACTAGCGACGGCCGAAGCCTCCCACCAGACCAAAATCTAATCAATAATAATCTTATGAATATTAAAATAAAATCTAGTGCCAGGATAAAGTTTGGATGAGTTCTAAAATGTATAATGTCACAGTTGGCTTAGATATCTTTGTGCACGTTCCTTAATTATAGAACTTTCGTTCATGACGAAGTTACGCTACTCGATGTAAGCTGAGCTGTAATTAAAATCATACTCTAGAGTTAAAGTAAAAAGTTGCAAAACTTTTAATCAAGATATTAAGTTCTTGCTTATTTTAAGATTGGTTTCAGACTTAATTCTTTATTGGTTTCCGTATTAATCACGGATTTTATTTTGTTATAACCATGTTGTTATATTTTAATGCAATTCAGTAAAGGGCTAAGTTGCTTGTTTGATATTACGGAAGGGTTAAGAAGTTGGCTTCAATTGATTTTCAATGAATTTAATTTTGCTGCCGTTATGAAGCATTTCCGACTACAAGTAGTAAAGCAATGATTGCAGAATTTGGCAGTTATAGCGAATGAATCTTGAGGTGGAATAGATCTAATATAATTCTCTGAAGATCATGACTCCGCTGGTAGAGATAAATTAATATGGAAAAATTCTCCAAGAAAAAAAAAATAAGTGTTTAATTGCTATATCAATATTTAAGAACGCAAAAATTATTACTAAACGGCATGACATAGCACTCTGACTCATTGTATTTTGGTAACTTTAATATAAATAATATAAAAAACATCTCCAAATGAGTGATAAGGTGATAAGTGATTATTAAATATGAAGCTGTGATAGCCTAGTTAGAAATTAAAATATCACTTGCTTCAACAGTGAAGGAAAACATCGTGAGGAAACCTGCATGCCTGAGAGTTCTCCATAATGTTTTCAAAGGCGTGTGAAGTCTGCCAATCTATGGACTATGGCCAAACCCTTCTCATATTGAGAGGTGATCATCATCTGCATCTGCGTGATCATCATGATTATATATATATATATATATATATAAGGAAATTACATATATATATATATATATATATATATATATATATATATATATATATATATGTAATTTCCTTCCATATATCAATATAGTTTTGTCCCCAGCCCAATTTGCCCGGAATGGTCTCAAGGCCTGCTTATTAACCCAAAGCAGAATTTATAGGCGTACCTATGCACTTATAATGAGGTATCTTTATGACTGTACTATTATACTCATTGCATAGTGCCGCTTGCGGTGGATTATTTTAATGAACCCTCCTTTGTTCTCCCTGAAAAGGATTGTCGGAATAAGAAACTAGAACTTTCGCCGCTATTTTATTTTGTAATTGAATTGAATGGATGAGTGTGGCTTAAAAGGAATACCCTGGTATTAGACAAATGATATGCTTTTGTTTTTTATTATGCCAATATACGTTCCACGGTTCAGGGTTTACACTCGGGCAAAACAAATGGTGAATATATAATATAAGTGTTGAGTTTTCTTAATAATATATTTCTTCATTCTTTATATATTTCGCGTATCCTACAATATCTCTTTTAAGAATAAGTCCAAACAGTGCTATTCTCTGTAATTTCAGAGTTAAATTCAAACAGACGTCATGTAATTTGGTTTCATTGGATATAATGGAGTTATTTTAACGACAAAAAGGTTTTTATGCTTATATAAATATAATTTCATTAATTATTTTCATAATTATCAGTCCATTAGAGGGCACGGATCTCATCTCATCATAAAGGAGGTACTGGGTTCCATTCCCCTTTTCTGTCATTCAAGTCTGATCTGGCAGGAGGCTTTGGCCGTAGCTAGCTACCGACAAAGACGTGTCGCCATGCGATTAAGCGTTCTTAGACTGCACCAGAACTTAACACCAGTTGAGATTGCCTTCAAGGGCTAACTTGAAGTGGGTAAAAAAAAATAGTTCTTCTTATTTTTTAGAAACAGTAACACTATGAAGTAACTTAAACGACCTTTATAAACCAGGCGTTAAGAACTCGGTTTATGCTTACCTCCCGGGACGTTCAGAACTTTGTCCACATCTAGTGTAATGAAATGAATGAGATAAGCGAATACACATCCTGATTTCCCCTAGGAGAAATGCTTAATAATTTCGGTTGAACGGCTTCCTCAAGGATTGTAATAAATGGCTAATATGCGTAGATGTGATTTTGATTCGACACTTAATTACTTAATTCAAAACACGTGTAGGATGATTAATCTGTAATATTTTCCATTACTTCTTATTTATTTATTATTATTTATTATTAATATACATACATTATATTTATTGACATGCATAAACGAAAAGGGGTGACTGTTTGACTGAAGGTTCTATCATTGCACGACTCACGTTGATGGATCAGCTTTGAAAGATTACTGAAAAAGCATTCAGTGGTGGAAAACAGTTCAGTTGTGAAGAATAAGAATAAACGAGAACGTCGAACTTTATGTGAACGAAACGAAGTGCGAGATTTACTTATTCGATAGTGAGAAAGTCAACTTCAATTTTTATAGAATCGAGCGCCATCTAATGACATTATAATGTAATGTTTAATAGATGGCGCTGTTTAAGTAACATTTTTCCGTGATAAATTTTAGCCTGTATATACATAGTACAATTTATCTTTGTACCTACCTAACTTTATTAGGATCCGTTCAGCCTTTCTAGTTTGATTGAGTCACAAACATCCATACACATACACTTTCTTATTTATAATAGTATATTATTTGCGGTAGTAATTCATATTTGATGGCATAAGTATCAAGCAATTTAGTTTATTCTAAACCGATTAAGAAGACGGGTTTAGCCGGCAACATATTGGTGGCTCTTCTGGTGCTTCAGATGTTCATGGGCGGCTGTGGCCTCTTGACATCTGGTGAACTGTCCAGCTCGAATGCTGCGATATAAAAAAAGCTCAAAAATTATTCTAGCGTAAATGAAACTCTGACCATCGTCGGCAAGGGGAAAAATACTTCTTAGAACGATGTATTAAAATTAATACTCTGGCAGGCAAGTTTGCGGTAAACCACGGCATTAACTCTAGCATTGCGATTATATACCATTAATTTAACCTTAACAAACAGTTTACTGAAATATGAAAATAGGTAGATACTTAAAAGAAAGTTATTCAAGTGATGTCGGCGACTTATTATGTTCGAGTAATTTAATCAGCTTATCTATCCAAAGAAATACCGCTTTCACGTAACTATGTGCATAATCAAATAAGTAGGTACGACACGCTTTTCCAACGTTCACCATTCATTTCCATACCTTTCTGGCACAGAATTGTAGGATGTGTGTGATTCGTGGGAGGTCCTTGGTTTGAGCCCCGGCAGTTATAATTTGGGAATTTGGCCGTTAGTTACCATCCTACCAGTTGCCTTGTAGTTTTTTTTTTATACACTACAAGTTAGCCCTTGACGGCTATCTCACCTGGTGGTAAGTGATGATGCAGTTTAGGATGGTAGCGGGCTAACCTGTTAGGAGTATGGTAATCCCACGTTCCTAATTGGTTTCTACGCGACATCGTGCTGGAACGCTAAAATTGCTTGGCGCCACGGATGCGTTGCCGGCTGAACCCATCCTCCTAACCGGTTTGTACGCGGCATCAAACCGGATACCTAAATCGCTTGGCGCTATGTATTTGCCAGTAGGATAACGAGCCACGGCTTAAACCAAAACCAGACCAGACTCAAGCCCATCGCACCGGGGGTCATCAAATAAAACCTTTTCTAACCATAGCAGCTGGACTACATCTATACCCTTCCAAACCATTTCTACCTTTTATCTTGTAAGTAAATAATTCGCCAACAACTTTTGCTTTTAGTTCATTATCATAAAGACGTTATTCAAGGCAAAAGCTTCGCAAGGATTTCGCCTTAAGGCACACGCTTTTCTATACAGCAAGGCAACCTCGAGAAGGCAAACTTATCCCCGCTGGCAATTGGAACGTTTCACTGCGATAATGCAACGCTACAAAGGACTTGAATTTTCATTTCATTACAGTTACGTGAGTTCAGAACGAAAGTAATATCTCGGTTTATTATTAACGTTCGGTTAGATAAAACGATTCTGAGCAGTTTCGTGGGGAACAATGTTTTATCTTTATATTGCACGTACCAGTAAATAAGAAAATGCATTGGAAATACTTGAGGCCAATTTCCTAACGAGTAGCTAACCGAGAACGATGCTATGATATGAGATTACCGTCCGACCACCCCCCCCCCCTCCCCTCCCCCCAAAAATCTCCTAAGCCAAGGTTCGGCCTCAAAGGAGGCGCCCTTAGGCAGACGTTCCCTTAGTTTCTTCGAGCCCTAGGGCTCAAAATTTCTTCTGGCAGAGCTTCTTTCCAAAGTTCGCCAAACAGCCCGGTTACGCTATGGCAACCAATAGGGTTAGCACAGCTAATAGACAGTCCGAAAAAATAAAGATATGAGAGAACAAATTAATTGAAACATACGTTGAAACTTTGATTGAAGGATTTTGTTTTTTGGGATCTTACATAGTTAGTACTAGTTGGTGCCCGCTATTGCGTCTGCACAGGAGTAGTATGTCGAGTAGCTAATATTAGCGTAGCGTAGAAAAGAACTAACATTATGACATTAAAATTATCACGCAGATGGTAGATTTTTTCCTACTTACCGTCATATTTTGGACAATTCACACGATATCTTTATAAATTGTAGTTATGTGTTATTCTGATGTATAAGCTATATTGTATTGTACAGTTTAATTAAAATCCATTCAATAGTTTTTACGTGAAAGACTAACATTCATCCATCCGTCCATACAAACTTTCGCGTTTATAATGTAAGTAGGATAATTTAATTTCTTGCTGTAATTAAGATTTGCCACGGTTTTCTGGGTTTTAAATAAGAAACATTTATTTTTATTATGTTCAAAAGGATGAAATATTATGTCTCCATAGTGTATAATTTTATGGCATCTTGAATTTTAAGGTACTTTATAAATGAGTAACTTATCTTTCAAAAAGAAACATCTTCATTATTAATATAGTGGTGAACAAGTCCGACTACGTGTCACACGGTCCTGGGTTCGATTACTGGGTGGTTTTAAATTAATAGTTATTGGAGTTTTCTGTTTTAAAATAACAGCACCAGCCACGAACCTCGGTGAGAAAATTAAGGCATCACTAGTATCTGACTATAATCCTCAAAGCACTGGAGCAGCATGATTGGTCTATGATCTAAAACTCTCTCTACTCTCTCTCCTATTAGAGACGAGGTCTGTGCCCAGTAGTTAGACATTAAAATGCTGAGGAAGATGGAAAATGATAAAGTGAGATCAAAGAATTAATGTATTACCAGCAATATTGCATTATATTAAATTCCACACGACAAGCCGACTCATTTCTGTGGTGAACAAGATGGCGAATAAATTGCGTTCACGCTGCACAATTCACGCTATCCATAATATTGAAGACATCAATCATTGTCCGCAATTTACCGTCTGCAATGAGTTGTTGGAAAAAAATATTACGGAGTTACTAGCAGTTGCCCGTATTCTTATCCTTTTCTAAAAAACCGCAACAAACCCGGACGAAGTTGCAGGCGAAACCTCGTTCATAAACAAAAAAAATTATACTGCAACATTAACTGTCATGAAAAATTCGCAATGATAACCATAACACTAGCTCGTTTTACAGTTAAATGCGAATGGAAAAAACCAAAAACTGTTTACGGGCCTAGATAATTTTTAAACAATAATTCACATACGCACGCTAACTCGCGCACACAGACACGTGTTAGTGTGATTTCAAGTAATCGTAATAGCTTAAGTTATTATGTTATGATCAACCCATTACCGGCTCACTACAGATCACGGGTCTCCTCTTAATATGAGAAGGGTTTGGCCATAGTCCACCACGCTGACCATGTGCGGATTGGCAGACTTCATACGCCTTTGAGAACATATGGAGAACTCTCAGGCATGCAAGTTTCCTTACGATGTTTTTCCTTCACCGTTGAAGTAAGTGATATTTTAATTGCTTAAAAACGCACATAACTCCGAAAAGTTAGAGGTGCGTGCCGGGGTTTGAACCCCCGACCTCTGTTTAGGAGGCGGACGTCCTAACCACTAGGCTATCCTAGCTTCATAGCTTAAATAATTACATAAAATATACGTAATATATTTAAAGTAAAATATAAAAGTTTAAAAGAGAACGCATTATATAAAAACACAACTGCGCCAAAGAGCTCGATAGGTCCTATTTAAAGGGTTGGAAAATGGCAAGGTTCGACGGAAAACCAATGCCATTTACTCGCTTATACGAGTATGTTTAATCCCTCGAGAGGTCACCAGTATCCAATGCCAATTCAGTAAGCGAACCAAGTTCATGCCCTATACTTTCTTATTTTTTACTCCACTACAAGTACAAGCCCTTGACTGTTATCCCAAAGTGTTATATATATTTACACCACAAGTTAGCCCTTGACTGTATCTCACCTGATGGTAAGTGTTGATGCAGTCTAAGATGGTAGCGGGCCAACCTGTTCAGAGTATGATAATCCACACTCCTAATTGGTTTCTACACGACATTGCGCCGGAATGCTAAATCGCTTGGCGACACGTCTTTGTCGGTACCAGACTCGAGCCGGGAATCGAACCCAGGACCTCAAACTTTAAAATGCATTAGCGCACGCGCTGCGCTACGGAGGTGGTCATAATCCGAGATGTTAGCGACTTTCCTATTAAGGATATGGAAGTGATACTAAACCCATACCCCAAGTCAGTTTCAAGGCAAACAACATTATAAATTCGCTTGACGGCACCTCTCCTCCATAAGGGTTCTAAGGTACAAAATCTTAATACCATCATATTCAAATTCAAATAATCTTTATTCAAATAGTCCTTTAAAAGGCGCTTTTGACGCGTCAATAATTTACATAGTAGTGATTTGATGGCGATAACTATATTCGTAAACTTAAAACTAAAGCTATGAGGGTTCCAAACGCGCCCCGGTCTAAGAAGAAGCCCACAACAAACTCAGCCAGGTCAATTTTCTTTTCGTTATCACCATCTCACATGCCACTAAAACTATATTAAGAGCTATCTTATTAGAGCAATATTTCACACCCATGCTTGTTTATCATTTACGTAATCCCTTAAACTATAGTAGGACTTTTCTACAAGCTTACGTTTTATATAAACTTTGAACTTAAAATACCCTAGTCCTTATAGTTGTCATTGTGAATGTTTATTTCGTTGACCTACTGTTCGGTTCACAATTCTGTTTCGGATGCACCGGATGAGATGTAATCTGTGACCGGGCAATGTGATGCGATGTTTCATTTCGAAACGCGACGCGTAAACGTTCCCTTTGATGTTGTTCGATTATCATCTGACATTCGCTGAATAGCAAACATGATTCAATATCATCTAAATATATATTTGTTTAAAAGCTTTTTGTATCCGTTACTTTGCACGTAGTTGTAGTCATAGAGCGTACTTCTGGTTCGTGAAACTCTGATGATTTATTATTTAATCACACGTATTATATTCATAGGAGTTTGAAATAGTGAATGTATGGTAGGTACGTAATAATGCTCTTGGTAGAATTGTGACAGCCGAAGTAATTTTTTTGTAGAAGGTTTTATTCTGAGTTTTTTTTTATCTATGAGTATGACAAATTATAATAAGAATTTAAGATACTTTAAAAACTGTTTTATTAAATTATTTCTAGATTAATGCGATGGTACCGGATTCAGAGTTTCTTGCTATGAAATTACGCAAATAACTACTTATGCAATTGGATTGAGACAAAAAAATACAAATAAAATAAATTTAACTTTAAATTATAAAACGATTCAAATATACTTACCTATTATTATTAGCTTTAGTGTAACGGGCAACACCGTTTTTTTAATACATTATAAAATGGGGTAATTTAAGTCAAGAACACAGGTAATTATAATAAAAATATATACATATAATAAAACCAGATATCCGGATGTCCTTATACAACCGAAGCAAAAATTGATTTATTACTTTTTCCATTAAATATGCTCTCAACCATTAACGCGTGCACATAAAAATTACCAAGTTACTATTACCACTAGCGAGACATGCCCCAGTTAATTATGGCGCAAAACTAATTACCTACTAGGCCTGAATAAAATAAAACATAAATAAGGAAACCGAGTAAACCGGCCCTAATGGGCGCGAGCCTCGAGGTATGCAGGAAGGTGCGAATACAGAAATCGACAGAATAAATCAGAAAAAGAATGATCGTGCACGGAATAAGATATAAATATTACGAGTACAGGTATATCTTCTCTATGTATTATTTCTCCTACTGCCTATATCCTATTTGTCTGGAGGGAGGCTTCGGCCGTAGATAGTCACCACCCACCGACAAAGACGTAAGCGATTTAGCGTTCCGACACGATGTCGCGTAGAAACCAATTAGGAGTATGGGTTTACCATACCCCTAACAGGTTAGTCCGCTACCATCCCAGATTACATCATCACTTACCACCAGGTGAGATAGCCGTCGAGGGCCAACTTGTAGTGTGTATAATAAAAAAACTTCAAATATGGTCCAATAAATAAACGACGTCTTCCGTATGTTAAAAAAAGATTTTTAAATTTAAAGTCACGTTACTTGACGTTAATACTCCGAAAAGACACGAACGGGTAATATCGTTATTTATGTATCCAACAAATACATTAGCTAGTTAGAAGCTTTTGCTATAATTCACTATCTTTCGCTTTCAGTAATGACTTCAGCGACCTTTTAGGCGAAGAGAAATGAGGTACAATCTCGAAGTTATTTCATTTGCTAATGAGTCTGACTTAAATTTGTAATTAATTCAATTGAAAGGTTAATTTTCGTGAACATTAAAAAATCATTCTCTCCCATTAATTCATAATATATATAACAAGAACCACGACAATCTGAAAGGCATAAAATTATCTATAATTTGAATACTCTGTTACTTACTTTTTAGTGCTTTGATTTGATTTTTTTGTTATACTTATTGCACTACCATTAACGGGCTTACGAAAAGCTAATTAAATGCGCAAGCTTGAGTTCATATAAAAAATATTTAAATAGAAAAAGAAAAATTATATGTTATAATATAAGTAACAGGTTTTCTTATTATATACATATTTTTTTAAAGTTAGGATGAAGTAAAGATTAGAAAAATATTAAATAAAGATGTAGATAAAAATAGCATTTTTGTGCTGACAGGATAAGTCCGTGTCTTCTGTCTGGAAATCTGCCCGTTAGCCATTTCACGTTTTATTGTTGCCCAAAATGTTCCAGGGGCAACGGACCGATTTAAAGTTAAATTAATTGAATATTTGTCATTGTTTAAACTTCTCAATAATTAAAGTCCTGTCGATGGTTAACAATTATCTAATCCCCAATTGGAAGTTTGGGACACGGGCGTAATTTACATAATTTTAACGATTCTCGTTAATGTAAATCTTGGGTTTTGTACATAATATTTAGGCAGTAATTACCGGTCGTTGACTCCTAACAAATGACTGCCAGCTCCAATCGCGTACCTCCTGAGATGTCGATTGCAGTTTATTTGTTTATAATTGTACTTATTGATACCAAGGCTTCTTTGTTCCAGATACAGTGTTATTCTGACGATATCTACAACATCCTCCGACGGATTTGCTTTGATAAACGGTAAGTTACGTATGAAGCTTTTAAGTTTATGAGAGTATGTAGTGTTATCACCATCACATCACTTCTATGTAGATTATTGACGCGTCAAAAGTGCCTTTTAAAGGACTATTTGAACAAAGATTATTTGAATTTGAATTTGAGCTTAATGGGTTTTCTTCCTTCCCTATTGGGTCTTTACAGACAGATCAAGTACAGCAACGCAACAGGGCTTGTTAGAGCGATGATTTTTTTTTTGTGAAAACAAACTATACTTACTCTTTCAATATATAATTGGTTCATAAAAGAAACTGGAGTATTTCTTCTTTACACAAACAATGATAACAGCGTCCAATGCTTGGCTGGCTTTTTTGACGATCTCCGTGGCGCAGCGGGCGCGCTGTCGCATTATAAATTTGGAGGTCCTAGGTTCGATTCCCGGCTCGAGTCTGGTCTGGTGGCAGGCTTTGGCTGTGGCTAGTTACCACCTTACTGACAAAGACGTGTCGCCTAGCGAATAAGCGTTCCGGTACGATGTCGCGTAGAAACCAATCAGGAGTGTGGTTTTACCATTTCCCTAATATATTAGACCTAACAAGTTAGACCGCTACCATCTTAGACTGCATCATTACTTATATACCATCAGGTGAGATTGCCGTCAAGGGCTGACAAATTCAAATAATCTGTATTCAAATAGTCCTTTAAAAGGCACTCTTGACGCGTCAATAATTTACATAGTAGTGATTTGATGGTGATAACTAAATTCGTAAACTTAAAACTAAAGCTATGAGGGTTCCAAACGCGCCCTGGTCTAAGAAGAAGCCCACAAACAAACTTAGCCGGGTTTTTTTTGTTACCACATAATCTATATAAAAGCGAAAGGTCACTTACGTACTTACATACTTACATTTTAATACAGATTAAAAACGAGATCTCAAAAACTATTGTTCGTATAAAGCTATAATTTAGCAACCAGGTAGTTGATAGTTAAGAGATGTCAGCTAAGAAAGTATATTTGGAATTTCCACCCCTAAGAGGGTAAAATATGGTTTTTATACCCTTATTTCGCTAACTTCGAATGGTATATTTGGTTACACCGTAGGGTTCCAACATTTGCAAACGCGCGGCATAACAGGCTCCATATTCAGTAGCTTTTCTGAACAGTCGCTCCCCAGCTGGTTGCGACCCGTCATCTCCATACAATAGAAGCGATATGTTACAATAACTTAGCATCCAACTAGTGCTTGTTAAATTATGTGTTTTGTATGAAGAACAGTTGACATGTTGGATTGCTGAATCGGTCAGGTCTGGTAGAGTAAAGTGTGGTTTCGAACTATTCATACTATCACATATTGTTATGCCATAGATATAGGGAAGACACTGTCTCCTCATCACAGTTAATCACAGTTTAAACTTTCGCAGGAGACAGGGTTTCATACTTATGAAATGTAAATTATGCTTTTCATAAATAAAGGAATTAAGAAAGAACTGTCCACTTATGGTGAGATCAAAAACTGAATTTTACTCTTACGTCGTGACCACCTCTCTCCTCTTTAACAGAGGTGGTAGTTTCATTAATAAAATACTTAAAGTATTCAAAGAAACACTTCACAGACCATTCTTTTAGAAAAGCCATAGAAACCTTACACTTAGATAGGTTTACAACACACAACTTTATACTTTATTATACACTTTATTCAAAAATTTACATTTAATATACCTATATAAAATTCTAGTGTTACAATGTTTGTTCCCATACTACGAAACGGCTCGACGGATTCTTATGAAATTTTTAATGCATATTCAGTATGTCTGAGAATCGGCTACTACTTATATATTTTTCAAACCCCTAAGTGTCCACCCCAAAAAAAAATTTTTTTTTAACTATTTTTTAATTTTTTTTGTATTATGTGGCATTAAAAATTCATACAACCCTAAATTTTCATCTTTGTATCGCAAAGCCCTATTTCTTAATAGTCATTTTAGTAATTCAATCATTTGTCATCCCGCTCTATAACTGAACAATAATCGTCTTTATTGTGAATGTATTTCATTCTAATTCGACTAAAATTTCCATGAGTTTATTGTAAAGCTAAAATTTTTGAACGTAAACAATATTTACATATTATATGTTTACAGCGCCCCATGCCTCTTTTACCCACAGTTAGTTATTTTTTTCTACAATATTAATTCCCTAGAAATAATTTATATGACAAAACAACGTTTGCCGGGTCAGCTAGTTTAATATAAAAATATACATATGTACATTGTACAGGCTCTCAAAAACTTTCGACACGATGTCATTGACATGATCAATTTATTTTGCGGTTTCGCTAATGAATTAATGAATCGCAAACTTTATGATGTTGCCGCTGATTAGGACTATTTCATAAATGCATTTTCAAATTATACTTACTATTATAGTTTCTTCATCGCTGCTATTTATATACACTTATCTGTATGTAATAGAAGCGGTGATAGCCTAGTGGTTAGGACGTCCGCCTTCTAATCAGAAGTCGGTTGTTCAAATCCGGGCACGCACCTCTAACTTTTCAATGTTATGTGCGTTTTTAAGCAATTTAAATATCACTTGCTTCAACGGTGAAGGATAACATCGTGAGGAAACCTGCAAGCCTGAGAGTTTATAATATACTCAAAGGCGTGTGAAGTCTGCCAATCCGCATATGACCAGCGTGGTGGACTGCGGTCAAACCCTTTCATAGCTTGAGCATAGAGCCGGCAATGGGTTGATCATGATGATGATCAACCCATTTATTTATTTCTGTATGTAAATGGAAAATGAGAAAAAACTGACTAACGGATAAATTGGTCATGGCACAGCATAGTACATTATAAGGTGCCCGCTAAAAAAGGACTATGAACATTTTATCCGCTCAAATTTTTTACGTAAATTCAAATAAGTCAAATACATTTTTTTACGAAAATAGTAATTACTGAAAGCGAATCCGTACGCGATTGCTATCTACATAGTTGTAATGATCGGACGACTTAATTCAATTATCCCTCTAATTCATTAGATTATATATACAGTAGAAGTGAGAATAGATGAGCGGCATCGGACCAATTATACCTACCCATTACGGTTAACTACCCGCCAACCGGAGAAAAATCCGGGAGGTTGTAAGCTCTAAATAATCTTCTATGGGAGTGTAACCCGAAACTCAGAAGTGGGATACCATATATGCTGAAGATTATGATGATGGTCAGCCATCCGACTAAGATTCGTCAGTACAAACTAATAATGTAACATGAATGCCTGGGTCTTGCTTTCTTTTCATCTGATGCTTCTGGTTTCTGGCCTGGTACCTTGTTCTATAATTAAAACTCAACCTTTGTGTAATGATTTACCTAAATACCCAATATAGTGAATTGCCATAAATACGTCTTAGCAACGCGAATAAGAAACTGAAAGTAAACAATATACCGCACAATATAAAGTTTGCATCAAATTTCTTGATAAAGTTGAGTACAAGTTAAATTGATTCACTTACGAAGTCTTAGAATATAACAATACATAATCTTAAAGCAAGAAACTGTTAATAAATTTTAAACTTTTGGTAAGTAATTTGTGTATCACTTAACCGACTTTAAAATAGGTTGTCACTACGGTTTTACCAATATGTACGCGCATATAACAATTGTTTAGAGTTTAAATTTATGTAATCTGTTATACATACATGATTAACCGCTATGCCAAAATTCCAAATTTTGAACTGTTCATATCATGTACACTAATCTATTAAGCGTGCATACAAGATGTTTTTCATTATTTTAATTCATGAGGTGATTAAAAACACATGATGATATAATAGTTGTTGATAACTAAATTCGCTAACTTAAAACTAAAGCAAGGAGGATTCCAAGCGCACAGATTTAAGGAGAAACCCAGAACAAACTTAGGCTTACTTAGACTTAGATATTAAGATTTTTTTTTATATCGTCATCTCAAATAGTCAATAATTAATTATACCTAATTAGCTATGAAGTTATCAAATTCACAGCCTAGCTTTTTTATCCTTTATATAGAAATAAATAATTTCTATAACGACATTGTATCCGTTCTATAAAAACTTTGAACTTATTTCTTGGCATCGCCACCTTAAATGTTGTTTTAAAATAATACACCATTTTCTTTGAATCAGTTACTTATTTTGTGCAGCTTCTAATCGGCACTACAAGTTTTTCTTTACTTCTCATTTACTGTGAATTCAATTCAATTCTTTACTCCTAATATACTGTGAAGTCAATTTTATTCTTATATTTCGTTATATTTTTATGTACATATATTAAATTTTCAACACCTTTTTATAATTCCACATGGATTCTTCTATGAACCCTATACGCTAATCAATCACATCAATCATTAGACAGCATTTAAATCGGTATAAAAGCTTTTTTTCTTGTAATATTTTAAGTAAGGCAAAAAACGTAAAATATTTTTTACACCGCTATTGGTTGTGCCGATATAATATCCACATAAAGTAGAGGACACACATGACGCTTTTATTTTTAGCTTGCGAGAAAATAACGTTACAGCCCTAGTAAAAGATTTATTTGTGCGCGTTACGCTTTATGAAGTCAGCTTTATTTTGTGGAGGGCGGCGCAAGGGCGGCGAATGTCAGACGGTCGATTCTCCCGTTCGTTCTTTACTTGTCTAATTGCTAACTAATCCCGAGTGCAAACTGTGAAAGAATGAGTTTAGCGAAGTATTTTCCGTGAGATCCGCTTCGATTATATTCTCGGCGGTCATATTTTGTTTTTCCTCGTTCATAATTGCCGAATAAAAAAGCGTTCGTTACATCTTAATAAATAATTTTGGTTGTAAAATATTTTAATCCTTTTAATGCGTTGGAGATTGACGTGAAGGTTATAGTATGAAGTTTCTTTTTATATTTATCAAATGAACTTATACATGGGTATTACATATAATTGTATTAGTTATATAACCTATACAGTCATCGTAATATAAATAAAGATATTTTCTTTATAGTATGTCTTTTTTTATTGTATCTTCTTAGTTTACATATCCATAGCCCGTAAATGAAATGGAAACGCAACTTACTCAACTCTGAAAAGAATACCCAAAGGGGGGTCAGAAGCTTAACCACTGGGTTTACCAATTTTTGCCCAACCTACTAATCAGCAAGACGATCTTTAAATCATATATAGCAATAAAAGATCTTTGCTGGCATTACTTACCCGGTTAAATCCTACTAATATTATAAAAACGAAAGTTTCTATGGATGGATGGATGTTTGTTACTCTTTCACGTAAAACTACTGAATGGATTTTATAGCTTATATATCATAGGCGGCTATTTATAAAGATATTGTTTAAATTGTCCAAAATATGACGGAAAGTAAGTAGTAAAAAATCTAACATCTGCGTGATAATTTTAATGTCATAATGTTAATTCTTTTCTACGCCACGGTAATATAAGTTACTCGAAATAGTATACCTACGCAGACGAAGTCGCGGCACCAGCT
Organism: Lasiommata megera; assembly: GCA_928268935.1. Classification (NCBI taxonomy): domain Eukaryota; kingdom Metazoa; phylum Arthropoda; class Insecta; order Lepidoptera; family Nymphalidae; genus Lasiommata; species Lasiommata megera. Next base: position 6,791,136 of record OV743312.1, read on the forward strand.
AGTTAAAATATAAATACGAGGCGGTAACATATAGGAGGTGGGTAGTGTGAAATGAAATACGCCACGTTGTCTATGCCATATTGGATACAATTTAGGTGGCAAGTGCGGTGAGAAATTAATAAGAATATCATCATCATCATGATCAACCCATTACCGGCTCACTACAGAGCACGGGTCTCCTATCAATATGAGAAGGGTTTGGCCGTATTCCCCCACGCTGGCCATGTGCGGATTGGCAGACATCACACTCCTTTAAGAACATTATGGAGAACTCTCAAGCATGCAGGTTTCCTCACGATGTTTTCCTTCACCGTTTAAGCGAGTGGTATTTTAATTGTTTAAAAACGCACATAACTTCGAGAAGTTATAGGTGTACCCGGGTTCGAACACTCGACCTCTGATTAAGACGCTGACGTCCTAGCCACTAGGCTACCACAGGGAGAGGGACATGTGGGTGTGTATGGTTTTAGTTCGGGTATACCCCCCTTCGGGGGTAGAAGTCCAACATAACCTCCTTCCCGCCCAAGGGTACGGAGGTAGCCATAAAGCTTTTCCACCACGACAAAAAAAAGGGCTATCACAGCTAATAAAAATATATACCTGCATAAAGAAAAAACTGTAAGTACATAATCATTGAAATATTTTTATTTTATTTTATATAACTTTATTCCAATCTACATAACATACATGAAAAAGACAAAACAATTAGCAACTGGCGACCTTATCACTAATAGTGATCTCTTCCAGGTAACCATTAGATATACATACACACTAATAACTACATGCTACTACATATATAAAATAATAACAATACAAAATAATATATATCTAAAGTATAATATATACATGAAATGAATATACAAATACTTAATAATAAGAGATGTTATTTTCTTTAATTAAATTTAAAATACAAAATTTGACACGTGCAAACTGCGGTCGCACAAAAAATCTCACACTCGTACAAGAGGCCAGCCAGCGCAATAATTGACAGCGACACTTGCGGGGTGCACGCGGCGCGGGGGAAGCGTCAAGGTCACCGGTGACGTCACCCGCCCGCGGCCGTTGACCCCCCGAAAACAGTGATGGCCGCTGCCGAACGTCGATGGTGACTTGTCGCCACATTACCTATTTACTTACTGTCATTGTCACAAAATTGTTTGCGCTACATTTTACACGGCGTTGCCTTGGAGGCCTCATTTAGACTAATAACTCGACGGACGATTCTTTGGAATCTGCCGGTGGCATTTCACTTTGACAGCTTGGCGTCCCTCGAGGTATCCCTCATCTTTATGTTTAGATCATTTAATAGCTATATTTCTTGATGCTTCGTTCGGTTCCGCGTTATTTTTGATTTGTTTTTTTTTTCTTTTCTTTTTCTCTTAATTACTATTGCTAATACTTTTTTTCTGTTATTGTGACTTCACTGCCATCTCAGCTGAAACACACGACAGCGACGTGTTTTTCATAATAGACACAACATATGCAGAGTTTAAACTCCTGTGAGCTTAAACTCTGCATATGTCGTCGGCTTAGGCGAGGTTCGGCCTCATAGGAGTTCTCACTCTCACTCTCCATTAGACAGACGTTCCCTTAGTTTCTTCGCGCCCTAGGGCTCAATGGTTACGCTTTCGCAACCAATAGGGTTAGCACAGCTAATAGTCAGTCCGAAAAAAAAAAGCAGAGTTGAATATCCTTTCTGGTTGCTGTTACAGACAGACATAAAATTTTTGATTAGAATAGGATGTACTGTGTGGAACACCATATGAGAATAAATAAATTTTCTTTCTTCTCTATCTCTCTTTGAATGGATCTGAGTTACTTGCGTACTGAGCAATTAAATATTACTTGCTATAACGGGGAAGGAAAACATAGTCATAAAACCAGCATGCTTGAGAGTTCATCTTCATGTTCTTAAAGAGAAGTGAAGTTCTACAAACCCGCACTTTACCAGCGTGGTGGACAACGATCTAAAACCCTTTTCATGCTGCAATTCGTTCCTTGTGGTTAGGCTATGTGTTTGATAGTGATAATGATAACTAAAATGGATGGGAAGCGGTGATAGCCTAGTGGTTAGGGCGTCAGCCTCCTAATCAGAGGTCGGCGGTTGGAATCCGGGCACGCACCTCTAACTTTTCGGAGTTAGGTGCGTTTTTAAACAATTAAAATATCACTTGCTTCAACGGTGGAGGAAAACATCGTGAGGTAACCTGCACGCCTGAGAGTTCTCCATAATGTTCTCAAAGGCGTGTGAACTTTGCCAATCCGCACATGGCCAGCGTGGTGGACTATGGCCAAACCCTTCTCATATTGAGAGGAGACCCGTGCTCTGTAGTGAGCCGGTAATGGGTTTTTCATGATGATGATGATGATGATAACTACCGAGGTCGCCTGATAAGTCCATAATACACATCCCAAACCCCTTCGCCCAATTTTTACAGTATCAGTAACGGGCAACACAATTTTATTACATGTATAGGACAGATTAAAGTTAAACAAAGCGTAATTGCCAACACTTAAGCGATCGCCCCTTTAATTACGTACATAGTCGCAAACTAGGGTTGACAAATAACTTAGAAATACAGGAGACGAGTTTAAAACTTACATAATACATAGCGCAAAATTAACAGACATAATACAGGTTGAATATGTAAATATTCAACCGCAGATTTGAGAGCTGTTAGGACGTTCGCCTCTGAATCAGAGGTCTGGTTCGATCCCGGGCACGCACGCACCTTTACCTTTTCGAATTTATTCGTATGTGCGTTTCAATAAAAAATGCACTTGCTATCAACGGTGAAGGAAAACATCGTGAGGAAACCTGTACGCATGAGAGTTCTCCATTATGTTCTCAAAGGCATGTGAAGTCTGCCAATCCGCACATGGCCAGGGTTTGGCCATAGTCCACACTATGGCCAAACCCTTCTCATATTGAGAAGAGACCCGTGCTCTGTAGTGAGCTGGCAATGGGTTGATCATAATGATGATGACATAGGTACTATTTAGGGTACAGTTGTGTCTTACTGTTGAAAAAAAATTACTGATTTTCATACGTTGGTTTTTATGACCAAGATATGATTTAACGATAATAGAGGTGCGTGAAGCATAGCTTTGTTGGTAGGTTATTTTTTTAATTAAAAATATACTATATTTTTATATCATGAAGGAACCTCGTTAGAGTAACGTTAACTTAATGCCTGCAGTGTTACACAGTTGTACAGTGATGCGGTGGAACGTTATCGCACACAATCGAAAACCAGCCAGCTATACAAAGAAAGTCAGTTGCCAACCCTACCATTACAAAAAAGTAGGCAAAGTGAAAATCAAGAAATTATCGTTATTTCACATTTCGCTGACGCAGATAATAACATCTTGCTACCTAAGTTATATACAGTACACGCCTTTAATCATAATTAAGTAATTACACTTTGAATTATTCAGTTAATAAGTTAGCTACGAATGGATTAACGAGTTTCAAGTACAGAAGATTATATTTACCAAAATTTCGATTGTAGATGTATGTGTGTGGTTAAGCAAAACTGTCTTAAACCACAAAACAAAGGTGACGCAATACATATATTCTTTTCCAAATCCTGATATTATAAAAAAAATACTATGTAGGATGGGATCAGGATCAATGCAAATTTTTTTTTTAAGATTAGTTCGACCGATTAGCCGAACATGAGTAACAACAAATGGAGAAAATCGCTTGGTCGTCTGCAGTATGAAAGTTATCTTCGTACCAATTTTGTCAAAATAGATGTTGAGCTGGCCATTGTAAATTTGCGTTTTTTATTTTCACTACATATTACTATCACATATACCTACTACGCGAAAGTTATTGTAAAATCAAACGCCAGCCTCTTAAAATAGTAAACAGCACTAAATCCCGCATGTTCTTAGTTGTTGATAACAATTACAATTTTGTGTACATTTTATATTTAAATCAACTCAGCTCAACTAAATGCGAATGGTAATGTAAAATATAAAATCTTATTGAGAAAAAAATTGCGGCCAACAAAATCTTGTTAATCAGTAACAAGTAAAATATTTACAAATGGCAATATAAAGCACTTGGTTAATAGCAATAAAGCTAACTTTATTACAGATTGTACAACTTGACATAACAACTCGTTGTTTGAATGAAGCTAAATATTTAAACAAGTGAAATTCTTAATTGTTAGACAATCTTTTTTTCAACTGAACTTAATCTACAATTTAGCTTGTTATAAATTGTAGTTGACTGAAGCAAAAAGCAAACTAAATGTTAATAGTTTCAAAGATAATTAATAATATTATATGGCAAGTTTTATAGACGTTAACATTTAGGACCAATTGTTTTAAATAGGCTCTAACTCCAGAACATACCAACGGGTTGAAAAGGATAATAGAAATACGGGCTTATTCATAAGTCGACATGCGGGCACGAAGACCACCCACTTCAAACATATTAGCGAACATTTTTTAAATAAATATACAACATTATATATAAACCTTCATGAAATTTGCTTCAAATCTTTTACCTCGGACATGAATATTTTGGACAGGAACACGTAGACACTTTTTAGGACAGACATCTAACAGTTCCAAATCAAATCAAATCAAAAAGGGCTTTATTCATAGAAACCTATTACAGGCATCTATGAAGTTCAACCAACCAACTGGGTTTTTAGAAAACCTTCACAAACTTGAAATGACAATAACACTCCAGAGACAAACTACATTTCAAAATGTAATGAAAACTTTTTGTATAAGCATATAAGTCTAACTTGATACTATCCACCCTTTTCTGTTGTTAAGTTAGTTGTAGTTAAAAAATGTATATGGGATTTGGCTGCAGGGAAAAGGGGAAGGGGAAGACCCCCAACTACATGGTTGACGAATGTCCAAAAGGACATGAAATGCCTCGGCCTCAATGATGAGGATACTATAGTAAGATCGACGTGGCGCCGAATGGTAAAAAAAGCCGACTCCGCGTAATGGGATAAGACGAGGCCAAAGAAGAAGAAGGTTTTGCTTCAAAGTAGAAAGAAGTACGCGAAACACTCTTGAAAAATTTGAATTTAATCCATCAACGCGATGGATTTCTACAAACATATAGACACTGGTTTTCATAATTCATATGCATATAATATTACGAAATAATATTCAAATAAATACTAGGCTATAAGAACTCTTCTCTTCTTGTAATGGTCATGCATAACATTGCCAGCTTTCTACATATTCGTATTTAAACAGGATACGCACGTACTTGTCTACTCGACGCACGGCCTGCGCAGGATTTTATTACCTACATATTTTACATCATGCCTAAGCAAAATTCCATTCTGTCCGGTAATAAAACCCGGCTATTGTCTGCACTGCACTTTTGTCGCCTCGGTAGTGAGGTCTTGGCCAAATCACTTCAGGTGATTCTGTACACTTGATTAATCTCTCCCATTTTAAGTCTCACAATAGAAACTCATTAAGCACCGGACTCGGGGAACGTTTTTCTCGTATTTTTGTTTCATATTTCTTTCGCGATATTCGTGCACACTTTTTGTGGAAGCTTAAAACGTTTATTGAAATATTTCTACGAATTCATTGCTTTCATTACGTTGGATAGGTTACTTTTATAAAACATTTCTGATAGCAATATATTGTATCATCGTCAAAGCATGTTACGTCCTACGGCTGGGACGTCCTTCCTGTCTGATGGTTGAGACCCTCATCGCCCACCACGCTACTCTTACTTGTACTGTTTCCTGTACATCATTTAACTACAATTAGAAATAATAGTAAATTCATATAACATATTACAATTCACCGATTCAGCAAAATAATGTACGGGATCATTAAAAAGAAACATAATTATCGTTTAAATTAAAATATAATATTGGTGACATTGTTCCTTAAGGTTTATTCTAATAAAAATACGGATAGGTATACTGTCAGATGAAGAACATCAGTTTTGATACTTAGGTGTATTTGCTACTAATCCATACTTAATTTATTTGCGGAGGTCTTATTTGACCAGATGGCAATAGCATTCATGTAAGTTTTAGCGTTGTACTCAGACCTTGGTTAGTATCGGGAGCATGCAATGCATTAACTTACCGCCAGTTGCCCCTTCAAGTACGAATAGCGGTGGGATCAATTTAATACTTGGTAAAGTTCAGACTGGGGAGTACTTAGCAATTTCTTCGTGCAGCATGATTCAGAAAAGTTTCAAGTTACGTACGTCGCTTCAATCTAAGATATTAATTTTGACGAACAACGGTGATCGTATTACTGAAAATTGATATTTAAATTGAGTCTTTCCTTAATTTATAACAGACCGATTCTTATATTTGGTAACCTCTCTGGAGTTGCGACCGTTATCCTTTGAATGAGCCTATTAATTTGTCCGAATTCTCAAGTTAAATCTGATAAGCACATTGAAATCTAGTGACACAGTTATTGAAACGAATGAATCAGCTTTTACACCTATAATTTGAAAAATAATGTTAGTACAATGTTATATTGTAATTTTTTCTTACCTTTTCTAAGGAACTAAATTCTATAGGAATTCATATTTAGTTATAGGACTATTAATTATTGTCTATCCCTCACTAGCTCCAATACTGTTACTGTTCGAAACTCTCAAATCTAATTTTAGTTGAGGTCTGGAACATGAAACGTTTCACGTGTAAAGGGCGGCATCTGTGCTTCAGGTTCGCGAATATCGATATCTTATTAATCATATTATCTTGATACTCGCCCATCAATCATATCATCTCGGTTATTTCGGTATAATTTATGGGACTCGATTCGTGTTACACCGCAATTTGAATCAATGTTTCAGCCAGATAATTTTTAGACATTTCTTGCATTAATATTTATAAGGGATAATATCAATCAATCAATCAGCCTCTAGACGCCCACTGCTGGACATAGGCCTTTCCGAGAGCGCGCCACCACACACGGTCCAGCGAGCAGGTGGTCGTCCTACGCTGCGCTTACCGGTACGCGGACTCCACTCCAGAACACGTCCGCCCCAACGGCTGTTGGTCCTGCGACAGATATGACCCGCCCACTGCCACTTCAGCTTACTAATCCGTTGAGTTATGTCGGTTACTTTTGTTCTCCTACGGATGTCCGTGTTACGGATTCTATCCCTCAGAGAAACACCCATCATAGCCCTTTCCATAGCACGCTGAACGACTCTAATATATAATAACACGATATTAATTCTCAAACTATTTACCAAAATGCTAAGTGTCCCAAAGTAAAGAAACAGTAAGTAAATTATAGATATCTTAAATAAAAGCCACTGGATTTGCCAAAGAAGTTAGCTTAAATAAAACAAATACTTTTGTTTCAACCACTATTCTATCTAAGGGTCTATCCCCTTTTAAGGTTGAGTCAACCGTAAAAATTATCTTACATTAAACTAGGAGTTATAAGGGGGTGCAGTTCGTTAATGCATGAATGTGAGAATATTTATTTTATTATATGCTGCAACTGAAGCGGATAGCGAGGCAACTATATGAATTTTTATGAGTAACTGTATATTTTAATGACCTTAAAAGTAGGGTCAGCTTCGATTCTACGCTGTTGCACTACAAAGAGAACCTTTCGTAATAACCAAAACTAATTAGACGAGATGCATTGATAAAGTCATTTTTACTAATTGGATAGAGCTTCTGTGCATGCTAGAACAGATTCTACACAATCAACATTATGTGAAGATAGATACAAACCTCTTAAATTGGCTTTTATAATTTGGATGGGACCCATTTTTTATGCATCAAGCATCTACTGGGCTTAACCATAGAGGTTAATCTCCTGGAAGAAGAGGCTATGACATGACAATGGAAAAATGATCAATATTTGTTACTGAATTTGCGTAACATTACATTACATTTTTACATCTCTGGCGCAGAGCGCACTTTCGCATTATAAAGTTGGAGGTCCTGGGTTCGATTCCCGGCTCGAGTCTGGTCTGGTGAGAGGCTTCGGCCTTGGCTAGTTAACACCCTACCGACAAAGATGTGTCGCCAAGCGATTTAGCGTTCCGGCACGATGTCGCGTAGAAATCAATTAGGAGTATGGGTTTACGATACCCCTAACAGGTTAGCCCGCTACCATCTTAGACTGCATCATTACTGTATAGTATATGTATAGTATCTTGTAGTAGATAAAAAATAATAATTGCGTATAGCATTTCTAGCAATTTTTTTCTTGGGCTCTTCTAGTATCCAGTAACAAACCAATAATTGCCTGTCAGCCTTCAGTCTCATCTGTTCGCAACATTCTCAACTCTCCACAAGTCAAGCTAGGCACCATTAGGCTTAAATTTTCATTACTCCATTGATTCCAAGGATCTGTGGCAGTCGTAAATTTATTGCACCATTACTCAGTCCGCAGCCTAATTGATTACTTTGTTTACTTCATGGGCGGGTTCTGCGGCCAGTTTTGTTTTATTAACGCATAGACCGCTCCGACTTAGGCATTTAAGATCCACTGCAGAATTTTCTAATTAGGCAACCTCTCTAGTTAGTTGAGAGTTTCTTTCACCGTTTATTTTGCTGATTGCATTGTAAAACACTTCTAGACCATTACCTAGACGTGTGTGCTGTTATGTTAATAGGTGGTTAGTAATACTTACTAATGATTTTTTTTAAACACTACAAGTTACCCCTTGACGGCTATCTTACCTGGTGATCACACAGTCTTATATGGAGAGGAATAACCTGTTAGATAGGGGTATGGTAACACTTCTAATTGGTTTCTACGCGACATCGTGTCGGAACGATAAATCGCTTGACGACACGTCTTTGTCGGTAGGGTGGTAACTAGCCACGGCCGAAGTTATCCACCAGACCGGACTGTAGCCGAGAATCGAACCCAGGACCCCTAACTTTATAATGCCACAGCTGCGCCACGAAGGGCGTCAGAAATACTTATTATAATTTTACAGTTAGTATTATCATATCTACAAGCAAAAAAAAAAGTAGACCAGTAACGAATTGGATACTTGATTGAACCCTATCCGGGTTCAATCAAGTATCCAATTCCGTTTTTTGGAGGCCGTATAGAACCCTCGTATCTATAGTTGTAATTAAAGTAATTTTAAGTCAACGAATGTAAACACAATCACCGCACAAATAAAAATAATCGAAAACAATGTACAGGAGCCCTTCATAAATACCTGTTCTAGGTTTACATGACTAAAATTCTTTGGAATTATTATGATTTGTTTTATTTTCTATTATATTCATTTAAATCCAATCATCATGATCTACCCATTGCAGGCTCACGACAGAGCACGGGTCTCCTCTCAATATGAGAAGGGTTTGGCCATAGTCCACCACGCTGGCCATGTGCGGATTGGCAGACTTCACACGCCTTTGAGAACATTACGGAGAACTCTCAGGCAGTGCAGGTTTCCTCACGATGTTTTTCCTTCACCGTTGAAGCAAATGATATTTTAATTTTTAAAAACGCACATAACATAACAAAGTTAGAGATGCGTGCCCGGACCTCTGATTAGGAGGCTGACGCCCTAACCACTAGGCTATTACCGCTTCCTTTAAATACAATATCACGTATTAAAAACTTAAACTAACATATTGCTTGATAACTGAAAAGTAATTTCCCCAGCAGAGAACCATCATATACAAAGCAGCCTACCTCTGATTTAATCTTTATCAATCGTATTTTATTATTCCGTCCATCGCAGCCATTATCGGTTTATCCTCAAATACTTGATATTCGAAAGCAATAAGAACGTTTTCGAAAAACAAAACATTTATTGCTAAAAGTTGCCACCGCACAAGTATGGCGGATTTTTTTCAATCAAGTCACATACAATAAACTGTTAAAATAGTATATGCACGTACTAGATGACCGATAAAGGGGTCGTGGACGAACAAAAATAATATGAGCTAAGACCTCAATGTCACTGGTTTCAATAGAGCCTATTGTATATGTTCGTCTGTTTGTAATAAGAAATGTGATCATATTTGAGAATTGAGTGTTTTGGTATACTCAATTCTGAAGACCTCCTCTGTTAAATCCAGGGTTAATTTGACACATCAGCATGGTCACTCCATGCCTTATAATGTAGGACATTATAAGGCATGGAGTGACCATGCTGATGTGAAGGTCTGCTTTCAAATGATTAGGAGAGGAGCTATGATCTAAGCCCCACCTCTCATTGGTCCATGGCAAATTTCGCACATCAGCATGGTCATCCTGATCCTTATAATGTCCTACAGCTGGGCACAGATCAATCTTCGGATTATTCCAATGTGGTTGGAACTTTTATTAAATTTACTTTGACATGCGGAACCTGGATGAGTTACAATTGCATTAATAATTGGACACATAATTAAATTTCTGAAATAGTATTCACTGCAGATTCCTCAATTTAATTTCAGTCTATGAATTCATAACATAAGTTGCATTTATAATTGAGCATTAGATAAAACTGCAATAAGATTTTATTTTGATTAATAATATAAGTTGATTATTGTGAAAGCTAAGCCTAATAGAACCCTTACATAATCTATGAAACCAGACGGAGTCGCACGAGAGTTCTAGTAAGCTAATGTTAAATTTATAGATTCCAAAAGTCGCTAACGATTGGTCTAAGGGGCGATGACCGACCTTGCTTTCGAAATTAACGTAATTCATTTGGAATTATACCAGTTGGTCACGCACACTGTTGGTCCAACACAGGATTACATAAAGTATAATTGCTTGGAATGGTTAATGCAGCGACTCCCAAATAGAGAGCTGGGAACTAACAAATACCTAGTATAGCAGCCATATAAGTAGTCGGCTTACCACGTTAAGCCACTTGTTAATTTTCCTTTTAAAACATATTATCTGAGGGTAAACTTGTTATGGAAAACATCTTATCTGTTTCAGATTTCCTATTTACCAAAGATTTTATTTACCTTATAAAATGTAAAGTCAACTTGCCATTCACAAACTTAAGGACAATAAAAAAGTTTTAAAAGACAGACAAAGCAGTCAAACAGCGTCTATACAGCCCTACAGATTACAAATCTACAGCAGCTGAAGGAAACGGAAAATTGAGGAAAGTTGCATGGTTGAACGGGAAGAGATAGACTAAGACAAATAGTGGAGAATGCAATTTCTTCATACCATAAAAAAATTATACACATTAGTTTAAACCATTCAGCTGGCCTGCCTAGATCAAGGAGATCTGATCTGGTCTAGTGGCTGGCTTCGGCTTTGGCTAGTTACCACCCTACTGACAAAGACGTGCCACCAAGTGATTTAGCAGTCTGACACAATAAAACGAGAAACCCATTGAGAAACCATACTCCTGATGGCTTCTCGAAACGTAGTAGCTGTTAGGGTCGCTAAGCATGTTAGATAATTTCACCAAGTGGTGGATGATGATGCCATCATCCACCACTTGGTGAAATTGCTGTCAAAAGCTAACCTATAGAAGAATAAAAATAAAAGCGTGTTATATAAATAAACACTACCAATACAATTGGATGAAGTCATAGATGCAGTTTTATGAGGCGATTATTTTGTGGGTGCAGTGATGCCATTTGTAGCCCGAGCACAAATTGGCGAACCAGACGGCGCGTCGGATGTTGCAATTGTCACCCACAGTCAACCGCACCCAAACATTGCTAATCGCCACTTAGATTGCTTCAGGTTAAACTAATCTACTTTTGTCATGCCGCTTTTTACGTGGCAACGTGAGACAGGATCCAAAAACAAGTGGAAAAGTAAGATTATTAAAAAATGGCTCCTCCTTGGTTTGAGAAACTGTTTTCAGTCTTGTTAATCAAGCAAAATTCACCTGAGTTTTGTAACGGAGTGCCGCAGGGTGAAAGTAGGGATACTATTCATGTTCACATTCGCTAAAGAAAATAAGCAATGTTGAACCCAGTTTAATAATATTCTCGTAAGAAAATCACGCTTTTGGTAGATGAGAAAATTATCTATAAATATAACTCAAGTAAAAATATAACTCAGTTAAATATTAGAGAAAACTTTAGTAGCCAAAACAAAGAAGAATTTGATAGACATATTCTAATTTTATTCGAGTAAGCACATTCCATCCAAATCCGATTGCATCATCGCTAACAATTTATTTACCACATCATTATGTATTAGAATTTTGTACGAAAGAAATGTGGTGATCGATGTCATGAAATTTTCGATCACTTTCAGGCTATATATAATAACTTGATGACCTCCAATGCACATTATTAAAGCTGAAGGTTGAAGGTTCGATTCCCGGCTATAGTCTCTGGTCTGGTGAGAAGATTTAGCCATGGCTTGTTACCACCCTATTGACGAACAAGAGATTTAGTATTCCGATACGACGTCGCGTACAAACCAACTAAGAGTATGGGCTTACCATAACCCTAACCGGTTAATACGCTACCATCTTAGACTTCAACATCACTTGACACCAGCTGAGTTTGCCATCTTGTAGTGGATTGAATAAAAAACAAATATAACTTCAAATCTGTTTATTGTCATCCTTTTTAACTACATCAACATTCTTGTGGGCGAAGATTAATCTATTATCGTCTGCCCTTGGCCCCTCGTACACTCTTTCATCGTCCTATATATTTCGGTAACCTTCCTTCTAACCTGCCCCATGTAATCTATTCTTACTACTTTCTATAGCTTTATACTTTTTGATTATAAGTATCTAATAATTATAGCGGTGATAGCCTAGTGGTTAGGGCGTCAGCCTCCTAATCAGGGGTCGGCGGTCCGAATCCGGGCACCTCTAACTTTCGGGGTTATGTGCGTTTAAAAAAAAATATATATGTATATATCAATCACTTGCTTCAATGGTGAAGGAAAACATCGTGAGGAAACCTGCACGCCTGTGAGTTCTCCATAATGTCACTCAAAGGCGTTTCACAGGCCTTTGAGAACATGTCTGCCAATCCGCACATGGCCAGCATGGTGGACTAAGGCCAAACCATTCTCATATCGAGAGGAGACCCTTGCTCTGTAGTGAGCCGGTAATGGGTTGATCATGATTATGATGATGATGAATAAGTATTAGTGATTTGTCATTAATTTTATAGTTTACTATATAATAGCTTAGTTTAACGCAGTGTCTGATAAAATCGATTTTAGGTTTTGTGACACTGAAGGTAACAATAATAATGTACATTTTATAAGTTTGATAAATAATCTATTAAATATAAAAGTAGCTAAAAACAGTATACCTATAAGAACCAAAGTTGTTGAAAAAATTATAAAATTAATGTGCAATGGCAAAGTAAGTAATAGATCGTGTGACGATGATTGCTTGTTTCAAGTACGCAGGTAGCATACAGTTACCACTGCAAGCGACTCACGTCCGCAAACCACTTATTTGATCATGTCTGGGTACAATGCAACAGACCCAACTACTTTGCACCTGCGATTCTTGTACATATTATTTCGAATAAAGACCATTTATGAAATGCTTTAGAAAAATTCAATTGTAACAATTACATGTTATGAAACGATGGCCATTTTGTTAAAAACTTCGATACAAATAACCGATCGGTTCCTGCGCTGTTGAAGCCATTAATTGAGGAGAGAAATTCTCAATTTTGATTTCCAACTGCAGTTGGTACTATACTCTTAATACAGCATCCTTATTTTCAATAGATATCGGATGAAAATGTCAAAACTTAATTTAATTTTCAGTTATTTAAATTGTGCCATCTCTTTCATTAGGTTCCTTGGAAAAAGAAAGCACTATATCCAGATGTTTTTTTTTCCATCTTACCGAACAAATATCTATCAGTGTGCCAAATTTCATCTAGAACTGTTCTGACAATTTGGGGTAACAACTATTCATCCAAGCTTTCGGATTTTTGATTGAGTATATATTGAGTAGCAAGACTTTTGTTCCATAACACACTGTGGAACAAATAAAGCCTTGGTCCTATTCAATATTACCAAAATTCACTTACACTCTATTACTCTTCCAACACATGCGTATACATGTAATGTCAAGTCATTAGACTGACTAAGACTAAGTTATTGGTGTCATTCCCAGCCTTATATTTGTGGGTTAGTAATGTGCAATATTTTAGTTATGTGCTGTTTTTTTTTATATACTACAAGTTAGCTTTTGAAGGCAATTTCACGAAAGTAACGCTAATTGTTTGGCTACACGTCTTTGTTGGTAGGTAGGTAACTAACCGCGGCCGAAGCCTACCAGCCTATAAGACCAAAATCAACGAAAACCCAGAACCTCCAACTTTATAATGAGAAAGAGCACGCACTTCACCACGTAGGTCGCCAAAACCAAAAAAAATGTGTGAAAAAGGAACCACTTCAACTAAATCAATGTGCTAAAACGTCAAAGGGCAAAAGAGTAGAGGAAGACCAAAGAAGAGATGGATGGATTGTGTAAAAGAGGATATGCGGGTAAAAGGTGTGGGTAGTGAGGTGACGGCAGATAGAAGTGAGTGGAAGAAGAAGACGTATTGTGCCGACCCCACATAATGTGGTATAAGGGCAAGAAAAGGAAGAAAGAAGAATGTGCTTAAACTAAAGCACATTCGCAAGCCTTGAATGAAGCGTTAAGCGTAAGCATTCAACGAACTTTTTGTTGAACTGTTATAATTATGTATTGGCATGTAGCCTTGAGCTGTGCGGGCGTACGACCTCGTTTCCATCGTAGATCACATTATTCCGGTGCGTCACTGAAATATTGCTCGACCATTGATATTTACTTCAACCTTCGCTATTACAATCATGACTTCACCTGACACTGTGAATGGCGATCGGAACAATTGCAACGCTTTGCCTATTCATCATACGGAATTACGATCGTGATCCCTACAATTTTGCAGTTGCATTGCAATCAGACTTGACTTTGAATGCAGTCCGATAATTTTTATTTACATCAGCAGACCAGAATTTAAGTGAAGAAGCCACGTTAGACGGGATGGAAAGACACTTTTTTCTTTTCACGGCATTCATCGACATCTTAGACGGCATCCTGCTGATGATGCCGTCTAAGATGTTAACGAGCTAACCTGTTAGGGGTATGGTAAACCCACACTCTTATTTGGTTTCTACGCGACATCGTGCCGGAACACTAAATCGCTTGCGACGCGTCTATGCCGGTAACTAGCCACGGCCTAAGCCTTTCAACAGACCAGACTCTAGCCGGAAATCGAACCCAGGACCTCCAACTTTATAAAAAGGCAGCGTGCAGAGTACGCCACGGAGGTAGGTTTTAACGTATCAATTTGTTAGCTGTAAAACTTTATTAAATTTTTTAATTTCCAAATGTATCTTCCCTTGGCTATATTTATTTGAGGCTTATTTTGTCTCCTTGTACTAATACATCACAAAGGATCATAACATGAATAGGTATAGTTTTGCACTTGACAGTCACGTGCAGGAAAGGAAGCTACGGGTCTCGTGAATATGCAGGATATTCGCCCTACACCGGTCGATGACTCTGACTCTAACCTTGATATATGAACGCCTATTATTATGCTAATATAAGATCGATTCGCTGAAATGTTACTAGGATTCTTCGTTGTTGCAGGTCAGTTGCTGCATATAGGTTACGTTCAAGGATATATATCACGGGTTATTATTTACAAGTGCAATGGATTTCTTGCTATCCAAAATACTGAAATAACGTTCAATTTTCACTAATATATATATATTTTAAATTTTAGTGTTACCTGTGATTGCCTAGTGGTTAGGATGTCCGCCTCTTAATCAGAGGTCGCGGGTTCTACCTACCTCTAACTTTTCGGAGTTATGTGCGTTTTTAAGCAATAAAAATGTACCACTTTTTCAACGGTGAAGGAAAACATCGTGAGGAAACCTGCACGCCTTAGAGTTCACCATATTGTTCTCAAAGGCGTGTGACGTTTGCCAGTCCGCACATGGCCAGCGTGGTGGACTATGGACATCTTTTCATATTGAGAGGAGGCCCATGCTTTGTAGTGAGCCGAGAATGGGTTGAATCATGAGGGTTACAAAGTTTGTTTTTTGGTTTAATAAATTAATTCTGATTAAAGTTTTCCATATTGTACATTATTTACACAAACATTTCTACGACCTCCGTGGCGCAGTGCGTGCGCTGTAGCATTTTAAAAGTTGGAGGTCCTGGGTTCGATACCCAGCTCGAGTCTGGTCTGGTGGGAGACTTCGGCCGTGGCTAGTTACCACCCTACCAACAAAGACGTGTCGCCAAGCGGTTTAGCACGATTTAGTTCCGGCACGATGTCGCGTAGAAACCAACTAGGAGCGTGGGGTTACCATACTTCTAACAGGTTAGCCCGCTACCATCCTAGACAGCATCATCACTTACCACCAGTTGAGATAACCGTCATGGGCTGACTTGTAGTGTATAAAAAAAAACATCGTCCAATATAAGAAAATGGTTTATAAAACACACAGTTCGTTATTAACGTGAAATTTAATGCTAGAATATAAACGTTTCGCTGACATAATTTTTACCGAATGAATTTTTAAAATCGACGTCAATTCCGACACGTACTGCCGACCTGCCTATTTGCACAGCTGTCTTATTATAATTTACTACTAATGAGATGTCAGTAGGTGGGAATAAATTTTGAAGAATTTATTGGATATAAACAAGATAGTTGTATCCTCCCTACTTGAGCATTTATTGGCAATTACGCGCTGCAATTAGCCGCGTAGAGTTAGTGCACTGACTCCGTTGCTGTTTGCTCGCATCTTCGTCTAATAAAGATTTATATTAGCTTTAAACATAAATTAGCTCATAGATCAATATGGGAAACGTTAATACAAGCGCACACTTCCATATTTAATTTCGTAGTTATGATCTTTACGATATCTCAACAACCTAAGTTAAAGTAATTTTCATTTTTTTTTTTATATAAACTCCAAGTTAGCCCTTGACAGCTATCTCACCTAGTGGTAAGTGATGATGCAGTCTAAGATGGTAGCCGGCTATCCCGTTAGGGGCATGGTAAACCAACACTCCTAATTGGTTTCTACGCGACATCGTGCCGGAACGCTAAATCGCTTTGTGACACGTTTTTGTCGGTAGGGTGCTAACTAGCCACGGCCGAAGCCTCCCACCAGGCCAGACTCGAGTCGGGAATCGAACCCAGGACCTCCAACTTTATAATGCGCATGCACTGCGCAACGGAGGTCGTCAAGTCGTCGAGTTTTCAAATATAACTTGCCATCACAAAAAAGCAAATACGTACACAAAATTCATGATCATTGAAATTAAAAGAATTATTAAAAAGATAAATCTTTAGATCTCACACTCGGATTAAGAAAACGCCTAAAGCGTGTGAAAAATTTGCCCACCTAAATAAAACAACGATTGCAACCAGAAACCGACACATTTATAACATTTTTGTACATACAAATAAAAAGGAGCGAACCGCGTAAAAATTACTCCTTTGATAAAACACCGAGGCAACAAGAATAAATTATCTTGAATGTCACATGAATAAATCTTGGTATTTTTCCCTTTGTGTGGAGAGCAGTATGATCACCAGGTGACCAGATAAGTGTAAGCCATCGTTCAAACTGGATACATGTGGCAATAATCCAACGTTGCCTCTCATTAAGCTCACTAGCCTGCTCCACAGGTTTCGCTACTAGTTCTTCTATAAATAGTGTTACATAAGTAATCTTGAAACAACTCATTTAACTGTTTTCAATAACTGATAATAGAGCTTATCTTAATGGTGTTAAGGTATATTTTTCAACTGAATCGTGCTTGTTTGTTACGCCGTTTGTGTTATTAACTTCAATGTGCACAGTGGCCCAGTCGCAAGGAGTGGAATGAAATTCGTAGACTGCTTGCACTTTCAATAAGTCTCGCTTTATAACTTGATTCATTCCTCTGTAAAACTTCTATTAAGCTTTATAACATCTCAGTTATATTACAAAATCGTTTTATTTTTATCAAAAGACTCGATATTTTATGATACGCTATATAAATATACATGAAACCTTTACCTGCACATATTTTAGTATCATCCTACTCGCATCATGCAAACGATCAGATTAACATACGTACATTATTAAAAATACGTAGGGCATTGATGCTATCAATATCTGACGCGCTCGAAGATGTCCTTGCAACAGTTTTTTTTTACATATTTAAAAATCTATAGCCGCTTCCCCCACCGATGGAAAGGTATATATCATGTAACATTTTTTTCTTCATATTATCTAAGCTTTGCAACCCAATAGGTCTCTATGACGCTCGAGTAAATCCCCATTTAGCATCATGGGCTCCCCTACCATATTATTTATCTATCAATTATTTAGTTAGTATTTTCATCTATCAAAATTAGTTGCATATTTTATGGACTTAAAGATTTTAATAGTTAGTTAAATACAGTAGCACTTCGTTCAAGTTTGGAATGCTGACGAAACGCTACAAAAACAATACCCTTTCGGCAGTTCTGTGTTATTAGGTAGGCAGCAAATTGATTCCGTTAGATGTTTATGGGAAATAATTTAATAAAATTGCCGTCGTTTCTCGGAAATTGAAACCCGCACCGGCTTTTAATATATTCCTATCTTTTATCGATAAGTAATTTTAAAATTCACATTTAGTGCTTGTAAGCGGCAGTGATGCAAAATTTTCAATAAGGAAAGACTTTCATAAAATTTTTCATTGTCGATATAATAACAAAGCTTTTGCTAACGCTCTCTTAGTGATATCAGATATTTTATTAAATTAATCAGTTTAAGTTTATATTTAATACTAATTCTTGTTTAATTTATTGAATAGTTTTTACGAAACATTTAATCACAATGTTCATGACATTGTTTATTTTAATATTAATGCGGGTGCCGACACTTAGTTTAGTCGAGAAACTCAGAGCACAAGAAAAGATACATATCAGAAGTGGGATAGAAAAAATTTCAGCTTCCTTGGTGACCTTGATCCATTTGTTGGTATCTGAAAATATGATTCCTCTCATTGACTATTCAGACTATGGTCATCTTTTACGATGCTTTTGACAGTCGCAATATTATGCCGTTTATATATTTTAGTGTGCTTTTATGACACGTTTACAATAAAGTCATGTAATGCCTATGTCATGTCATATGCCCTTGCGCATTATAATAAGTCATCAAGCGATATAGCGTATCGGTGCGTTTTCAAATAGATTATCGGGGTAAGTTTAGCCAACAACAACAGATCGGGTGGCTACCCTGGTGTAGATGTTCACAAGGGACGGTAATGTCTATTAACTATGACATTAAAAAAAACCTTTTTATAAATTATAATTAATGATTGTATTTTTAATTGTAGGTATGTGTCGTGAAGTGACTGTCATAAAAGTCATGCTGTGACATAAACATAGACAGAGATCCACATAGACACTGTAAAACTCGTAACACCCCGTTTTACTGTGGGGGGTTAATAGATAACATCGTTTTAACAGTAACGCATAAATTATTATCTCATACAACACAGCACGGTAGCGGCCTCTTTGCAACGCTATAAAGCCACTCTGCGTAACGATGTCTCAGTTTAACCTCCAGCAAGAACGAAAGCTATTAAATAACAAACACGTTTTAATTTTATAAATCGATTACGACTTCCAAGGGGAATAAAAACTTTAGCGTTAAAAATCGATTTAAATTGTTTATCCAATATCAATTCCAACTTTATTTCAAATTAGTTGACAGCAAAAAATGGATTACCTCTTCGTTATTTTCCGATTAAACTTAACCTGATGAACACTAAATAGAAGTAATAAATTAAAATGTTAGTAATTAATAGCAAAGCACCGCTTTTATAGAAAGGTAGCAAAGTACAGTCGTTCATGTAAAGATAGAATCAAATAAATAGACGAGTATATCTTTTATACAACACAAGTTAGCCCTTGACGGCATCTCGCCTGATGGTCAGTAATGATGTCTAAGATGCTAGCGGGCGAACTTGTTATTAGGGGTATGGTAAACCCATACTCCTAATTGGTTTCTACAGGACATCGTGCCGGAACGCTAAATCGGTGACACGTCTTTGTCGGTAGGGTGGTAACTAGCCGGGAGTTTAACCCAGGACCTCCAACGTTTAAAATGAAACACCAAACGCGCTGCGCCGCGGAGGTCGTCAAAAAAAGATCGCTTTAAAAGATCTTTCTCCACCTGACCTTTGGCACTGGAAGAGGTTGATTAAGAGAAGACAGATTAGAAGAGACAAAAGCAATGCAAGTACATCAATAACTTTGGATATTGTCAGTTGACACATTGTTTATTTAGATGAATATAACAAAACTGTTACGATAATGTCATTAAAATTATCATAACAGTTTTGTTATATTAATATGTTCTATTTTGTGCATTCCATTAATTAACTGAAAACCGCAATAATAGATAGAAAAGATAATCGATCGATCACACAGCTGTACTATCAGCTTTTCCGTTATATTGGATGTAGTGACAATGTTGTATTCAACATTGAAGCTGTGACAGCCTAGTGGTTAGAACGTCAGCCTGCTCATCAGATGTTGGGGGTTCAAACCCGGGCACGAACCAATAACTTTTCGGAGTTAGGTTCGTTTTTGAGCAATTAAAATATCACTTGCTTTAACGGTAAAGGAAAACATTTTTGAGGAAACCTGCATGCCTAAGAGTTCTCCATAATGTTCTCAAAGGCGTATGAAGTCTGCCAATCCGCACATGGCCAGCGTAGTGCACTATGGCCAAACCATTCACATATTGAGAGTAGACCCGTGCTCTGTAGTGGGTTGTGGTTGTGGTCCGGTTATGGGTTGATCATGATGGTATGGTCATATAATGCGGAGGAAAGAAAGTGATGTCACCAAAAGAATGATATATGAACGTGGAAGGGCAAAAGAGTCTCCTACGCAGACAGCGTATGAGACCCGTGCTCTGTAGTGAGCCGGCAATGAGTTGATCGTGATGATGAATATTCAACATTGATGTAGACACACATGATGAATAATTGACACGTGTTCAATCGACAAGTTCTGAAATAAAAAGTTTAAAATATATCCTTGAATCGCATGCACATCACAATGAAACCTTGTCCTGATGGAATAAACAATTCTCTGTTGTCTTACTGTTCGAAAAGTGCTATTAAAGATCATTTTGTTTTGCACAAGAGGCGAGCTAATAAAATGCATATCGTGCATTCGCGCACAAGTGCTACATGAATGAATAGCTCTTTGTTTCGTGAAGCACTTTGCTCGAATGTATTTTAAATCGCTATGCTAATTTGAGTGTAACCAGTCATAAAATGAAAGCTGTGATAGCCCAGTGATTAGGACGTCGGCCTCCTAATCAGAGGTCAGGTATTCGAACCCGGGCACGCACCTCTAACTTTTCGGAGTTATGTGCGTTTTTAAGCAATAAAAATATCACTTGCTTCAACGGTGAAGGAAAACATCGTGAGGAAAGATGCACGCCTGAGAGTTCTTCATAATGTTCTCAAAGGCGTGTGAAGTGCACATGGCCAGCGTGGTGGCCAAACTCGGTCTTCATAATGTTCTCAAAGGCGTGTGAAGTGCACATGGCCAGCGTGGTGGACTATGGCCAAACTCTTCTCATATTGAGAGGAGACCCATGCTCTGTAGTGAGCCGGCAACGGGTTGATCATAATGATTATGATTAGCCTACCTATCTATCAAGAAAACTGATTCACGTTGCGCTACATATATTTTCATGATAGTTTTCTTTGCCAAATCGGCCATTACTTATGCGTGAGTGAGACAGCATACGCCAACGTGACCTAGAGAGTTGAACAAACGTCTATAGTGAGTTCAACCCAAATGTTTGACCTGATTCAAAGTAAAAACTCGATGGGCTAACGATCCTGACGTAATCGGATAGAAAAAAAACACCACTCGGAATGCAGTCCGGCTTCTCAACCTTCATTTCGTTAAATTTAATCTCTTTATTGTAACGGGAATCCGACCGCTGGGCTTCGACTTTACTGGTAACAAACCGAAAGTAGGTAGGTAACAAATCTTTCGGTCTGATTCCTGTAAAAAGTATCTTATTTTTCTAATGCGTGCCCTGGATCGAACTCCAGACGTCTGATTAGAAATATTAGATAGTCTAGGTAGAAAATAAATATAACATTGTGTTTGACGACCTCCGTGGCGCAGCGCGCGCGCTGTCATATTATAATTTTGGAGGTCCTGGGTTCGATTCCCGGCTCGAGTCTGGTCTGGTGGGAGGCTACGGCCGTGGCTAGTTACCACTCTACCGACAAAGATAGGTTGCCAAGCGATTTAGCGTTCCAGCACGATGTCGCGTAGAAACCAATTAGGAGAGTACAAAAAAAACATTCCAAAGTGTAGTATAAAACAAATGTTCTAAATATGGCTACATAATTCATATGGCAGATCATAAAACAAACATTACAATGAAACACGAGCATCTAAACAAGCGATAGGAAATGCTAGAATCTCCCTCGCACACTGACCCAATGGGCGAATAGGAATGGTCTAAAAAGGAAATCCTACTTGCGCCCGCAACAGATATGAGTCCCGCGTTCAACAGCCATTTCAATTACACTCCACTGACTATTATTAATTATCCATTCATACTAATATCATACTATTAGCTGTTTTTTATTTGTTTGCTAATAATCAATGTTTTTATTACATACTACGACGATCTCAATAAAAAATTGGCAGTAATTTTGGGATATGCTCAAAGTGTCATCATCATCATCATGATCAACCCATTACCGGCTCACTACAGAGCACGGGTCTCCTCTCAATATGAGAAGGATTTGGCCATAGTCCTCCTCAAAGTTCTTCGCTCGCTCAAAGTGTATATAGATAAAAATAAGATATTATGTTTTTTTAAGATTTTTAATTTTAGGTTCAATATAAGGTTTATTTTAAGTTTCAGTTGTTATAAATAATTAACATAGATAAATATAATATGAACTTAACTTAACTATTGCACAGGAATTCGTTATATATTATATTAAAAAGCATTGGTATGCAAAGGGGGTCTTATTGCTAAATCGCCTACAAATCATTCCCGTCAGATTTTAAAAATAACTTTTGATTTCTATAATTAGCTTATATTAGGATCCTGAAGACGGAAACAATAGAGTAGATATTTCTGAACTCATGAAATCAAACACGTGGGGAATTAAAAAAAAAAGAAACAAAGCTTTTGTGACAATTGCATGACTGATTAAAGTCAGACCTACCAATGCTATCTCGTTATATTTATAATAGCGATTGTCGAGAAACTCCCTAATTTAAATTACATACCATAAATTATAAAATGTGATAAAATCAGTGTAGTTTTCGATATTTTGGTGGAAGTTCAAAATATAAGCAACATGATATTATTACGAGCTAAGTTTCTGGGATTAGAATAATAACACGTGAAATTGAAACTGGTGCCTTTATAACGACAACCGTGTTATTTTCTAAAAGGACTCAGTAACACCTACCTACAAATGCTGTTGCACTATCATCACTTTTCATAGACACTATTTCTTCTTTTTAATATTACTTTTTTTTATATTCACTTCGATTTTTGAACTTTTTTAACTGAATTGTCAATGTCGTCCGGCGATCTCCTATTTATAGTAACTGACATGGAAGAGTCTTGAGTAAAATCGCAATCGAGAATTGTTCCAAATTTAAATTTACAATATTGTATACGCTCTGTGATTTGAAGCCAAATGTCACAGATCCAGATAGTCTCGTTCACGCCTATATTAATACTCTTTACTCATCTAACGTTGACATGTCTCATCAGTTTGGCGGTTCTCAACATTAGGCTGATGGTACACTCTCGTAATCGTTCAGTAATTCTAGGATTTTCTTTAGTCTAAAATTTCATCAAAATATCTATATTAGTTTTCCTCAAAACACATAATATCATAACGTAGGGAAATAATGTATGCTGTATCATTAACTTGACATAATCTTGACGACCTCCGTGGAGCAGCGCGTGCGCAGGCGTATTGTAAGTCCTGCAATTCCCAGCTCCACTCTAACAGAGTGGAATATATATAACAAAATAACAAAAACATAGGGATTCTTTCTCTTCAGAGACGGCCTTGAGATTACTCGGATAATATTACTCTTTGCAAGATGTCGCTAACATTCCTTTTGGTTCATAAAAATTCAAACCATAAATGCAACATAAACGGGCAGGAGGCACTGTCAACGTGCAGGTTTCGTTGAAATTGGCACTCATGCCACAACATCCAAAGATATGAATCCAGAAAGAAAAGCCAGTAAGATTTTGAATAAAATATCTATCATATAATAAAACCGTAACAGGACGAATTCTGTACATTAAATATATTTTGAAAATTTTAATTGGAGGATGCTTTACTATCGATACGGAGCTTAAAACAATTTTTTTTTATTTTTTTGTCTGTTTTCCTGTATTTTGGCCACGCATCACGCTGAAACTACTGGATGGATTTGAATGAAATTTAGTAAAGGAGTAGCTCATATTGAAAGTCAAAATGTGTATTTAGTTGTAATTCATTAACGCGTACTCCGATTACATTTATTCGTTTTTGTTAGATACTTTACAGGTTACCCTGTAATTATTTCAAGGTCGTCGATTTAGTAATCCATTGCTTCGTGCTTAGAAGACAAACAAACACACTTTCACATACACTAACACAACGTAGAAGAAGTCACGGGCATCAGCTAGTATTAAATAAATATTCAACACAATTACAAATTAAACGTTTCATCCCAAAAAAAATGAGCATTCAGCATTACAACACCCGCTGCTAAATAAATATAGAGGCATAAATCAAACACCTTTGTAATTATACAAACGGAGGTGCGTTTTTATTTATGCGTATTGATTTATATGAGATTAACAATTCCGTTTGGGCGGAGCGTGGGTGTGACGTAGGTGAGGGTTGACTATAGATGCAAGGCCGCCGTGACCTCTGGAGGTGTTAATTACTAAGCGCTGCAAAAAGAGACGGTAGCTCGAAACGGTACAAAATCAAATTTTAGCGCGAACCGTTTAGAAACATTATCGTTCAGACTACTTTTTTTTTATACACCAGAAGTTAGCCCTTGACGTCATCCCACCTGATGATAAGTGATGATGCGGTCTAAGATGGTAGCGGGCTAACCTGTTAGGGTACGGTAAACCACCTCCTTTGCCCTTTCACATGTATATTACATAAATTATTTATTATTTTAATTTAAAGCACTTTAGATATTCAGATTTTGTCATCATGTAAGCAAAAGTTCCTTATTAAGAAAATTGGTCAGAGATCGGATCTCACCAAACCCTTCAAACACATCCTCGCCATATATGTGAACTTTAATTATTATTAAAATGTTCGTTGCGTTTATCGGATCAAATATTTAGAGTTAGTATTTATAACTCAGTCCCTAAAAGGTTGTTAATGATCGGTTTTATGAAATATCAAAATAAGCATCCCGGTAAGGTGAATGACCTTAACACTCAATATATTTAATGAATAACGCCTGTCAATGCGCCGTTTCAGTGAGATATAGGTACGTTTAGACCCCCTTAAATCGGGTGGCAATAAATGAATGAATGTGCTATAATAAATGAATGTGCAGGCCATTTATGCAACCGAGCCAAAGCCTAGGGTATACATATAAGTTAAGAATGAAATCAGTCCTAAAAACCTGAGTGCACTATGAATTTAACTATCACACGAAAAGAAATGAAAACGTCTCATTAGTTTTTATTTCCTCGCGATAATTTAAGTGAAAATATTCGATCAATAGTTTTAACTTGTTTTAAGTATACTATTATTAGCATATTTATTAAATATACATGATTCTTAATTATTATTAATGGTTTAAAGAAATATTATTATGTGCAATATTAATTGTATTTTCATATTCATTTTAAGAGGTGTTTAATTTTTGGTAATCAATAATAAAAAAGCAATTTAGACTAAGAAAAATATATCTAGTTTCATCTTCAGCTAGAAAAATAGTTTTTAGCCAGTTTACACCAAACATTCAAAAAACATAAGCATGCGAAGGCAAATAAAAAATTTTGATCTCCGATCAAGATGAAATTTACAGATGACAAGTAAAAACTTTGCTCCTAGTTTAGAGTCTGACAAGTATTTTATGAATGGATACCTGGCTTCAACAGTATTCAGAGTACCTCTAAGTACGAACAAAGTCAGCGAAAATTGACTATTACGTTGACTTATTCAGAAGTTCCGAGCGGGTTATAGCTTGTTGGCCGTCAGTTATGACTGTTTGTTGGCGCGGTTACGGTCTAGCAGAATGCGAAAATGCTCGCCTACAAAAAGATCTAAACGTTTATGTGGCATTGTCCGGCTTTAGAAGTTTTCATGCCCATCAAGCCCTTTGTCCCGTCGGCGGACTTTCACGTAGCTGAAGCGGGAAGCCCCATAATAAACCGGTGTGGGACCATTCAAATGCAAGACCGAAGTTGTCTTCGTAGACCACACCCATGCCTTTTCTCATCCTTTTTTTTACCTTTAAATATATTAGTATTCGTAATTGCAGCTCAACACAGTATACTTCTATATCTTCTTCTATATATGTAAGCCATTATAGCCACAATAGTGAACCATAACTTCAATAAAAATTGATAATTTATTTCAAATGCACATTTGGTAGTAATAAATTGATTTCTTAATGAAAATAGATACTTTTATCGCTTCTGGTATTTAAAGTTGATAAAATATGTCTTTCACGCTACATCATTTGGAGCTAGAGCTCGAAATACTAATCCTGCGCAGATAAAGTCGCGGGCACCAGCTAGTAATGTTTAATGCTAAAATAAGGGGTTTATAAAAACTTGCAGCTGTTTGCGAATGCAAACGGCATGGCGTCAGGTTCCAAGTCATCTTATTAGCGTCATACATGATGGCCGAAGCAAGCGTGGACATTTTATATTCCCTTTCTTTAACGAGCGCGAAATTATTTCGTTTTACACAATGTTTTTCGAATGCACCTTAGTTTGCTTACTGTTTGGCACTGAACTATTAAATCAAAATACATGCAATCTGCAACAGGTAAACAGTAAGTTGAAAACAATTTCTGGAATTATATGGCAATTAGAATATTTGTGCATTGTTGAATATTATAAAATGAACAACAATTCGCCGTTATTACCCTTTCCTTTACGTACGAGGATATGAAGTAACGACTATATAACATATATAATTACTTATAATAACCGTGAGTTATGGAGTTAAGTTGACAAAAAGGTATATCCCGAAAAAACCCTAGTATTATTCGGGTTAAAAAAAATTCTTAAGCCCGATTAGTGTTAATAAAATCGCATTTAAACGCGTTTAGTAGTTTTTCCTAAAACAAAAAGACAGAGACATAAATTAAATAAAAATCTGTTTTATTAAATTTCAAACTATATATATTATTTTTTATCCCCTACAAGTTAGCCCTTAACGGCAATCTCACCTGGTGTAAGTGATGATGCAGTCTAAGATGGTAACACCGAATGAGTTTCTACACGACGTTGTGCCGGAACGCTAAACCGCTTTGCGATACGTCTTTGTCGGTAGGGTGGTAACTGGCCACGGCCGAAGCCTCCCACCGGACCAGACTCGAACCGGGAATCGAATCAAGGACCTCCAATTTTACAATGTGACAGCGTACGCGCTGCGCCAGGGTTCTATGTTATTACAAAAATTATCCATTTTGTAAGTATTGTTATACATAGCCACTCTCAAAGGAAACCGAAATTGCCAAAGCGTTTTAAAAATTCCAATTTTTATTAAGTAATTTCAAGTCCTCTCAATGTTCGCCTGACTTCTCCCCTAAGTGTTTCTGGCAATGATCCGGGCGCCGGCGGAAGTGTAGATTGGCATCCCGGGCGACCACCTCGGAGGAACAAACACGACGCTGTACGGTCGACACAACATCCCGTTGCGTCCTTTTTAGAATAATTGCAGCGAGCTTTGTGAAACACTTTCCTGCAATGGCAGCGAAAAATAAAACATTATACATAAAGATAAATGTGGTTGCCTCAGAACCAATACTTCGAAATAAATTCTTGGTGAACAGAAAACCTCAATATACTTAATAAGCATGTGTGATTTTTAAATTATCTTCAAATTATATGAATCTTATAACGATTTATATCTATTTCACTCAACTAAAATGCAGCTAAAAAAAAAGAAATACTAAATCTACCTAAATAGTAATGTTTTTACACCTTTTAACACGTGCCCAAACATACATTCACACACACATACACACAAACTCACTCACTAACTCACAGACTTACTAATAATTAATGTTAAGTTGTTGTTCACCTTAGTCAGTTTCACTTAGTTACTTTTTAAATTTTCACCTATTTAACATATTTTGTACATATTATGTAATCTCTTTGGCCTTATTTTATGACTTTCTTAATTGTATACCAATGAAATGTAACGCTGTTGATTACTTGCAAATAAATAAATGTTCATGCGCCGGTGGGAGGACCAAAAGCAATGCGCAAAGTGTAATTATTATTCTTTGGTATTGAGATAGACAATAATATGAACAAATGTCAATTGTTCTGTAATCTCGGTATCATTGTTTATTTCAATCTTGTTTAATTAATGTCTCATTATTCAGGATGTCGCATTCACGTCAATTTGGCAAAGAAAACCTGACTGTTTGGAAGTTTCGTTAATTAAGAATCTCAAGTCGTTCGGTATGAGAATAATTTGTTGTTTCCCAGGCTTGATGTGGCGTGACGCCCGCGGCACTCCGTATCGCTTTTCATACGTCATTTCAATGTCACTCCAACTACTATAATCCAAAAATAAAAGTGTATTTTTGCAACGCGAAGCACTTTAGCAAAATTTTCAAATTCTCGAGACAAATGTTGTTTGCCAATTATAGCTCAGAACAGTTTTTGATCTCGAGAGATATATGGATACAAGTTTGATAATAAAATCTGACTGCTAAGGTGAAGGCGCATCGTAACGTCATCTTTAAATGTATTTTTTTGTGTTATTGCAAAAAATTCGTTTAATATTTGGTGCATATTTTCTTAATTTACCACAAATATGCGTGAAGCCAACTACCGTTTTATTTACTTCAACTCTTTCCGAAACTTCAAATCTTTTTTGGTTGACTTTAGTTATTTTATTATCCTAAAGGGACTCCTTTTAATAATATATTTTAGTTATGATGTCAAATATTTATTTTAAGATTTTTAACTTTAGGGTTATCTAAGTTTTATTTTAAGTTATATTATGTATTCTTGAAATTTAATACATTTGTTTGTTAATGATAGCAATTCCGGAAAAAAAATAAAAAAGTTATTTTATAACTGGACGAATTCTCAATTATGAATATGGATTAACCAATTTTGTCCTCCATTGAACTGGTGGTTAGTATTTGTTACTACGAATGACGAGGAATCCTGGGTTTGGTTTTCTGTCGAGAAATTAGCATTCTTCAGCCTCGTGTTGGACAGAGTACTTTACACCATCTAATAAGGTTCTTCTTTCGTGTAATATTATTCGTTAAAGCCTATTGGAGAGTCACTAAGCTATTTCTATTATTTTTCTATTTCCTCCCTCTTACGAAACAGTTCGGTGCCTGGGATATCAGCAGGACGTTGCTTAGTTTGGTAACAATACTTAAATCTACTTCTGTATTTGTTGGTCCTACCTTCCTCTTTCTTTATCGTCTTCTTGATTTAAAGTTGAGTTAAGCAAACATCAAAGGGACTTGAGCAATGCAATTTCGATAGCTGTTGGTGACGTGATCAAATTATCTCATTCAAGATTCTAGTGAGATTTTAGCGAGCGCAGTGCGTGACGCTGTCGTACGTGCTCTGGCAACCTTGAGCGTGTTTCGCATTATAGTCGAGTAGATATGATACGCGGCTAGTTCTCGACGCTCAGCGCTGACGCCCTCACTACGCCCGCTATTATTAAACGAGTTCATTGGAACATCTATTTGCGCAATTTGTAGCATCGCACCTAAAGCATTCCGATGACCTTACTCTGCCTCTACCTCCGCGCATGCATTCGTTGGTGGCTAATTTATTCTTACTTTTTCGGAATGAATATGGCATAAGTATCGTTGAATTCAGCTCCATGCTCTATTCACACTTTTTCATGTTTTTGTTCTTGCATTTTTGAAATAACTTTTAGTGAGTACCAGATAGAATGCCTGAGAGATAGAACTTTCCAAAATACGTTTCATAACAGGAATCAGATTCCTTCAGTAAAAAGAAATTTACTCTGAACTCTGTTTTTATAACTTCCTACCAAATTTAAGATGTGTTGCCAGATTGAATTAAAATGAAGTGTTTTTGAAACAATCGAAAAACTTGTTGACGTGAACGCTCAGCAGGTAATGTGCCTAGTACATGTCGTGGACTAGGAGGCGCCATAAGGGAGTGCGCTTTGCGCATGCGCTATGTTTATACACGCGGTGTTCATTCACTGCGCAACGAATTACATTGAGATGTCGCACAGCGCACCTCGTTTCGGTAAATATTCAATCTATTGGTCAGCGTCGCTTCGTCGGACATCGAGATTTTAAAGTCAAATTGGGAATGAAATTTTAAAATATTATTATCGGTAAATGCGTTCGGCGAGGCGCGATCGCAGCGCGCCGCGGCGGAGACGAGCGGGCGGCGAGGCCCCGCGCCTCCCGGACGCCGGCCGCCGCCCGCCGGCCGCGCCGCGAATGCGCGTGTGGTGGTGAAGCGAGGCTCGACGCAGCGCGCCCCGTCAGTCGGCGGCAGCGAGTCACGCGCGTCGTCTCGTTGAGCTCTCTCCGTACTGTCGCTGCACTTCTACCCGCACACCTGCTATCGTTCAGGCTTCGTCGGCTCTCACGCTCTCGAGCGTGGAGGTCGTTTCGACCTCGCCACTCGGTTTCGGATCTCGGCGATTTCACCTCGCGGCACAGCTCACACTCCCGCGTATTCCACTGCAGCGATCGCCGCGGTTCCCGAGGCGTGTTGTGCTACATGCTGTGACTCCGGCGGACAGCGCCGTGTTAGTGAACTCGTGTTTTACCTGGTGCGGATGTGCAGTGATGGATTAATGAGACAGAAGCGCGAGTGAACGCGCGAAACGACGAGTCCTCTTTTCCTGGTGGGGTGCGATAGTGGATCGTCAAAATTGAGCCCAAACTGTATCTAGGTTGGTATCATTTGATCAAGAAAGCCGGTGCGGTGAGAGCGCTGGCTGCTGGCAGAGCGTTCGCTGAATATTTATAGCCTGCAAGTAGGAAAGTGTCGTCGTTTGGTGGAAGGCGGCCGGGCCCGCGCCACGCGTGCCACGGCGTGCTGCTCTTGGCCAGACGCTCAGCTGATCGGCTTACTTTACTCCCACAAAACATTTATATTTCGTCATAGTTGATGCAGCGGCTAACTATGCCGCGACATTTGATTGATGTATTTAGTTCGTTACTTGTGTAGCGTTAAAAGATTTAAAAGCCTCTTGAGATTGTATTCCCAACATTGTTCTTTCGAAATTCTTCCTTCATAAATATATGTGATACTTTAATTACAAATTTGAGAGCACCAACACAATGAAGATTGGATAACCTATTTGAAATGTCTGTTATAAGCAGCACTGATAACGTAGTTGTGGCATTAATTTGCTATTTAATTGGAACTAGAAACATAACTAGAGATAGATGAAGTACCTATAAACTTATATCTCCTTTGTGTCGATTCGCTTTTAATAGATCCGAAAGTGGAACAATTCTTACAAATGTAGAGACACCTAATCACCTACTTCAATTCAGTTAACGTAGGTCCTATTTACTAATACATTAATGTTCGAGAAAACGAATCAGACTTCATATATTATGTTCTAGTATTACCTACTTGTAAAGTATAGTATTACACTGATCCAGATTTTTTACTAAAAAAAATTCATGAAACTTAAGTAGGGCCTATACTATACTGTCAACCTTTACAACGAAAAAGTAGCAGAAAATGTTTTTCTTATCATTTTTTAGTCTGTACATTTCATGTTTTTGCTTTCTTCATTAGTACTGCTAATTTACATAACCTCATTAATTCATATGCGATACCGACACATTTATGAAAAGGAATTACAATAAAAACGCGTATGATGAACGTTGATAGAAACCTACATAATTTATTTATTGTTATTATTCTCTTGGTGAGTACTCATGTGAACACAATTTACCTTCGAAGCGACTTATTTGATAGTTGATAGTTCGTAGCTGAGTCAGGTCAACAACATGCAACTCTAAAGAGCTTAACGTTAGCTGCTGTGCAAATTGAATTAGATTCCCTCAAGTCCAATAAACAAGTATTAGAAATAATGCCTTCATTGCATAACAGGTTCGCTTTGATCGTAGCCTTTATTTCCTTCATTCCCTTCAGTTGAATCGGAAGTCGGGAGAATTAGTCCGTTGCACTTTCTAACCGTCTAAGTGGTGATAGCCTAGTGGTTAGGGCGTCAGCCTCCTAATCAGAGGTCGGCGGTTCGAATCCGGGCACGCACCTCTAACTTTCCGTGCGTTTTAAAAAAATTAAAATATCACTTGCTTCAACGGTGAAGGAAAACATCGCGAGGAAACCTGCACGCCTGAGAGTTCTCCATAATGTTCTCAAAGGCGTGTGAAGTTTGCCAATTC
The DNA here is from genome assembly GCA_928268935.1 of Lasiommata megera. NCBI lineage: Eukaryota > Metazoa > Arthropoda > Insecta > Lepidoptera > Nymphalidae > Lasiommata > Lasiommata megera. The sequence continues at coordinate 6,823,709 of OV743312.1, forward strand.
GCACATGGCCAGCGTGGTGGACTATGGCTAGACCCTTCTCATATTGAGAGGAGACCCGTGCTCTGTAGTGAGCCGGTAATGGGTTGATCATGATGATGATGATGATGACTTTCTAACCATAGCGATTACACGATAGTACATATTAAAACATTACATTTGAAATAAAAAATCGTAATAATAAAATATGTAAAAAAACTAATTGATTATTACCAAGATTTATTGATATAAACTATTTAATTTATAATTTTATGTTGTATATTTCTCGAATTTCGATCTGTATTTTCATTATAGCTATAAAAGGTGATGCAGAATTTACAAGCATGCTAATAAATAGTTTGTAAAAATTTGATAATATAACTATTTTACAATAAATTTCTGTAGATTTTAATATTTTGTAATATTTTCTGCAGTTAGAATAAATAGCTAAAGAAATAAATTGCTTAGTTGTTAGGATAGGTTTGCTGTTCTAAATTAGATACGCAAATATTTTGGCTTTTACTTTCATACGTATATTCATATGTGGCCTCACGCTAACGATACTTTCACCATTTGCAAAATGTGTATGAGTAATACAATATACATATGAAATATGCAACGTTTCTCACTTTCAAAACATTTGTGTAATACTGGCGTATTTATTCAAAACATAAATTACAACATACTTAATACTTCTGCACTGCAATAAATAACCCAAATAAACAATAGGTAAACAATTTTAGCAAAAAACAATATTGTAAAATAAATGTATGCACAACTGTTCAATTAATATGGAAAAGAACAATATAGTCACTCATAAATATAAGACCTATTTATTACCTACCACATTTGTGTTCGGAAAAGCAAATTAACTACACACAATTTTTTCATAAATCACTTAACCAGCATTTACAGCTTTTATTTTGTTTATATTTTTACGTATATTTATTTAATTCATAGCGTATATGTAGCTGATATGATTTTATTATGAGATAATTCTATCTTTGGATATGTAGAACGAAAATCACTAAGTTCAAAAGATAGATATAGTAAACAAATCCGTATCCTTCATATGGCTTCTTCACAGAATACTTTGTGAATACGATGTCTTTATCAGTACCAGGCTGATAAGGGGTCACAACAAACTTTTCTGTTGGATACACAATAATATTATATTTAGTGCTGTTTTGGTACTTATACTATTGTTTTTTTTTCGGACTGTATTAGCTTTGCTAACCCTATTGGTTGCCACAGTGTAACCGGGCTGTAGGAAACGAAAACAGAAACTAAGGGAACGTCTGCCTAAGTGCGCCTCCTGTGAGGCCGAACCTCGGCTTAGGCGACGTTTTGGATAACGGAGGGGTCGATCAAGTATTACTACTATCTAGTTATAGGATAAAAGTTACCAATCGTTGCTTAAAAAAAAAACAGAAATATAAGTGTTTTACAGAAATGTAAGACAGCAGCTCTGATAGCCTAGTGGATAGGGCGTCAGCCTCTTAATCAGAGGTCGGCGGTTCGAATCCGGGCACGCACCTCTAACTTTTCCGAGTTATGTGCTTTTTTAAACAATTAAAACATCACTTGCTTCAACGGTGAAAGAAAACATCGTGAGAAGACCTGCACACCTGAGAGTTCTCCATAATGTTCTCAATGGCGTGTAAAGTCTGCCAATACATGGCCAGCGTGGTCGACTATGGCCAAACCCTTCTCATATCGAGAGGAGATCCGTGCTCTGTAGTGAGCCGGTAATGAGTTGATCACGATGATGATGAAGACAGCAGATTCGAAGACATAAAAACAATTATCATAAAAGTAAAGTTACTGCTGGTGAAGGAAATTTAAATACCATTTTCTTTGTCACAACGTCAATATTTGTATGGAATGTGGTTGGGCGTGACGACTTCGTACTTGCTTACTATTGACGGGCTCACAACGAGCTCAATTGCTGTTTTCTTGCTTTAACAAGTGGTAAATTATAATGTATGCAATGATATAACCACTGACTTTGAACCAATGATTTATTCATCGGCATAAAACTTAATGCGCCCAGTATATAAAAAGTATATTCACCCTGAGCCTTTAAAATTCAAAACACGCCAAAGTTCTTAATGTAACCACTTATTTCTACCGTAAACTTAAAAAAAACCCCGTCAAGTACTCGTTGGAGGATGCACAGTGAAGTCCGTAGTGGGAAGGACTAGCTAAATATCACATATCTAAAAAACTACTCTACAATAAATCGTATTAAATTTTTTTTTTATACACTACAAGTGAGCCCTTGACAGCTATCTCACCTGGTGGTAAGTGATGATGCAGTCTGGGATGGTAGCGGGCTAACCTATTAGGAGTATGGTAAACCCACACTCCTAATTGGTTTCTACGCGACATCGTGCCGGAACGCTAAATCGCTTGGCGACACGTCTTTTGTCGGTAGGGTGGTAACTAGCCACGACCGAAGCCACCCACCAGACCAGACTCGAGCCGGGAATCGAACCCAGGACCTCCAACTTTATAATACGACAGCGCACGCGCTGCGCCACGAAGGTCGTCAAATTTCTTCAAAGTTTATGCTTCTTATAAAGTTTTTTTCGTATTGTTATTACACTAATAACAAATGATTACCATGAGAGATTTCGCTACCCATATAGTGCCGATAATCTGGCAACTAGATTCCATTTTCAGACCCGTATTAACGTAGAGTTACATATTTGTTTTATCCGGATTTGTTAGGCCTTTTACGGGTTCTCTAACGTTGTTTCATTTTGGACTGCCTATTTTCCAATAAATTTCCAAAACGTATATTAACGATCGCCTACGTTATAAGACCTTATAATATGCTAAATTCCAGTTCAGTCCAGTAGTGCGTTGATAACCCTGAGTTCTGACAGTAAGTCAGTCAACTTTTTCTTCCTGCGCTGCCTGCGACTTCTTCCGCTTAGATAAGCGTTCTTAAAATAATTGGGCATCCATCGTTCACAATTATTATCATTAATATCGAAAAGTAATAATTATTAAACTAAGGGTCGTCATCGAATTTTTAGCTAACTTGTATTAAGAAAATTTCATTATGATCATCATCATGATCAATCCATTACCGGCTCACTACAGAGCACGGGTCTCCTCTCAATATGAGAAGGGTTTGGCCATAGTCCACCACGCTGGCCATGTGCGGATTGACAGACTTCACACGCCTTTGAGAACATTATGGGGAACTCTCAGGTTTGCAGGTTTCCTCACGATGTTTTCCTTCACCGTTAAAGCAAGTGATATTTTAATTTTTTTTTTAGAAAATTTACCAAGAACCTTTCCGTCATATTTATCAAATGCAATTGTTCACGCCCTCAGTCACATTCCATGCGTAAAGACTTAAGTGGTGGTCTTACTGTTGTTCAATAAGGAGTAATGTCCTATATCTGTAATATCATTGAATGAGGAAATTCTTTAAAAAACAGTTTATGGTTAATAGAGTTATGGAATTAAATATAGGAATAGTTTTCGGTATAGAAAATAGATTGAAGTAGAGTACTAAATTGTATTAAAATATATACTGTTCAGTAGTTTTTGAGTGATGAGCGAACAGACAGACAGACAACTTCCCCTGATTACCTGATTAATGTTTAAGAAGCAACACGATGAGGTTTTCAGTGCTTACTAGCACTACATCTTTGTTTTTCAACTGTAAGATAACTAAGAAATTATAAAACAACGGTTTTTAGGCAAGGTAGGACCGTTATTATTCCGAAGTTTAATTTTTAAAACCCTGGAAAGGAAATTTAAATATGCGAGAATTAAATATGTATATACTTTATAAATATATAAAAAATACATATTATATAAATATGCACAAAATACATATTCTGTGTTAAAATTGCTTCTTATAAAACAGTAAAGATGCCTTTGCGTAATTGAGAACAAATAATGGACTCATTTATAATCATCATGTTCAACCCATTATCGGCTCACTACAGAGCACGGGTCTCCTCTCAATATGAGAAGGGTTTGGCCATAGTCCACCACGCTGGCCATGTGCGGATTGGCGAACTTCACACGCCTTTGAGAACATTATGGAGAACTCTCAGGCGTGCAGGTTTCCTCACGATGTTTTCCTTCACCGTTGAAGCAAGTGATATTTTAATTGCTTAAAAACGCACATAACTCCGAAAAGTTGAGTTGAAAAAGAGGTGCGTGCCAGGATTCGAACCGCCGACCTCTAATTAGAAGGCTAACGCCCTAACCACTGGGCTATCACCGCTTCAATAGACACTAGCCATACAATTATCGGCACCTAAAATTTCCGACAATTTATCATATTATGTTAGCAATCTAAAATAAACGACTATATTTGTTAACTTAAAGAACGACCAAACGAGAAACTTAACGAAACTTAACATACAGTCTTAAATCGTAAATGATTCATCTATCGTTTAAGAACACCTAAAAATTTTGCAACAATTTTTTCGAGGTAATAATGGTCGCCCATTAAACTGAGTGTTCTGCGTAAATCACACTTGACACCAGAAATTATATCTATGACAGCCGAGAAGCCGCAGGTTATCCACTTCGAATTTGTTATTGCGTTGGCCGTGATTCAAAGAATAGAAAAAAAATGTGCCAATTTTTAGAATGAGGGCAAGGTTGTGCCCTCGTTTTGCATATGGGTATCTTCGGGTACGCGAGTAAATCCGTCAGCCTCTTGTAACTTGATACTGGAAAACAGATAAATTTTGAAACTATAATATCATAGCATTGATATATAATAATAATAAATTTCTTTATTTAGGCAACTAGGGCCCAATTTCGTCGGTACAGCTTAATTGTTAGTATAAATAAAGCAATATATGAAAGCCTGTGTGCATTTTATACGTCGACAACGTTAGATACTTTTGACGACCTCCGTGGCGCTGCGTGCGCCTCATCGCATATAGTTGGAGGTTCTGGGTTCGATTCCCGAGTCTGGTCTGGACTTCTGCCATGGCTAGTTACCAACCTACCGACAAAGACGTGTCGCCAAGCGATTTAGCGTTCTGGCACGTAGAAACCAATTAGGAGTATGGGTGTACCATACCCCTAACAGGTTAGCCCGCTGCCATCCTAGACAGCAAAGTCACGTACCATGAGATTGCCGTCAAGAGCTAACTGGTAGTGGATAAAAAGAAAAAAATACAGCAACTTTCATTGTATGCCACTTTAATAGATTTTTAGCATCGCAAGCTTAGTTTTACATGCTGCTTTGACTATGGATAAATCAAATTTCAATCAAAATAACTTTATTCATGTAAACATCTATGAATCGTTCATATCACGTTTCATTATTTTTATTCGCGAAGTGATGGTGATAACTATACTCGCCAACATAAAACTAAAGCTAAAAGGGTTACATTCACGCCCAGGTCTAAAAAGCCCACAACAAACTTACCGGGGTTTTTTTTTTGATATTTTTATTTAAGTCCAATATTACAACTGAGACTACAGAATATAACGATCTTGAAATAATGGTCCATCATCATTAAGACCAAATTATAACCAAATTAGAACAACAACATCACCAAAAATTTATTTCATTGTTGAATTTACATTTAAAATCTTTCCTCGTTTTATGTCACTATACCTAACTTCGGATTTTAAGTCCTCTTGTACTTGCAACAACGCGTGACGGTCACACTCATTATAACAATAGTACCTATCTAGGTAGCTATCTAGCTTTAGATACTTATTTGTCGCTATATCTATATCTAAAAAACATCTAGCAAAGTTTCAAGGTTAGTCCGTCAAAGAAGCTGCGAACATTTTCTTCATTAGTATCGATGGCTTCACGAATCCAGTCAACGTCTAATGACGTAAGCGAACGCGTTAATTTCCTCCTCGATTTGGTATTCAATCATAACCGGTTGTCGTTTAGAGAACATAACGTAGGTATATAACGATCAAACTTAATTCTAAATCTCAAGTATATTGCACCGACATTCATTATCACTTTAGGCGTCATGTCGGTTGTTCGTTGCTTATGTCAACAGAGACGCGATTGCAGGTGCCTTAGTGCGCGCGGTCATTCACCCCGGCTGACACCGATATTTGGCTACCATACACACCCATACGTTTATAAGAAGATAACGGGTCCGCGCCGAATGTTGCCGGTCCGGGAACAGGGACGTGTCGCGATGGTGAATTTTGGTTCTGTACTTTCTAGTCACTAGGCACCTACAACTACGAGTAAATAAGTGTATTAGCTTACTGCTAACGAAATGTATCAACTACACCAATTTCCATACACTTGACAGATTCAAATTTGTCAATTGTAGCCATCTTGAAAAATCTATTACTTATTTAGAGGCCAAAAGACATAAAAGTAGAAGGGTTCACATTTAAAAGCCAGTAAGAAATATATGTGTTTATTGTTTGGTAATGTCATTCTAATATTTGTTAATTGGTTAATAAGAGAATATAAACAAAATGTTATGGTAAGGTGCTGCCTATTAAAGCTTTTATTAGTACAAGCTACTCTTCAAACAAAGGGTTGGTATATCGGAGAATGTATTAAATAGGTAAGACTTCTATAATTATCTCTCGTAATAAACGAGTAATATAAGAAATTGTTCCAAAACACACCAAGAACAGTACAGTATCAAGCTATAAGTAACGAAATAGTACTAATCTCCGTTTGATCTCGAAGAGGTCTTTTGCAAGCTTAAGACATTGGTAACGCAAATAAGGCAGACGTAAGGTTTAGGACATTTTTAAGTTTGGTACAAATTAAAAAATGAAAAAGAAGTAGAATCCAATATTTTCCGATAAGATCAGATTTAAGTGTTGACTCTAAACCTGAGTTCTGGTTTGGATTTGGCCCCAGTTGCTACAAATGTTCAGTTCGGTTAAATATGATACAACAACTATCTTACTTACTTCCTTTGGCATAATTATAATTTGAGAACATCTTAAAGTTTGCAATTAAATGCAATTAATCTCAACGATAATATTTATATGTCAATTCAGTTTAGCATATTACGAAAGTTTTTACCTATTTATTTATTTCTTCGAACAACATACATCCACTTTGTTATAAAATAAAATAAATAGAAAATTACTTATTTAGTTCTCTATGTTAATATCTACAGAGGATTATCCATCCTGATCTATGCTCCTCATTTGTAACTTGTCTTATAAATGTAATCAAACTTTGACAATATACACATACACACATAGAAATAATCGTATTGCCTGAAGCATGTAAAAAATGGAGTATAGATGGGGTTCTTAATTTTGGCAATTTTGTACGTAATAATCCTATTTGTATACGCTCGCTTCTACATGACTGCAGTTAGGCTAGTAAGTTACTTTCTATAGATGACAGTATAGACGCATTGATTGTTATTTCAACAATCCTATATTCCTCGTATATATTAATGTGAAAGTGTGGATGTTTGTTACTCAATCACGCCAAAACGGCTGAACGGATTGGGATGAAATTTGGCATACATGTAGCCTTTGGCATGGAAAAGAACATAGGCTACCTATTATTCCGATTCCCTAAGTAGTTCTCGAGTTGAAAATTGTTTACGAGCTTAGCCGCGGGCAGATTTGAAATTTGGTATGCACGTCACCTATGCTATGGAAAAGGACCTGTATTTTCTATACTGATCTCTCAAATAGTTCCCGTGGCAAGATTAAAAATTTTTAACGAGCGAAACTTTAGACCCAATTCTGAAGTCTACGCAGACGAAGTCGCGGGCAGAAGCTAGCACTTTACTAAATAGGCTTGGACATTCCGCACCTGAAAACCAAAAAGAGTATGCAACTGTACTCGTTCAAGCGGTATTGTCTTAGAATTTGACAATAATCAGTCGCTTGTTGTTTGGATTGCTGTTTGCTAAACCTAATTATTATACAATTCGTTAATTAAGATTATGTCCTTCGTATATTGAGACAAGTACTTGACTAGTTGTAACTACATGGTTTAACTATAAATCAATAATAAAAACTTATTTTGCGGTAAACAGGATTCATCATTAAATTTATTATAATAGACTTGAACTTCTCATATTTGGCTAGTGTAAAGTTAGCTCGACTTCCTAATATGTACGTTTCCGATTATTGAGCCTTCTATGACCTGGAACCGTTAGGATAAACTAATCCTACTAAAACAATCAGTTCCCGAATCCTGCGCACAAAAACTCGGATCCGCCAGCACGCGGTCAATCACACGGGGTTAAAATCCGGGCTCGCCAGTAAAAAACCGGGCGTGCGTCCAGACCTTACACGAGCGGGGCACAAAGTGGGACACCGTGCGGGTTATTTCGGTGCCTGAATTGGGGCAGCCCGTTAACTTCGGGGTTTGCGAGCCGTGACGATAAAAACAAACAGTTAAATATATAATATTTGAGTAGGCGATTTTTTTCTTTTGATAGCACGATTTCGAGAACGATACTTAATACGAACGCTTCTTAATATTTTGAAAGAGCCTCTTTTCTGCCTTACTTTTTTGCAAGTTCTTTGTAGATGAAGTCACTTGTCACGATTTAAAGCATGGATGAGGTATCTTTGCCTAAAATAAAGGTCTGTTTCCTATTAATTTATCCATATCACTCATTATTAATCTAAATTCAAATAAGGGCTTTTTACAATCAATTAACAAACAGAGGAACTACATATTGTAGAACGAACTCCCGCATTGACCAAAAAAGATTGACGCCGATGGGTCTAGTAATCGTAGAAAATATCCATCCAATTGATCGAACGTTTTCATAAGTCTATTTTAAATAAGCAGCCTTGTTGATGGATCTGATTAATCAGGGACTGAAAGTTACTCATCGTCATCATCATCATCATGATCAACCCATTGCCGGCTCACTACAGAGCACGGGTCTCCTCTCAATATGAGAAGGATTTGGCCATAGTCCACCACGCTGGCCATGTGCGGATTGGCAGACTTTGAGAACATTATGGAGAACTCTCAGGCGTGCAGGTTTCCTCAATATGTTTTCCTTCACAGTTGAAGCAAGTGATTTTTTTTTTAAAACGCACATAGCTCCGAAAAGTTACAGGTGTGTGCCCGGATTCGAACCGCCGATCTCTGAATAGGAGGGTGACACTCAAACCACTAGGCTATCACCGCTTCACCGCTGAAAGTTACTAACACTATAAAAATAAGCATTCCTGTTTCAATTATGTGTAATATTAACCAGACTACCTTAAAAACTTATGTTTGAGAAATATCCTCATAAAAATCATGCGAATGTGAAAATTGTCGTTCTTTATCTGGTTTGTCGAGTTTCTTGCGAAACGCGGGCACGAGTAACTTGCGGCCTGCCATGGCAAAAACACATTCAATTGCACTTAGATACATATTGTTGGTGAGCAATATTTTTATTAATTAAGAGTTTATTAAACTATACCAGCTAACATCTTTTTTTGGTTTCTACACGACATCGTGCCGGAACGCTAAATCGCTTGGCGACACGCCTTTGTCGTTAAGGTGGTAACTAGACACGGCCGCAGCCTCCCACCAGACCAGACTCGAGCCGGGAATCGAACCCAGGACCTCCAACTTTATAATGCGACAGCGTGCGCGCTGCGCCACGGAGGTCGTCAAAATCATCATCTATGCGAGCAAATACCAATATGTAAAAAGGAAAGATTTGAAGAAAAAGCATATTATATCGCTTTATGCTGGCTAGTAAAACTTGGGGCAAAACTAGTAATCATCGTCATCATCTCCATCACATCGAGCGTTGAACGTCGAATTGAACCCTTCTGTTGTTTTAAAGACATTTCCAAGTCCCAAATGAATCGAAGTCATCTGCTCACCTAGTCTACTAACACTAGGTATATATCGATTTTATGGTTGCCATTCCAGCATTTTCAGATTTCAACAATTGAAGGTACTCCGAACTCATTTTCCACTACCTCCTTAGCTTTGCGACTCTGCTATGCTCTAAGCTTTTTTAGAAGCTCTCCTAGTAGTTCTCCTCATTCATAAAATGAAGCTTTTTCACAATCCCTGGTAGCCTTTTAAAAATTAATGCAAAAGTTGTGGTATCTTCATTTAAAGCCTATCGATTTCTGTTGCGTCATTAACCGGAAGAGCTAAACCTAATGCTTGATTGACGGCCTCGGTGTCTAGACAGTAAATATACTCAGGTCGAACACAATTCAACATACTAACTAACTGAACAAATGAACTTTTTCAAGGTCTCAAGTTATATGCTTCTGCTTCTTCTTCTCGTACTCGTAGTAACATGACATCTAACCAATCAAGTCATGCATGTACCGAAGTGCAATTTTGGAAATGATGCTGATGTCATTGGAATCCTGAACAAATGAGCTTTGGTATTCAGTTCAAACGTAATTGACGAGTGAAACCTGACAAAATTATTCATGATTTTTTTCTCGTTCGGAATAAATTTAAGTTTTTTTTTACCACTGGTTGTGCGAGCGACTGTTTTTATGTATACAATATTATGATAATTTGATTATGACCAGAGCTGTGGTTCTAAACTAGCCCATTATAGATATGAATTACACCACGTTATTACAAGCAATTTCGATCTACGCTTTTGAGATTTGAATATGAGAAAAAAACATCATCCTACTTTTTATAGTTATAATTATGGAAAGATAGTAATTTATTGACTATACATCGATGAAATTTGTTTGTAAATTTAAGTTGGCAATTGCATGTTAGAAGGAATAAATTATAAGACATTGGTAATAAAAAAAGCCGATAGCCGACGCACTCGAACACACTTTCAAATCACACCATCTCAGTCCGTCCCAATGCATTCCACAACTCGCTCACCCACAGCAGCCGACCGGTCTTCGAGCATTGTACGAAACTGTATAAAACGCACAAGTTGTGTAGCCAGTTACTTGGTTTATGATCGGAACTGGTCAAGGGATACTTTTCTAAGTAGGATTATACGAAGCGAGGTGCGGTCTCAAGGTGAATCGCCGCGGTCAACACACGCTCGATACGATTGAATGCCTAGACCAAACATTGCCGCGTGCTCTAACTATAAATATGTAATACTGAGCCTTACCCTAAATTATTGTTAGTGACCTCAACTATTGTTTTGTTTGGGTCTTTGAACAATTAAACCAGCAGGTGCATCTATTACGTGCTTTAAATTAATATAAATGGTGCCTTCGTATTTAGCGTCCACGGTAGTAGCGTAGCTATTTAAATCCGTCGAGGTTATTAGACATAATGACTCTTAGTTATGACTTTCCAGAATTGACATAACCTAAGCAATTTACTTTATTAGATTCTACGTTGTGACTTGAAGGTGAAGACAAAAACTTTGAATCAGCATAAACTGATTATGATGTTGTGACATCCGCACTCAGAGATGGAAGCACAATTCGTCAGCCAGGCTTTTCTGACATCCTCAATATAGAAGTAAGAACTCTTTATACTAAAATTTATATTTTTTAAATACTTTTGCTATTTTTTTTTTTGTTGATTCGTTAAATACCTATTCGGGTTAAAGATCCCATTAATAAACATTTTTTGCTGATCGGTTACCGTGACTTCGTTTCCTAAGCTCCGATTTGGCTATAAAAAGTAGCGTGAAAAACAAAGACAGCGCGTGGGATTAGAATCTCAACGCTCGTAAAAATAATTTGCTCTAGGAGCCGGAACTCCATAAAATTTAAAATTCAGATTGTATTTGAACAACATAAAAAAATATGACGAAAGGCTTTTAATCAAACTAACTGATAGAAGTTATGTCAATAGCTTGTTTAGTCGAGATAGATTTACTTGTCAGGGTGGCAATAGTATAAAAGTAGTACTTTCCCGGCTGTTTTGCTAATTTAATGGGCCTGCTCTCCCAGGTCTCGACTTAGTGGTTAATCAACATTTTGGTCTTCTAGACCTTCGCACTATGGGCGAATGAAAACCATGCTTAAGGATGTCGTTAAATCGGTTTAAATACTTGCATCTTCGACCTCCATCGCAACTTTTAACTACCTCCGTGACGCACCGCGATCTTTTGGAGCTATTATAAAGTTGGAGGTCCCGGGATTGATTTCTGGAGTCTGGTCTGTTGAATGACTTCGACTACGACTATTTGCGCAAAGCGATTAAGATTCGAAGCGTGGAAACTATAGAGTAGGATGAGAAATGCATTGGTGGTGCTTTTGGTGGTTGTGATGTCATGCGCAGCGGTTATCATTTGACGCCATCTGCTGGTTTGTCCTTAATGAATACATATTTAACAAAATCTCATCTGACCATCAGCAAGTGCATAATTGATTGAAGGATTACTAAAGGTGTTGTGGAGTTTTACCAGATAGACGCGCTTTTTTTTATACACTACAAGTTAGCCCTTGACGGCTATCTTACCCGGTGGTAAGTAATGATGCAGTCTAGGGCTAACCTGTCAGAGGTATGTTAAAGCCATACTCGTTGAAGCCGTACATCGTGCCGGAACACTAAATCGCTTGGCGACACGTCTTTGTCGGTAGGGTGGTAACTAGCCACGGCGGAAGCCTCCCACCAGACCAGACTCGAGCCGGGAATCGAACCCAGGACCTCCAAGTTTATAATACGACAGCGCACGCACTGCGCCACGGAGGTCGTCAAAAAGGCATCTTTTTCTAATCTGTGCTTGGGTGCTATATTGTGGAAATAAGTACGCGATCCATTGTGCGCGTGACAGAACACGTGCCATGTAAAGGTGCGGATATAGTCCTCGACGTAGACCGAGCTACCGTGTTTCCTTAAGTCGGAGTCTTAAGCAGTTTTAAAATTCACTGTCGTAACCGACTAAAACTTTAGAAATGTGGTAGTATCATGATTTATGCTATTCGATCTAACCCGTTTCAAACCAGTTCGCGAAGGGTTTCAAAGAGTGCTTTAGTGGTGTTACATTGATTGCGCTCGCACGTGCAGACTTGTCAACGCGAATGAGCATTAGAGCAAAGCTTTTGTATTACTTACGGCATTCATTTTTTTGGTTCATTTTAAATCTAACCCTAAAGATCGATGTCAATGGAGCGGGCACAATGGGGGCCCCACGGCCGTTGACCGAGATAAAAAACGAGAAAGAGGAACCGGCGTTTAGAAATTTAAGAACTCGTGATTCTTATTCGCGCGGTACCTTTTGCTCTTTTAAGCGTAAAGTATGGGATTAACCGTATGGAAAATAAGCGTGTGTGCAGTCGTAATTGCCAAAGTTGATTATGATTGTGATTGCGGTTGCCCAATTAGTCAGTTAGGGATGTTTGCTTAAAGAATGTTAGCGTAATTTTGTGAATGTTTTCAACGAAACAACTGGTTTTCACTGTTTCAAAATTGAGTTATCTTATTTTTGTAGATTGAGAACTGTTAGTTGAATTTGCATATCGAATTGTGAGAGCTTAATTAGATAAGAGATTCTGCAAATCAGTTGCCTTTAAGTACTTCAACACTTTAATGTCGATGTAGTATGCTTCCTAATTTCTATTCTTAAACACTAAATATTAAGTTCTTCGACTGACAAAATTCAAAGGGCGTCGGCCAATATAACTGGAACGCATCTCAAGATGCCCGAGATAGATTAATCTAATTGCATAGTTGGCGTTGTAGACTGCCATAATGTGGCTATGCAAGATATTCTATACGAGAATTTAGTTTATATTTAGTAAATAACTATGGGTTACTTGAAATTAAAATCAAACAGTACAATGAAATATAAAGTGAATATATTATCAATAAATACAGGGGTAGTGCGATGTCTAATTTGCGCGCTTGGAACCCTCATAGCTTTAGATTTAAGTTTACGAATATAGTTATCACCATGAAATAACTACTATGACGCGTCAAAAGTGCCTTTTTAAGGACTATTTGAATAAAGATTATTTTGAATTTGAATTTGAATTTAATAACTATCAGAGTGACTGAGAAGTTTAGTATTTGCACCAGATATAGCGGGAGATGGACAGAGCCATGCTCGGAGTGAAGAGACTTTAGAGTGTAACTAGAATTACAGATACAGATCAATGAATTGTTAAGCTAAAGTGCAGGGTACGTAGCCCCCAAGACAACACCTTGGGAGACTCCGGTATCACTTGGGCCTGCACTGGTACACATCGGACTTTTGTAGAAAAGCAGTGCATGTCCATCGGTTGAGATTTTCGTTTATAACTCACTCGGTCTGCCCCGTTAATTGAAACCTGATGTCTGGCGTCCAAACTGCCCCCTTAGCACCGTACAGGTTTGCGTCCAGCGCGTTACCAGTCTGAAGCTTCTTGATTAAACGAGCGCGACTTGCGATTTGTAATTGGTTGTTGGCGTTGCGGTTTCGCCATACCAATAATTAATTATCTATAAAATTTATATTAACATAAACTAATTAATTAATTTAAACTTGGACCGCGTCAATAAACAATGTATTTAACATTATTAATATCTCTTTGTTTTCAAGTTTAAGGTTATGGTAAATGAGCCGCTAAATAATAAACGCCAAAAATTTTCCTTTTCCTGATTCAGCGCTCTATTATCATTTGGGTCATTGAACTTTGCTACGACTAAGGGCCAATGCATACGCGACGTATCCAGCGCAACGACTATGCAATTGCGCCATTTTTCAAGTATTCTACTTGTAGAAAGTTGCCATGCGATTAAAAGAAACCTTGTAACGTTATATGATGTATGAAGCTGCAAAAGTGTAGAGCATTTGCGCTTTTAAGCTGGTTTAAAAGTAGTTAAATTAATTATTTTTTGTTAATTTTTATATGGTGTTGTTAATCTGTTTTAGATAAAAAGGAATTTATCCGTCAAGTAATGAACTTGAAAAAGACAAGGTTATCGGCTATATAATTTTTGCTTCGCTTTTGAATTGCAGCGATTAGCGTGTAATAAAGTAGTATTTGATATTACAACACGTTTATCAAGGGCTAACTTGTAGTGGATTTAAAAAAACCTTAACTTTCTTATATTTATACCATTGTATGATCATCGTCAACGTCATTATCATGATGATCATCATGACTCTCTTCGTTGAGAATAGAGATGATAATGATATCATCTCTATTCTCAACGAAGAGAGTCGTTAACAGCATAGACCCATAGACCTTCCTTAACCTGCCTGAACTCGGATTGAACACTGTCTATTTCCCAACACTTGGCTGATGGTATCTCTGGCTGGTCGTCTTCAATTTGGATGGAGATGATAAGCCCCGCTATATTAGGCATAACATTTATCAAATCCTGGATAATTAGGGAATAAGATCCGTGACCACTTACTTTTAAAACTTAGCGGACCAGAAAGCCACAGACGTAAAATCCGACAATACCTAAATAGACATAAGACGATCGTGAATTGAATCTCCTAATTATTAGGTACTAGTACATAATAAAATACGTAATGTTCAATTTCTCGGGCATAAAACTCGTATCCATTTCTAGGATTGTAATGGTCATGTAACAAAAAAACAGATACACTTTCGCAATAAAAATATTAATATGGATAATGAATATCTCAATCCCCAGCAATTTAGACTCTGTATCCGTGTCGTAAATTTAAAAAATTAGACTGTGTCGACGAGGGACGAGTTGTTGACTATGAAAACGCCTGTCTATGATGGATGTTCGTTCATCAGTCATTATCAGTGGTCTTGATAGTCGTTAGGCCAAATCGCTATTATTTATTAGTTGTAACCAAAATTGATGGATACATACCACAATTTTAGAAGGCTTGGGAGGCTGCTTAATTATGAGTCGATGAAATATCTAATTATGATTACTGCAATAGTATGGCTGGTTGTTATTATGGTGGTCTTGCTCAAGTTGAGTATTTGAGGCAATAATGGAATATAATAATCATCAAAATCAACATGAACCCTCAGTGAAGCAGTGCGACGGGTCTATGCTTTAAAACCCTCTGTCTTATGAGATAGGAGGGCCGTGTTAAATACTGGGATATTTAAAACCTGATGATGATAATGCAACCGGTATTGCCAAATTATTTGCCATGTATAAAGATGAGCAGTTGGAAACCTATATTAGCAGCATTCTGGGCAGGCGACTGCTTGTCCCTTGATGAGGAAGCACCGGTGAGTTCTAAGAAGATCCCGGAGCTCCCCAATTTGCACTGAAGGTGCCTACCGAAAGACTCACAGGAAGAAAGGAGCTCATTTAACACTGGCTCTCCCCATATTTCCTCTATGCCAACAAAAATAAGGTTATTTATATAAAAGTGACAACTGATAATCATCCCAACTACCTTAAAAGATAAAAAACGCTATTAGGACCATTTAATGGTTGTTATTTAGTAAGCTCTATAGCCATTAACCCACTCCTAATACTAGTTGGACCTGTATCAACACTTACCATCTGGTAAGAACGCAGTCAAGCGCAAAACCAGTCCCCGTTAAAAAGTCTTAAAAATCTTTGCGTTCACTTCACATTCCACAGGCTGGATTGCTCACATATATAACGTACGGTCATTTTTAAAGATCATAACGCCGATGTCCATTAATTCGATACCTGATCGAGATATCCTTTAGGACGTTACACCCAAAAAGATTTAGATTCGATTCGGGTCCTATATTTTTTATTCTCGAATCGATATTAATGTAAATTTTTGAACTGTAGTTATAGTAATGTGTATTTTTGAACTAGTAGTTAATGATTGAATGCCTAGTGTGAGATTTCTACTTATTCAATACCATTAACTTCAATTTGTATAGAATCGAAAGAGCGCCATCTATTGTATAGAAGAAAAAAGTCGAAATCTCGCCCTCGTCACTGTTCACTTTGACATGTTATTTTATAGCCTATAGTTATCTGCTAGACCATTTTATCGCTTATTTTACTACTATATTTTGTCAGTATCCTGACTTGAATTTACAGATTATTTATTGATGACGTTTAAGCGGTACAAACAAATCAAGTAACTAAAGTAAACTAAAAATAACTGTCTATCATTTCAAAATACGGTATCTTATTATTCTCACGAAATAATAGTAGATTGTGGCGACACGAGTTAGGCCGTGTTATGAGCAATAAGATAATCCAGAATATAATGATCAATACACATGATTAAGACGACATTTTTCAAATAGGTACGTTCTGAGAAAATGTCTCGGCATTTTCGCTGTTTTGCCAATGTATATAGGCCACTTGTTATATTCTCTTATTTCTGTTGGCAGAGGGCGTTTTGTAACTTGATTAATACCTATTTACGTCGAGCGTAAATCTAAATATCTAGCGTCTGAATGCAGTAATAATGGTTAGTGTAATTTTTTAATCCAACTATGAAAGGCACATTCGAGCGAGAGAGAAAAAAATATGACATATAGCAACGATTAAAAATATAATAAAGCGAATAGTTTAGTTTTTAAAGGATAAAGGCGAAATCGTATGGTCACGACGACGCGGGCAACCACTCGTCTTTCTAGAACCTGTTTCGTATTTTGCTAAACGTCCTTCCTCCGCGCCGCTGCTGGGTATAAACGAACCCCTTGATGACACATTTTTATAGTTTTGAATTGAATAGTTTTGTTCGCCGTCCTACTTAAAGGGTTATATAGTATTCGGCACGGAGATCTACAGGCATAGGTCTAATGGCGCAAGCGCATTGACAATGGGCGACTGAGTAGTTTTGCCGGCCTACTTGCCCATTGTAGCGGCAGATGTGAAATCCGGCCAAGGTGATGTGATTGTAGATTATGGCTTAAATCGGGAACCATTCGATACGATATATTTTTAATAGCCTATTCAAATCAAGAGCGGTTTTGTGTATTTATTAATACATAATTCAACGTGTAATTCGTTATGTAAACTGGGTAAGATAATTAAGAGGCTTTGAGTGTCCCAGTATATATGTTAGTTTATTTCACCATTATTTCGTGATAGTAGGACAAGATTAGTTCCAGGTTTGACGACCTTCGTGGTGCTCTGTCACATTATAAACTTGGAGGTCCTGGGTTCGATTTCCGGCTAGAGTCTTTTCTGGTGGGAGGCTGCGGCCGTGGCTAGTTACCACCCTACCGATACAGACGTGTAGCCAAGCGATTAAGCGTTCCGGCACGATGTCGCGTAGAAACCAATTAGGAGCGTGGGTTTGTCATACTCCTAACAGGTTAGCCCACTACCATCCTAGACAGCATCATCACTTACCAATAGGTACCAATGCCTATGGTGATAGCCACAAGTGCTAACTTGTAGTGTATAAGCAAGATTATATTGTGGCGAGTAACACAGGCTATAAATTTAAGGTACTTCACTCGTTTCTCAAAGGCACGCTGACATTCTTTCAGACTTAGTTCCTCGCTTAGCGACTACTAGATGACTAAATTGCAACGTGTAAGGAGCTTGATAATAGCTGTTAACTTTTCTCAAGCGTTTGGTTTTTTTTAAATGCAATTAAAAATGTTAAACAAATTTAAGAAAACACATATTTTTTTAAGAAAATAAAGCTAATTTTAATAATCAGTTAAAAAAACAGCTGCTTTACTATGAAATGGGAAAATGCAATAATTATAACGTCCATATTCTCATTTCATACAAAGTCACTTATGCAGTATAGTTTGAAACGGGTCTATTTCATTATCAGTAAGTAGATCCTTAACAATGTTGTTTTATATACTTCATTCGGATGAATATGTTAAAAAGCATACGTCTAGCTATTATCTAACAAATGGAAATATAACAGGTTATTTTAATGTGGTGGCTGAAGCTAGTCCTTTTTTTGTGAACTTGTGAATGTATTATTCTAAAACAGTAGGTATGTTGCCTATCTGCAAAACGTTTAGAAAAATTAACCGCGGAGATAATTTATATTTAGATGTGTTAAATAAATTGCTTTTATTTTTCAAGTTATTATAACCATCAAGAATAAGCTGTGATAGCCTAGTTAGGACGTCCGTCTCCTAATCAGAGGTCGGGGGTTCGAACCCGGGCACGCACCTCGATCTTTTCGGAGTTACGTATGTGCGTTTTTAAGCAATTAATATATCATTTGCTTCAACGGTGAAGGAAAACATCGTGAGGAAACCTGCATGCCTGGGAGTTCTCCATAATGTTTTCGAAGGCATGTGAAGTCTGCCAATCCGCACATGGCCGGCGTGGTGCACTATGGCCAAACCCTTCTCATATTGAGATGAGACCCGTGCTCAGTAGTGAGCCGGCAATGGGTTGATCATGATGATGATGATAACTATCAAAAAAAATATGACTGCCACTCATGTCTTGAATGAACAACGCTTACGTACGCAGACGTATGCGAGCATCAGCTAGTAATATCTTAATAACTCCTGTTTTTAAACACTACAAGTAAGCCCTTCACGGCTATTTCACCTGATGATAAGTGATGATGCTGTCTAGGGTGGTAGTGGGCTAACCTGTTTGGGGTATGGTAAGCCTACACCCCTAATTGGTTTCTACCCGACATCGTGCCGGAACGCTCAATCGCTTGACACGTCTTCGTTGGTAGGGTGGTAACTAGCGTCCGGGAAGTATACAACGGGTCCCCCGGGTGTCCAGTAAAACCTGCGAGAGGGACATGCCGTGGTGGTTTTTAGTTCGTGTATCCCCCCTTCGGGGGTGGGAGTCCAACATAACCTCCTTCCTGCCCAAGGGTAAGGAGGTAGCCATAAAGCTTTTCCACCACGACAAAAAAAAGGTGGTTACTAGCCACGGCCGAAGCCTCCCACTAGACGAGACTCGACCCAGGACCTCCTACTTTATAATGCGACAGCGTACGCACTCCGCCACGGAGGTCGTCCTGCTTACAGAGAACCAGTTATTAACAAAAATTAGCAGCTTACTCATTTTCATGAATAACTGGTTGGTTATAACTACCTTTAAGAGTCGCCGCACACTGTCACGCCTACCAATTGTTGTCACTCAAGGCTAGAAGTTCCATTCACATTGCCCTCCTATATAATTTCACGACTGGACGCGTTCGTCTTTACAAATGGATACACTCTTGATTTCGTTGACATTGGTATATAACACATTTTCCTTCAGTATACATTACCATTCGACGCGTGCTGGACGCGTTTGTTTGTACAAATGGAAACACTATTGATTGCATTAGCATTGTTTAAAAACTAGTAAGGCGCGGAACTGACTTTTGCTACATCATCAATCTTATACATAATATACATATTATTTTTTATATAAATAAAGTTTTACTTACATTGGAATTTATTTTTAAGCTGATGAATGATTACGAGGGGAGATTACGGGTGACCCAATGATGCAAGCAGCGAGTGACCATTCCATTAAATCTTTTTTTTTTAAGATTATGTAATAATATTTTTGTTGTGGGCTTCTTCTTAGACCTGGGCGCGATTGAAACCCTCATAGCTTTAGTATTAAATTGGTGAGGTTAGTTATCTCCATCATCTCACGAATTAAAATAAAGAATAGTATATTATATATGAACGCTTCATAGGTTCCGGTGATAGGTTTACATGAATAAAGTTATTTTGAAATTTTAAATAATTATAACGTACTGCCCTCATAGTACTGCTCTTTTAAAATATTGCGCAGGTTCAAAAATCTAAAATTATATTATTCTTATAAAATATAAGTATATAGCTGGCGGCTAGACCTCTAACCTAGACCTCTAAGCTTGACACCAAGTCTGCCACTGCACTTGTGTTTCACTATTCGATCAATGGTACCGAAGCAATGATGAAAAACTCATTTAAAAACCTTTAATGAAAACGAAAATATTATCGGCAATTGTAAAGTTAGTGGCCGAGCGAAAAGTAAACACAACTAGGATAAGCAAAACGATACAAGCTGTTCTATGGTGCCAATGGATTTTTTTGATTATAATTGATTTAGATTCTTTAGTACATAAATGTACTCATTTACCGACCATTGAAACACAATTATAATAGCGGAATTGTACCCCGGGAGTCCCAGTGTGCGGCAGCGCTTAAATACGGCTGAATTGGTAGTCGGAAGTAGAACAGACACGTGTAAACGTCCAACTAGCAACCGACTGGATATAGTAGACACCGGACTATCGATCGCTGGTGGGCCTCCGCCTTCAGTATCGCTAAAAATACTAAAACCCGATCATATTTATAAACATCGCATACACTACTCGCTGCATAAACAACGAACGGCGGAGTATATAGCAAAACCCGCCGTGTATATAAATTTCAAGCGCCTATGAATAGTTTGCGTCTATGTTACGTAACAACATCGGTCACTATTCTCTTTACGCCACATCGCCAATGTTGCACACAGCCACACCTACCCACTCAACTAGACTAAAGGTCTGTCTACTCAGCACTCACACGAGCGCATTCCTTCGCGTGACTGATTATACACGTTTCAAATCTATTACAGTGTGCAGCGGAAATACTTTATAATACATTAAAAGAGAAAATGCTTATAAAGTCATGGGAATTAGCTTCTATAGGAAGGGAAATTAAGTAAATCGCTTTAATAAGCTCGCTGAAACTTTAAAAGACGTATCCAGATTTCAGTCACTGACCTAAAGGCGACTTAGACTTGCGCATAATTGGTTCCTTACCAAGGTGCAATATAAAACCCTAAATAGTATTAACATTACTAAAACCGAATAAAAAGCACCAAAAACAAATACTTCTTGTTATAGCGGCTATGAAAAAATACACACACACATACACACGTTACGAACATTTCAACACTATTTCACTAGTTCATGAGACTCAGGCCGCTAGCAGAGGTTCAAAAAATTTGACTCAGGTTGTTAAAATTATTAAATTGTGTCTCCCGTACAAAATTAAGATTTTAATAACCATTGAAACAAATAATTAACTAAACCATTTAGACAATCGTCGTCTTTTATAAAAAAAAAATAACTCAACTAGTGCTACTAAGTCAACTACTTTATAATAATGGTCTTACATTGGAATACGAATGTAATTGCCTGATAAAATTGCGAAATTATTAATGTATTTGCATTTTATGGTATATGTACGAGTTTGTTGATATTACAGCAAAATCTAGCGGCGTACGCATTTTGGTGGCATATAAAACCATAATTAATGTGTAAATCTCTCAACTCTCTTTCGATCATCATCATCATGATCAACCCATTACCGCCGCACTACAGAGCACGGGTATGAGAAAGGTTTGGCCATAGTCCACCACGCTGGCCATGTGCGGATTGGCAGACTTCACACGCCTTTGAGAACATTATGGAGAACTCTGAAGCATGCAGGTTTCCTCACGATGTTTTCGATGAGGTCGTCTAAATTCGCAAGATAAAAGCACAATTGTTTCAGCTCTGCAAGCTTCATAGCTAATTTGCTTGTAGATGTTGTTAACAAGTTAACATTTTTATTTTCTTTGAACTACCTAATAATGTACCAGGAGTACGTATAAGCGATTTTACCTACGTGTATCGTGAAAGATAACTATACTCTCAAATTTTTAATCGCGTAGGAATCATTTGGAATTATTCACGGAAAATGTATATCTGGTAAGCATCCGTGCCAATTATATGAAAATTGGGTCAACAAACGAAGACACTTCGCATTTTTAATATTAGTATAAAAGCGCTGGCGTCAAATGACATAATAAATTAGCACTAAAAAAACTTCATTCGTACGCTTTTACGAATGAAATCTAAATAACGTGGCTTTTGAAGTTTGATTTTATTTACATGATAGTGTAAAGGAATCGGCGTAGACAGAATTAGTACTCGGTTCAGTGTACCTACATAAAATTGTGTAGGTCAGCGAAAGTCATGCGCAGAAAGCTAATATGTCGGTTGCTATATGCAATTTATGATGTATGCATTGTAATTTAGCTTTTTGTACCGCTGCGTTTGGCAAAAAACCTTGTATGCTATAGGTAGGTACATTAATTACACTTGTATTTTGTAAAGATTTTTTTAACATCTTTCTTTATTCATTTTAGAAACTTCGATTGTTGATTGAAGAACTAAATAGAAATTGAGACAGGGAGTTAGAAACTGGGACTAAGTTCTAGTTAAAATAGTCCGTTGACAGTTCTTGCAATGATCTAAACGACGCTAACAGAAACTAAACACAACAGTTTAAACTACTCACTATAACTCTCTCAGCGTTATAATAAACCCACTAATTAGAGCTCACAAATGTGTTCTCATATTCCTCTTTTCCATCGAATCAGGAATAGATTTCCAGGAATTCTTTGAAATGGTTTGCGGAAATATGCGGATACCTACCTTTGTGGAAGCGTTTACAGATGTGCCAACAGATTTATTCAGGCGGCCCGACTTCACTTACACATTCCAATCCATATTTATTCTGTTTACAGATAATCTATTGACCTCCAAAATAAAAAGTTTTTGCTTACCATATAACCTATAGCATAGTGGTTTGGTCACATCCCAATCTACTTAAGAATTAGGAAATAAGTACTGTCACTAAGTACTGTAAACTAAAGCTGTCTAATGAATCGAATACTACTTGTATTTGGATTTTACAATCATGCAAAAAGTTTCAACAATAATTAACTACATTCGGGCATATTCATCTTTTTCTTTTATTCCACTACAAATCAGCCTATGACCTCCATCTCACCTGGTGGTGAGTGATAATGCAGTTTTAAAGGGTTAATCATTTTCTTAGTGGGTATTAATGGAAAGTCATTGTCTTAACTAGCCACGGCCGAAGGTTTTCACCAGGTCATACTAGATCATATTCTGTAAAACTATGTTCTCAAATATCTCATACAGGGGATAGAAAGAAGTCGCAGAAACCCCTTTATCCAATTACCACAACATAGCTAGGCACAGACTTCCTCTCTCATAGAAGAAATAATGCGGGGGTTGAGGGGCTTTAATGTTTATAATTACTACATATTGGCCATTGTAACCGAGAACAACCCCCAAACGAGCTTGGCTCCACGATGCTAGGCAATACTAATTCATTAATAACACTGGTCCGTATCCGAACTAAAGTGTACTGGCTAGTTCTCGTGTTAGTTGAAAAGTAGAAGTTGGCACGTCTGTATGCCGAAGTGGATATTGATTTAGGGTGTTCGGAGGAAATGGCGGCGAGGGGAGCGGGGCTGGTTTGCGGCAGAGGCGCGGCCAGCCGTTTGGGCGGGCGGTGCGTACCGCGTGCGATCCGGGGTCAAGGGCGGACCCATTCAACTCCGAACACGTGCCCAAAGTAAATATAGTACTCGTACCACCCGTTACGCTGCCGTAATATGCCCGCTAAATTAAATCACCGGCCCCCTTCGTATACTTTTTTGCGGTGGACTTTTAACTCTGATCTCGTAACTTTAAACTCGGATGTATGTTGAAAAAGTAAACTACAAATAAGACGAAATTCATTCATGTACAAGTCGCACTTTTTTTTTGCTTTTCACAACCATAATTTTTTTCGGGATAATAACTAGCTTAAAAAATAGATTTTGCGTGAAAGAGTAGGTAACAAATATCCGTATTTTTATACATACATAATTTCGCGTGTATTATATTAGTAAGGATCTAGTACAACATTAAAAAAACTCTTCATTACTAGGACAACATATCTTTAAAGAAATTTTTTCCAGGAGCCCTAGACTGAGAAAAAAGGTGAATGCTGAATAGGTACATATAGTTATTAAACTATCAACTTAACATATTACAAATAAAAATTATAAGATATATAACAATGTAAAGCAAGACGAATTTCAATAATTTTAATACACGACAAAAGTATAAAACATTTTTTTACATTCGAAACGATGCAATCGTAATATTAAACTGAATAATTAAGTAGACATTCCGTTTACCTACTGAGGTACGGATCACACTGTAGTAGTCTGACAATCGCTTTACCGGTTCATCTTTTAGAATACCTAAGAAACGCAAACCATCCAGAATATTAATATATTTTATACAGGCCACCACAAAAATACGGAACATAGTATAGAGAGCGTATTTTGGGGCATTTGCGTGTTTCCATGTGTTATGTAAAATAAAAAATCATAAAGGCAAATAAAATCAAAAATAGCTTTATTCATGAAACCTATTACAGGCATCTATATATAACACATTTTCCATTATTTTTATTCGTGAAGTGATGGTTATAATTACACTCGCAAATTAAAACTAAAGCTAAGAGGGTTCCAATCGCGCCCAGGTCTAAGAAGAATACCACAACCAAATTAGCCGGCATTTTTGTTCACACTATCTCACATAATAATAAATTATAATATATATATGTATTTCTAACAACTAATTGTCTAATTAATCATGAAATAAATTGAGTCTGTCTTATTAAAAAAATATATATATTAATAGCTAAGGAATTAGAGCAATTCACACCCAAGCTTTTTTATCGTTAATATAATCCTTAATTTCGTAATAGGATTTTTTTATATGCTTCCGCTTTATATAAACTTTGAAGGTATTGATAGAAATCTCCAAGATATCAGTAGGTAATTTATTATAAAATAAAATAAAAATGGAATATTAATTTTAACTGAGATCGAGCATAAGGTAAACGAACTATACTCAACAATTCATTCTTACCGTAACAACGTTCGCCAACAACATGTCTGTTCCAAGGTTTACTGAGATCTATTGGTTGTTTATTTTGAAACGCTACAACTTCGAAGTGAATATTATTATACCAATGATTTACGAATTGCATTTTAAACGGTCGAAATAAAGAGAAATATCAGATCGTTTTCATTCTTGTTTTTCATATTGAAAAATAAACATTTCACGTTTTCATTTATGAGTAAAATGAATGCACTCAAAGTTCTTTTATTGTTGTACCTGCTAGTCATATAGGGTTAAAATGTGCTTCGAGATAAGTATCCATCTTTTTGTACTCATATTCTCGTATAATTTTAAAGAAATAAAACGGCGCGCATCAAGGACTGTAGGCTCATCATCATCATCATCATCATGATCAACCCATTCTCGGCTCACTAGAGAGCGCGGGTCTCCTCTCAATATGAGAAGGGTTTGGCCATAGTCCACCACGCTGGCCTTTGAGAACATTATGGAGAACTCTCAGGGGTGCAGGTTTCCTCACGATGTTTTTCTTCACCGTTGAAGCAAGTGATATTTTAATTGCTTAAAAACGCACATAACTCGGATAAGTTATAGGTGCGTGCCCGGGTTCGAACCCACTACCTCTGATTAGGAGGCTGGCGTCCTAACCATTAGGCTATCACAGCCTTGTGTAGGCTCATAACGATTCAAAAATGTCAATGGCTATTGGATAGAAGCGTATATTGAGTATGTCCCCATACTCTTCTATATACTATTCAAAGTTCAAATTCAGTATGTCTGTTATAGTGACTACAAAAGGTTTGGAAAGCAGATACAAATAAGAAGTCCGTAAGAAGATCACTGTTTTTTTTTACCAGTATAATTTTGTATCGAAATAAGAAGTATCATTTATAACACTGAGTCTCAACAAGGCTGAATTAGTGTGCCTAACTGACCAGTTTATCTAAATACCCACTGACACAAAATGGCTTAAACTTTCGCATTGAGTCAATTATAATTTCAATTATATACATTAAACCATTAAATAAATAAAATAAAAATGATTAGTATAACACTATTTGCCGTAATCCGTGACGAATCTTCTACAATTTGTACAATTTGATCCAATCAATAGTCGAATTTGAAATGTTTAATTACTGAGGTCATTGACAATTTGATCATCATAGATCCAAAGAATCTAAGCGCCTTACAGTTTATTGAGCTTCTAAAATTGTGTTTACAATTCCTCGAGATGAAATTGACAATACTTCGAAATAAGCTCGGGAATTTCGCTTCAATTCAACATAATTCTTCATTATTGAACGCAAACAGATCTTGAGGAATTTAATAATGGAGGAATTTTATTAAACGTTAATTATTCTTGTTTACCTTGTTAAATTACAAATAATTAAATATGCCAGAGCCTCTATTAATAATATTTGGATAAACATCAATTTTTATTTTAGCTTACTATAATACCAGCTGCGTCCCGTGGTTTTACCCGCATAGTTCACTTTTCTATGACCGAGACCTGTCTCGGTCATAGAAAAGTGAACTAGCATATATAAGCATACTGAGCCGGTAATGGGTTGATCATGATGATGAATGTAACAGTTGACCTGTTCTAAGCTGTAGTCAACTCTCCCATAAGTGACGAAGCTTTTGCTCAGGCAAAGGAAATAAATACATAGTGGTACTGTCCATTGTGAAAGAATGAAAATGATAGTATATTGATTTGTATGAGCGTTTCTGCAAAAGCGGTTACGAGATAGCATCGCACGCATTGTACGCAATGCGTTGAATAAAAAAAAAATATCCTGGAACAAGAACAAAACTGTCGCGGAATTATGTAGCTAGCAGCGCGTTCAAAGGGCCCCTTATCCGTGTTCTCGTATAATCATAAACATAGAAAACGCACAAAAGCCTCTCGCGTCGCGTCGCTGTCAGATAAAGTTGTTGCGTTTCTTTTGCTAGACGTGCCCGAGGAGTGAGGAGGGTGGCGCGGGAGGCGCGCGCGAGCGAGACGGCCGCCGCGCCGATCGTTAGCCCTGATCTTCAGCGCGCCACAAACACACAGCCCGACCGAGAGCGAAATTGCAGCGAGAATGCACCTAGCTGTGTTATTACCGCGACGGCATTGCTGGAAAACGGCCTTCGTCCTCGAACTGCCCAGCGGAAAATCGACCTAAACCCAACCGCCCAAGCGCTACATTTCCAGCTAGGGGTTAGTGGAACCGGTTATTTTTCTCTGAGCAAGCAATTGTGGACGTTGTCGTTGCGACATAAGTTCCGTTGGCGCGATGCATTGCTGGAACGCGCCGGGCCTGTATATTTAGCCCGCATTACAGCCGACTCGTAGTGGGTGTATTAGGTCGGTCGCACGCACTGCTGAACTAGTCGGAGGGCTTCCTATTATCGATTTATGTTGCTGTAGGACGGCCGTGGCGCGCGTTTTTGCACTTTTTCCACAGACTTCTTCGTTTTTCAAAGCGCAGCGCAGCGCTCGATTTCTCTTTCATAGGAAACTTCAAGTGAAACTTGCAGACGGAAAATATGATGCTTTCACTTCATGTATTAATTCCGATCGCGCTTGGGAGTCTTTGATGCGTTCCACATAGCGGATGCGCGCATCTGCTCTTGTAAACAATTGAACGATGGACAACACATGGTAGGATTTATTAATACTGTAACTACATTGTATTCACGTAGTGTACTAAAAATACTGATGCATCTTTAGTATGTATGTCATAACTTATAATTGGTAGTACTGTTGATTTCTTGGCAATTGTCAATGCGAGGTTGGGATGGCCATCAAATCGGATTTATTTGTTGGGATTATAAAGTTGGAGGTCCTGAGTTCGATTCCCCGGCTCGAGTCTGGTCTGATGGAAGGCTTCGGCCGTGGCTAGTTACCACCCTACCGACAAAGACATGTCGCTCAGCTATTTAGCGTTCCGGCACGATGTCGTGTAGAAACCAATTAGGAGTATGGGTTTATCATACCAAAGTATGAACGCTTCATAGTTACCTGTGATTGGCCGATTTGAATAAAGAACTTGATTTTGATTGGCATTTATTAACGGAAGAGATAATCCACCACATTAGAGCTTTGAAAATTTTAAACAGAATTTTTTCCTTGGTACTCTATCACAAAACTATGTTGTATAGTTGTATCGATTAAACGAATTACAGCATGCTATTAAAAGAATTACAGCATGCTATACAAAGACTTCCAGCCGGCGAATGTAATCCCACCGGTAATTACTACAATAAGCATTACGCAACCGCATAGTACCTACTCATATGAAACAAATGGAAGAGCGAAATACTTCCAGAGTTAAAGCTGTTATACACATGCCTGCAATTGGCATGCTGTGATAAGCACTGGCATGCCAATCTTCCTATCGAGGTCATAACAAAAATGCTAAACTATAGCATGTTAATGAATATATGCATACCGATTTCGAGGAACTATTTCTATGATGCCATGAAAAGTTGATGAATTAAAGTTAATCATACCTTATTTTGCAAGCATAAATATTAAATGAAGACAGCTACAGTACGTTACGATGTAATAAATTGGATGTAATTCGCATAAAGCAGCCAAATCTGAAAGGTGTAAATTATAATTACTTCAATTATTGCACATAACACCATACAGATCTTCCAAAATGCGCGCTCAACTGGCGTTTCGCTCTGATACAGGAGCATTCTAAGGAAACGTTGAATTCACAATTTACTATTTGACACTAGTTTCTGTGAAGTCTACATCTCCTGAGATGCATGAAGTTACAAATTACATGCATGCCTGATTACACCAAATTATGCTTAATATCCATTGCATATCTGCTATCATCTTAGTAGAATATCGCCCACTGCGATTATATTCCAATTTTTAGAGCATTGGACGACCTCATTATAAAGTTGGAGATCCTGGGTTCGATTTCTGGCTCGAGCATGTCTGGTGGGCTTTGGCCGTGTCTAGTTACCACCCCAACGACGAAGACGTGTCGCTAAGCGATTTATCGTTCCGGCATGATGTCGCGTAGAAACCAATTAGGAGTATGGGTTCACCGTCTTGAAAATAAAACCTCGGTACATAAGATTACTTACTTCTGTACATATACGTAGTGAATAATTCTTCTTTGGGTTATATCAATTTACTTTTGGTCATAGATTATTGCATACCTATACATGCTGGTATGAAACAAAGCATGCCAGATACAGTATGTACCTGGCATGCTTTGTTTCGATGCAGGCATGTGTATCGCAAGCTTAATCACTACGTCTGGAAATCCAGGGCCGGGAGAGGCTTGCGGTTTCGCCCACACACGCAACTACGCGATCACTCTTAGCCACAAAAGCCAGGTATGGGAACAAATAGTGGAAATGTACTTTCGAATGGATATGAACTCATTTTATGTCTCGTGCGCAATATTCTCGTGCATTATGGCTTTCTTACGTATTATGTCGTGTTATATTTTGTACTGTGTGCGTTGACTATGGTTATATTATTGCACGAGATTCATATTTCGTTTGAGTATCCCTTATAATATAATTTCGCTTTTATAATATAATACTACCTGTATTATATTATAAAAGCGAAAGTATTTGTTAGTTTATCATATAATTAAGCGGCAATAGGGCGACGGATTGACTTGATACTTTCGTGTACAGACAAACAGTTGAACTATAGAATTAATTTAGAACAGTACATACTCGTAGATGATCTTGAGCATGTATGGCGATTGTAAAATTTGTTACTTCCAGCTTGATTCTAAATGTAACGTGACGGTAAAAGAGTTCTAGATAGAGTTCGATCGGCCTTAGGGTGACAACTTGTAGAGCAAGCAACTTGTAGAGTAAGAGAGAGAGTTTGGGACCGGGATAAGCATTTCTCGGAATTATTAGTTGTTCCGCAAAAAATACTACACGTGACAACTGAAGGGAGTATGGAGCAATCCAATACTGATGTATCTTAATACGATATCCTTATCATTACCTTGTCAGGGTTTTTTTTATACACTACAAGTTAGCCCTTGACGGCAAAATCTCACCTGATTGTAAGTGATGATGCAGTCTAGGATGGTAGCGGGCTAACCTGTTAGGGGTATAGTAAACCCACGCTCCTAATTGATTTCTACGCAATATCGTGCCGGAGCGCTAAATCGCGTCTTTGTCGGTAGGGTGGTAACTAGCCACGGCCGCAGCCTCCCACCAGACGACAGTTCTGTATTCCCGGAGCTATGGAAAAATGGCAGTCAAAAACAAAATAGCTACTAGTCGACCAGATGCTATGGATACTTAGTTGTAGGAGTTACCTATTGCAATTTGTATTCAGCCGTGGAGTAGTAGTTTGCTACTTGTAATGACTATTCTAAAACTATAGCGTGAACGGTGTGCGTTGGTGCTTTGACAAAGAGAAATGGGAGTGGCTCCTATTCACACAGTTTAATGCCGTGACTCTTAACAATAACTCGCTAAAATTCTCGTCACAACTTAATAATAAGTAAGACTCTGTAAGCCCTGCAAACTCGTGATTATTTCCCAAAGTACGGGTTTGAGAATTGCAACTGTTACCAGTTTTGCTTGGCGACTGAGCAATGAAAAATAACAACCATGTGCATTTATATGGGATGTACTGAATACTCGCTATAATTTTACTTAGAATTTAGTCTTGAATAAATTGCACATGGTTTTTATTTATTACGATTTTAAGGATTATAAAAACGATAAAAAAGCTTGGGTGTGAATTGCTCTATCTCCATAGGTACTATAATTTATTATTGATAATGAAGTGATGTCGCCAAACGATTTAGCGTTCCGGCACGATGACGCCTAGATACCAATTAGGAGCGTGGGTTCATCATACTCCTATCAGGTTAGCCCGCTACCATCCTAGACAGCGCCATCATTACCACCAGGTGAGATAGCACCAGGGCAAACTTGTAGTGTAAAAGAAATGCACGTAAGTAAGTATGCCTTGCACACTTATCTATATTGCTACCATGACATAAAATTATAGCGACTATTCAGTCCATCCCATATAAAGTTTCAGTAATAAACAAGTCTACACTCGCACACCCTTGTATTAGTAGCTATATCCTAGCGGGGTTTCGCTCGGGAACATGGCGTCCAATTTCCAAGTACAGTGAAATGCATCGCTAAATATAGGCCGTTGGGAAGCGAATCACCTAGTTGTGCGTGGTCAGGAACCGTTCCCCCCTCGCCCGCCTCCCACAGCCACCCCTCAGTCGCATACAGGGTTGCCTGCTCGAGGTCGCACGAGTATAAACTTTATAAACACTTGTGTTTTGTCTATTCATTAAATTTTATGAGGCAGGAGAAAAACTGTGTCGTGTAATTAGTTTTACAAGTCCTCTACAGTATTTAAGCGTGATGTTTCTATGTGGATCGCTTGTGGATCTCGTATAAGTTTAATTTAAAAATAAGTTAAGTTCAGTCTTGTATACTAATAATACCTTTAATAGTAACTGGGTGTTAAATAGTAATAAACCAATAACCTTATAAAACCAGGGCGCGTTTGGAACCCTCATAGCTTTTATTTTAAGTGTACGAATGTAGTTATCACCATCGATTCAGTTCATCGAGTAATTATTGACTCAACAGAAGTGCCTCTTAGAGGACTATTTGAATAAAGATTATGATTGATTGATTGATTGTAAATCTTCACATTATAATATAAGTTACTCTCAGGTGTGCAGGTTTCCTCGCGTTGTTTTCCTTCATCGTGGAAACGAACGATATTTTATTCGTTTAAAAACACACATAACTTTGAAAAGTAAGAGGTGTGTGCCGAACCGGGATTGAACTCCGACCTGTGAATAGGAGGTGGACGTCCTAACCACTAGGCTATCACAGCTACAAATAAAGAATAATAATAACATTAAAAAATATCTATCAAATTGCCATCATAGTCATATTACTTATCCAACCGCTTTTTAAGCTGATCTTGGCTACGGGCTTTTACCTCTTTTCTAGGAATTAAACCACGGGAATGCAGTACTTATCCAGTACTGCCATTTAGGCCCTCAGAGGGCTAAGGATAGACTACTAGCTTTGACTACAAATATAAATACATATATATATATATATATATATATATATATATATGTATATACTCGTATATAGCCACCGTGTGAAATGGCAATATAAAACCACAAAATCATCCCCGCACTGTAAAGCAATTGTTTGGCGAACTCCTAAAGTTCGCCAAACGAAAAGCCAGTACGCTGCATGAGACGATGAAGATACGATTGCATTGTCCCAATTTTCTAACATAATCTATATATATTTAGACCAAAAAGCTGCCAGCTACCAGTTTTTTTTTCCTTTTTTATTTAGGGATAGGTAGTTTTTTTTGAATATATTTCTAATGGAGTATTTTAAACCGGGTTATTTTTGATAATTCCAATAAAGCATAAATTGTTAATTGTAGTTTTGGTGACTTGTTTAATGTTAAATCTCGAAATATAGAATTATCGTTACTCGTTGCTAGTAATATTCAGTTAAGCAGACTGCTATACGGCACTGTATAGCAGTCTGCTTAACTGAATAAGTATCACTAGGTACCTACTCATTGTAATTAGGTGGGCAGTGAGTTTGATTCTGCGATACTTATAACCACGTTTACTCAATAACAAAACTCCAAGTAATCATTTTGTAATATTGCTGCGACTGCGCTGTTTATTTACGATCGCCGCAGTCGACCGGACGTTAGTGATTATTTGCATACTCCTTTGTATCTATTTGTGTCGGTCTCCAGTGCCAGGCTTTAGATCTGAATCGCATTAGTTATAGGGCATTTGTGGGGATTATCGCTAAACTACATTAAAACTAAATTAAGTGGCTTACAAAGGGCGTTCGTTACTTAAGTTTTGGAAGGGTTTACAGCCATTGAAAATTGAAATAACTGGAAAAGAGATCATCTGCAGTTTATATACGATAACAAATGCAGTTTAGTAACGATTTTACCAGAACTAAATCCAATAATTAGAGTAACTTTAATAATTGACGACCTCCGTGGCGCAGCGTGTGCGCTGTTGCATTTCAAAGTCGGAGGTTCTGGGTTCGATTCCCGGCTCGAGTCTGGTCTGGTGGGAGGCTTCGGCCTTGGCTGGTTACCACCCTACCAAACAATCCGACAAAGACGTGTCGCCAAGCGATTTAGCGTTCCGGCAGGATGTCGTGTAGAAACCAATTAGGAGTATGGGGTTTACCATGCCCCTAACAGGTTAGCCCACTACCATCTTAGACCGCATCATCACTTACCATCAGGTGAGATGCAGTCAAGGGCTAACTTGTGGTGAATAAAAAAAAAAAGATAAAACCAATTTTGAAACAAACTTCAGTTGAAATGAAAACAGCAACTTTGATCGACCCCCAAATCGGCAATGATAGATTTCTCGTCCCTAAATAGGTGATTATTCTACGAGTACTCTGGGGCTTAATCCGGTACAATTAGCACTCCATAACTCCATTAAAGTAATATCACTATACCTAAATGTGCTGCTTAATGCTCGTTACGTAGAAACCTAGATTTTGCTTATATACTTACCTCAATGGGAGCTGAGAGTTTAAAGTAGTGTATATTTTTGTAAAGGTATATGACAACCCTTAATTTAAATACATACCAAAGGAAACCTTAATATACATAAGAGAATGCGCGTGCCTCGTTTTGCACATTAAAGCATTCATAAACTGTAAACAATCCGTATATAGGGCCTTGTAAATGCAAAGGATTGTAGTCTTTAAATCATTACTAATAAGGCAATATTTAGAGTACTATAGGGCTATTTCAGGGTGGCGGATTAAAAGTCTGGACGGTCAGTGGGGAAAAAGGGACGTATATATTGCTTTAGGTCAGGAATAAACAACTGCAAACTAACTTGAGTCAATGCTGAAATTTTGATTTGATCGGTTTCCCCATGAGATGCATGTTGTTATTCAAACCTTGGATATTTTTGGAACGAAGTCTGCATTCATTATTTATAACACGTAAGCCTGGTAGTAAAAATAAGTCACGAAACTATTTTTACATGGAAATTACACGCATTGTCACTAGCTGGGCACAGGTCCCTTCTCCCGTGATAAAATAGTGATAATTGTCAGAATCGATGGCTTAACGAACAATCCAAGGCATTGGGTCGAACAACGCCAATATCCTAACTTTAAAAGTTCGTATGTTTAACTAAACATGTTACAGATGTAAAAATAAATGTTTTAATGGCATACTGGCAGTATGCCATTAAAACACAATAATTTTATACATTAAGCTTAAAGGGCTCCAAGTCTGCTATTTATTTATTTATTTCACATGATACACCATCGATACACTGTATTAGCATTAGTATTAAATATAATGATTGTTTAAGCCGAGTACAGTCATAATTGCAAGTATATACAGCATTCTAATTACTCCGGTTAAAAATTGCATTTCATACTATTATTATCATCATCATCATCATCATCAGCCAACATTAATCCACTGCTGGAAATAGGCCTCTCTCAAGCAGCGCCAACTCATCCTGTCTCCAGCCTTTCGCATCCAGTCGATGCCTGCCACTTTTCGGAGGTCATCGCTCCACCTGGCCGGAGGACGGCCCACACACCGTTTGCCGAGACGTGGTCTCCCCTCGAGGACCTTCCGACTTCTATTAATTCCAAGTAGTTATAATAGTCTCAAAAATCGACCAATGACATAAACATTACATACGTATAGATACATACGTAACGACAAGATACAACGTTATATTAAACTAAATTTCCATGGGTACCTGTTTCGTGGTAAAACCCTGTGCACGCCACTCCACACACACATACTCGTAGATAGGTACGAAGCAAAATAATATTACACTTTCAATCGTTTGCATGCCGTAGATGAAAGCAATATTGCTACGGGCTATCCAATATAATACTAGAGAAGTAAGTTAGTTAGGCAATACAATATATCGAACACCATTTTGTATAGTAATAAACGTCTTTGGAATGTCTAGTTGATAATATTTTTTATTTCAAGCATCGAATACAGCTCATATTATGTTAGTAAATTAACTATAGCAGAGAGGTATGCGAATCATCATCGCTCTAGTCCATTTGAAATAGCACAGCAGTGATTCTCATATCTGCAGTCCAACCTGCTTCTGGAGCTACCCCGCAACCTGTGCACCAGGGGGCCACATCTTTTGCTCATTTGGTTCAAAAGCATTCAACTCGTTCATCCGCGGACATCCCTTTTGCAACCTAACATGCAAAACGTGCATTAAGGTATTATTAAGCTTTAAGTAAACGAAATAACAAATTTCAACCAAGACCATGAAAGTCTTACTCATGTAAAATGAATTTTCTAATATAATTCATTAAAAAGTTCCCAACTTAATTTGTTTATCAACTTTACACGTTTTAACTGAATTCATCCTAGGAAATGATATAGGACATAGTGATAGAAAATACTACGCTAATACGAAACGTAATCCGTGGAAAAAACCTTTAAGCATTTTTGGTATATTGCACACTCACGTATAGGGAAATGAAGCAATATAATGCGGACAACGATATTTTTGAAAATACCACTGACTAACTAGAGTGAAGACTAGACTAGTAATTTTTATATAACTGACACGGTAAATGTCTATTAATGTTAAAACTATTCGTACTAATTGTAATTAAATGTATTATAAATTTATATTTGTAAGAAAGAGTTGTGGCTCTAAAACACCAAGTCAACATAATATCTAGCCATATTCTACCTAATGTCAATCTTAATTGCAAGAGGTGGTCTCTCGATGTCGTAGAGTCGCCTCGCGTCACCGCGATGGTTTGCCGCTATTAAAACCTTTTTTGTTACCAGCCACAGACAATCCGAAAAATTACCTCAGACTTAATATATAGTTAAAACACAAATTTTAGGCGCCAAAAGATGACGTCCATGCGATGACGCTATCAAAACGCTTATGATTTGTTATCAGACACAAAAAAATTACCTCAATTAAAATTTACAAACTTAAAAGTTAAACATAAATCGGTCTGGTTTTGATACTTACTTTGACTGAGCAATATCGTAGTACGTCCATGGAATTCAGCCTAGCACTAATTGATTTATATTAAAACAGTGTCTCTACCGGGATCTCGGAGCTCTATATTTATGTGTTGTTGCTTATGATTGGGGTCAATATACAGTGGTGTAATATCACTGACACTATGTTGCGTAAGAAAGTGTCGTTTACCCCGTGGCCTTCGCGCATATTTCATAGACCATCATTGGCATCGTTCGCAACAACTTTGTTTGATTTAATGAATATAGTATCTTGTACTATTATAAATTCTTTGTATTTAATCATACATACTCATTATTGTATAATTTAAGTTTATTTTTCTTTGTTTAATTTTGGTTGTGTAAATTGTTATTTTTTTCAATCGCATATTGTTGTGCCATAGATATTGGGAAGACACTGTCTCCTGTATCTCAGTTTAAACTATCGCAGGAGACAGGGTTTCATACTTATGAAATGTAAATTATGCTTTTGATAAATAAATAAATAGTAAAATCTGGTATCTGGAGTTTTTGGATTTGATTATAAACATAACGTATGTTTAAATCGGACATTAACGTGGCGCGGGCGAATGGGCGTGGTTTTAAACGCCACTTTCCTAGCTCCGGGCTAGAACTGAGAATTTCTAGATAGAATAAATCAATATTTGTCAATTTGTCGCTCAAATTGGAATTGACCCGCGTTTTCTGGTTTTCAGATACTATTAAACTAGAGTTTCGGAGCTGTTACATGAAATAACACTATAATATTATTAACTGCGAAAGTTTGTATTCAAGTGTGTATGTTTGTTACTCCTTCACACGTTATACCCTGTATTAACACTGGCTGGAAATCCATGTCCAAAAAACTGAATTTCACTATAACTATAGCAATTTCAATTGCAAACGTGCTTATAATACAGGATTGAAAAAAAAGCCCTTAATCTACGCGGAAGAAGTCAGTATGCTTACCGTCCGAGCCCCCCGTTATCTCAACCGTCGCCTTAGCTGAATTTCGTACTCACAGCAGGCGCCCTTATGTAGACGTTCCCTAGGGCTCAACATTTCTTCTGGCAGAGCTTCTTTCCGAACCTCGCCAAACAGCCCGGTTACGCTGTCGCAACCAATAAGGTCAGCACAGCAGCACAGCAGGTCAGTCCAAAAAAAAACAATACGCAAGTCGCTGGCATCAGCTAGTCATACAAGCTAAAAGCGGCAGTTATTGCGTAATCACAGGCTGACACTTCAATTTCATTTATACAAATGCGTAATTAAAATTTATCTAATATACTTTCAAATTGTTACAGATTACAACGCCGCCCCGCTGTTCGCCTCCGAAAACGCCTCCAGTGGTGAGAAATTATCAATTAATAGTTACGTATCTAACAAATGTGCTAAGTTAGTAATCTAGGTCGACAGAATTAATTTTACCAGGTTGGGAGCTTAAATAAAAGTACTCACGTGGCATGATAATAATCATAAAAACTCTTTATTACACACACAAGATTAAAAGCATACAAAAATAACATTATAAACATAAAAAGCGATGTAAGGACGGCCTGGTCACTAGTAAGACATAAATAGAAATAAACTTACATTAAATTACATATACCAAAGAATACACTCTAATTTACATAAAAAGCATTAATTATTACATATAAATAATATACTCGTATATGCAACATACATAAACAAAAACATAACTTTAAGTATGATATACAGAAAAATGCAATATATACTTCAATATATATGATACTACGTTTTCCAATGATTTGTTAGCAACAGTCCACTCCTAACGAACCAGCCAAACAGACCCATGACAGCTAATAGCAATAGAACCCAAATCGCCTTTACGTCACCCTCCAACTAGGTGCGCTCACCTAAGACAAAATAATTGCTTGTTTCTTCATATTATATTTGAATTGCAATTGCTTTTTTGGTGCCATATACTGGAGGACGATTGCGGCCGCTGCTTGGTAATTTCTAGAGCTACAAAACGAGAAACAAAGAAGAACGAGGAACTGACATTTCCGGTGTCTGTAAAGAGTAGACACCGGAAATGTCAGTTTCAAAATGAAACGTGCTAATGACATCAACACGCACGAGTAGTGTGTGAGAGAGGCGTCCCTGGTAGCGCAACTAGTGATCGAGTGTGTGCCAAAAACCTCTATACAAAATATAAGCAATCGCGTCACCAATAGGTGATACTAATTGCCGGCAGCAGATTGCGTAACCAAGCAGACACCTTTAATAGGTTTGAATACATTTTACACCACTGTTGACTTAGTGAAACTTCACACTAGTTCCAAAGCGGGTGATCTCGTCGGCCCAGTAATGAATAAAAACAGAAAATAACACAAAAACAGTATACAATTTGGCGGCCTTACCACTACATAGGTAGATCTAGATCTTTTCCAGGCAACCAAAAAAAAAACAAATGATGTAAGAGGCAGAGATACGAAAAGAGGAAGGTGGTGCAATAATATATATGTACATAAATAAAAATATATATTTTAATATAAACGAACAAATACACATACTAATAATAATAACCACCAAATTAATATATAAACAAATCATTATATAGTAAATAAACAGTAGTTAGCCCGTTGAGCTAAAATCCGAGCTTTTTTTATCGACTACAAGGTGGCCTTTGTTGGTATTCTCATCTTAAAGTGATTAAGAAGCCTAAGATGGAAGCGTGCTAACCTATTAGGTGTATGGTAAACTGAAACACCTAATTGGTTTCTACGCGACATCGTGCTGGAACGCTAACTCACTTGGCGGCACGACTTTGTCGGCAGGATGATAAAACAGACAGACAGACAAAATTTAGAAATGATTAATTGCAAAATTGATCGCTCAACAACGCTCCACAGCGCTCAACACTCCGTCAGGGAGTTCGTCAAAAACCCTTGTGATTCTTGTTGTTTTCAACACGTCTTCTTCTTCCACTCACTTCTATCTGCAGTCACCTCACGACCCACACCTTTTACCTGCATATCCTCTTTTACATAATCTATCCATCTCTTCTTAGGTCTTCCTCTACTCTTTTGTCCTTCCACGTTCGTATATAACATTCTTTTGGTGACATCACTTTCTTTCCTTCGCATTATATGACCATACCATGCAGCCTGTTACTCCTCATCTTTTCTGTCACTGCGGCTACTTTTAGACTCCTTGTGATTAACATGTGAAAATAAGTGCACTGTATCAGCCTGGATTCTCCGAACTTCCCACACTCTATTAGAAAGGAGGTCAGTGTAAAAAGTTCGACAAACCAATAATAGGCTGATAAATCTGACGATAATATATAATTGAATCACAATCAGCCAGTTCTGCATTTCCCATCTGCTCTATGATGAAGATTTGCTCAAGCACTGATAAGGCGTAATTGCACGATTCGAATACGCGACTATAGGTTGTTAACCCAGTGAGATAAGGTATCGCAAGCGAACGATACGGCCGTCCTACATACTTCCGACCCGCGCGCCGGCGTGCGCTGGAAGAAATGTTGTATTACATTTGTTTATACTTATTACTCTATCAAGGTCATCTGCACCTAACAATGTTTGGGATAGATAAGCTGTTTCCAGACTGCCGTAAGATACGCAAGAGTCACAAGTAACAACGGTCGCATGCAAAGCATTTTCACCAACTGAAAATGTAAATGACGCGAAGTTTCCTTTTCTATGTATCCGAACTCCGGCAGTTGAAATTTGATTTTAATTTTCTAATCATTTTCTGGTTTGGTCTAATGGGCTTCTACGATGGGCATGGACTTTCTTACCAACAAGGACGTGCCGCCGAACGATTTAGCGTATGATGCGATCTCAGCATCATTGCTTACCTCCACATAAAATTGCAGACAAGGCCTAACTTGTAATGTAAGGTTTTTTTTTCTTATTTCTATGATTATAAAATATAAGAGACAGGTAATAAGGTAAGACAGGTAATATTTGGACTTAATATGTAGACAAGGTCTAACTTGTAATGTAACGTATAAGATTTTTTCTTATTTCTATTATTTTAAGATATAAGTTCATGAGAACAGATTATGAGACTTCAAACAGAGGTAGTATTTGGACTTTATAGTATGTCGATATTCGAACTCATACTAAAGGAAGGTACAGGTAAGGAAGGTACATAGTACTAAAGGAAGGTTTTGTTCTTGTGTCAATAACGCTGGCCGCTATAAAGATTTTGGAATTATAAAGGATTGTCTAATGTAACTATAAATCAATGACCTATGTGCAGTAAGCGTATGTCGGTAACAGTGTTAATGTAGTTGAGGCTGATTGGACAAGGATTTGCGATTACTAACTATCTGCCAACGGAATGACCGAAAACCTTACCCACCATTTGATACACTCATTCAGTGGCAGTATGTGCGGTGTTTACGGCAGTCTGCAACGTGACGCAGCTTAGCGTTTAAGTGTAGCGCTGGTAGTTGTTCGGTATGTGCATTGTGCAGTTGACCAACTAATTTAATTATACTGTGGCGTCGCCACTTACGCCGGCATTTCACGATGTCTGCGCATGCCCGAGAAATTATCAACTTCAACTGGTTTCCACCACGTGATCATTTACAACATATTTAACATATTAGACTTGGGACTGAGGCGGCTATTAAACGAAAGTCGGCGATGTCATTGACCCCGTGAAAACGTGTGTAATTTGTAACATAGATGTATGGAAATTACTTTCTCTTGTGAGCTATGAATGGTGACTGATGTGCCAATCTGCAATTCACTCACAAAGTACAAACTAGTTACTAGTGATTTAATTCGCATATTTTTCCGTATTCCCTTTATCTGTTTATTGCCAGACTAACGTGCGAAGATAATAATCAATCTAGTCTAAAAACTTGAAATTGCAGATTAAATTTGGTAGCGCCATCCTTATCGACATTTGGCAGTAGGAAAAAGATAGTTTACATTTCTAAATTAATACTATCTGAAGATTTATTATTAAATTTATTTTGCTGCAGTTTGATTATTAATATTTTGCTGCAGTGCTGTCGCATTGCAAAGTTGGAGGTTGGAGTTGGGTTCGATTCCCGGCTAAACACTTGTCTGGTGGGAGGCTTTGGCCATGGCTAGATACTACCCTACCGACAACGACAGTTGGCTGTACGCCAAGCGATTTAGCGCTCCGGCACGATGTCGCGTAGAAACCAATTATTAGTATGGGTTTTTTTTTCGGACTGTCTATTAGCTGTGCTAACCCTATTGGTTGCCACAGCTCTGCCAGAAGACATTTTGAGCCCTAGTGCTCGAAAAAACTAAGGGAACGTCTGCCTAAGGACGCCTCCTTTGAGGCCGAACCTCGGCTTAGACGACGTTTGGGATAACGGAGGAGTCGGACGGTCCGCACGTCTCCGAGTCCGTGGAGCCCACGTCCGGATGACGTAAGATAGCGAGGACCTCGTCTTCGTCGGATGGGTCTACCATACTCCTAACAAGTTATCCCGCTACCATCTTCACCTACCACCAGGTGCGATGGCTGTCAAGGGCTTTAGCGCAAAAAAATAACATACGAACATATGTTTCGGCCGTTAACTCACAAAATTATTGTCCTTGAAACTAAACTTAGTAGTCATATAGGTAGGTCCTTAGATTTGAACAGACTGCAGTAACTGCATCACTTTTGAGAGTACCCAGTGTGTTAAAAAAATTGTTAAAGCAAATACACTGAGCGGCACGGAATGTGGCCCAAATGCATTTTGTGGGTTATTATCAAAATAAACCGCAAAACGGCTGTTTTTTTGTT
The DNA here is from genome assembly GCA_928268935.1 of Lasiommata megera. Classification (NCBI taxonomy): domain Eukaryota; kingdom Metazoa; phylum Arthropoda; class Insecta; order Lepidoptera; family Nymphalidae; genus Lasiommata; species Lasiommata megera. The sequence goes on from OV743312.1 coordinate 6,865,925, forward strand.
TTGAAAACCTAAATTGTTTATTGAAATCCTAAATGCAATGATTATTAAACAAAAATCATGATAACTTTATTATAATTTTTGTTAAATAAAAAAAAAGACATTAAACTCCAAATTTAACTAATGTTTATTAATGAATTTTACAAATTAAACCTTAAAATTACTTAAAATTAATAACGCGTGTTACCTCCTCGGGGCCTGGTGACCGCCTGAATGCGATCAGGCATGCTGTGGATAATGTTTTTAATGTCCACTTGGGGTATTTCTTCCCAGTCGGCCACCAGAGCGGCTTTCAGAGCACTGAGAGTCTTTCAGAGCACTCTGGGGGATTGGACCTGCCTCGGATGCATCTTTTGAGCATGTCCCAGACGTGTTCTATTGGATTCATGTCTGGGCTTCGAGATGGCCACACCAATTTAGGAATTGTTACCTCTGAAAGATAATCGTTGACACATCTTGCAGTGGGTGGTCGTGCGTTATCTTGCATTAGTTTAAATTCTTCGCGCCCAATGAATTCCACATGAGGTAAAACATGATCTTTGAGGATCTCTTCAATGTATCGGACTGCAGTCAAACGATCTTCAACTACCACCAACTCTGTACGTGCGCCTGTACTTATCCCTTCCAAACCACAAAGGATCCACCGTGAAAACTTACGGTTTGCCTGGTGGTGATTGGCAGAAATCTCTCTCCACGCCGTCTCCATACACGTTCACGGTCTTCTGGAGCTCTTAAGGCCACTCTTCATTAATCTGTCCAAAAAACTCTACTCCACTGCTCGTGAGTCCAATTCGCATGAATTCGAGCGAACCGAAGTCGTGCTAGCGATGTTGTCTGAGCAGTTCTGGACCTCGCGCTGGTCTTCGAGCACGCACGTTCCTTTCATCCATTCTCCTTCTTATCGTCCGCTCACTAACATTGACCCCTCTTGCCGTTTGCAGTCGCTGGCTTATTTCAACTGCAATAAGTACCCAATTTTTTTAAATTGCGAGAGTGATAAATCGCTCGTCCTGCGCTGATGTACACCTGATTCCGCCACCTCTTGGTCTCCTCGTGCACAGGCCGGTCTGATCGTACCTTTTCAAGGCGTATCTAAGGGTTGTACGCGGTACATTTAACAATTCAGCAATTTCTCTCTCCGTTCGCCCTTGACTCCGAAGCAACACAGCTTGAGCAACTTGAGCTTGAGTTAAAGGCTTAGTGTTCTGATTCTGAACGTAAAAAAAGATTACACATTAATTAAGAAACAAAATGAATAAAGATGCACCAGCAATAAAATGCAATATTGAATTTTAACTCACCCGTGTTTCATGCGATTTAGCGACAAATTAACGTTAAACGTCACAGAAGTAAAAAAAATAACCTTTTTTTTATGCTTAACCTCTTAAATTAACAAAAACAAACGTGTCGACAACGTACACTTGAAATTCTCATTCACGATTCACCAAAATCGCATGTTATCGGTTTTTTTATGTTTGGGCCACATTCCGTGCCGCTCAGTGTACATGACTCACCGGGCTCATCCCATCGAACACAGTATTCAATCTTAGATGTATACATAAAACATTGATTTACCGTAGATCGATCATTAACGCTCAAAAAATGGGACGGAAAAGTAGTGCACAAATAGCGACGCGTGCACTCCTTTCCCCCAGTGTGTGACAAGGCTAGACAATAGTCACCGATTCTAACACCCGAGCAGTATAATCCGAATGAATTACAAAGCACTACGCGCCGCTATAGATAATATAACTGCCAGATGTCTAGTGTATTAGACGGGTTGTAATACATCGATATACCGATATGTAGGAATATATAGTTAGTTGGTGACAAATTCTCGCCTTGTTTTTGTATGACGCGCTCTATCTACAGCTAGTTGTAAATCAATGACATAAAAGCCAAAATTTATGATTTGCAATCATACCTATAGTTTTCTCGCTTTTTGATGTTTTATCCAATCACAAATGCTTCCAAAATCGGCCTTTAAAATAAAACCTACCAAGCTGGTCGTACCGATAACCCTTAACGTAATTGAACAATAACATTCATTATATTCAGAGTCACTCCGAGATTTGACTTTGAAACCATCCAGGTGTGCTTCCAATGTTTGCTTTCAATAAACTACTCGTATCAATTTTACAGGATGCTTGCAACATAAGATATACTTGGAGAGCCCGCGAGAGTTAAACTGTCGACGTAGACACACTAACGTATTAGTTGAGTAAATTTTTTATGATTAATATCGGTGTATCTTGAGATTATCCAGAGATGGCACCACTGGCATTGTCAATAATGCGTCATTACCAAAAAAAATCACTTTATTAAAATAACTGGATGTGAGGACATTTAAATCTCTTTTAAAATCACGTGATGTCTCACGTTAATACGCTACTAATATTAAAACGCGAAAACGCGAAAGTTTGTATGGATGGATGGAAATTTGTTACTCTTTCACGTAAAAACTACTGAATGGATTTTTATGAAACTTTACAATAATATAGCTTTTAAATCATAAAAACACATAGACTAAAACTAATTAATTTATTATGTAAATTGTCCAAAATATCACGATAAGTGTCATAGTTGACAGTGCAAATAAATCCACCATCTGCATGATAATTTTAATGTCAGAATGTTAGTTCTTTTCTACGTCACTCCAATGTAAGCTACTCGAAATACTAATCCAGCGCAGACGAAGTCGCGTATATAATAAGTCTATTAATTAAGTCACATATTTATACAACTTAAATTAATACCATAAATGCTGTATCGAAGACTATTTATGTAGGCTATATGTAGGTGAAGAAACGCTGATTACCTGATGACTTCTCACTCAAAAACAATCGGTAGCATGAGCAATTTACTATCATTATAAAATGAGATTGACTGTCTTGAATGGCCTAGCGAAGATTCGCACCAGCAGACATTACAATGGACAGTCCTGGCATGCCAAGAAACAAGTCTAGGACGATTCCTGGACCAGTTTCTCAGTCGATAAAAAGAACAAGATTTACCTGTTAATTTCAATAACACTACCTCAGTAATAGCAAACAACCACACTGTGCCCTCGTCTGATGAAAGTAGATGTTTACAATCTGTAGGTTCATATTACACCGACGTACTGATTGGACCGAGAGTATAGGGTGTTAATAAATGAACGGTTCAGAATCGTTCGTTAATCTAGATTGCCGGCTCTCGGCCTCGGTGATATCGTATTGGTCGATTTTCGAACGGCACGTTGAATAAAGATCGTATGTGTTATCAAATACATTGAAATTGATGCAATCGATATATGAAACTGTCTCAATGAAAACTTGATACTGAGTTTCGGTTTATTTCAACATGGCAACATTTTATGAATCCAATACGGTTTCCTTGTTTTTGTTCGTAATGTTTGTTGTATAAAATTTGTGATCTCGCAATTGTTTAGTCGCTATCGAGTATTAAAACACTGTTAAATCAGAGTAAAATGGATCTTTTTTACCTAGTTCTAAAACTTAAATTAATTTACATGTCTAGCGTTCTGAGCGGAATTGGTGCGCGATGGAAATTAAAAAACAAATGCGATATTTGGTGAATTTCATTTTAATGTTAAATTATTTCAGTACTAGTAAAATTACTTTACAATTCAGGGTACATATCTTATATTAAAGGTATAATATTGTTTATTTACCGGATCACAGCAACTTAAGCTTTTTTGACCAATGAAAACCATTTGTTCGTTAATTAATTATTGTAATACGCAAATTGTCTTTTTGGACACTTTCTAAGAAACTATATCAGCAAAAATAGTGTCATAGTTTTAACAGCTGGGAAAGCTGTTAGTATATAGACGTAGTTTTCTATTTCACTTATGCCAACAAATATGTTTGCCACAAAAGTTGAGACCAAGTTATTTGATACGCTTGCGAGATTGATACTTTTTAAATTTTTCAATTAATCAATCAATCAATTATTTTTTATTGCGAATTTGGGTTCTACAAAAGGTAGGTCTTATTTAATAGATACAATTACATCCAGCTAAATTGAGCCTTACGTCATGCAATATTACAGAATACATTTAAAGTAAATTTATAAATTAAAAATATATAAACAAAAAATGTATATATAACAGCGACACCAGGCTTAGAATGATGATAATGATGATGACGTTAATGAATATGTTATGAATCAATCTACTGTAAATTAGATCTAAAAAGTAATTAATCTTCTCTCGAAATATGTATGCTGTTTGAATTTATCACCTATCATATATGGAACAGACAGAACAGAACCGCAAGAAGAAATTTTGCGTATAAGAATCGAAAAAGTCCAATGCGTTGGTTTAATGTCAGTGCTCTTTCATAAAGCGACCGAGAACTATTAGCGAATATCAATGAAATAATTTCTTTAAAATTAAATGGAGTATTTATTTTTAACAATGTAAATAACATGAAGCAATTACCTTCCCGTTACAGAATAATTTTTGAAGAGCAAATAAGCGAACAATGGATTGTTCTATAACGACAAATATAATACAAGCAACTCTATAACTGTAAGGTAGGGTTGTCAACTTCTTTAAGAAGGATAACTGGTTTAAAAAATACACTTTTTATAACATGAGTGTCAGGCTAAAACAGAATATTGTACGGATTTTAAATTATAACCTGACACCGCTTGCTGGGCAAATAGGCTTTAGAGATAGGCAGATAGGCCGACGTAGAAGATATGGAAAGGCAGTGTACTAAATAAATTAATGAAAGACTAAATCCTAAAGAATTTCATGTTCGATTTTAGTAAGTCCTCAAAACAAATGAAACAACCATCGTAAGCCATAATTTATACTAAAGTATTAAAGGTTGTAGATATTGATTGCATTTTAGTCTTCTCTCTTGTTTGTCTTTCTTGACCACGCTTGTGTCATGGGTAAGTAAATGTTTATTTATTTTCATACTCGGCAACCCTAATATGGCGTACCTGTACCATTATTATTTCGTATCATATCGTGTTGGAACAATGCTACAATACATTTTATTTATTAATATAAATAGAACGGGTATTTTGATTTTATCTGTGTAACGAATTAGGGACCACGAGCGTCTGACATTGTTCGTTTTTCATTCAACCAGTTATAAAATAAATACAGTTAATAAAGTTATTTACTGTTTTTTGTTATCGCCGCGATTCTAAAAAGCTATATATATACATACATATATATATTTATTTTATTTATTTAGCTTTTTAATTTATTATGATGTATTTATTAATTAAGACATATTTTACAAGTTTTTGTAAGAGTTCATCATCATCATCATGATCAACCCATTACCGGCTCCCTACATAGAACGGGTCTCCTCTCAATATGAGAAGGGTTTGGCCATAGTCCACCACGCTGGCCATGTGCGGATTGGCAGACTTCACACGCCTTTGAGAACATTATGGAGAACTCTCAGGCATGCAGGTTTCCTCACGATGTCTTCCTTCACCGTTGAAGCAAGTGATATTTTAATCGTTTAAAACACGCATAACTCCGAAAAGTTAGAGGTGCATCTCCGGATTCGAACCGCCGACCTCTGATTAGGAGGCTGACGCCCTGACCACTAGGCTAGGCTTGTAAGGGTTAAAATGTTATTAATCTATATACATACAAAAGAATAGAAAACTTGACTAGGATACTACTATTGATGTATTAAGTTAGTTGTCATCAAAAAGTCCACGAAAAATAGCAATAACTAACGCAACGAGGACAGTGCTATAAGTTTAGTGATATTTTCGGAAGAAAGGTTTCAATTTATCTGGCGTATTTATAAATTACCGAGGTTTACGCTTTATGCTTGAGTTGTGTTTTTTTTTTTCTATTTCTGTCGATGTAGACAAACAATTCACAACTATATACCCGCTATATCCTGAAAAATATTAAAGATGGAAGTTCTATACGGGCGGGCCCATTGTCCCGTTGACAATGCGTCAAAAGTCCAGACAAGAGGTAGTATACCGCCCATCAGATAATACGTATTTTTCTCGTATCAAATTCGAAGTTAATGGATATCTTTTGTGTTATTTTTATTTATACGACATACTAGCGCAGAGTAATACTGCACAGATAAATAAAACAAGGGCGTTATAAAAAAATAAAAAAATCGCTTTTGAAACTTACTTACGCTTACTGGTGACAAATTGTTTTTTAGTTTTTCTATTATATTATAGCTCTCGAGATCATGTAAGGGTTCCTACGACCGGGTCGTATCATAATCATTATCAAGTGATTGTCGTCCACTGTTGGACATAGTTTTTTTTTTTTTAATAGAGAGTTCCAATGTCCACGGCCGTTTGTATCCAGCGGCTCCCTGCGACTTGTCTGATGTCTGAGTGATTTGATTATAAATATTTTCCTACTACGAGAGAGAGTGGGTTTCTATGCAGCAGAGGGACGTTTAATATCTGAGAATGATGATGATGATGATACGTGTAACCTTTTTACGTGTAATTAACCTGACCCTGATAAATAACGACTATTAAGTCTTTACATAATACACTTTATATACAACGGCAAGCAAGATCAAGATGTAAGTTCTCCCGGGCAAGTGAAATCGAAAGTGCATTAACCGGTTCAAGAGCAGGGTAGAAGCGCGGACCGGTCGCTTTGTCCGGGAATTGCGCAGTCTTGTTGAACTTCATGAACTTGGTAACTCTCTGACAATTTTTTTTTTGTTCGTCTCATTCCTCCTTATCAGTTGAAGTCTACGAGAGGAGCATTTTGGTGAATTTATGCCGCTTGTATCCATCGGTTTACTACGTTTGATGACATATTATGTCCACGTTGATTCTACTAACTCATTTTACGGTGCGGGATCATCATTCCAGTACCTCGATACCTTGAAGGGATCGTAAGGCCGATACTCCAGGCTATGCGCCCTGCATCACATTCGCAGCTTTTAAGCCCATGTCGATAGCTGATAAACATATACGGGCTTCTTTACTTCAAACAAATAAAAAAGGTAGTTGCTTAAGACTAAAATTGTATTTCTGTAGAAACCGTTGTATACCATATTGGATGGTTTATCTACCCCATTTTTATCTATTTTTGCTCAGTTGCTGAGAATAATTCACATTAAAAATGCATTAGCATTACTTTGCATGCTAATGCTACTGGTTAGAATTTTATTCAGTTTAAACATTTTAATAGTTTAAAAAATATATATATCAGTAATAACAACCAATTTTTAACTTGACAATTTTACAAACACACTTTTCGCGTTAAGGAAGTGACGCGTTACTACCACACATACATACTTTTACGTGTAAGTGTTCAAGTTACAAGTTGCAATACTTTAAAAACGATTTTTTACCAATAAAAATCTATTATATTCACCCAAGAGCATATATGTTCCACGAAAACGTGTCCCTATTGAGTCGACTTTAATACATGGGGTGTCTTCTTGATTCTTTGATTCATTTTTTTATATCGAGTGTCATTATATTTGTCAAAATTCCATACTATGGAAGTTGTTTTTTTTTTTCAAATGACATTTCAAATTTTTCATCATTACACAGAAGGACTTTTAGTTTCGACAAAAACAGTTTGGCACTAACATCTTTTTTTCTTTATTTTTCGCTGGGAAATGCATTTACGCATCCCACCCGGAGCGAGGGCGATCCACTCCAGGCGGCTATGTGGGATACGCCGGCCGCCAAATCGGCGACCAGAATACCCACTAAAATCCAGCGGAGTCCGCTGCGTCCCAGATGGTCCAACTAGTCCTAGTCCAACTATCAAATCAATATATGTATGTAGCAACTAGAAGTAGTAGCTGTGATAGCCTATGGTCAAGACGTCCAACTCCTAATCTGAGGTCGGGGGTTCGAACCCGGGTACGCATTTCTAACTTTATGTGCGTTTTTAAACAATTAAAATATCACTTGACAATTAAAATATAACGGTGAAGGAAGACATCGTGAGGAAACCTGCATGCCGGAGAGTTCTCGATAATGTTCTCAAAGGCGAGTGAATTCTGCAAATCCGCACATAGCGTGGTGGACTATGGCTAAACCTTTCTCATATTGAGAGGAGACCCGTGCTCTGTAGTGAGCTAGCAATGGGTTGATCATGACGATATAGCATCTTAACCTACTACAGAAGTAAGATTTTACTTATTGCCATTTTGTAAAATTATGAAATACTAATACTCTTTTTAGCTATTACATAAAAGGACACTAACTAGAAAAGGTACTTATCGTTTACTCAAGACAGTTAATTGCCTAGATTTCTTGAAAAAGGGGCGTTGTATTTGTAATAAACTGTCAAGTTACGGGAATATTGTGGGTTAAACAAATAGCGAAGTTGTTATTGCCGATATCAGATTAATGGTGCACTCAGACATGACTGTCAGTGACGCGTAAACGTATGTCAGGGACGGTGAAACGCCAAATATTCGACTACAACTATATCAATTGCTCTTGATATCCAAAGTAATTGGAGCAAGGCGTGACAGGCAAATGCTCTTTCAGTGCTTTCCTTAACCTTGCCATTTGAAATTGTATGTCGCTGTCATAGGTATTGAAATTTTAAACTATTATTTTTCCGCATGTACATTATATTGTATGTATTAAATAAATGAAAATGAGAAGCGTATTTACGGATTATCTAAGAAAATTCAAAAAAAGCGTCGTATCTTCTGTGTCGTACAGCGTATCAGTTTTTCGCATGGTGAAAACCGTCTGTTTATTTTATAGTTTCTTCTTTGTCCTAGGCGCGTTTTGAACTAGTTGACTAGTTTTACTTTAAAGTTAACGAATTTACTTATCATCAACGTAATATAATATGAACACCTCATAAATGAATGCCTGTACTGTCTTAAATTTTGTGCTGTAATTTTTTTTTATTCACTACAAGTTAGCCTTTGACGGCAATCTCACCTGATGGTAGGAAATGATGCAGTCTAAGATGGTAGCTAACGGGCTAACCATTTAAGGGTATGGTAAGCTCATACTCCTAATTGGTGTCAACGCGACAATGTGCCGGAACGCTAAATAGCTTAGCGACACGTCTTTGTCGTTAAATTGGTAACTAGCCACGGCCGAAACCTCCCGCCAGACCATACTCAAGCCGGGAATCGAACCCAGGACCTCCAACTTTATAATGCGACAGCACGTGCTGCGCCACGGAGGTCATTAAATAAAGACTTAAAATAAAGAAATAAACCAAACCCCTGACGCCGATATATCTGAGCAGTCCCTGAGGCAGCGAAATCGGTGAAGCGTGTCTCATATCTGTATGTTTAGTGTCGCAAGCGATATATGAACAGAACGGCGGCGGCGGCTCGTTGACCCAGAAATGGAAGTGTTTTTGTACAAATTAAGTAAAACACTTGGACAGGTGGCGCGTGTAAGGAGAACAGTGGTATAATAATGATCATAATACCGTCCTTAAATAATCCGTATCCACCCATATGCATACTTACTCGTGTGAATACGAATAAGTTTGTTGTGGGCTTCTTCTTAGGCCGGGCGCGTTTGGAGCCCTCATAGCTTTAGTTTTAAGTTTACAAATGTAGTTATCACCATTAAATAACTACTATGTAAATTGTTGACGCGTCAAAAGCGCATTTTAAGGACTATTTGAATAAAGATTATTTTGAATTTGAAACTGGCATTGTCTTTATTACATTATCGCGCCTAAACAGTGACATTTTTTTATCCTCTACAAGTTAGCCCTTGACGGCAACCTGCATCTCACCTGATGGTAAGTGATGATGCAGTCTAAGATGGTAGCAGGCTAACCTGTTTCCCTGGTAAACCCGTGCTCCTAATTGGTTTCTACGCGACATCGTGCCGGAACGCTAAATCGCTTGCGATCTCTGCCAGGTAACCTTAGGATTAGGAAAACAGGAAACACAAATTCAACGGGTGAGTTTAGTTATATAAAGATTTAGATATATAGTTTTGCATTTAACAAGGAATAATGCCCAAAATTGATATCATGAATTTCCAAAGAAGAAAGTTACGTTACAAACTGAGCTGTAGCTTCATCAAACTGTTTATCGATTGTATACGGGATGTAGGTTACAGGCTGTGAGGTCAAAGGTCACGGGTGACGCGTGGGTCACCTTATATTACAACAAGTCAACTCAAAAAGTAGCAAATTCTTCATCTTAGTAATTTTGTGCAATTAGTTATGATGAGTCTAGATAATATCAACGTACTGGAAACAGCAGTAGTTAGAAAATTCCATAACTGATCACGAGGTCCTGTGAAAGTGGTAATCATTAATCCATTTTTTTGTTTACCCACCTATTCACCGCCTACCTACTAGGCTTGAGAACTATCTAATATGTAATCTGATCTCACCCAACCGTCATCTAACCTAAAGGACATCCACCCCAGTGCATAGTAGTATTTTGTAAGCGTTTATCATTACAATAATATTATTATTAATATTTTTGTTTTTCCGGCTTAGCTCATATGCATTTAAATTCAAAGAATATATAAGTATTGGAAATATGCATAAAATATACAAACAAAAAAAATATAATAACAAAATATTATTAAAATTAATTATAAATAATGCATACACACAATGGCTTGGTGCTGCTTGTACCCAGTGGCTGTCCTATATAACACGTGGGAGTTTTAGTCAGTAGGTGTCTGACATAACCCCTGTGCCTCGGTTTCCATGAGGATTTACCCACGATAAAAAAAAATGTTCTATAACACCCACCCGATAGCCTGAACAAATAATTTGTCTACAATTCCTTCTAACGGTACTACTCCTACAAGGCGTCCAAATTCAAATTCAAATTCAAATAATCTTTATTCAAATAGTCCTTTAAAAGGCGCTTTTGACACGTCAATAATTTACAAAGTAGTGATTTGATGGTGATAACTACATTCGTAAACTTAAAACTAAAGCTATGAGGGTTCCAAACGCGTCCCGGTCTAAGAAGAAGCCCACAACAAACTTAGCCAGGTAAATAAAGTTATCCTTATAGATGTACTGAAGAAATGTATGCAACATCTATCCTACGTCTTCCATATAAATAGTAGAAAAGGTATTTATTTATAATTGTCCCCTATGCGTTGCAAAACCAATAATCCCATTGTATTTTTTTTATACACCACAAGTTAGCCCTTGACGGCATCTCACCTGATGGTAAGTGATGATGCGGTCTAAGATGGTCGCGGACTAACCTGTTAGGGTATGTTACCCATACTCCTAATTGACATGACATCGTGCCGAAACGCTAAATCGCTTGGGGACACGTCTTTGTCGGTAGGGTGGTAACTAGCCACGGCCGAAGCCTCCCACCAGACCAGACTCGAGCCGGGAATCGAACCCAGGACCTCCAACTTTAAAATGCAACAGCGCGCGCGCTGCGCCACGAGGTCGTCAATTGGTAGGGTGTTCCGTGAACCATATGAACCCATATTTCGAAAGATCATTTCTTAAACGTTTCTTTACGTGCCATTGGAACGCATTCAGGGTGCGGTTGGTTTAGCTTTATCATCTCATGAAACATCTACGTGTTAGACCCAAGTTCGATGCTAACAACAATGGCAAGAGATGTGTTCCTCGAAAGTAATAAAAGTCCCATACTATCAGATATTATCGAGAATAACACAATTCGTCTCTCGGCCCAGCAAGGCACGTATATCGATTGTAGCTCGGATGTAGGTTACAGGGGTCAAGGGTCACGGGTAGGTCACCTGCGATCTATCTGTGTGCAAAAGACGTGGTTGATGCATTTACCTATTTCACCTACTATGCCTTTCACACATACGTGTTACCATCGAAATTGATAAGGGAAAACATTTGTTTTAAGTCAAAGAATACTTGAGTATAATTTACAAGAACTTACTCGTATAAATCAGAGTTCTCGAATTAATGTCTCGAATATTATTAACCGCACAGTAGGTGTTTACATCACTATTAAAAAAATTCAGTTTTTCAGAAATCCCGCGGGAGCTGTATTTTTCCGGGGTAATAAGTAATAGTATTAGTATTAGTAGTTATAAGCCTTAGATATAACCCAGGGTATTTATTATCTATAATTATTACTACATACACACTTACATTCAAACTTTCACCTTTATAATATAAGTGTAATTGAGTTTTACATTCATCACATAACAGCCGGCTTGATAACATCAAAGTTTTGTTATAACTAAATAAAACTGGGGCAACATTGATTTGAGAATTTGTAGATCCAACTAGATACAGCCAACGTGTAAAACATCGAAGTCGCGAGAAATTGAGAATGTTCCTCAATAGCGTACTCGAATACCTACAATCTTAACCACACGCTACAACAAAGTAATCAAGACAAAACAAACTGTTAAACACATTGTAATTTGTAAGCCACCTAATGGGATACGGTCGTTGTTTCGCAACTTTATACAAGACGCCATTGTCTAGATTATATTTAGAAAATAAACTACACGACGCTTTATATAGTGATTATGTGCAAAACCATCAATGTAAAATTTGTTAAATGAAAAGAAATGGAATGGGTTTCAAAATGTACTTGAGTTATTAAGATAAATTAAAAGCTTCTACAGCTACATTAACTAGGTGATAGTTAATGTTTAACTTCTAGGCACAGACGAGAGTAGGGGAGATAAAACTGATTGGCCCACTTTACTGTCCCAAAGCGTGTCGGAAGAATCTCGTAACGAATGTCTAGGCTGAACTTTTAACTATTATAACATGTGATAAAAACAATAAACCTGTTCTCATACTCGCCGGTTCGAACTTTTGAACCAAGAGTGTTTGAAAAGTTCGAACCGGCGAGTTTGAAGTTCCTGAAGCAAAAACGGATTGGCTGGAATTACTGACTATTTAAATTTCTATCGAACTGTATAAAAATATTTTGCAATAAACCAAATATATGCACTGTGCATATCTGTAGTTTGAAACGTAAAGGTACCTTAAGATACTTTTATTAGCATACATTATTGGCCATAGTAGGTAGTACAGGACCACCGGCAAAGCATCTGAAAACAACGTCATAAATCCTGGGGTTCATTCACTGTAAAGTGGTATCGCAAAGTGAAACACGACCAAAAACAAACGATCTCATGTTGGAAATTATGTATAAGATGCAATAGTTGAATTTTAAGTGAACCAGTGTGCAGCGTTGATACTTTCTCACGCTTTTGAATGCACAAAGCCAATTTACCACAGCAGCAAAAATAACACGAGTTCAATTAGGGTGTGTTTTCTGCTTTGCGAAAGGGAATTTATGGGTGTAAGGTAAATAGTGTAGGCGAGATCCAATCAGTAGATGAGGAAAACGCGGGCAGCATGGACGTATTCAGAAGGAACTTTTCACTTCACTCTATTTCTGTTACCAGTTTATGTTGTTTTTCATGACAAACAACGTAAACTAGTCAAACGCCATGGCGTAGTTTTCTCTATTATCATCGTTTTTTTGCATAATTAGTGTAATAATTAAATAGGTTAAAATTAAGTAAGGACATTAAACAAAATTTCTCTCTTATATTTTAGTTATATTGTTATAATTATAACATATTTTGTAGCCACGTCCTTTACAACATAAAAACAATCTTAATAATATTAAGCTCTCTCCGGGAGACGTATCTGGGAAATCGTGAATCTAAGTGACTGACTACGCCCAACTAGACAAAAAGCTTATTGAAAACTAATTAACAGAACGCCTCGAAGCTCTCATCTAATATTTTACACAAATATTGCGCATCCTCAGAAGTGGGAGCTCGGCAAAAGTTTTATCCGGTACTTCATTAGTAATTACGGATACATTAACAAATATAATGGCGTGTTTACTTACAACATCCGTCGCTCGAGTCTGAGAATAATTTTGAATCATCGAAAGAAAAATTTAAATACGAAACGTATCTATTTCAGGCTTCACAATTATAAGTATTTTGCTAACATTTTCTGCGGCTTCGCCCAAGTGTACAGTTTTATCCGTATTTTTTTGCTACTGCGAAATTTCATCCAAAAGCGGTCAGGAAGTAATAACAGATTTGTGTTTGAGATTTATTTTATCCACTACAAGCTAGCCCTTGACGGCAGTCTCATCTGATGGTTAGTGATAATGTAGTCTAAAATGGTAGCGGGCTAACCTGTTAGGGGTATGGTAAACCCATACTCCCAATTGGTTTCTACGCGACATCGTGCCGGAATGCTAAATCGCTCGCGACACGTCTATCGCATAGAAACTTTATTCTCAGCTTTATTCTTCTTCTTTAGGTGCCTCTCTAACTAGTGAAAGTTGGCCGTCAGAATGGCAACTTTCATCTTGTCTCCGCAAGGCTGAACAGCTGGGCAGTACTTGCGATACCAGTCCACTCCCTGATGGTTTGCAATCGAGACTTCCTCTTGCGACCGATGTACCTTTTTCCTGCTACTTTGCCCACCATTATGATTTGCAGAAACCTGTATCTGTCATGTCTCCAGAAAAGTTCGCGATGACAACCAACACATTGCAAGACTTCCTCATTAGTAACATTTTGGTTTTAGCTGATTTTTAGCATCCGTCGATAAGGCAACATCTCCAATGACTCTAGACGTTTCCTTAGATTCCCTTTGATTGGCATCAGTAAAGAATATAAGCCATATGTAACAAGACTTTATTGGCATCACAGAAATACCCACACCAGAAGGAATTTCATTAAATATCTGGCTTTTATTGGATCTGAAACGGGAAGATGATACGGCAAGAACTTCAAATAGAGTCTCCCTTTTAAATTCACAATAAGAAATCGAAGGAAATCAGATCATTAATCAACCAACGGACTTTTATTCATGTTCATCGGATTGTGAAATGGACGCCGAATTTCAGGGCGAAAATATTTCTTTTATAGCGCAATACAGTTTAAATAGGTATGCCGGTAGATATTTATAAATAAACATGTTTAGACTACAATGATGGAATATCTTTAATAAAAGAAAATCAGGGTGAACAGCAATATCGTCTTATTTTTATGTTTTACTCAAGGAGTGATAATGTATGGCACTTCACTTTCATTTAAAATGGTAGTTGTAAGAGGTCTCTATCTCTCTTAAAGTCTTCAATGACTTATGTACATGTAAAATTTGTAAAACTTATAAAATGCAACTGTGAAAATTTAATGAGTAAATTCTTTGTTGTCACAGACACTTTTACAACAGCACATTCTCTTTAATATCGATCGAAGTTTTATTTTATAAAAATGTATTGCACGTAGCTAGACATAATAAAAATGTATACGAGTTTCAACTAACCAAGAATAAGTTGGCGAGGAAAAATTTCGCGTCCTAAAAACAATTCTAAACAGTTTTGATTAATGTGTCCGACTAACCTGCATAGCCACTTCGAGCTATCTTATACCCTTGTAGGCGCAGTCGGGCCGAAACGAGGGCGCCGGATCGATACCAGACCCAGACACAACAGGCCTGGCGACCGCGCAGTGCGAGCCTCCATTCCTCCATGCCTCGCGCCTTGTGCGCCTCGAGGCTTTGTTACCAAACAATCATTGGTGCCGAGTCTCTGAACTAAATTTACAGCTTTAAAAGTAATTCTGTCCTTAACAAACTATGTTCTGCAAAAGAGTAGCACTATTTTTAGACATGTGAATTAGCTTCAGTTTTTTATTTTCACCACGGTAATCTCACCTGATGGTAAGTGCAAGATGCAGTCTAAGATTATAACGGGCTAACCTGTTAGTATGGTTAACCCATACTCCTAATTGGTTTCTACGCACATCGTGCCGGGACCGTACGCGACTTTTTGACACGTCTTTGTCGGTAACTAGCCACGGCTGAAGCCTCCCACCAGACCAGACTCGGGCCAGGAATCGAACCTAGGACCTCGAGCTTTATAATGCGACAGCGGACGCATTACGTCACGGAGGTCGTCAGTAAGTTTACATGCTTATGTTAAATATAATTGACACATGACTCGTTATTAAACTAAATTTGAATGGGTTGCGATTACTTTTGTTATTATATGCAATTGTTTATTGATAAGATCGTAAAGTGATTTATAAGAACGACTAGTGTATGGGTTAGTTATGGGGTGCTCTGTAACCAGGGACGTTACGGATACGGATATTATTATGGAATATACGATAGTTTCGAATCGTCTCAGTTAAGGTTATATATTTGAATTGTAAATGGAAAATACAAATACTTATTCTATTCTTATTTCTAGGTTATCGCATATTTTAGCTTAATTTAGACAGAATAAATCAATGAGCCTTTAAAAATAATCTCAGTAAGTCTTTGGATGTTATCTATTGAATAATGCGAAACAAAAATGTAATTAGTGAAAACTAAATTGGTCGAATCTTTTTTATCAAACCCGGGATTAGGATAGAATTTCATCTCGGATATCCGACATAACAACGGCTCGGGTTTACAGCAATGGTGCCTCATAACATCCCTGGAGTCTCGATAGTAGATATTAGATTTTGTGAAATCTCACTAGGTTATAGAGTATGCTTGCATTAAAAAATACCAACTGTAGGAGTGAACATAAATGTTATAATATGATGTCATACAATATAGCATTCATACAGATGTGTAATATAACGAGTTTGTGTAAAGTGAAAATGTGTTAATCGTATTATTTGAATAGGACCTTAATAAGACACAATACTTATTGATACTGTACGTTTTATTATATTATAAAAAGTTCGAACAATATAAAGCTATATCTCTCTAGAAGTGCATACTTATATTCAAGTTCCATGTAAGTTCCATGCAAAATATTCTTCCCCTTTATTATCTACTAGCTGGTGCCCGCGACTTCGTCTGCGCAGGATTAGTATTTCGAATAGCTTATTTTAGCGTTGCGTACAAAAAAACTAACATTATGACATTAAAATTTTCGCGCAGATGGTTGATTTTTCCTACTTACTTGACTACTTATCGTCATATTTTGGACAATGTCTTTATAAATTGTAGCCTATGTGTTGTTCTGATGTATAAGCTATATTATTGTTAAGTTGCATCAAAATCCATTCTTTAGTTTTTACGTGAAAGAGTAACAAACATCTATCGATACTTACAAACTTTCACGTTTATAATATTAGGAGAGTTTTAAATATACGACGTCGACAGTAAATATAATGCGACTAAATGAACATAAGAAATTTCAAGCTAAAGTATTCAAAAAACTAATGTAGTTTATAGAGTTGCCTTTGATAATATATAATTTATCTTTAAACATTTTGGATGTTATTAAATAATTATTATAATATGTAAATAAGCTATAAAAGGATTTAGGATTGTTTGCACGAATTCTTCCATTACATTATATTTTTATTGCACATTCACGTATCTCGAAAATAGAGTTTTATTGCACCTTTATATGTAGTTTTCTCTATTACAGAAATCTGAACTCCTTTGTTCCTTCAATATTCATTGCTTTATGATATTTGCGTAGATAAGCAATAAAATATGAAATACTGTTATGGCTTCCTACAGCATAGGTATACTACCAGCATACCTCTTGGTTTTAAATTGTCCACCAGCTCCGGTCGTTAAAAGATTCCAAAGACATTATCTTGACTCCAAGTTTTATTTATTATTGTAAGTTCCTTTGATACGTTTATAATTTCCTCAAGTTCAGATCTTTTCAAAACCAAATTATTTTGTATGTGAAAGCTTAAAATCTTTTCAAAATTAGTCATCATGTTCAACCCATTATCGGCTCACTACAGAGCACGGGTCTCCTCCCAATATGAGAAGGGTTTGGCCATGGTCCACCACGCTGGCCATGTGCGGATTGGCAGACTTCACACGCCTTTGAGAACATTATGGAGAACTCTCAGGCGTGCAGGTTTCCTCACGATGTTTTCCTTCACCGTTGAAGCAAGTGATATTTTAATTGCTTAAAAAAACGCACATAACTCCGCAAAGTTAGAGGTGCGTGCCAGGATTCGAACCGCCGACCTCTAATTAGGAGGCTGACGCCCTAACCACTGGGCTATCACCGCTTCAAAATTAGTGAACAGGGATAATTGCTACCAGAGAATCGATTTCATTAAAAGATGCATAATAAGAGGTTGCCCAAACAACACTGTGAACTCAAATAAGAAGTAGTCATTATCGTAGATAGTAACTAGCGAAAACCGATTCATGAGGTAATCATTAAGGTCAATTAGATTAATGTTGTTTACTCTTAATGGTATCGTCGAAAGCCTCAGTAAATACGTTCATCATTGCTCACAGACACGAGAACTGATCATCGAAGAAATATATTACAAATAAAGTCTTTATGAAAAGGTGTATCTAAATTAAACTATATTTTACTCGTAGATGGGCGTGCTACCTCAAAAATTACCATATCTTAATATAACATTGTTCTACAGATTGAAAAAAGACATTGCATCTAATAATATTGCTTTTTCCTGATTCTACGCAGCAACAGAGCATGATTGACTTGATTTTATACGAAGATAGTTTATAGGCTGGAATCCGGATAATTTTTATCCTTTTTGGAATGGATCTAATATTTTGATATTTTCACTAAATACTAAAATGGTTGAAAATATTGTTATGAAAGCAGTTCTTACTACTAATACTGAAAAATCTACTTATATGTATTAACAGTTAAGTTTGAACAGTTATCCTTATTTCTCGCAGCAGTTTTCGGATTCATAACATTAGTATCGAGTAAGAAAACGGTTGCACGTACTCGTAAATGTCCACAGTCAGAGCTAGTTAAACATAAGATTTATGTTGAGAAGAGAAACTAATATTTAAAAAAAAGTAATTTTGAGTCTCAGTGAGGTGCTCGTTTAAACACAAATAGTTCTTAACTATTTTAGCCCCAGACATATTTATCCGAATGAGCAAAATTACACGTATACAGAACATTTTACGGCGCAGAAAATTCGTCCGGATTCACGCTCCTTTATTATGGTCACGATTATATACTTTCATTTAGATAAGGGAATGCAAGTTTTGGCGCGCTGGTGTCGGAGATTGCACATTTGGATGCAAAATTCGACTCGCACGGATGGCGTCAGACGCCCAGAACATCTAGCTTCATCTTATTCTGAATACAATTTTCCAAGTTAAAACATTCTGAATCAGCTTCCAAGATAGCTATATATTCCATATAGCAGAGTTATTTGTTAAAAGGAATATTGGCTCTGAGCAAGATATTTTTCTCTTTTTTTTAAATAATAATCTTATTAGGATGCTTATACTTATTATAATGATATTTTTATTGGATTTTATTTTAATTGTTTCTTGTAGTTAAAAAATATATTATTCGACTTCTCAACTCTCTGGCTATAATACCGGAGTGCATTGCTGATTGAACCACATACTTACACCTTGAAGCCATCGCTGGTTTTTTGATATTAAATATTTTATCCTGTATTTATTGTTCATCATGCCTGTGTTGTTTTAAAAAATAAAATATCACTTGCTTCAACGGTGAAGGAAAACATCGTGAGGAAACCTGTACGCCTGAGAGTTGTCCATAATGTTCTCAAAGGCGTGTGAAGTCTGCCAATCCGCACATGGCCAGCGTGGTGGACTATGGCCAAAACCTCATTGAGAGGAGATTCGTGCTCTGTAGTGAGCCGGTAATGGGTTGATCATGATGATATCTGTTACCAGATTATTATTGCTCGAAGTTTTAATTTATTCTTGCAAATAATAATTCGAGAATCACTCGCAATATGGAATCTTGGGATGCCATCTGCTGTATTAGATTGCTAATTTCCACATCAATACAACACCTCGTGCAGTAGGCGGTTATTTATGACCGCCATAAAAAGGGACACCATCAAGATAAGATTTAGTTCGCATTAGTAATGCATTTACTCACTTTGCGAACTTGTATTGGTTATTCATCGCCTATTGATACACAATACAAAATTAGTTACATTTGATATACTTTTGGAAGCGGTGATAGCCTAGTGGTTAGGCCGTCAGCCTCCTAATCAGAGGCCGGCGGTTCGAATCCGGGCACGCACCTCTGCTTCAACGGTGAAGAAAAACATCGCGAGGAAACCTGCATGCCTGAGAGTTCTCCATAATGTTCTCAAAGGCGTGTGAAGTCTGCCAATCCGCACATGGCCGGCGTGGTGGACTATGGCCAAACCCTTCTCATATTGAGAGGAGACCCGTGCTCTGTAGTGAGCAGGTGATGGGTTGATCATGATGATGATGATGATGATATACTTTTTACTAACTGAAAAATCAGGGATATCCAAATCTTTAAATCTATCAGCCTATAGCCTAGTGGTTCTTCGGCCTCTCAATAGAGGGCAACAAGTTCAAACCCCGGCACGCTCGTTTAACTTTCTGGTAACACATAATTACGTTTTAAATTTAATTTATGTAATTTTTAATTTAATGTCAGATGATTTAACGGTATAGGATTCGAGCAACACATCGTGGTACCAGCATTAATGACAACTCTCAAAGGCTTGTGAATTTCGACTAATCTGCACTTGGCCAGCAAGGTGGACATGGCCAACCCTTCACGTGCAGATAAGACACCCACGCCCTGAAGTGAGCTATTAATAGATTGATAATGATCATGATGATATCTTTCAATTTAAGTAAATGCATTATTTTGAGCAACCAGTGCATAAAACCAAAGGCATTTCTACTAGTATCACCACTTGATAACACTATGTGGAGCAACTTCCAGCGCGAGGAACCGATGGTAAAAGAGAGTGGATGTATGTTGTGAGTGAGGACTTACAGTAAAATCACACACCAGTACTCGATGTCCAACAGAAGATTTTATATTTATGCCGTCATATATTTTAATATCACTATGGGTTGCAATTTCCTTTTATGTAACATCGATAACAAATTTCAATGCATTGAGCACAGAACACTTTACAATAATAATAAACCAGTCGATTTGAAAACGTATCGCTGTGTTTAACGTACAGAATTTTATTCTTAAGAACGCAGAACTGTATAGGAAAATATTGTAAAATGTGAAAATTTTGTTCGATAATACTTTTAACGCTCGCATGAACATGAATACTGTTACATGAAATAAGAATAAAAATATTAACAAACAATCCAAGTTAGGAACACAATTCCAACTTGTCTTTATTCAAGATGTTGTGATACTGACATTTTGAGAGAACTAAAGACCTATAATGCGTGAATAGATCTTGCTTTTTTCTGAATAAATGCAAATAAAAAGTAGTTAATATATTTTTAATACATTCAAAAAACAAAGGTAATATTTATTTTAATCATTTCTACTTATTATGGCTAACTCATCCGTTTTTCTCACTTCTTTATTTTTTGCCTTCTTCAAAATCATGAATACGAAATTCCTCTAAAGTTGAAGAAACAGAAGTTGATGGCTACCAATATTTATTTGCAACTGTGACTCGACTGTTCTATAAATTCATTTTTTAATTACAAAACAAGAAATTTTGTCACACAAAATTTCAGATATCTAAAATCTAGTCAAGGATCCTTAGTTTTCACTCGATAAGCCAGATGCTTACTAAAATCCATGTGGTTTTATCGTTTATCCGTAAATTTACTTTTCTGGAATATCTGTACTTTATACTTCGTAAACTTCTTAAGTGAAATAAAATTTGAATCAATAAAAATAAATTATAAAGTGCTTATTCGACAGTAATACAAAATGTCGTAAGGTAATCTCAAATCCTATGGAGATGATTAAGACTTATCTCTTGCAAGACACCATAAATGGTTTGTGGCTCTTTCTCAATTCTATTGGCACATGATGTAATTTTAAATCTTTCTTGTCACATTGCTTCTATCGGCCAAGTAATCAGCTTACGTTTAATCGTGTAATTCAAATATTTCGTAATAAATAACGAAGTCGTGTCAAGAGTACAACTGGTTGCCACCTTATGATTAACATTTTGGTGGGATGTCTTACAATTACAACATCTTATACTCCTTTACAATTTGTATCGTCCATAATAAAATTTAAATTGTTGCCTTACATATTTAAGTCATCGTCAGTAAGAATCGTCTGTTCAGTTATATATTTTTATGTTTGCTCGCACATGGCTAGCGTGGTAGACTATGGCTAAAACCTTATCATATTGAGAGAAGACCCGTGCTCTGTAGTGAGCCGAGAATGGGTTGATCATGATTACTTAAGATCCATTAAAAAATATTTTCTATGCTCTTCCCTTATTTAATTTAAAAGAACTACAATACAAAGGTTGTCTATATAAAATATATTACGACCGATAAAATACATTCAATGTACTGGTCCTTCATCTTTTTAAGATTTTGTGTGGAAACTTCGTACATAATCCTTTCCACATGCAGCTTTCAATAAAACCATCTCGAGTTAGAGAAAGTATTTCTAGGATTTCAGGAGCGTGTACGTTGAATGCGTCTATAAAATTGCGACGTGATTTCTTCACTGAATTCTCCAATCTTTTCATCTCCTTCGGATCGTCTCTGTCTGCAGCATAAGACGCAGTAAGTAAGTACATCGCCTGGTGGGAATATCTATAGCATTCACATTCTGAGCGAATCGTGAAGTCGTATTATTATAGCACTCCCTCGGGAATATGTGAAAATATCGGTAGTTTTCGACGACATCCACTGATACCGTTATATTGCAAAGAGGTCCACGTCACATTACCACTACATACTAAAAAATCCAATGCATAGTGTATTGAATATTTTTCAGTGAAATTGTTCTGTAAGGTTATACAGTTTTGTGGTGCAGGCAATAAAAAGAAAGTGATACTTGAAGTAAAGACATCTAGCAAGTCCTTGAAATTTCTCCAGGGCGTTGCATACGTAATGTGAAGAGAGTCGCGGCGAAGTTATTTAACTTTTTTAATTTATTAAATGAATTTTGCTCTAGTCGGGCATGGATATAAAAGGCGACAGCGCTCACAGTGTTTTAAAATTCTCTCATTTTTTGTGTTTTATCCTAGACTGTGCATATAGTATAATTTTTTATGCAAATTCTTACTGATACCGTAAGTAATTAAATTCAAAATAACAAAACAAAACTTGAATAAAAAAATAAATACTTTTGCACACGGCTCATACTTTGCTAAATAAACTACGTAAACGTTGTGAAAACTTCTAAAAGGCTAAAAATACACGTTAGCTTGCAAAAATTGAAATATGGTTATGAAAAAATGTATTACCTCTTGTTTTGCCGTAATTAATAAAATAAATTAAAACTATGTTATGTTATACTAGTCGATGCCCGCGACTTCGTCAGCGTAGATTAGGGGTTTTAAAAACTCTTTTGGAATAGGAGTCGAGTCCAATTCGAGGAAAATTTCTGGGCTAGCTGAAACTATAGTAATAGTTCGTTGACATGAAATTATGTTTTTCATAAATCCCGCGGGAAATGTAACGGTATAAAAATCCATCCTATCATCCTATGTTCATCTCCTGGTTCTAAGCTACCTCTCCACCGATTTTCAGCCAAATCGGTTTAGTCGTTCTTGAAATGTAGACGTATTACAGTGTAACTAACAAGACTTTCTTTTTTATACATAGATATAGAGATATACCTACTACTTTGCGACCCTTTTTAACTGAAAGTGAAACTGAACTGAATTATATTTAACTGAAGTGAATTAAAAGTAGCCTTATATCAACACTTCACTCACGTTGGGAAGATCGTTTTCGTTTTTCTTTCTTCAAAACTGATGAACTTTGATACGAACTTCAAACACCTTTTTGAGAAAGAAGATACGATGCTTCGTCTCAGTTTTCTTACATAATCCATATATACGCATCTCACGTCCATTCCTCACTGTTCCATGGCATCCTCTACTTAATCACTTTCCGTCCAGTGATTTGAGTTGTGCTGATAGATCAGTCAGTCAGTCACATTGTTATTTTATATAGACTCGTATAGAAAAAACATAACAAAAATCCCATTGTGTTGATATAATATGTAAATAAGTTAATTATCACAGGGCTTACATCCCGTGGGAACGATAACAATTTGCTCGTCGTCACCCGAGGCCGGAGTGGACACGTTGCTTTCAATAATTCATGAGGACCTCGCGTCCGCTGAGCCGAACTATCTAATTACGGCAAACAGCACAATTGACTTATTCCCACCTCGCTCGGTTATCGAACTCACCTCTAAGGACAATTAAGGTGCTTTGCCACCACAGACGCGCTATACATTGCGAAGCTATGTATATGAGAAACCTACAGGATCCTCGGATTTCATAATTTAGTTTTGGTGAACCGGTCTCCTCTAAAGCTAAGATGAGCACTGGTGGAAACCCGTACAACGTCATGGTTTTTGTATAGGGATATGCGTTTAGGATTATAGCTAGGGTTAGGATTAACTTACTGTATTCATAAAAATAATTTATTTATTTAGAATAAACACGTTGTTAAAAAACCTTCCTGTGCTCTTCCAGATCAACACAGCATCGCTTAGCAAGACTTCATGCTGACGCTATCAAAGATCTCTTTATTAATCTTTCCTGTTCCTTCTTCTTAACTCTCGCTTAACATTATTGTCCCGAGTCTCTGAGCATACAGTTACCACTGTTCTTCACTGGACTACATGAGGTCTATGCCAGTTTAGAGATTCCAGATTGGTCTCCTAGGCCACCCATGACAAATCTGCACACGGAACGCTCAGGGGACGTAAAGGATCTGTAACGTATCAACTTTCGTCTTGCATCTTCACCTCCTACTTAATATGGCTCCTTCAAATCAGGAGGTAAGGCATCTTCAAGGCAAACCCTCTTAACTTAGGTTGCACCATCGTTAACCGTCAAGTGTGAAATCAGTACAATGGTCTACATATTATGAACAAAAAATCCTTAAAAAGTATAGCACATGTCTGTTGGAAAGGCAGCCTTATGCGATAGTACAATCATGATAACAAGGTCGTTAGTCCATCAATGACGCAATAAACCGGCGGCGACCTCGCCGAATATATCACGGAGCGTGCTAGGGTCGCTTCACTCGTAAATTCTATTTCCGCGTCGACAATTCCTAATCTTCGAGAATCACAATACGTATTCACGAGCGTTGCATATAGATTGCATTCTTTCGAATGTCACATCGCGCCAAGCTGGCTGCATTACTCAATCATTTCAAACGACACCCAAGTTTCGTTGAGTTCAGAGTATTCATGAAAAATGTATACTATATTATCAATCTTGAGAGTGAAATGCAAATAATACTTTATGCAATCGGTAAAGTAAGGTATAAAAATGTTCTTATTTCTAACATGCCATCTGCATACAAAGGTTTGCAATCATTTGCAATCGTTTGCAATTTCGTTGCACACCTTTGACAAGTCGAAAAATAGTGCCTTCCTTTTCCAAAAGATCTTCTGTGAAACTCCTTCTGGACTTGTTAATTTAGTTTAGTTGAGAGATTTGTGTGGAACATAAATAGCACCATTATGTATTATAGATACATTCTCTATTCTTAGATATATATATTTTTTTCTTACTGCAATATAAAACCTAAAATTATTTGAGTTTAGTATAGTTTATTGAATATGAGGATACTTTTTGCACTCTTAAGAAACTATGTAAATTCTTCTTGTGCTGTAAATATATTTGACTACAGAATAACGTATTATAGTGTTAGCATATTTCTTCGATTGCTTTCCACCTCTCTACATATTTTACTCTAACATTATCGTAATGAGCCATAAAAGTTTATCGCAAGTCGTTAAAGCACATCCTCTCTGTTTGCTCTGAAAGCTTGATGGTATGAAGCGAGAACTTCGGTGTTACGATGTGAGAGTCGATCGACGATAACACGAGCAAAATTGGACGCGAAAATGTAAGAAATTCTAGAGGGACAGGGTTTTGTGGTTAAACGAAATCCCTTTTCACAAATCGTATCAGTTACTAAGCTCAGCTGGTTTTGGGTGTTTTTATCCTATACTACGAACACGTTTAGTTACTCCTTTAGGACGTTATCCTAATAAGGTTTATTTGAGGTAAAGTAAGTAGTTTTGTACTTTGAAGCTGTGATAGCCTAGTGGTTAGGGCGTCAGTCTCCTAATCAGAGATCGGCTGTTCGAATCCAGGCACGCACCTCTAACTTTCGGAGTTATGTGCGTTTAAAAAAAATTATAATATCACTTGCTTCAACGGTGAAGAAAAACATCGCGAGGAAACCTGCACGCCTGAGAGTTCTCCATAATGTTCTCAAAGACGTGTGAA
Organism: Lasiommata megera; assembly: GCA_928268935.1. Lineage (NCBI taxonomy): Eukaryota > Metazoa > Arthropoda > Insecta > Lepidoptera > Nymphalidae > Lasiommata > Lasiommata megera. The sequence goes on from OV743312.1 coordinate 6,892,034, forward strand.
GACCGCACATGGCCAGGCCACGTGGTAGACAATGGCCAAACCCTTCTCATGTTGAGAGGAGACCCGTGCTCTGTAGTGAGCCGGTAATGGGTTGATCATGATGAAGTAGTTTTGCCCATGTTACCCGGGTTCGTAAAGTATATATTATAGTGTCCAAGATGGAAGCTACATCTTTACCTCGTCAAGGTAACTAGAAAAATAATGAAACATACTCATTTATAATACTCTAGCTCTAGAACGCGACATTCTCCAGTCATTAACGGTCGTCCTTTAACTTTTTTGGGTAGTAATTTTTACCAGGATGAAAAGTCAATTTTCAAAATGCAACTTATATCATCATTATCAACCCTTACTCTGAGGAACAAGTGGTTTTGGCCACGTGCGGATCTTGTACACTTCATATGCTTTTGAGAACATTATTTAGAACTCTCGAGGATGCAGGTATATTTCCAAACTTTTTCCTTCACCTTAAAAACAAGTTAAATTTAATTTAAATATACTTGAATTAGGGGGATTTTTTAAAAACATTACTCATTCTTTGAAAATGATTTTAATTAAAATTTTTGTTTATTTAATATCTCATACAAAGTTATTACTACACAGATCATGTCCGCATGGAATGGCGTCAAAAACAATATTTTATTTTTGGCTTGCCGGTTAACTTATTTTTTTGCCTAAATTACCTGCTCTATATCATTAAATATGGAATTTATAGAACTTTGTCATGTAGATAAACGACAATTTCGCAGTTTTTTTTTTGTTTTAAATAAGTAGATATTTTGAATAGTCATATCTGTCAAAAGGCTGCTTCAATTTTGATTTAATTTGGTATTGTTATAATAACTATATCTGAATAAATCGAGTATAGCACACGGCGGTAAATCATTTCAAAGTAATAAATGTAAAGCGTTTGCAACTGACAGCTGATTATGATTGGCCTGATCGATTCCGGAGCTCTTAATTACATAGTACATAGATTACATAATTGTAGCCGTTTAGTTACGTTTCTTTTTTTTGTATGTTTTGTTTAAACACAAATGTATAAAAATTAAAAATAATTCCCATTCTCCTCAGTTCTTATTATATAATCTTTGTTTCATTGTATTCATCATTTATAAAAGAAAAAAAATATATAAGAGACCAGAGAACCAGAACCATCACCCTCAGCGAACCAATTTATACCCACTGATGGGCACAGGCCACCTCTCTCATACAGTTCGAAGCTTTGACAGTAACGTCTTCTATAAATAGAATGCGGTACGTTTTCGTTTCACTTGGGTCCTGTAGTAACCTAGAGTCCACAGAACCTCTATGTCTCAGTCTCCATTGAGGCAATACGGTAATTTGTTTCAACCAAACCCAGTTCGTGTGAGATCCTCTCAAATAGCCTGGTAAAGGTTCGAAGATACGGTTCGGTAACACTGGGACGTTTTTCATCTTCGTTAAGAATACATGGACTTCTGCAAATACGCCCGATGCTCTGCAATTGCTTCTATGTCAGTTCATCTAAATTCTAAACGAAAGTCGATGTAAATAAACACTAGAATTATCTCGGTGCGCGAGATTTGTCGTATTGACGGCCGCAGAGAGTCAATAGAAAGCTCGACATTGGGCCGGTATCGAAGTGGGTTGGTGCAGGCGAGGCGCAAGTAGGTGAGCGTGTCGAGGCCGTGACGTCAGACGCTTTCTCTGCGCCCGCGTCCGTTGTGCAACGGCGGCTAACGTTCGCGATGCGTTTTCTCGGAGTTATTTATTGAGAGTGTATTTTTATTAAATCACCGAGAGTTCCCAACTATAAAGCTGGACAAACGCCAAACCTGACGCCAAGCTATTCAGGCGTTCGTTCGGCGTGATGACATGTATCAAACCCCCCCCCCCCCCCCACCAAGCCAAGACCGAAGCCTTCCACCACATAAAATTCTGCAATAATAAATTCCCGGAAGCAAACCCGAAACTGGTCAGGTCGAACCTAACGCTGTGCTTAACGATGAATTGGAGTACGAGATTTAATTAATCGGGAGATAACCAATCAGATTGTTGAATCTGATTTGTTGATTTCTGCACGTCCGCTCCGCTCTGTTAAATACAGATACGTCCATGGCCATGCATTTTTAAACGGTTTAATTATTTATTGAAGCACTGTTAATTTAAAATAAAGCACCCATCTTTCTCCGTTTTCGTACCTGCGCAAAGTTCTGGCGAAAGGGCTTTATCAACGATTGGTGTGTGGTGGTGTTTCCAACCTGTGTCCTAAGCGGCGTTCAAGTTTAGCCCTGCGGTCGACCAATCACAAGACCCTTGGTCAAACGAGAACGTCATGTGATGCACGCTGGACGCAGCGGATTGACCATTGTTGAAACGCAGAACTAATACAATACTAAGGCCATAGAATCCAAAACAATCTCGTAGGGAACAGGAAATGGGTTTTAGAACATCGACCCACCACGTTGTTCCAATGTGAACTTCGACGACTATCATCACGTGATGAAACTTGGACTATAAGTGCTCGCCACAGTGGACAATTTTCTAACTCGAGCTCTTACAAAAAAGTCGACCTATTCTTACCTATCTATTCTTGGCCCTATTGGTCTTACATTGACAAGTTATGGAATACTTTCGTCCAGGAAAATCGTAAATAGTTGGTTCGTGGAATGCGAAAACTTGCATTGCATTTACGCGTTGCATTAAAATTCTACTGTGAGTTGGGTGTATTGCAAAATTTATATTTTATATTCCATCGTAAAATGATTAAGACACTGTTTATTCGTGGCCGTAAAACAATGTAAACATGCATATCTAACGCTCGAATGCACATGCGACTCGCTTACACAAACTGTTTTATATTATTTTGGTATAGGTACGGGCAAAATAAACTATGAACAACTTTTATTGAGACGAGATAACAATTGTTCATTCTTATTTTAACCCTTTCATGCTTAATTAATTCATTTATTTATGACACATGAAACCTCTCAAAACTCGTCAGTATTAGTTATTTTCTTGATATTTAGAGTTAGAATCTTGGTTCATCAAAATTTTTTTACAAAGCTTTCTTATATATTTATTCTATTTTTGTGAGTTGATAGTTATAACTGTTGGTACATGTTTGAAAATTAAAACTGATGCCATGAAGGTTCCAAACGTGTCCTGATACAAGAATTACACACACACACACACCCTTATTCTTCGCTTTACTAAATCACAGCATCGCCGTCCTACATTAGTAGGTACTTATTTTAGGGAGTAAGTTAGGTTATAAGTCCGATAAAATATTTTAATATTCATTTAATCACTTTATTGTCCAATTAATGCCTAGAGATAAGTATGTACAGTAAATCTCTGCTTATGCTGCTCCGGTGTGGAAGTCATACGTGCATGATGCATTTGATGTTAAAAGTAATGTTTCTATCAAATATTTCAATAAACATGAAAAATACTTCATGCATTTTATTCGAAGTCCTTACAAACTACAACTCTGCCAGCAATGGAGATTATAGATTCCTTATCACGATCAACAGCAAACGTTTTAACCTACTTCGTGATAAAAAGTGCCTTGCTATGTTGTTTATTGGCACAAAAAAAAACTACCAAGGACGAATAAATGTGCTTGTGACGCTAAAATTTAATAGCCATATATACGTACTCGTACATACGTATAATATAATATAATATGTTTAAATTTAACAGAAATTAATATGCTATAGCTATATTTGTATTAGTGTTTTGTTTGAAGACTAGTATATAAGGGTTATCATAAACCAATATAATATAATAACATAATATGCAATTTCAAAAAGAGCAAATCTCTTATTAATAAAAGCATCATCTTATGAAAAAAATGTGTGCCTCTTTATGAAATCGCCGTTTTCTTATTATTGATAATTATAGGTAAATGCTAATTACAATTGAACCTTACATAGTTTATTGAAAACATTTAAAATACTCAAACAACACACACATTTGTAGTTGAATATTAATAAAAAGCGGTGAAGCGGTGATAGCCCAGTGGTTAGGGCGTCAGCCCTAATCAGAGGTCGGCGGATCGAATCCGGGCACGCACCTCTAAATTTTCGGAGTTATGTGCGTTTTTAAGCAATTAAAATATCACTTGCTTCAACGGTGAAGAAAAACATCGTGAGTAAACCTGCACGCCTGAGAGTTCTCCATAATGTTCTCAAAGGCGTGTGAAGTCTGCCAATCCGCACATGGCCAGCATGGTGGACTATGGCCAAACCCTTTTCATATTGAGAGGAGACCCGTGCTCTGTAGTGTGCCGATAATGGGTTGAACATGATGATTAATAAAAAAATACTGAATACATGAATAACTCAACCATTAAATAAGTATCACTCCCCTTATTTGTAAAGAAAACAACTTCAGGAATTCTGAATGCCTGAGAGTTAAATTATGCTTAGAATAGACCTGCTTCCTGTAATGACAATGATGATGAGGATGCAAGGATGAAGATAATATTATATAACTAACAATGGAAATCGTTTAGTTATAGACCAGCAAAAATATTATAAAACTCTCCGTTAAAGCAGGTATTTTGTACTGGTACAAGGCAAAGGAATTGGGTTTAAGATACGTAGGTTGTTTGGAATTTTCTATTTACGGGCGCTTGCTTGAATTTAATTGAACATATTAACGTAACTACTTCCAGACGAAGGAACTCTTATAACGAAACAACTGAGTTATTTTTAGATAGACTAGCTGCCAGTGACTTTTTGCACGTATTTTATTAAAAATCCTGGAAGGAAAGCTTTCCTGGAAATAAGTCCGTTCTCTAGGTTGGCCGTGAATTACCATCGCAATTTTTTTTATGCCGCTGAGTGTTCTAAGCACGTTAAAAGGCTAATAATACTATCCTAAATCTAGTCGTTGGATTTAGGAAAGGCATGCAAATTAAGTTTTGTTTAATTTTTAGCCATACTGAATGAATAGAGGCTTCAAGGCTTAGGACGGTTTGAAACAATGCATACATCAAAACTCCAAAAAAGCATTACATCATACAAAACCTACCTTTGAATTAAGACGGCACGCGCATATTCAGATGCAAGCTTCTTCTTTCTTTTCCTTGGCCTTATTCCACATTAAGTTGAGTCGGCACAATACCACACATCCATCTCAACATTCCCATTGCTGTCGTTTTTTTTAAACAACACAAGTTAGCCCTAGGTCTAAGATGGTAGCGGGCTAACTGGTTAAGGGTACGGTAAACCCATACTCCTAATTGGTACACGACACCGTGCCGGAACACTAAATCGCTTGGCGACACGTCTTTGTCAGTAGGGTGGTAAGTAGCCACGGCCGAAGCATCCCACCTGACCAGACTCGAGCCGGGAATCGAATCCAGGACCTCAAACTTTTAAGCGCACGCGCTGCGCCACGGAGGTCGGCGTTTTATCAGTTCCTTATGCCGATGCAAGTGCACGTTGCGATTAAATCAAGGAGCATTCATTTTACTTTTTATCTCATATAGTTTCTATGGAATAAATGCGCATTTTATTCTATTAGCTTCATTTATCCAATATTTTTGTTTTATAATCTATCAAAATTTGTAAGGTGTTGGTATGTACCACAGTTGGTTCTGGTCTATAACGTGCGATGGTTGCATCGATTCAACGCTCGTCCCACGGAAAGGTCGTAAAAGGTTATGCCCGACCTAAAAAGGTACTAGATTGTAGTTTATTGGAGCTTATAATTTGACACTCACGTTCTCAAGGTACACTTTAATTAACTGGGTACGTGCCGAGTATATGAACCCAGCGTCCTTCGGCGCATGTTATCCACTAATCAACCTTTAGCTTAGAATGGCCTTTAATTTAGGTACTCTACGAGATCAAGATAAAACTTAAGCTATTTCTATTTAGGTGATTAGTGTTCAGAAATTTTGATTTATTCCATTGCTTTTTTAATTTGATAAGTTTTAACTAATTCTCGCCTCTGTTTAATAAATTGGGTTAGAAGTTTAACTGGCTGGTTAGATGGAATTTAGCGGTGTAGTATAAAAACAAAGCCTATTAGAAGGTAGAAGGTAGTGAGATCTGCTCCATCTGTGGTGTTTCCTTATATTTTCTATTTGGGGTTGTTCAACGGGCGGATAGTTAAAAGTTTCAAAAGGTAATATCTTAACATCCCATTTCTTTGAATAAAAGGTATAATACGTCCTTTGGTTTAATTGTTTATTAAAGCGTTTCTTACGAATTGAAGTTTACATTCATTATAATATTATTTATTGAGAGTAAGATGTGTTTCAAAATCAAAATTCAAATTCAAATAGTCCTTTAAAAGGCACTTTTGACGCGTCAATTACTTACATGTAGTTATTTGATGGTTATCCCCATCTAACTACATTCGTAAACTTAAAACTATGAGGGTTCCAAACGCGCCCCGGTCCATGAAAGAGCCCACTGTTGTGGGCTACTTCTTGGGCTTATCTAGGCACATTTACTTTTTGTCAAAATGATATTACGAGTTTTTTGGAAGAACTATTTAATAAGAATCTGCTGTCGATTCGTGCGCCTTGTCTGTCAGCTGGCTGCATCACATCAACCATTTCATAGAGAGTTGAAATTTTAACAGAATGTGTATATCTATAAGAATATAATTAAGTTAGGGAGTTCCCGTCATATAGAACCGTATTTCGCTCGATCTTAATATTATAGGTAACTACCTACTACTTCATATTGTGCCTTGGTACGGGACTCATCATGTGCAAGTCCAACTCATAAGTAGCCGGTCACTTTGTCGTCTGATTCCTTGTAAATAGTGGTTGTTTTCTTTGTCCGCAGAAGTGTGGAGCGCGAACGGCGGGGGCGGCGCGACAGCATGCGGTAGCAGCGGCATGGACCTGAAACACGAGGTGGCGTACCGGGGCATCCCGGGCCAGGTGAAGGCAGAGCCGGGCGTCAGCCACAACGGGCACCCCAACGGGCACGTGCGCGACTGGATGGCGGGCGGGACTTCCCCGTCCCCGGCCGCCGCACAGCCCCAGCCCAACGGGTACTCGTCGCCGCTGTCCTCCGGCAGCTACGGGCCCTATAGCCCCAACGGGAAAATAGGTAAGGAATTTATTTTGCCAATTTTTATAATTCAAAACATCGTTTGCCGAAAATGTTCATACAAAATTAGCGATTAAAAGATGAGAAGGTGAAGAACATAAAGCTAACTTGATTTCTTATTTTACCACTTATAACAAAGCAAAATTAAACAAGTTATGCTATGCCAGCCTCACAGTGATACCTAATTTACTTTAGAAAATGATACTTCAAAATAATTGTTTGTACTGATATGTTTTGTTCGTTATAACGACTTTATTGCTAGTAATAAACTAAAACTTTTTTCAAAGAATCAAACATAAAATACACAAAGATGTTAAATTGTGACTTGCGACAATCTATATTTATAACATGCAATTCATTAATTAACAGCTAGAAAAAATTCATAGGAATGTTGCGTGTTGAGCGCATGTTGGTCGAAGGTCAATGGGCCTATATCTCTTCAAAAATGTAAGCCCTTGCTGGGCTCGAACGGCATGAGATATTTCAAGGTCATCCATTTTTCAAAGCACATCCATTTTAGTTGAATGAATGAATGAATGAATACACTTTTATTGTACACAGCAAATAATACAAAATGCAAATAGAATAGAGCGGTTAGACAAGGTACAATTAATTCATCATGTTTTAGGAATCTAATGACTAACTGGTTACTTAGTGTATGACGCTGTGGCAGCATAGTAATTAGGACGTCCGCATCCTAATCAGAGGTCGGGGGTTCGATCCAGAGCACGCACCTCTAACTTTTCGGAGTCAAGCAATTAAAATATCACTTACTTTAACGGTGAAGGAAAACATCGTGAGGAATCCTGCATGCCTGAGAGCACGCCAGGGTGGTGGACTATGGCCAAATCCTTCGCAAAGGAGACCCATGCTCTGTAGTGAGCCGGCAGTGGGTTGATCATGAGGATGATGATGGAGTGTATGACGGTGATTCTGCTTGTTCAATGTGATCTTCATAGAGATAATACAAGGGAGGACAATTCATAAGGATGACTACGTTTAGCATTAAAAATGGTGCTTGAAATTATGGTGATAACATTCAATTTTACTAGATCAATACATAAGGAATCATATTATTAAATGGAGCTTTGGTAGAATCTCCACTAGATCACTCACTTTTTTGTGGATGGACTAGATCAAGAGTAGCAGGGAATTGATGGAAGATCAATGTCCAGCTTTGGATGTTAAGGCAAGCAACAGTTTATCTATAAACTGTTAATCAAAAACAATCGAAGGGATATCAAATAGTTTATTACAAATATATCAATCTTTGTATTGAGATTACTTGCCATTGTTTCACGCATCTGATGACCCAAGAGTAGGAGCTTAGTCAAGCCTACAAATGAGCCTAGGTCATACAAAGAGGGATTTTTCGTAGGCACAATACCGATATGTGAATAATTGGACGGCAATTGTATTAGCATAAACGGCATACATATTTTACTGGAAAGTACCTACATAAGTTATCAAGGTTGCTTAGTATTCAAATTTAATCCATGTTCCTTCATAGAACCCAACGCGTTTTTGAATTAATTTACCTACTTACCTAATGATTGATTTCGAATATAACTAAATAGGTACATATACAACAAATAAGTAAATCATTTCATAAAGTCGCTTTTTTACGTTTTCCTGGAATTTTTACTGTGTAACCATTCATAATACAATAGCAAATAAGTAAAATAAAAAAGGCACATACATTTCAAAAAGAATAAAACCTTTTCATTGCTCGCAAAAGAATTTCTTTGATGACATCAAAGCAATAGGCCGCCAGAAAAATCTGCTATAAAAACCACTATATCGGCACGCTAATAATATAGCGAAAATGGTATTTTAATTTAATGAATAAGAAATTTTCTTTTATGAAATATTACCCCAACCCCAATCCGGGCTTTTACAACATATAATTTAATATTACAAATATTCACCGGCAAGTATATATATTGTATCCACACAAATTATGAAGTAGAGTTCATTGAACTGGCTTTAAAATCCATTAGAATGAATGAACACGCAATTTGACAATTAATAATCTACCTACATGACTCCATGTTACACAACATAAAAAATACTAAACAAAAAATATAATCGCTGCTAATGTTTTTACAGATATTTCAAAACATTCGCTTATAAATTGGCTCTATTTTAACAATAATATTTTATCAATAAAGCAACAATGAGGACACAAACACATTGTCTGAACTTCAAGGTTTAATTTTAAGGCAGAATGTGTAGTAAAAATACGACTGCAACGAACTACAATAGTAACTCTTCTTCTTTCTTCTTTCTCTTGCCCTTATCCCACATTATGTGGGGTCGGCACAACACGTCTTCTTTCACATGCTTCTATCAGCCGTCACCTCACTACCCACACCTTTTACCCTCTTTTACACAATCCATCCATCACTTATTTGGTCTTCCTCTACTCTTTTGCCCTTCCACGTTCATATATAACATGCTTTTGGTGACATCACTTTCTTCCCTCCGCATTATATGACCACACCATGCTAGCCTGTTACTCCTCATCTTTCATGACAATAAAAACTGTACTGTTACATTTTTTAGGAAAATCTTAAATGTTTTAAAGAATATACTAGAAGTCTTAAAATGTCATGTTATGTTCGAATACTTCAAAACTGTAGTATCTTGAACAGAATACGTTGCAAGGTTATTATACAAAGTTTGTAAAAAAACACCCACGTTATAATTTTATTCCGCATCACTCAAACAGTGGGGGCTCTGTTTCCCACTTTAGCCCACATACTGTTTACAAAAAGCATTTCCTAAAAGCTTCCAGCCATCAACGGAAAGTTGTAGGCGATTACAACTTATAAAAAATATTATACAAACCTTTATGCAGGGATAAGAACTCTTTTATTGCAGTTCACCAGGAGAAAGAGATTTCTTTTAACACAGCGAGTTAAATAGGCAGCTCTTGATAGCAATCACGCCTGATGAAAGAAAAAGCTCAGGTCACACTTACCTAGAACAGGCTTATTAACTTTTGTTACTCAAGTTACACGTGGCAGCCGGCAGTAAACTGGGACGCTGAAAGATCGTCCCACACTTTAGCCTCACATTAGAAAAATGGATGAAAAATGTTTCTTGCACGTACATTAAATATGTATCACAGCTTGACGGATGGAAACGAAAAACGAAACGTCTTGCTTTTTTATAATAATTCGGTATACAAAGCAGGATTGTAACGACATTTAATACAAAATTTGGATTCGATTTTACCCGTCCAAGGAATTGATAGATTATCCTCTGAGGAACGAATCATTCGAGAAACAATACCGCTTAATCTTTCTAAGTAAGCTAAAGTGTTGCATCTTGTTATTTACTAGTTTGTCTTTATGTATGGAATCTTTAGAAGCAACGTAAAGCACCAGAGAACGAAACATATATGTGAAAAAAATTAAAACAAATATATAGAGAAGAATTTAACCCTATTTTAATTTCACATCTCTATGCACAAATATGCATAAAATGTGTAAAACAGGATATACGTCTAAAATGTGTGAGAACAGAAGAAAAAAAATACGATATAATTTTTCCATATTTATATTTCGATTATAATATAGTTTTAATAACTATATTATAATCGAAATATAAATATGTTTGTACTGTTTCTTGTAAATATAATTCAATAATTTGGTGCTATTGCGGATTAGTATTGTGTTATATTCCGTGTGTAAAGAAGGTAGGACTGTATATTCTTGTTTACAAAACATCAATAAGATGAGCTGTTTTGTGAGACTCCTATAAAACAACTGAGCTGGAATTTACTGTGCGATGTCACGCGATTCAGTGTTTAATACAAAATGTTCCAAAACCATTCTTTTATTTATTTCTCAGCGATAACAAGCATTTATTGCTACGGTCATAGTTTCAGAGTAATAGGTATCTAACTTATTTTTTAATATAATATGAAAAGTTCGTTTCGATAAAGTAGTTTGCACATTTTGATATGTAGACACAAAGTAGCCCCTGATGAAGTCAAAAGGACTCGTCGGCTTCTTCAAACACTCGGCGCGTGGTGTATACAAGTGTATATTAGTGCGAAGTGATGAACTGAAAGCGATTCTTCATCACAACGTGATTCGGGTGATCAAGATGACTTGATCTTGGTATTTTGATCATCTGTTGTTTCATTATTTCAATTATATATCTAATAAGTTAAAGGTTCTTGATGATTAAATAATGTATTCAAATTGATTTATTTGACGACCTCCGTGGCGCAGTGCGTGCGCTGCCGCATTATAAAGTTGGAGGTCCTGGGTTCGATTCTCGGCTCAAGTCAGTACTGGTGGGAGGCTTCGACCGTGGTTAGTTACCACCCTAGCGACAAAGACGTGTCGCTAAGCGATTTAGCGTTCCGGCACGATGTCGCGTGGAATACAATTAGGAGTGTGGGCTTACCATAACCCCCTAACAGGTTAGCCCGCTACCATCCTAAACTGCATCATTACTTACCACCAGGTGAGATACACATCAAGGACTAACTTGTAGTGTATAGAAAAAAAAAGATTTATTTTTAGAAATTTTCAAAAATAGCCTTCGACATGCTTAAGAGCGGACGAACGATTTAAACACACTTGTTTTAGATTCAGAAGCAAAGCGTATGTATAAGTAGTAAAAACAAATAATTCCAAGATCCAATAGTTGTGGGCACAAAAACTCGCAATGACAAAAAGTTACCTTACTCGTCAACAAGTTTTTCTATAGCCTATAACTATAGTTAGTAACAATACGTTTTGTCACAGCTTTATAAGTGCTGGTGGCAGTTGCGCTATAATTACTTTGTCTTCAGAAGTAATAGCAAATGAGTGGGTATTGAGGCTTGTGAACGAAGTTGCAAGGTGACGTCACTGATTTTAGGAAACAATTATTCGAATTGAGTATATATTACCGGAATGTACGTTATTTACATGTTATTATATGTTACCGGAATATGTAAAATTAGGCTTTTATATTAGGCTACTCTAGCATATTAGGTTTTTATCCTGTAAAGCTAGCATAATAGGAGATAAATAAATAAATGAATTAACAATGCAACGATACAATAATAATGTTCGACGATAAACTTATTTTTAGTTACTTGTTAATGAACTTAATATTAGTAACTTACTAATATTAAGTTCATTAATAAGCATCGATATTTGCTCTGCAAATTTAGTTTAGTTGATCTAGAAACCTTTACCTCATAAATGTGTCAAAATATGAATTCTCATCGGGGCCGCTCGTGATTATTTAATTAGCGAAAATGCCAAGTTGTGCAATGAATAGCACGAACTATGTCAAAAGCACTACTGTAGCGTCATTCTCATAACTTTAGCTCATAGTCCACAGCTGGGCCTATGCCCAATGTATAATATATTAGACCTATGTCTAATGTAAGTCATTGCACCTTCCACGATGTTCCATGGGATATGGGTTTGACGACTTCCGTGGCGCAGTGCGTGCGCTGTCACATTATAATGTTGGGTTAGATTCCCGGCTCGAATCTGGTGGGAGGCTTCGGACATGTTAGCGTTTCAAGTTCCATAAGCCATCTCTATAACAAGTTGTGTTGAAGACGAGGTTTGGATGGTTTTATCGTTCATAATGAACGAGTCAGCCAAATATGCAGTGCCGTGTCCTGACATATGAATATGATCGTTGTCATATAGTTAAGCAGCATAGAACGTAGGCCTTAAACAAATAATCAGATAGATATAATAAAGAGTTTATCTATCTATCTAGATAGATAAACTCTTAAAAAATAAATGACAAACATAATGCGCAAAGGCGGTCTTATCGCTAAAACCCTTTGTGAAAGGAAACAGTTAAAAGGAAAGCGGAATTGTGCATCCAGATATACATAAATAAATGAGCTATATTAAAAAAAAAATATGTGTTAGACACACATACAAGATTATAATTTTTTTTTTATTGCATTTCAGATAAGGAATATTCTTTCAAACGATTTTTGAAGATGCTTAGTAATTTAGACTGCCTAATGTCCCTCGGCAGTACATTCGAGAGGTTTACCACTTTCACAGTATAAGAGTTATCAGGTAGTAACCCAAATGTTTACTAACCTCTCTCGACCTGAATGACAGTGCGCAGCCAAGGACATTCGTTATTACGTTTTATTATCGCATTCCTAACAAAACACAAATCTCCGGAATTACGAAACTAAAGCCCTCATTTGCCTAACCATCGTTCGGCATTACGGCTCATGTTAATTTGGCCTGTCGAAAATGATCGCTTATCTTCGTTAAAGGTTTTTCCGTATCGCTATCGTGGCACGATAATGAGGGCAATGAACTAAGTAGCGTGAAGTGCCCAGATAACATTTAGCTTATAATTTCTACTGAACATAAATGCATTAGCATTTAAACGTAGCTATTTCGGTCCAACATCAGTCATCATCATCATCATCATGATCAACCCATTACCGGCTCACTACAGAGCGCGGGTCTCCTCTCAATATGAGAAGGGTTTGGCCACAGAATATCTAACTTAAGTAATTAAAAAATAGAAAACATATTCACACATACATATACACATACACACATACATATACACGTACCCTGAAAATCATACATACACACTCATAATTGTTTAATTTAACCTTATTTTTCTTTGTTTAATTTTGGCTGTGTAAATTTTGTTATTTTTGTCAATCGCATATTATTGTACCAATAGATTTAGGGAAGACACTGTCTCCTGTAATACAGTTTAAACTATCACAGGAGACAGGGCTTCACACTTATAAAATGTATTATGCTTTTGATAAATAAATAAATAAATAAAAAAAATAGTCCACCACGCTGGCCATATGCGGATTGGCAGTCTCCAGAGTTCTCCATAATGGTGTGTGAACACCTTTGAGAACATTATGGAGAACTCTCAGGCATGCAGGTTTCCTCACGATGTTTTCCTTCGCCGTTCTACATCATTATTTAGGATCAACTCATGTGAAGCGACAATCGGTAGGTTCGTATTCGATCCTATATATCGATCTGTAAGAATATACGTCAAGTAAACTTAAACTCTTTTTAGTCGAACGCTAACTGTACCTGAACACGCTTTTCTATAATTCAGCCTGATATTAATTACTGGTCCCCTTGAGAACTCAGGTATAAAAGGTTAGGGAATAACACTGCTATATAGAAATGATGTTGGGTAAATATTTCAAATCAATCCATTGACTATGTTTCGAGTTTTTTTAAATAGAATGAGTTATAAAAAAGGCTGTGATAGCCTTGCCGTTAGGACGTCAGCCTCCAAATCAGAGGTCGGGGGTTCGAACCTATAACTTTTCGGAGTAATGTGCGTTTTTAAGCAATTCAAATATCTTGCAATTAAAATACTTGCTTCAACGGTGAAGTAAAACATCGTTAGGAAACCTGCATGCCCGAGAGTTCTGCATAATGTTCTCAAAGGCGTGTGAAGTCTACCAAACCGCATATGGCCAGCGTGGTGGGCTATGGCCAAACCATTCTCATATTGAGAGGATACCCATGTTCTGTAGTGAGTCAAGAATGGGTTGATCATAACTTTACAAATGATTTTTTTTTTCATGAAAATCTTTTTTTTTTACACAAATTGGTATGTAAATATCGAGAGTTAACCATATTGATCCACGATCCATAGTGGCGATAGGTTTTGGGTTCCAATACGCCGCAGTAGAAAACGTCCCTGCACAAATGACATTTAGCAAGTCGCAAGAAGTCCAAGAACAAATGGTTACACACCAAGTATTTATCGCGCCAATGATTAAAAATTTAAACATACCTCTTTAATAACATTAAGTGTTTTGCAAAACTGTGTGAGCATAAAGAACACGTCAATATCTGTAATAGACATCGATAGGTAGTAGGCGAAAGAAGATCGGTTCCAAAATCTTGTTACCTCTCTTGGTATTGCATGATACCTACGATGATATACGATTCGCAACTCTCCGCTAATGAATGTATAAACACAATGACTGTGTGAATTCTTTGCACTACCAATTGCAATACCGAGAATCAATTAAGAGCAACTTGTCTCGAAATTTTCGCCTCCCAACTAAAAGCATCGTGTTGCTCGGCGTCCCTCATTAATTCCTCGTTAAGATTTATTTCATGACACAGCGGCCAAGCTCTCAGCGAAATAAAGCACTGCTGATATTATCTTAATCTTCATTATCTGTACTTAAGCGCGCCAAAAAACTACAATAAAAAACATAAGCATACAAGTTCTCCCATGCCACCGGATACGTAGATATGACCATAGATTTTATTTCTGTAGTTCTTTTATAAAATGAAATTATTCTACACACATAAATGTCATTGTTTTTGATTAATGACCTGTCCAACTTGATAAACAGGTAATCCTTACCACAGATAAACAACTACTAAAGCAAAATACTAAAGTACTTGATGAATATAACCAAATAATTCCTTTCTGAATGTTGAAGAACATTTGTGTATTTAATTCCGGCCTTTAATGAATAGTGTTGCCAATAGATAGAATAAAATATTTGTAACAGTGTATATTTAAATTGTAAATCAATAAAATTGTTTTGCGCATTATAATAACATAATATATGTAAAATATACATCACTTGCTTCAACGGTGAAGAAAAACATCGTGAGGAAACCTGCACACCTTAGAGTTCTCCATAATGTTCTCAAAGGCGTCTGAAGTCTGCCAATCCGCACATGGCCAGCGAGGTGGACTATGGCTAAACCCTTCTCATATTGAGAGGAGACCCGTGCTCTGTTGTGAGCCGGTAATGGGTCGATCATGATACGTTTATTTTTCCACAATCGGTAAGTAATCGATTATCATATAAGAATTTTAATATACTATAGTTACAAACTACAAACACTGTTTTAAAGCAAGGCAGCGATTTAATTTTGAATGTAAATCACAGGCGTGGGTTGCACCGGGATGTTATATTTCAATTGCACTAAAAATAAATCTTTTATTCAAAGTCACAAGAAACAGGAAATTATTATTATCTTATATTTAAAAATTTTATGACATTTTTGCAAACGTAGAAATGGTAGAACGTAATAAGATTTAAAAAGCTACCGTTTACAAGATACATCAAACATGTTTTTTTTATACATTTTGTAAGTATATCATTCCTTGACAAGTAAATTCGCTCGTTTAGATCTGCTTTGAAAGAATAACTAATTACTGTTAGCTTACACAATATTTAGTTAACTTAACCTTATTTATTTATTTAAACAAATTTATTGTATATTGAAACAAAAGAAAAGTGGAAAGGAAAAAAAAATACATAATATAAAATCAAAAGGCGACCTTATCACTAAAAAAGATCTTTTCCACGCCACTTTCTTCAAAGAAGCTGACAGACATATAAAGGCGGGAAATCGCTACACTAATAAATCTATACATACTTATAATTACAAACTATTAAATAAATAATTTAATGCAGCAATTGTTGCAATAATTTCAAATATTCAATACGTGGTCGTTGTTTGGTCGTGAAGTGGTTATTTCTACCATCCATTTCAAAATTCAACTGTAAGACTTACTTTTTGATCACAAGGATCACAAGTATATAAGCAAACGTAATAACGTAAACGTACGAAAAAAAAAGATCAGGAAAAATAGGCTAACATGGTATGGTCATATAATGCGAAGGGAAGAAAGCAATGTTGCCAAAATAATTTTATATATGTATGTGAAAGGGCAAAGAAGTAAAGAAAGACCAAAGAAGAAATAGATGGAATGTGTTAAAGAGGATATGCGTGTAAAAGGTGTGGGTAGCGAAGTGATGGCTGGTAGAAGAAGAGGTGTTGTGCTGACCCCACATAATGAGGGATAAGAGCAAGAAAAAAAAGATATAAGCAAACGTAATATATTCTGCTTCACTTATGCTTATTAGTTACGCCCTCGTTGCTATTACAAAAATTAGGTCATGACCTTAATACCAAACTTTCTACTCGGAAGATAAAAAGACTTAAGATTAACTAAGCTAGTACTAAAGTATCTGATACGATGATGATTGATATCTTTGTAGGTATGAGCGATGTATTAATAGATTGTATGTAATAATAGATGGATATAAACTGAGAAAGTTTCTCAACTACCAGGCGCCCTCGTTAAGCTTTGGTTCCTGTTATTATAACATCATTGATAGCAATCGATCGGCCTAATGGCCCCATAATTAAAACGTATTCCATACTCTCACTATTGATGTGTCAATCTAACTTTAGCTTTTGGATAACAACTTAATACGCAAAATCTGTCAGAAGATATTTAGATATGAAACATCTAATTATTTATTGATTAACTTCTTTACTAAAACTAAGAGTCCTTGGCAAAGTTAAAGGAGCCAATTTTTATTTTATATTTGTTTTTCGTTATTTATAGGATTTTAGGATATCTATATTTTACTTACTGTACTTATTTTAGAAAATTATTTTTTTCTTATAATCAGTCAGGTCAGCTCGAAGAATTCATGGACGTTTCATATCCTAAGACGCTGGAATAGAGACCCCGACCATTAAGCGTTGGGTGACCGCCAACTCGGTGGACACATTATATCAGACTAGTTGCAAGGAGTGGCTGGAAACAAGCGAAATGCCCTAAAAAAGATAGCACTGGATACCAATTGGTTGAAGACAAGTTCTACTTCAAATGCATACAGATTCAGTAAAAAGTCTGCAAAAATCACCAATAACAATAAATTTTTAAATACCCGATAAAATATCCCCGCTGCGTACTTTATGGCACGGCCGTGAGCTAAAGACGTTTCGAGCGTAATAATACGAAATGTCTGTATTCCCACATTTATGTCCATCTGATCTGGAAGATTGATTGCTTTAAACGAACTGAGAACTGTATAAGTTGTAGCCACAGTATAGTTCAACAAAGGAAAAGAGTGGTACGTATTTGATGAACAGGTTATTTATATGAATAACCGCGGGAGTGATTAACAAGCTGACGGTGCGAAGTCAACATATCCAGAGGATGCTTCGGGGTCAGAGCACATTTTGGGAGATCTGTTTGGTGTGGTGTATACGAATTTAAGAAATTAATAATTGCACCTTGAAGATTTAGAGACCTTTCCTGTTTTACCCATTATGTTATTATAGGATATTATGCTTAGTTTATTGTATTAGTTAATTGATAATTTCTTGGAGATAGAAACAATGGTAAAGGAGGATTAAAAATCCACCTATATAATCGACATTGTCGATTCGTTATGAAGATTTTAGCAGACGCTACTCGATATATTTATTGCACATTATGAATAACATAAAAAACATCATTGTAAACATTATGATGTTCCTACTTCGATAAAAAGTTGATCGCAAAATTGCCATTTTTTTGGTATCTTATTGTAGAAGGTAATTTAAAATAGGATTCACATATGTAAGCAACGTACTTATCCATGTATTATATAATACGACACAGAAAAACTAAATTATCTTTGAACTAAAGAGAAAGGTTGTCTTATAAGTGAGAATTTCACTTTTTAAAGTAAATTAGATTTAATTCCAATGAAAAATTAAACCATTAAACATTAATAAACATAAAGTCAAAATTATTACGTTTGCGCATAGTAAAAATAATCACTTTGAAATATCACTGTTTAAATTTAATAAAGTAGTTATCATGGTGAGGCTGACATGACATTACATTGACACAAATTATCACTTATTTAATTAAGTGGTGAAATCAGGGATAAAGTTTAAGGCTTTTTATTAGCAACTAAGTACCGTAACCGTAAATTCTTCTTTGCAAACATTTTACTTGATAGCAACTAACAAAGTTTTGTTGGCAGCAATATTTTTTAGTTCGCTTACATTTTAGAAATCAAACGGGCGCTTATTTTACCAAACGTTACTAATAATTATAACCCAGGAAAACATTATAAAGCTTTAGAATAAAGTTTGTGCAGAATTATCGCTAAAAATAATAAAAACAACGATAATAATTAATGGTTCGACGGTATCGTCTTTATTTACGAACTCGAATCGACGGTATGCGACAGTTAGTGCAACCGACTGCTAGTTCCTAATAAACAAGCCAATTCTTCCAATAAAGCAGCTCAATAAAAAGCAATAATGCAAGAACCTAGTGATATCATCGCAATAAAGATTCCACTTTGCTCTCAGATTTATTAATGCGGTAAGTTATTTATTATTTTACATACTTTCAAGCGGTGATAGCCTAGTGGTTAGGGCGTCAGCCTCCTAATCAGAGGTCAGCGGTTCGAATCCGGGCACGCACCTCTAACTTTTCGGAGTTATGTGCATTTTAAAAAAAATTATATATCACTTGCTTCAACGGTGAAGGAAAACATCGTGAGGAAACCTGCACGCCTGAGAGTTCTCCATAATGTTCTCAAAGGCGTGTGAAGTCTGCCAATCCGCACACAGCCAGCGTGGTGGACTATGGCCAAACCCTTCTCATATTGAGAGGAGACCCGTGCTCTGTAGTGAGCCGTTAATGGGTCAAGATGATGATGATGATACTTTCAAGTTGGTCCGTTGGTGGTTGGATGGTTGTTTGGTCCGTGGGGTCCAAGCGCTCTAAGGCTTTTTAAGGAAATAGCAAAAAGGTTAGTCGACATCACACGGGACCGAAGAGCTGCCAGCTACCTCGGACAAAGAATTAGCCTAGCCATTCAAAGGGGGAACGCTGTCAGTATCAAAGGAACCTTGCCTAAAGGGACTCCTTTTAATAATATATTTTAGTTATGATGTTAAATATTTATTTATTTAAGATTTTTTGTTTTAGGTTAATCTAAGTTTTATTTTAAGTTATATATGTATTCTTGAAATACATAAGTTTGTCAATAAAAAAGTTCAAGTTTGGGATATAGATACAACTAGATTCATTTTGTTAATATGTATTTGTTTTCGTGGAAGATGTGATACCATATTTATTTCGCCTAGCGATACAGATGTAGGTGATTCTACACATTGATTGCAACGTTAAAAAAGTTTCGAAATAATGCCTGATATAAACATATATATTTTTTTTAACACTACAAGTCAGCCCTTGACGGCTATCTCACCTGGTGGTAAGTGATGATGGTGTCTAGGATGGTAGCGGGCTAACCTGTTAGAAGTATGGTAAACCCACGCTCCTAGTTGGTTTCTACGCGACATCGTGCCGGAACGCTAAATCGCTTGGCGACACGTCTTTGTCGGTAGGGTGGTAACTAGCCACGGCCGAAGCCTCCCAGCAGACCAGACTCGAGCCGGGAATCGAACCCAGGACCTCCAACTTTTAAAATGCGACAGCGCACTCACTGCGCCACGGAGGTCGTCGTGTAAAGTGTTGTCTTGATGTATATTATTACTTGGGTAAAATATGTTTTTGCATTCAAGTAATTTGTTCCTCTCACCTTTTCCACAGCACACACACACAGCCACAGCTAGTTTTCACTTTACCCCTCCGGCTAACTACACTTAATTTTTACCTATGCTTAACGATTTCTATATTCCTAACTAATGTTATAAATACTCATGCGAGTTAAGTTTATACTTAACAGAAGGTCTCAGCCGTATCGGACACTGTAATATGTGAACAAATAAAGTTTCATTTCATTTTATTTAATTTTTTTTCTCAATCTTACGATTTACGCCTAAAGCACTTAACCGATTTTAAAAGTTCTTGCACTAGTGGAAATTTACATTTTCAGCGAGCTAAGCTATATTTCCGGAAACTAAAACTACAAGGGTAAAACGTCCTTAATAATATTAAAAATGAGAGTATGTTGGTTAGAGATTAATGGAGCATTTTTCTTTTGCTTGCTTAGCTTTAGTATACTAAAATAATATGTTAATACAATAATGTTATTTCGTGATGAGTTATAGCATAATTAAACATCCAACATATTCAATAGCCACCTGTCGGAGATTTTGTGCTCGCAGCTAAATGCGCTCGCAGCTTAATGGGGTTCGATGCTTATAAATGTGTTTTAGGCCTTTTGCGAGTCAGTATCATCGTAAAAGATCTTGCCGCATTGGTCAAAAATAATAAGTCAAAATACTAAGAAATACAGTTGAAGCCGTCTGCCAAGTTGGCAAGACAGCTTCATCGACATCGGATTGCATAAATTAAAACGCCCGTTTTAGCTTTTGTGTCTTATTTTACAGCGCGAGAATACATTTCAAATTGTCAACATTGTATAGGGATATTGAAACCCAAGCCAAACGAAGAACCAGCGATTTATTCATACATTTTCTTGCATTATGCAATATCATATAGTACGATGTAATATAGTTAAGAGGTTGTTTCTGGATACCCTTCGACGTTATGCCACATTTACATTTGTCTAGTGGGTGGCTTCGGCCGTGGCTAGTTACCACCCTACCGACAAAGACGTGACGCATAGCCATTTAGCGTTCCGGCACAATGTCGCGTAGAAACCAATCAGGAGTATGGGCTTACCATACCCCTAACAGGTTAGCCTGCTACCATCTTAGACTGCATCATCACTTACCATGAGGTGAGGTTGCCGTCAAGGACTGACCTGTAGTGGATAAAAAAGGCTCCATACGTATATTTTACAGTACCTCGCCGCAGTTGTTTTCACGTACCATAAAAAGTAGTTACTCAATCATGACACGTTGATAGTCAAGTGGTTATTAAGATTTCTGTCTTCCGTTCAGGGCGGTTCGATTCCCGGCACGCACCTAATTTTTCAGTGTTATGTGTATTTTTAATTTAATTCAAGACGATTAAAATAATTATAAAACCTGCATGCATAAGAGTTTCTCCATGTGTCAAGGACGTGTGAAGTCTACCAACCCGCACTTGGCCACCATGGTGTACTACGGCCACATTCAGATGATGAGTAGACCCACGCCTTTTTGGGCCGTAAATGAGTTGATGATGATGATGGTGATTCAATAACATGTTTAGTTATCGTAGAGTCGAGGCCATACATTTATAATTACTATACAAGAACTACAAAACTAGACACCAATCATTTTAGTTTTGCCAAAATATGGCACATACCATATATTTATTTTTATTTTTTATCTAAGGTATTGAATAATAATTTATTAATATTAGAAACGGACAGGAATTAATTATTAATTGAAAATTATATTTACGACATATCACGAAATAATCTTGCAAAACAGAGTTGCTTAATAGATTACTCTTTCCCGTAGATTTCATAATGACTATTGTGTAGTGTACAGAGTACAGAGGCCAAGGCCGCTGGTATACCTAATATATTTTGAACCCGTGTGAACCCTCGTGAGGCAATATCGCCTATATAGTAAGAGTAACCACTCGTCTGCATTACTCGGGAACTGAAGCAAGCAAAAGCTTTTAATGGAAACCTGATCTGAATTAATAAAAACATTCATGTTCTTACAGCTTTCCTCTCTCTTGGCAAAAGGGGTATTAGAGCATACACTAACAGCGCTGATCTATGGATCGTTTACGGGTTTTCGCACATGTAATAGTTAACATTTGATAATTTTAAAAAAATAACCACCAGCATTGACTTTCGAGGTTTTAGATTTTTGGCGTTTTTTAACATCAATTATATAGTATTGCGAATTTCTTAACAATACAAAACGGTTTTTGGCTTCATTAGTGGTTTGAACTATATCATTGAACCATTATTACATAAATATTGAAGCAATAAAGAATTTAATGTTGTTCAAAGATTACCTAATTTTTTTTTTTGATGATTAAAATAAAGGCTGCTCGAGGCTTTCCGAGTAAAACAAGAATGGTATAGCGTAAGACTATGCGTATATTTATGTATTAGGAAGCCCACGTTGTATATAATTTGACTGCTGACCTGAATGAAAATATTGTTTACTGTCATAGTATACCCCATTTAAGTGCTAACTCAACATGTAATTACAACCTTTTTTTCACTAAGACGATTATTTTATTTACATACTATAAACTATGAAAAAAAAAATCATATAAAAAAATGCATATTGACATATGTGTCCCGTTTTCATATATTTCTTTATGGCAATCCTGCCTTCCTCACTGCGCGGTCTAATCTACCGCTCGTTAGCGTTGATTACGCCCCTATAAAAAGGTTTATTGATATAATCTATAAGAATGATCAGTTTGTTAGTGGTCAGGGAATTTCTATTAATCAAAAGTATTTTTTTATTCCATTACCGGTGGTCTAACGATGTGCACTGCATCCTAAAAGCTATGTAACGTATTTTTCCGGAACCATAACTTTTCGCACAACTCGAATAAAAACTCGTTTTGCAACTTCCCTATGTAGTTTCCTGTAATCTGAGATAGAAATACAACAGTAATGAAAGCCATATGACCGCAGAATATAAATTATTTTTTGTGTACCTTACGTTATATTTAATGGTTAAATAACAGAATTACAATTCAAAAATATTTACATGTCGATAACCATGGCCGACTTAATCAAGAAAACTAGACTGCAACCCTTTATTTTTGCCTAAACCCTTTGGTTTCGCGATTTTCGGCAGGTATCCAAAAAAAGTTTAGACAGTACACAGTATACCCAACAAAACTATAAAAAGGACGTATTTTGGCACTTTGCCAGGCTGTGCTCACATTCAAAGAAATCAGCATCAGTGTCAGTATTGAAATCAAAAAGTAGCTTTACTTTCGGTTACTTGAGCTACGAGAAAATAGATTCTTCAACCGCTCGGTTGTTCGAGCTATGAGGAAATTGGTAGTTGTAGAGCTCGGTCACTCGAGATACGAGATAGTTTGCGGTCGGCTACTCGAGCTACGAGAAAGTACCTACTTGCTGTCTGGGCTACAAAATTGACGGTTAACTAACAGAAACCGATAAGTATAAACCGTAAATGTAACAAACAATGATAAACACGTGCGTTCCGCGTAACGTACCACGAAATAAACAAAGGCATTTGCATGATATAGCCGAGTTTGAGTTATTGAAACCATCGTGTGACTAGAATTCCTAATATGCAACAATGGACGTTCAGCTATGACCTTGTGCGAGAATAAGCACTAAGTAACTTTATTACACATCAGCTACTCGTTCCACACGCACACACACACACGCACACACACACACACGCACGCTCGAACGCACGCACGCACGCACGAACGCACACACGAACGCACTCACGTAAATAATCTATGTTTAGTAAATTTAAAGTTAGTTCATGGGTATTGATTTTCAAACTATATGAAAACGCCAATAGATTTATTTTTTAAATTCTTATTTCTACTATATTTCTACCCTATTGTTCGTAGAACTGCGATAAAAATTCCAATACAATATTGCTCAAAGCAATTTATGTACAGCTACGGGCTTCCAAGTGTTTTATTTCAATAATAAATTCAGAACTAAAATGCCTTTATTACGTTTTTGTAAAGTTTTATTAAATCCTTGCTCATTCAGACAAATATTTAAGATTCCAGTTTACTGCGAGTTGGTTTCCTCGCAATGTCAAATAAAACCATAATCCACATCAGCGTTATTAAAATCCCACTAGGTTTTCTTTTTTATAGAGTACTTTCGACTTTCCTCAATGTTCCAATGAGAGCTGGCGGGATCAGCGAATTGTCATTAGGTATAAGAAATAATCATCATTATCATGATCAACCCATTAGTGGCTCACTACAGAGTACGGGTCTCCTCCCAATATGCCACGCATCCGCACATATGGCCACGCTGGCCATATGTGCGGATTGGCAGACTTCACATGCCTTTGAGAACATTATGGAGAACTCTCAGGCGTGCAAGTTAGCCATAGTCAGTTACCGTCTTAGATTCTTGCTTAACCAACGCTATCAATAGGTTTGGACTACTATATATTTTTGGTATATATATTTATGATGTCACGCTTAGCCAAGATCTGCCTGTCAGTAATTATTATAGTAATTATTATTGCCAATAGGACAATATATTAATAATAGACACTTGAATAATAGAACACTGTAAAGAAAAATGCACACAAAAGGTTAATTTGTTTTACGCGCCATGGCAACGGAAATGGCCGGCTCACTCTCGTTGTGTGGAGCGCGAATAATGGAGCGCACGCGCATGCAAACGACGCTGTGTGGCCGTGCGCGGAATTGATGCGCGCCGCGCCGCGTACAAGTGACTGTCGACGCTTTGTTGAAGTGTTAGGAACATTTCCTTTCATTATCATTTCTGTAGGCCAAAATTTCGAAATGTACTCGAAAATATACACTCCATCCAAAATGTAACAAAAATATGTCCGCATGTTTATACATTATAAAGTTGTAGTTACATAGATGATCTATATCTTTATTTATTTTTATTATAATATTAAGCTAAAATATATTTAAAATTAATTCTAATGCATTTTTATTGTAAATTTTTCGACTTTTTTATTAAGGCTGATGTTTCAAACACGAACGTACAATTACGCACACTTAAGATTATCTTGCCTTTGAAACGCCAATTTGAATAAAGGTTAATTTTGAATTTCTTTTTTTGCATTTTGAATATGAATTTTTGAAGAGAGTAATTCTGAAGAGAGTTTATGGACATTTCTTATCTACCATATCTCGATGATAAGTCATAACTGAAAAATACGCAAAGTTCGATGACTCGGTCTTACATGACATTTTAAAATATGTGTGTGTCATCATCATCATGATCAATCCATTACCGACTCACTACAGATCACGGGTCTCCTCTCAATATGAGAAGGGTTTGGCCATAGTCCACCACGCTGGCCATGTGCGGATTGGCAGACTTCACACGCGTTTGAGAACATTATGGAGTGCAGGTACAGGCGTGCAGGTTTCGTGCGATGTTTTCTTTCACCAAGTGATATTTTAATTGTTTAAAAACGCACATAACTCCGAAAAGTTAGAAATGCGTCCCCGGATTCGAACCGCCGATCTCTAATTAGGAGGCTGACGCCCTAACCACTAGGCTATGAGTGTGTATCGAACGTTAATCATCATTACCATCGCACAATGTAACAGACACCACTCCAATGGGATTTTGTGTATTGTTTCGTGGCAACAGAGCATGAAATTACTAACGCTTATCTCACTCATAAAGGATTATAATCAAATGCATTGATGATATTCTTTTTGGTTCACGATCTATACCCGCATTTTTTTTTATACACTACAAGTAAGCCCTTGACGGCTATGTCACCTATGCAAGCGATGATGCAGTCTAGTATACACCATCTGACCCCCCGTTATCCCAAACGTCGCCTAAGCCGAGGTTCGGCCTCAAAGGAGGCGCCCTTAGGCAGCCGTTCCCTTAGTTTCTTCGAGCCCTAGGGCTCAAAATTTCTTCTGGCAGAGCTTCTTTCTGAAGCTCGCCAAACAGCCCGGTTACGCTGTGGCAACCAATTGTACAGCTAATAGACAGTCCGAAAAAAAAAAGTCTAGTTGGTAGCGGGCTAACCTGTTAGGGGTATGGTAAATCCACACTCCTAATTGGTTTCTACGCGACGCTTGGCGACACGTCTTTGTCGGTAGGGTGGTAACTAGCCACGGCCGAAGCCCCCCAGACCAGACACGAACCGGGAATCGAACCCAGGACCACAAACTTTATAGTGCGACAGCGCACGCACTGCGCCACGGAGGTCGTCAAAAGCATGTACCGGCATACCAGCATGCCGTGTTATACGGTCATGTTTTAATTTTTATTTGTTATGTACTGTTTGTTTGTTTGAACGCGCTTATCTCAGGAACCGCAAGTAGGATTTGAAAAATCTTCATTTGTATTGGTAACCCAAAAATCAAATATGGTTATAGGCTATTGTATTCTATTGTGAATCACAATATTTAGGGGTTGAAAAAACGAAGATGACGCGACGTGGTACTCATTTGTAAAATAAATTAGTTAATGAAAGTATATGTGGGGAGTGTCATATCAGAAACTATACGCGGACGAAGTCGGGTACCGCTGGTTTGCTATATAATTTGAAGTTTGGTAAGACAGCAAAATGTCGTTACAAACACTTAAAAATTCATCACTGTTCGAGGGTCTCTTAATGTTGTTTAACTAAGTTAAAATCTATTCCAGTTCATAAAGGTTCCCAAATTAATTTGGAACGTTGTACATTTTACGTTAATTATTCGACTTTCTAAATTCACAAATAAAGTGAACTTTCATAAATTTTGTAAAGGGAATTTTGTATAGTACAATTTTTATAGTAAGTTAGCAATTTTAGTAGGTCGATTACCAGGATGAGTCTTAAATTGTTAGTCGTTCAATTTTTTTCCGTCTAGGCATTTTTTTCCAGTGCCAAGCTTAGGTTCTGGAATAGACTGTTGGAGAACATGTAGACCAATTAACTTACAATAATAAAAATAATCGTTATAATAAGCTTGGTGGGTCAAAACCAATCTCTTCCGTCCGCGAGAAATTATGGCCAAAAAATAAATAATTGTATATATTAATATTTAAAGTACTAAAATACTTATTGTGCTATAAGAAAGTAATTTTCATGTCATGTAAATACATATAATGTTTTTTAGTTACTTATGAGAATAACTAACTAGGAAATTGATTTACAAAATAATATTAATGTTTACTTATCATTACATTATTAACATCATTATAATTAGTAATTAATAAGTTATGAATAATAATCAATCTTCATCGAGTTTAAATAGTAGATAGATCGTTAATATTAATAAAAATAGTATAAATGTCCGATCAAGTATGCCAGGCCCGTGAACGAGTCGTAAACGGCCTTCCCGGGTAAAGTAGGGCGGGGGCATGGACGATCCAATTCCATTCGTGACCTGCCCCACGACCTATTTGTTTTAGCCTCACTACCAGCGACCGTGCGTATAAATTGATTTAATATTTGATGTCCTACGGGAATCATATCGGCATATAATCATAACTACACAGTTACGATTTTTCTTACGAGTGTTGTTTTTTTTTAATATACACCACAAGTTAGCCTTAGACGGCATCTTAACTGAGTAATTGGTAAGTGATGATGTGACATGATCGCTTGGCGACACGTCTTTGTCGGTAGGGTCAACGCGTGCGCTAGTGCGTTTTAAAGTTGGAAGTCTTTGTTTCTCGAGCTCGAGTCTGGTCTGGTGGGAGGCTTCGGCCGTGGCTAGTTAACACCTTACCGATAAAGACGTGTCGCAAGTGATTAGCCCGCTTTCATCTTAGACTGCATATTTCGATAGCACCAGCTGAGATTGCCGTCAAAGGGCTAATTTGTAGTGGGATAATTTTTTATAATTAATTTTTTTATAGGTTCATTTTGGTATTCAAAATAGGGGAATGCTCTTTTCTGTATCCATCGAAATCTTACTGGAATAAATATGTCAAACTTTGTATGTTTATATATTTATTATCTACCTACTTTTAGGTCACAATTACTAAACCAAAAACACTTACCCTTCCCCTAGTAACACATCACCCTAAGTAAACACATCAGCTACGTTGAATTAAAATTGTAAGCAATCGAGCCAATATTGTATCTATTGTGGAAAGTCCTAAAGAGAGATCAAAGTATATTGAAATAGGTGTAGTATACATACCCTGGAGTACTAATTAGTGTACTGAAACATAAATAATAATATAGCCTGATTAAAGTAATGAGCATGAAAATTTAAAGCAAAAGAGACCTTTAGATATTTACACCTAAAATAAAGACCGAGGCAATAAATCTGATTTACGACCCCTTTCGGGGAAACGATCTCTACAAAGTGGCAACATTGTTTTATACAGTTTATTTCGAGAGATCCGAAAGGCCTTTTATGGGTCATTACGCCCTATGAATTGTTAAAGGCAAAGGTCAAACATTCTAAAAACAAAAATGTCTGAGTAATAATAACTGGTATGCCAGTCAGGGAAGAACCAAGTTGGTAATAGTTGGACTAGGTAACTGGGTATACCCCCTAGGGGGGGAGTCCCACATAACCTCTAGTCCTGCCCAAGGGACGGAGGTAGCAATAAAGCTTTTCCACCAAGAAAAAAAAAAGAAAAAGGTACCTGTAACGTTCTCTCTGTGCCTTTTAACAAAGTGCCTATTGCGAGACTTTTTACTTATTCGATCGCGTGAAAGTTAACTTCCATTTGCTTGGAATCTAAATCACGCCATTTATACAACACACAATAGATGTATTCTATCTTTCGATTTGAAGTAAATTTTTTTTAAAGGTTTTAAGTTCACCGGGTCATCTAGTTAAATATAAACTTAAATTTACAAGCTAAATATAACTATAACGGTTATAATGTTAAGTAGGTCGTGGGGCAGGTCGTGTATGGAAATAGGGCACGCGTGTCCCCGTCCTACTTATCCTGGGACGAGCTGCCCGATGACGTCTCTAATAAAACTTGTCGAAGATGCTGTCGACTCGTGGGCGATACCTATTTCTTTACACAGTTTAAAATCAAATTAGTGTAAATTTAAGAGAGAAATAGGAACACTTTCTTTTTCATTTTCACAAAAATGGCCCTAAACGTTAGTAAGGAGATGGAAACTTCTTTATGCTTCTTTTCTTTCTGCAGCTGATTGTTAACGGCTGAAAGAAGATTGTCTGTAGTATGATGGGGTACTATTTAGTTTCTTTTTATTACACTAAAAGTTAGCCCTTGATTGAAATCTTACCTGGTGGTAAGTGATGATGCAGTAAGATGGTAGCCGGCTAATCTGTTAGGGGTGTGGGAAACCCATACTCCTGATTGGTTACTGTACGACATGCTGCCGGAATGCTGAATCTTTGAGTGAGTTGGTGACACGTCTTTGTCGGTAGGGTGGTGACAAGTCAAGACCAGACTCCAGT
This sequence comes from Lasiommata megera, assembly GCA_928268935.1. Lineage (NCBI taxonomy): Eukaryota > Metazoa > Arthropoda > Insecta > Lepidoptera > Nymphalidae > Lasiommata > Lasiommata megera. Next base: position 6,921,823 of record OV743312.1, read on the forward strand.
GAACCCAGGACCTTCATCTTTATAATACGAAAACACGCTGTGCCACGGAGGTCGTCAAAATATCATGTAATTCTAACGAATGTTAACTTCTGTAAATTTATGTTGTAATTTTTATGATTCGATATTATTTACTATAAATAAGATTGAAAAATCTACTGGCCCCCACTGCAAGTAGCGTTTATCTTAATTTTTATCAGTATTTTTAGTTAAATACCAAAAATCGAGATAACTGTAAGCGATAAGCTCTGTAGCTTTTATGAGGAAATTATTCTTGAATACAGATAGAAGAAAGAACATTAAAATAAGGTAACAAATATAGAAAACAAAGCAATCTTCAAATGCGAATAATACATGCCTAAGTTAGCTGTGATATTCTTAGTATAGAACCCTCGTAGATTTGACTGAACGCATACAATAAGTTATAACCACTTATAACTATCATCTCGCTACATTGACACAATTCACGACCTAAAGAATAAATAATGATTTATTCTTTGAATTTGACTCGTCTTATGCGCTTAGTTGCCCTTTAAATGTCGTATTATAATATGACATTGCTCTTTACAGAATAAGATTTTCGCACTAATAAAACTAATTTTCACATTACACCCAAGGCTACCACAACTTTTAATCGAGTTGACCTCAGTCATAACATAAATGTTAACGATCCTTTCTCGTTGAATTTCTATTCTTAAAGTCATCAACAGAATTTAAGTCCTTAATACATTCTACTAACATAACATGCGATTAGTCTTTGGGGGCTGGTTTAGTTGAAGTTGCTAATGGTTTTGAATTTGTAGAGCATAATATTCATTATCTTCCCGATATGATTCCTAGCTCGAGTCTGGTCTGATGGGAGGCTTCCGCCGTGGCTGGTTACCACCCTACCGACAAAGACGTGTCGCCAAGCGATTTAGCGTTCCGGCACGATGTCGTGTAGAAACCGATTAGGAGTATGAGTTTACCATACCCCTAACAGGTTAGCCCACTACCATCTTAGACCGCATCATCACTTACCATCAGGTGAGATGCAGTCAAGGGCTAATTTGTGGTGAATTAAAAAAAAAAAAATCTTAGCATTTGTTAAGTGGGAATAGGTATCTATTTTTCGTGCAGTAATACGTTTTTGTACTATAACGCCCTTACACTGTATTTATGTCTTTTTTTTTTAATTTTTGTTTTTGTATGCTTTGTCTTGTGTGTAATAAAGAGTTTTATTAGCCTTGAACAGTGTTTGATATAGATGGTTAATTTTGGTTTGGTAGAATAATACAAAACTAAATATTAAAAACAGGTTAAAACATCGTTTATATTAAGAGCTAACAGTACTAGGAACATAGATGGTTAGAAACATTTACGGATGTAAAATATTTAAAGGCGTTAAAATCTCCTATGTACAAGACATTGCGTCAGTCCACTGAATGTTCTGGAACGCTGCAGGCGGGCGCGTCGTCCTTGAATACGGATGAGGCCCTCATGTGTATGGATACAGTGCAGTCCTCGCTAGTGAAATGTTTATCTTTTACTGCAAGATGAATTGGGACGTTTATTGATTAACCTAAACACTTACTACGTCAACTATTCATGACGTACTACATGTTTTAAAATAAAGAAGGAGACATTTTATGCAAATAACGCAAAGCATGGTATAAGGGCAGAGAGAAGATGATGAGAAGACTACATTTTATGACGCCAAAGCTGACACTTTCTTTTCCGTTTTTTGAGTGCAGTTTTTGACGACCTCCGTGACGCAGCGCGCGCGCTGTCGCATTATAAAGTTGAAGGTCCTGGGTTCGATTCCCGGCTCGAGTCTAGTCTGGTGGGAGGCTGCGGCCGTGGCTAGTTACCACCCTACCGACAAAGGCGTGTCGCCAAGCGATTTAGCGTTCCGGCACGATGTCGTGTAGAAACCAATTAGGAGTATGGGTTTACTATACCCCTAACAGGTTAGCCCGCTACCATCTTAGACTGCATCATCACTTACCATCAGGTGAGATGCAGTCAAGGGCTAATTTATGGTGAATAAAAAAAATATCTTAGCATTTGTTAAGTGGGAATAGGTATCTATTTTTCGTGCAGTAATACGTTTTTGTACTATAACGCCCTTACACCGTATTTATGTCTTTTTTTTAATTTTTGTTTTGGTATACTTTGTCTTGTGTGTAATAAAGAGTTTTATTAGCCTTGAACAGTGTTTGATATAGATGGTAAATTTTGATTTGGTAGAAAAAAAAAAATTAAAAACAGGTAAACATCGTTAATATTAAGAGCTAACAGTACTAGGAACAAAGATGGTTAGAAACATTTACGGATGTAAAATATTTAAAGGCGTTAAAATCTCCTATGTACAAGACATTGCGTCAGTCCACTGAATGTTCTGGAACGCTGCAGGCGGGCGCGTCGTCCTTGAATACGGATGAGGCCCTCATGTGTATGGATACAGTGCAGTCCTCGCTAGTGAAATGTTTATCTTTTACTGCAAGATGAATTGGGACGTTTAATGATTAACCTAAACACGTACTACGTCAATATGAAAAAGGAGACATTTTATGCAAACGCGTGGGATAAGGACAGAGAAAATTGATTTAAAAACTACATTTTGTGACGTCAAAGCTGACACTTTCTTGTCTTGCTTTTGCGTGAGTTTTGATTTTACTAAACTTTAAAATCAAAGCTGCTGTGTCTTTTCCGTTTAACATTTAAATTATCACACGAAATTTCATGAAAGTTGTGACGCAATCTTTGGCAGCTCTTGTAAAAGAAGATGTCAAAGCACACGAATCTCGTTATTTGAAAATTGAGTTTTAATTCCTTTATTCGCGCTTATGTTACAATCGTTAGACATTTTTCTAGATGTATCATAGGTGTCTTAATAACTACTGACATAATAAACTGCGTTGTATTACGATTTCTGTACCATGAAGAATATTCTCTTATGTTTTTAATATCGTAACACACGAAAAAAACGGCGACGTCGGTAAAACTTAAGAAATTTTTACCTGAATTTCGTATTATATACATACAGATTAGTATTTTAATTAAAAAACGCGTCTGGCGTATGCGGTATCTAAATAGCAATGATGCGAAGACTATGTTAATCCTTTTTTGCACGGGTACTTTCACATTTATAACATTAATAGAGAAGTGCTACCGAGTAGAGTAGAGAGTTACGGACTTAACAACTGGCAGAACTGGTCGGCGATTGTATTTATTCACACGTTATCGAAGGTTTAATGTCTGTACACAGAATTTTCCGGAACCGTGTAAGCGGACGCGTCGTCCTTGAATACGGATGAGGCCCTCATGTGTATGGATGCAGTGGAATCCTAGCTAGTGAAAGCGACTGTCGACGTTTATCTTCATCTACACAATAAAAGACACTATCAAGCCATATTACGAGTAGTGTTCGAGTCTTAGGACAGCGTTTTGTCAGCAAAAGCTTGTATTGATATTACAGATAAAGAAATGAAAAAAGTAGATAGGTTGTAAAAACCTTCTCCAAGACTAGTCACAAAAAACTATTGGAGTAATTGCTATAGGCAAATTGCAGGGTCTTAATATCTAATACTAATTATTATAATCAATAATCATCATCATGATCAACCCATTTCCGGCTCACTACAGAGCACGGGTCTCCTCTCAATATGAGAAGGGTATGGCCATAGTCCACCACGCTGGCCATGTGCGGATTGGCAGACTTCACACGACTTTTGAGAACATTATGGAGAACTCTCAGGTTTCCTCACGATGTTTCCCTTCACCGTAGAAGCAAGTGATATTTTTTTTTTTTTTTTAAAACGCACATAACTCCGAAAATTAAGAGGTACGTGCCCGGATTAGAACCCCCGACCTCTGATTAGGAAACTGACGCCCTAACCACTAGGCTATCACCGCTTCATTATTATAATACAAAATCATAATACAAGCTTTACGAAAATGGAACTATATAAAGTAGTCATCTATAGGCATGGCAGCTTGTTATTTCACATCTAGATTGTAAGGCTTATTTTGGGCTAGATTGGTGCCAGCTTAGATCTAACACAACATTACAAAAATGTTACGTTGACGATGTCCCAAAATCTCAAACGCAAATACGTAATCCTAAATGCAATTTAGCATTCTGTGCTCTATTATTCACTGAGTTTGGCTTTTGTATAATAGAAGTAGCTGGATTTTGAATCTAAATCTAGCGATCAATAATCACTCTATGTAATGAAAGCTATGCGATAACTTTGAAAGACTTCTCTATCGCCACTACGCTTTCCTAGCTGGTGAAAGTCGCTGTCGATAATAATCTTGACGTTCAATTCTCGACATGACGTTTGCGATAAACTGGTGCAACGCTTTTGTTCGCTTATCACTTATTATTTATTTAATTATATTTATTTACTATTAATATACAAGGAATATAATTAATTATACAATAAAGGCACCGAAAAAACCAAAGAGGTTTGTCCTCAGTGCTAATCTGTAACTTAACAGCTTAAAACTAGAGGAACTGAGTAAGCATATTAGGCATGAAAAGAACATTTCCTAACTGAGTTAGACGGTCGACACAAATGAGTCAACCGTCCAACTCAGACAAAAAATATTCTTTTAATTTCTGTTTGACATTTTTAATGTGTAATTTTTGGAACGCTGGAGGTAGTTCGTTCATGAATCGAGGAACTGTTAAACTTCAAACTGTTTAATATATAACACGGTATTTTACATGATTATATCAATGTACATACAGACTTGACACGAAGAAGACCCGTAGAGTATTTCTTGAAAGCATAACGTAGTTATTAATAAATATAAACTCCGCACGTAGAATTGCTAAAATGGAGCACATTGGTTGAGCTATGAAATGAAATTCCTGTTACTTCTGTAAACAATGAACAGCAAGTATAATTTGCTATATTCCGCCGACAACCGGGAGATTAGTATAGTATAACACCACACAAAATACTCCACTAGAACCTCTACGCACGTTTCGACCCGACACCGGATCATCCTCAGGAGATGTTGACTTCACAAGCGCGACAAGCAAAGTTGTTTGTCTCCCGGTTGTCGGCGGAATATAGCAAATTATACTTGCTGTTCATTGTTTATCATGGACTTCCGCAAAGTAACGCCTGCTTCTATTCATTATTTGTTACTTCTGTGACAATGAAAATAGCTGGCCTAGTTAAGTATAGAGTCGAAAGGTCATAGGAGCTTTGCAATTGACCTCCAAATATCAGCTGATATCAGATGATTTTCAGGGTCTGATAATGGAACTAGTTTTGTATGAAAATTTTGATTTGTTTTTGGATGTAGTTTGTTTTCTTCTTCTTTTCTAAGAAAACTATATGAATCAAATTAAATAAAGTAATTACGATAATTCGTTTAATAAACATTGCCATTCACATACGTTGTTCGCGAGATTAATCTCGATTAGGTCATGTTTAGGCGAATTGCTTGTAAAGTACTTCTTTAATACTAACAGATTTTACTGTTATAAAATCTCGGTACAGTTTTATACATCACCGCATCGAAGCGAATTAAGGATTTCTAAATATGCTTAACCCAGGACTAGGTCCGGGGAGAAGCAGTGCTCTCCAGGTGTTCCTTTTTTCACTTCTTTTTTCCTTTTTGTGACTAGGGTAACATAACAGGCAGAAGTGTCTTCGCTCGAGTGTTTCCAACCAGCCTAGAGGTTGTGGAGAAATGTTGAGCCAAACCATCACTTGGATTTAGAGCTGGTTGGGTTATTGGGTTATATTACAGTGCTCAGATACCTATTGTTATTGTTATATACGCTGGTTTATTTGTTGTTATCTTGTAAATCGGTGACTAGATAAGTAAGATTTTCCAAAACTCATCTCTCATAATAAAATTTTGTTGTTTACTATTTTACACAACTATGGCCGAATACACCACTTGAAATTATACGAATCGCTAAATTACAATAACATATACCTAGGAAGAGTAACTACATAATTATTTTAATGTGATACGAAAAAAAAAATCTTTTCAAGTTACGATTACGTTTGATATTTTTTAGAAGGATTAAATAGTCACACAAAATCGTTGAAAAATTAGTGTCATTTGTTTAGTTGGCAGCTCATTTTTCTCATTCAGAACAGCAAAAACAAACTTGAACTTGATTGGTTGCGGCAGTGATGTAATAAGGTCTCTAGAGTTCAAACTGTCCATGAAAAATATACTTAAGTGATTTCCATGGCACCATTCATGTTCAACAGGAATTCAAGCAATGAGCAAACTTTAATAATTGCACATGAATAAAATAGATAGATAGATGGTAAACCTAATCCGGCCTAAATATAAATATTCATCTCTCCAAAAGTGATAACATCACATCAAATTTTGCGTTATATTATAAATTTTTTTCAACTTGAATACGTTTCTAGATGGCTCGCGTAATAGATGAAGGTAACACTGCATATCAAATGTGGGCCCTGATTCCAGTGAGTTTAAATAATATTAAATTGTGCCTGGGTCTCTTGACATTCTTCTTCTTCTTGCCCTTATCCCACATTATGTGGGGTCGGTCTCTTGACATTAATATTACAAAATACATTTTCTAACGTCAGATTATGCGGATACCTTCCTAATTATTCTTTCGATACTTAAATTGATTATTCGAAGAAAACAAGGAATACATCATTTTAATTTTGTATTTTAATGTCAAGTTTGTTTGTATGGTCTCTTCTACGGACTCGGATGGTAATTTCAATCGGGAAAGAGACCCGCAAGATACGTTTTTTAGCCAATCCCTTTCCACCAATCGTTAAATTCAAATTCAAATAATCTTTATTCAAATAGTCCTTTAAAAGGCACTTTTGACGCGTCAATAATTTACATAGTAATGATTTAATGGTGATAACTACATTCGTAAACTTAGAACTAAGCTATGAGGGTTCCAAACGCGCCCTGGTCTAAGAAGAAGCCCACAACAAACTTAGCCGGGGTTTTTTTTATATATCACATGTCTCTCACGTTATTTTTTGTACAAAGAAATAAAAACCTTGAAGTGCAACTAAAGCACAAAGTATGCACAGATCACATTAAACAGATTATATATACATAGAATTTTGTAGCTGCACATGCACAGGGTTATTGAGCAAATAAAATGGCACATTATGGTTTACTGCTTATTGGTGCTAAAACGTTAAAAGAGCACCAGCCCGGTGCAAGTGATAACTTTGCATTACAGAATTGATAGTACCTTACCTCTAGTTCGGTATCAAAGGTTAAAAAATTAGCCTATCTAATAAATAAATTTGCCAGGTTAATAATTCATCATCATGATCAACCCATTGCAAGCTCACTATAGAGCACGGGTCTCCTCTCAATATGAGAAGGGTTTGGCCATAGTCCACCACACGGGCCATGTGCGGATTGGCAGACTTCACAGGCCTTTGAGAACATTACGGACAACTGTTAGGCGTGCAGGTTTCTCACGATGTTTTCCTTTACCGTTGAAGCAAGTGATATTTTAATTGCTTAAAAACGCGCATAACTCCGTAAAGTTAGAAGTGAGTGCCCGGGTTTGAACCCCCGACCTCTGATTAGGAGACAGACGTCCTAAGCACTAGGCTATCACAGCTTCAGGTTAATAATTAGCCGTTTTCTATCATGATAGGTAATTAGTAGTTTATACGGTAATAAATCGTGCAATCGTGGTATTTAGTAGGTTATAAGGTTTCTAAGAGATAGCGCTAAGCCGTTTATGGCCGAAATGGGCCTTATGTATTTGATCGCAGGACCCTATAATCTATTCATTTATATCTATGTATATTACATTAAATGGCAAAACGTCACATGAACTTTAAAAAGCCCACTGACTGATAGAGAACGCACAGCTCTCTGTAGAGCTTTTTATATTATAACTAGCTAGCTGTCACGTAATACTAGATACCACTTAACATAATTTTAAGTGGCATGTGAGATGGTGATAACAAAAAGAAAATTTACCTGGCTAAATTTGTTGTGGGCTTCTTCTAATACCAGGGCGCGTTTGGAACCCTCTTAGCTTTAGTTTTAAGTTTACGAATGTAGTTATCACCATCAAATCACTACTATGTAAATTATTGACGCGTCAAAAGTGCCTTTTAAAAGACTCTTTGAATAAAGATTTTTGGAATTTGAATTTTAAATTTAATATCTGAGCTGGTGGACTGAATTCTATAGAAACAATTTATTTATTTATTTAAACAACTTTATTGCAAATTGAAACAAAAGAAACAAAGAAGAAATACAAAGTATAAAAGCAAAAGGCGACCTTATCACTAAACGCGATCTCTTGCAGGCCACCATTTTGAAAGAAGCCGACAGATATATACAGGCGAGAAATCGCAATACTTATACATATATACATACTAGCTGGCGCCCGCGACTTCGTCCGCGTGGAATAAGTTTTTAAAATTCAGTCAGAATAAGTTGTAAAAATTCCTACGGGAACTCTCCAGGTCCTCAACTATACTTTGAAAAATCACGTCGATCCATTGCTTTGTTGCGACGTGATTGAAGGACAAACAAACACACATTCGCATTTATAATATTACTATGATTTTGTCTGGACAGTAAGGATTTCTTAGTACAAAGTATTTCAGTGGATTCAAAGAAGCAAAACTTTATAAGATTTTCAACCAACATGAACCCCGGTATTAACCTCTTTGCGGCGGATTTTCACAAATTATTAGCGGATGTCTACGCCTAAGCAGGGCCTAACTTCCAAATTCCTTTTCATTCTTTATGTTTCCACTTTCAATGTGTGATTTTGCAAAAGAGCTTATACCTACATGTCATAGTTACTGAAAAGTAATGCTCTAATTGCCGATTTTCATTTCTCTAATTCCAAAAACTCAGAACTTACATGTAACCTTCCAACCCCTCACCCCTCTCACCCCTTTTGGGATGGATTTTTGTAATATTGCGCATATACAGGTTTTTATTATTTAAACCAAATAACCTAAATGCCAATTTTCATGTCCACAACCTCGAATCCTGATGAAAACTTCCAACCCTCATTTTACCCTCTTGGGGGTATATTTTCGTAACATTGATTGATACAGATCTTTATTATTTATAATTAACAACTTAGTTGCCAACTTTCATCTCTCTAACTTCAAAAATATAGGATTTTCATACAAACTTCCAACCCCCATTTCAAACCCCTTGGAGTAGATTTTGGTAACATTGGTTATACAGATATTTATCATTTATAATTAAAAACTTAATTGCCAATTTTCATGTCTTTAACTTTAAAAATATACGACTTTCATACAAACTTCCAACCCCGATTTCTACCCCTTAGGGGTGGATTTTTGTAATATTGCGTATACAGGTTTTTATTATTTAAAACAAATTACCTAAATGCCAATTTTCATGTTCCTAACTTCAAAAACTTAGAATCCTCATGAAAACTTCCTACCCCCATTTCACCCCCCTTGGAGTAGATTTTCGCATTATTGATCATACAGATATTTATCATTTATAATTAAAAACTTAATTGCCAATTTTCATGTCTTTAACTTCAAAAATAAAGGACTTTCATACAAACTTCCAACCCCCATTTCTACCCCTTAGGGGTGGATTTTTGTAATATTGCGTATACAGGTTTTTATTATTTAAAACAAATTACCTAAATGCCAATTTTCATGTCCCTAACTTCAAAAACTTAGAATCCTCATGAAAACTTCCTACCCCCATTTCACCCCCCTTGGAGTAGATTTTCGCATTATTGATCATACAGATCTTTATTATTTATAATTAACAACTGAGTTGCCAACTTTTATGTCTCTAACTTCAAAAATATAGGACTTTCATACAAACTTCCAACCCCCATTTCTACGCCTTAGGGGTGGATTTTTGTAATATTGCGTGTACAGGTTTTTATTATTTAAAACAAATTACCTAAATGCCCATTTTCATGTCCCTAACTTGGAAAACATAGAATCCTCATGAAAACTTCCAACCCCCATTTCACCCCCCTCGGGGTAGACTTTGGTAACATTGATTATACTGATCTTTATCATTTGTAATTAAAAATTTAGGTGCCAATTTTCATGTCTCTAACTTCAAAAATATAGGACTTTCATACAAATTTCCAACCCCCATTTCAACCCCTTAGGGGTGGATTTTCTCAAAACCGTTTCTTAGCTGACCTCTACTTCATAAAAGAAATCTACCTTCCAAATTTCAAGTTCGTATGTTTTATAGTTCCTGAGATATCGTGATCATCAGTCAGTCAGTCAGTCAGTCAGTGGTATTTCGCTTTTATATATATAGACTAGCTGGCGCCCGCGACTTCGTCCGCGTGGAATAATTTTTTTAAAATTCAGTCAGATTAAGTTGTAAAAATACCTACGGGAACTCTCATAAGTCACTCTCCAGGTCCTCAACGATACTTTCAAAAATCATGTCGATCTATTGCTCTGTTGCGACGTGATTGAAGGACAAACCAACATACAAACACACTTTAGCATTTATAATATTACTATGATTTTGTCTGGTTAGTAAGGATTGCTTAGTACAAAGTATTTCAGTGTTATACTAATTAGGTATACCTCGATTGGATTCAAAGAAGTAAAACTTTAGAAGATTTTTATCTAACATGAACCTCGGTAATAACCTCTTTGCGGCGGATTTTCACAAATTATTTTCTTAGCGATGTCTACGCCTAAGCAGAGCCTAACTTCCAAATTCCTTTTCTTTCTTTATGTTTCCACTTTTGCAAAAGAGCTTATACCGACATGTCTTTACTACTGAAAAGTAATGCTCTAATTGCAGATTTTTATTTCTCTTATTCCAAAAACTTAGAACTTACATGTAACCTTCCAACCCCTAACCCCTCCAACCTCTTAGGGGTGGATTTTTGTAATATTGTGTATAAAAGTTTTTATTGTTTAAAACAAATAACCTAAATGTCAATTTTTATCCTCATAAAAACTTCCAACCCTCATTTTACCCCCTTTGGGGTAGATTTTCGTAACATTGATTATACAGATCATTATCATTTATAATTAAAAACTTAATTACCAATTTTCATGTCACTAACTTCAAAAATATAGGACTTTCATACAAACTTCCAACCCCCATTTCTACCCCTTAGCGGTGGATTTTTGTAATATAGCGTATACAGGTTTTTATTATTTAAAACAAATTACCTAAATGCCAATTTTCATGTCCCTAACTTCGAAAACTTAGAATCCTCTTGAAAACTTCCTACCCCCATTTCACCCCCCTCGGAGTAGATTTTCGCATTGTTGATCATACAGATCTTTATTATTTATAATTAACAACTTAGTTGCCAACTTTCATGTCTCTAACTTCAAAAATATAGGACTTTCATACAAACTTCCAACCCCCATTTCTACCCCTTAGGGGTAGATTTTTGTAATATTGCGTGTACAGGTTTTTTTTATTCAAAACAAATTACCTAAATGCCCATTTTCATGTCCCTAACTTCGAAAACATAGAATCCTCATGAAAACTTCCAACCCCCATTTCACCCCCCTTGGGGTAGATTTTGGTAACATTGATTATACTGATCTTATTATTTGTAATTAAAAATTTTGTTGCCAATTTTCATGTCTCTAACTTCAAAAATATAGGACTTTCATACAAATTTCCAACCCCCATTTCAACCCCTTAGGGGTGGATTTTCTCAAAACCGTTTCTTAGCTGACCTCTACTTTATAAAAGGAATCTACCTTCCAAATTTCAAGTTCGTATGTTTCATAGTTCCTGAGATATCGTGATCATCAGTCAGTCAGTCAGTCAGTCAGTCAGTGGTATTTCGCTTTTATATATATAGATTAATAATTACATACTATTAATATTAATATTATATTAATAAATAAGAAATAACAATTGTAAAACTTAGATTTAAAAACCAATAAACCTACGTACATACGTAAAATAAATTAGGTACTCTTTAAAATAAATGATAATACAACCTTTATCATTGTCGTTTATTTATTTAGCGATAAAATTTCTAAAAATACTTTTCTTGTTCCAGGTAAGCAAAAACTTGAATAATCTGACACTGTTTTATCCATCTCGTAAAGGTAAGACGACTTTTATTTCTGACTATTCAGATTTCTGTACATTTATTATCTAGTTACTAGCTTTTACCCACGGCTTCGCTCGAATTGAAGCCATTACAAAAGTATCACAAATCAACAGAAATACAATGGAAATGAATCAATATGATAACTATATTTTAACAATTTTCTTTTATACACTACATATTAGCTCTTGACGGCTATCTCACCTGGTGGTAAGTGATGATGCTGTCTAGGATGGTAGCGGGCTAACCTGTTAGGAGTATGATAAATCCACGCTTCTAATTGGTTTCTACGCCACATCGTGCCGGAACGCTAAATCGCTTGGCGACACGTCTTTGTCGGTAGGATGGCAACTAGCCACGGCTGAAGTCTCCCACCAGATCAGACTCGAGCAGGGAATCGAACCTAGGACCTCCAACTTTGTGATGCGACAGCGCACGCACTTCGCCACGGAGGTCGTATATCATATCATTTTACAATATTTTTACAAAACTAATTTTCTTATGTATAGTTAAGCCCGCTACCATCCAAGACAGCATCATCACTGACCACCAGGTGAGATAGCCTCCAAGGGTTAACTCCTAGTGTATAAAAAAATATTTTTTCTGCTTGTGACACATTTATTCAAAAGTTACAAGCAATAGATTTCTCAATCCAGTAGTCGAGCTCAATGACTACATAACAAGAAATAAAACCGCACGAAGTGGGAAATGGAAATATTTATTACGTTAGAAAGTGTTGAGGTTAGACGCCACAACGCCCCCCTGTTCAAATCTAGATACAATCTAGATAGGTGCCTACTTACAACTTGTAACTCCATAGAGTGTAACATAAAACGGTTAGTAATTTTAGGTACATCTCTGTGTATTGGTTTAAAGTGTGTAATTTATATTACTAATAATATGTTTGGAGCAGAATTTCGTTAGTATACCTATAGGCATTGTTTTCCATAATTAAAGTTAATTTTTATGGTTAAGGCTATACATTATTTATGGTTATAGCTATTGTTATTTAATATTTTAATCAACGGTGTTGTATTACCTACGGCGTTATTAAAAACTTGCTTCTGCTCGCGACTACATCTGCATGGATTTAAAAATTAGGTCTAAAGCTTCGCTCGTTAACAATTTTTAATTTGAGATCTTTTTTTATACACTACAAGTCAGCCCTTGAGGGCTATCTCACCTGGTGGTAAGTGATGATGCTGTCTAGGATGGTAGCGGACTAACCTGTTAGAAGTAGATATGGTAAACCTACGCTCCTAGTTGGTTTCTACGCGACATCGTGCCGGAACGCTAAATCGCTTGGCGACACGTCTTTGTCTGTCGATCGATATAGAAAATACATGTACTCTTCCATGGCATAGGTGATATGCATAACAAATTTCAAAGCTGTTAGCCCGCGGCTAAGCGAGTAAACAATTTTCAATTTTCCCTCGGGAACTACTTAATTAGACGGGATAAAAGGTAGCTTATGTTCTTTTCCATGTCAAAGGCTATATGCATGCCAAATGTTATCCAAATCCGTTCAGCCGTATTTGCGTGATTGAGTAACAAACATCCAAACACTTTCACATTTATAATATTAGTAGGATAATATCCTATATAATATATATAGGATAGTTCAATTATTAAGAGCGAGAAGATAGACATCCAAAGCAAGCAGAATATCGAGGCTACATTTGGACACATTTCATACGTGAGAGATATCAAGATCAAAATCGAGGATGAGAGCACTTATTTTATAAAAGCGAAAGGGTGTTTGTGAGTGTGTGTGTGTGTGTATGTATATCTATTTCTCCTTCACGCTGCAACTTTAGAAACATTAGCTAAAATATGTAGAGATAGAACTAGGCCCTTGATTTTGTTTTGTTTACTTTTCTCGCTTGTGAAGTCAACATCTCTTGAGGATGATCCGGTGTCCGGTCGAAGCGTGCGTAGAGGTTCTAGTGGAAGATTTTGTGTGGTGTTATTTTATACAAATCTCCCGGTTGTCGGCGGAATATAACAAATTATACTTGCTGTTTATTTTTTATCATGGATTTACATGGCAAAGTAACGCCTGCTTCTATTCATTATTTTGTTTAATTGTTAAAATCCAACGTTCCCGCAAGATTTGTGAAACTGAACTGTGAAAAAAAACTTAAATTCACATCGATGATCTATAGTATGTCATAGTAAACTTATCCCAATCTAGATTTAAGTGTTCGGAATGGGAGCGAAAACGGGATTGCGGACATTAATAAAACGTGATATAATTTGGAATTTAAAACTTTTTAAATAACCGTTAGTATCTAACACAAATCACGCATGCGACCGTGACAGCGCAATTTGTTTTTTTTCTTTTGAATGTACTGGGGCAAAGGTTCCTTAATATTCAGCCTACAAATTGAAAAAAAAATGTTTGTGTGTCCTCTTTAATAAGTGAAGAATAATAAAAATCCATGATCTCTTGATAATTAAAATTATACTTATGGGAAGCGCAATAAAATGATACTAGCATTTTAATGATAATGAACAATAGATACCAATTTGCCGGCTCGTCGCCACCAGAGGGCGAGGTAGGTGGGTATGTAGCGAGACAATAGCGCGTCGCACCCTCTATTGTAATGTGACATTTACCCGTCGCGTCACTGAAATATCTCAATGGCATGAAGAACCCTTCTGCACGATTTGTACCACATGGCTACAACCCATATAAAACCCACATAAAGCGGCTTATAAGATCTGTACTGTTGATGGCGCAGTGGTAAGCGCTATGGTGAAATAAGTGGGTCAAAAATCCTTTTTTTATATATATATGTGTATATACACAAACATGAGAAACATCAGGGAGTGGACTGGAATTTCGAGTGCCGCCCAGCTTTTCAGCCTCGCGAGAGACAAGGCAAAATATGCCATTCTGACTGCCAACCTTCACTAGTTGGAGAGGCACCTAAAGAAGAAGATATACACTACAAGTTAGCCCTTGACGGGTATCTCACCTAGTGGTAAGTGATGATGCTGTCAAGGATGGTAGCGGGCTAAACTGTTAGGAGTATGGTAAACGCGAGCTCTTAATTAGTTTCTACGCGACATCGTGCCGGAACGCTAAATTGCTAGGCGACACGTCTTTGTCGGTAGGTTAAATAGCCACGGTTGAAGCCCCCCATCAGACCAGACTCGATCTGGGAATCGAACCCAGGACCTCCATCTTTATAATGTGACAGCGCACGCACTGCGCCACGGAGGTCGTCAAAAAGTTTGAGTCAAACCTTACATATTGAAAAAGATCCAGTGTCACATTTAACTTTATAGAACACCAATTCACTATTAACTGCATTACACACTTTAAGCTGCAACTAAAGAGTTAAAAACAAAAATGACACAAAAAGTTCTTATTGCTTCAGGAATAAAGTCTATATTGGAATCGTCAGTCTATAGCCCATCGTGAATGTTCGCATCGAATTTCATTAGGACGGTTCACTTGACGTCCAATGAGTAATGGCCCGATGAGATCACTTTCAAACGGTGCTAATTTAAACCACCCGACAACCCTGAGAGTCGTTACACTCAGACTTTGCTAGAGTAGTTTGTATCTATATGTCATAGCTACTATAGCTACATAGTTGATGCTCTACATGCGGGAAAACGACCTCCAAGTTTTAAGTACCTAAGTAAAGTAATTGAAAATAAATTTTGAACGATAATGACAACTTCATATCAAACTGCAATTCAAAATTCCAATTCAAAAGTCCTTTAAAAGGCACTTTTGACGCGTCAATAATTTATATCGTTGTGATTTAATGGTTATAACTACATTTGTAAACTTAAAACTAATGCTATGAGGGTTCCAAACGCGCCCTGGTCTAAGAAGAAACAACAAACTTAGCTATTCACACCCAAGCTTTTTTATCGTTTATAAAATCCCTAATACCTATCGTAATATAATTTTTCTACAAGCTTTCGTTTTATAAAAACTTTGAACTTAGATAGACATCTAAGTTATCAATAGGTAATTTATTATAAAATAAAATACAATTTCCTTTGAATAAGTTACTAATTTTGTGCAGGCTACTAAACGGTACTACAAGTTTACTTTTGCTTCTAATGTTCAGTGCGTTATATTCCGTACTAATTATAATTAAATAAAATCTTCTAAGATTCGTATGTAGTGAAAATTTAAAATTTTAGTAGAAAGTAGTATTAGAAATCGAAGTTGTTTCTACCTAAGTAGCCGTGTAACTTGAGAACTTTTTTTTTCTACATATATCACCTATATTAAGTTAGGTGGGTCTATTAATAACAATGAGTAGATAGGTTTATTCATTGCTGGCTTTTAATAGTAGCGCCATCTATTAGAAAACGTTCGAACTCTGTCGCTGTAATACGTCGTGTCGACATTGACCGCTAGGTGGTGATAGTAGTACTCGTTATGAATGACGCGCGCGGTAAACGAACGTTCTTGACTTAGCCACTTGAGTTCATTCCAACGCCCGGCACAACACTGGAAATCGTGCAGTAGACTGAACTCGCGTGCCAACGTTACCTTGGTTACATTTTATACATAATAGACGTGTTTCTAATATTCACTAGAACGTTTAATATACATACAACACTGAGCATAACTTGTGTTTTATCATATTTAAAGAAAACCCCTTACTTTATTACGAAATAATATGCTAACATTTGGGATTTTTAGATACACCTTATTAAATAATATGTGCATACTATGAAATCGACTAGATATCTTTTTTCAGGCACTATTATATGAATGTTATGATATATTTTACCGACTAAAATATTAGTAACTAGTAGATAGGTAACCTACATACCTACAAACTTGTAATTGTTCCAACCAACTATATTGTTCTGTCAACTTTCAACAGATGGCGTTACGAGTTATTCTGTATAGTTAAAGCTGCGATGCCATAACGTTTTAAAGGGAAATTAATAGTCTTGCTTTTGCCTTGAATCAACCATAAAAAAATAGTTTTGGCAGCTCTAGGTGTACTAATTAGTACTGTAGGTACTTATTCTTTTATATGAAAAAAAAACGTTTGAAGATTTTTTTTTATTGTTGTTAATATTATTCTGGAGGTTTAGCAACTAGATATTTATAATTAATAATGTTCAAGTTATTTATTTGTTGTTGTAACTGAACAAGGTTTTCGTTGCATCCAATCATGTAGAATTTATGATGTGCAAATATATTATTAATTTTCCACACTACTACCGTATAATTACGAATAATGCAATGATCACGATTGTAAATTATTTGCCTCAATATACTAGCTACCTAAGATCTGAGATAATGATAATATCATTATATCTAAAAAAAAGATGGATTCAGTTGAATCGCCATATCGAAAGTATTCGTGTAGAAAACAAAATAGGTAGTATTAAAACTTTGAATATGTTTAAAAAAACAGGATTCTGGGAAATTTAATGAATTCCTTATGTACGTTAATCTAAACCAATGTTTGTAAATAGTCAGTTTTATAGCTTAACATGGACAAATATGTGTTCCCCACTTTTGGTACATGCCAAGCAATCCGAAGTAAGCCTGGGGTTCTTTTTTAATATTTTAAATTATAGGTACTTTTCTTAATTTATTTATTTAATAAGAATCTTAAAAAATCTACTCTCTAATTCTCTAGAAACACGTGTTGAAATAAAGTTATATTTCAATATCGAGGTAGTTCACTGCTTTGCTATTTACTTTCGCTCACTTACCCGCTTTCACTGTTTATGGAGAGATAGGTGCAAAATGGCTATGGAGTTAATTAATGTTACTTATCTCGATGTCGTTATATACAATATTATTACTCACATCTTAGTTAGGGTTGCCACATGTTTTGTATAAAAAAGGAGAAACCTAGGTAATTTGCCTATTTTATTTCAGGCATGCAAATGTCAAAAGAGTAAAAAAGTTAACAAAATTCTTTCAAAGATAGTTACCTATTTTGACTCTTTAAGATTGTAATTTATTGCAATGTAGAAACAGTTTAAAGTTATTTTCTAATGGACCGGCTAGGTAAATATAAAAAGACGTTTTAATATTAATATAAGATTTGGAATAAAACTTTCTATAAAGAAAGCTTATTAAAAGTATTTTACGTGCAAGAAGAAAAGCGTGCAACCCTAATTACCTACACTCGTGCAATTGCGTCACTAATAGAGAATACATAACTACAAGGTTTTATTTGACCTTTACTAGGACTAAAGCACCTAGCAACTGACATACCTTAGAGCTTTAAAATTGAAAGTATATGAAGTGTGTAGGTACCTACTTTATACGCCTTCCTATAACTCCAATTTTTAAAATTTGAAACTTATTATCTTATTAATTATACCTAAAAACAACTATCATAGCATGGCAATTCTTTATCGCCATCTGCGAATTGGCACACTTCACATGCATTTAAGAACATTATTGAGAACTCTCAGGATGTTTTCCTTCACCGTTGAAGCAAGTGTATTTTTTAATTGCTTGAAAACACATAACTCCGGAAAGTTATAGGTGCGTGCCCGGGTTCGAACCCCCGACCCCTGATTATGTGGCTGACGTCCTAACCATGTATATAGGCTACAACGTGTTCTTATATGCAAAAAAGATATACTAACTAACTAATCTTTTTTCTTACCCTATCCCTGTAAATAATTTCAATTCTCAACTCTGCACATACGAGTACCCACCTCAGTCACTCTGCATATGCACTCGGACGTAATCAAACGATCTTTAATTGAAGGAGTTGCCGTAATTTATGATGCTTAAGCGAATATATTTCCTTAGCGCCCGGTTATGATATCATCTTGGATATTGTGATATATGCGTGTATTTTAATGTGATAAATCATTTAAGTTTAAAAAACTTATCTTTGATTCATTTAAGTTTTTTCATCTTCAATTCTTGTATTTCGTTCTTAACACTCATAGGTTATTCGTCCGGTATCTTCTAATAACTTCTACAATTAAAATCTCAAAATGTATATATATTTTTTTATATATATAAATAGCGAGCAACCGAGCAGGCGGGTCACCTAATGGTAAGTGATTACCGCCGCCCATGAACATTTGCAGTACCAGAGGAACCGCCAATAGTTGCTGGCTTTTGAGTAATTTGTTTATCCGCCGTTTGAAGATCCCCATATTATAAACATTAGGGAACACAGAAGATGGAAAAATGTATAAACCGAAAAATGAGCTAAATGCATAAAACATATATCAGGTCTCATATAAGTTTTTTGCATAATGTTCTCAAAGGCGTGTGAAGTCTGCCAATCCGCACATGGCCAGCGTGGTGGACTATGGCCAAACTCTTCTCATATTGAGAGGAGATCCGTGTTCTGTAGTGAGCCGGCAATGGGTTGTTAATGATGATGATATGGTTTTTGCAGTTCTTCAATAAAATGAACATTCAAATCGTCATATTCAAATTAATTTCTCATTACTGGGCACAGGCCTCTATCGTATGTCTTAAACCTCCCTGTTATGTCTTTGTCTAAACTTGAGATTCATGACGATGATTTAAAATGTTCCATTTAATATTTATCATTACCGCAGCTCGGTACGTTAGTGATGTCATCTGAACATTGTGATTAATGCCCGCGTCGCCCATCGTTTATAAATTATACTCAGACGTTATCCGTCGATCTCTAATTGAAGGAATTGTTGCAATTTATGTAATAGTGTGTCTTCTACGGACTGAATTGAGCAATTAGCGACGTCGACGCGACGTGTCGTGCACTCGATAAAGTTTTCCGTGGACGGGGGCGATCCGTGGCTTGCGATGTCCGTTTTGAGCATCATGATCAACCCATTACCGGCTCACTACAGAGCACGAGTCTCCTCTCAATATGAGAAGGATTTGGCCATAGTCCACCACGCTGGCCATGTGCGGATCGGCAGATTTCACACGCCTTTGAGAACATTATGGAGAACTCTCAGGCGTGCAGGTTTCCTCACGATGTTTTCCTTCACCGTTGAAGCAAATGATATTTTAATTTTTTTTTTATAAAGAGGTCCGTTTGATACGTATTGATAAAGAGTTGTAAATAGAATGTGGTGTTCATATAGACTTATAATAACTCAATGTATTTAAGCTGGTATGATTCAACGAACAAACATAATGACGCAAACGCATTGGTGCTCAATAAAAGAGCACCAAGCGAAAACCAGCCTTGCATCAACAAGATTGTGCTGACGGCGTAGACTATCTGCCTTATGGTTGCAGTGGATCCGTGTATGGAGACCTTAACGAACAAAAAAAGTTCAACGAAGTTACGTTGCATTGGCAATCTTTAATTACGCTCTTAAATTGAATTAAGGAAAGATGTTGGCCAGCCGTCTGTTATAGAGTTATGTGGAATTCATTTTTGTTTCTTCCCTTATATTATCGATTCAGAAGTGTGTTTTTGGTTCGTCATTGCATGCAGTAACAAAGCATCGCATTGACTTGATTAAGAAATTACGTCAATGGAATGCTAAAAATATTTTTTTCCTAATCGAGGCAATCTTAGGCCCGGCAGACATCGTTGGTAAGCGATAAGGCCGCCTTTTTGTATCACACTTCTTTCTTCATATTTCTGTTCATTTGTATTATTAATAACAGCCTATGTTCTGTTTTTTATCAATTTCGATCGACTATGTTTTAAAAGAAAAATATCATCTATACCTACTGATAGAAACATTATCAAAGCAATGTCAATTTAACTACATATATAATATATTCATATAGCATAGTGGTGTGAACTAATAAACTATTTCGAATTTTTATTATGCCTACCTTGGCCTTGAAGCTTGGAAGTTATAAAGTGTATAATAAAAGTGTAAAGGGTCAATCCATTACTTTCAAATCGATTTATAAATAACTGTATATACACCGAAGTACAGAATAAACCTACCGAGATTTGTTTACGAAAAATGGCCAGTAAATACAAAAAAAAATTGAATAAGGCCAGAGCATCAGTTTTCCCCTGCGAAACGTTGAAACAATTACATTCATCATCATCATCATGATCAACCCATTGCCGGCTCACTACAGAGCACGGGTCTCCTCTCAATATGAGAAGGATTTGGGCATAGCCCACCAGGCTGGCCATGTGCGGATTGGCAGACTTCGCACGACTTTAAGAACATTATGGAGAACTCTCAGGCGTGCAGATTTCCTCACGATGTTTTCCTTCAGCGTTGAAGCAAGTGATATATATATATATTTTTTTTAAACGCACATAACTCCGAAAAGTTTGAGGTGCGTGCCCGGATTCGAACCGCCGTCCTCTGATTAGGAGGCTGATGCCCTAACCACTAGGCAGTATAAAAAGATTATACGAACTATTCAAATTATGTACATAGGCACTTTAATAATATATTTTAGATGCAGAACAATATGTCACCGTATGAGGAAACGTCATGATATATTAATCTATTCACTTCGCGTGGTGTATGCTGATTGATTTTATATGTACTTATGAATGGACATTATAATACAACCGGAAACGCTCTTTGATCCACCGTACATGGACACGGGATCTGTTAAACGACATTTACTTTTAACTTTAGGTTTACCAACATAAGGTTTGCTATCCACACGGCTCTAAAATGTAGCTTTCTTAAGCGTTAAACAAATTGACACCTCCATTATTAAGCTTCAATTCCCCATTTATCATGATCAACCCATTACCAGCTCACTACAGAGCACGGGTCTCTTCTCAATATGAGAAGGGTTTGGCTATAGTCCACCACGCTGGCCATGTGCGGATTGGCAGACTTCACACGACTTTGAGAACATTATGGAGAACTCTCAGGCGTGCAGGTTTCCTCACGATGTTTTCCTTCACCGTTGAAGCAAGTAATATTTTAATTTTTAAAAACGCACATAAGTCCGTAAAGTTAGTGGTGCGTGACCGGATTCGAGCCGCCGCGCCGACCTCTGATTAGGAGGCTGGCGTCCTAACCACTAGGCTATCACCGCTTCCCCATTACATGCACACAATTTGGTTCTAACTCCAACAGACAAACAGACGGGTTACGTGATGTTAAGTGATTACTCCTTCCAAACCAGCTTCGAGCCGAGAATCGAATCGAAGACCTCCCGCTTTATAACATGACAGCGCACGCGCTGCATCACGGAGGTCGTTGGTTTATGTAAACAATTGCATAACTTCGTAACAATTAGATATGACCCTGTAGCAATATCGTTGCATTTCTAAATTTTAACGAAAATATGCATATTAATTTCATTTAATGGGGTGTAGTTGAAAATCTCATACCAAGATAACACTCTACAAGGTTATTTTACCATGTCAGAACTAAAAAATTCAGTACATACAAGTCCATCGCTGTTACAGCGTAAAACACTTATATTACTTGCTCTAAAAAATTACTGCTGACATCAAATTCGTATAATATAAACGTTTCTTACATTTTATAAACAAGTCAACAGTCAAAATTCTGCAATTATTTACTAAACTTGGGTAAAATAAAAATTTATCACTCTGTATTAGCCGCAACACATCGACGAAGTTAAAAATCTTTATACAATAAAGTATCAAATTTTACTATTTCAACTATCTTAGAAATATGTCAAATTCGTATAACATAAACGTTTCTTACATTTTATAAACAAGTCAACAGTGAAAATTCTGCAATTATTTGCTAAACTTAGGTAATAAAAAAACACATCGACGAAGTTAAAAATCTTTATACAATAAAGTATCAAATTTTACTATTTCAACTATCTTAGAAATATGTCATTACACGAAGAACTTTTTGTTCGTCTCCAAAACGATACACTCGTAATGCAAACAAAACTATCGGAATATCGAAATCGCGATACTTTGGTTTTATTACGCTGCGTTGCACAGCGTTGCCAGTGGACGCTCAGCATTATGCAACTATAAAAGAGAACGTAAAATTTAATGTCACGAGGAATATGGGGACTTAGTTCTCTGGGAAAGATACGAAAACGGTCTCGGACACGCCATTCAAACTTGAGCAATAATAACCTCTCCTCGGACGGGGCTTCTACTAAAAACCTTGAGTCATTTGACACTTGGGTCAGTGAGAATATTCTCACGTTGTATGTTACCATTTTTGGTGCTGGTATTAGTTTGAACTTTGTATCTACGGACGTATCTTACTTTACATACTTATGGAGCCTTCAAAAGTATTTCTGGTAATTGAATATAGGTACCTTCCTTGGGAAGAATGCATTTCTATTAAATTTATTTGTAATCTTCGTCATCATGTTTTGGCTAGTAGGCCAACTGAGAGGCTCCCTCACTCACTCAACTATTATCACCATGAAGCTTTGAATTTTATCTTTGGTTAGCTTATTAGTGATAGAAACACTTAGATCAAATGTTAAAACAATGGTATAGACCATATTTTCTTGCACTTGTAAATTCTATGTATAGTGGGTTAATCTAATAGTTAAATTTTATCCTGGTGTAGTTCTAGAATAAATTATAAATCTCGTTCGCCACTTCATTATTGTCCTCAAAATGTCGTTACTATTTTATTATTAATTAGGTACCTGTCAATTGCAGGCAATTTAAAAATTTGGGTGAAGAATACAGAATGGTGACGGAGTCATAAGAATATACACCTAACTATTAATTAACACGCAAAACCAGTTTATTAATGATTTTTTGGCAAATATTTAGAGCCGTGAAATGACATACGAAACTTGTAAAATATTACGTTAATTACTTGCTACTTATTACTAGTTATATATATAACATTACCTATATATATTAAATATGTATTAAAGTGTCTTATTAGTATATACAAGTAATGTTGATTAACGAATTATTATAATATTGTAATGCTCATTGATAGATTAATGGTATCGTAGCACCATAGTCTGAAGGCAATCAAACTGGTTCGCCAGCATCCTTGACATTTATGCATGAATAACAAAAACTATCAGCATCCAATATAAAATCAGGAATTAAAAATGAACGAGTAAATATGATTAATGTAATTTATTACAATTAATTTAAAAATAAATACACCGGATAAAAAAAGAAGTGTTTTGTCCTCGGTGTTAGTCTGCTACTTACGGTAATATTCTAAAACTAGAGAAACTAAGTAAGCATAATATGGCATGAAAAGTAATAAGCAATAAGGGAATAAATCTTTCTGCGATATCACAGTAGGTACTTAAAGTCCCGAACCTTCGTTATACCCTAGCCCAGGTTTCGAACAATGGCAACGTGAAATACTTACTGCACACATAATAGTATTTCTAACAGAATCAGTTGACATTGCAGGATTTGGTATGATCGTATATCACAAAAAAAAACACGTTTCTTTTATTTATACACGTTGACACGTTAAAGTGATATTAATCAACAATTAGGTAAAAGAACAATGTTATAGCGGCAATAGAAATACATATCGTTATAATCAACATATAAATTTAAATTTTTTACCTATTACGATTCATGAGATATTGCCCGCCGTTTGACAGACGGATAGGTACACTGACCGCATCGTACGGAACCATGAAATCAAGATTTACAATACGTATGTATTAATAGATTTGTATGTAACGTAAATGTTTGAGGTGTTAAAATTTAAGTTTGCAGAGTGAGTATTGGATTTTGTGAAAGTTAACTTTAAACTGTATAAAGTCGTAAGAGCGCCATCTTTTGTACACTGTCATCAAACGAATTAGTAGAAAATCTCACGCTCGCCACTCTGGCCGTGTTTACTCACAACGAACGTTTTTACGTTTTTTACGTCGATGAGGTCGAGACCTTGGTTTCCCGTGAATTGAATTCTACTCGAGGACCGCTTGAAGGTCAGAGCCACTCCAATGAGCAAATATTAATATCTAAAGTCAACAGTTTGTTTACCATTATATCTACCCCATCCTTCAAAGTGCTTACTTACATTCCGTGAAGTATTTTTGGCTTGTTTATTGCTTTACAAGCTGAAACTTTGCAAGTGACAGAACGTACACTAAACGATAAGTGAGATGTATCGCTATTGTAAAAATTCGTAACTTGTAAAAAAATGCTTTTGGTATTTTGAATTTGCATACCATCTCGTGTTATTTTATTAATTTATTAACATCCTTCTCAGCCTATTTATTCCCTTCGTATAGAAGAAAGGGTTGCAGAGAATAAACCCTCCACGCTCATTACGTTTTGATGTACTTTATCGATTATTATGATAATATATCAGTGAAGATAAACCAGTCCGACGGTTTTGCGTGTTTTTCGAGGCACATACTTTTTCAATAATTAACAAATATTAAGGCACTCACAGAACACTGTATTTAACATTTCTAGACGTAGACGCGTCGGTTTAAACGACGAAATCCGTAATTGCTCCTTTTATTCAACACAACTTATACTAATTCATTTCATTAAAATATCTACGAAATTGACATAGGACTGATAAGTAGGTAGGTACACGTACATTGAAACATGAAATGAAAATTTGCGTTACCAAGCCCGTGGTGTTTGCATAGAGGAGTAACTCGCACTCCGCTGGAGTGTTCAAACACTTCAACGAGTAATCTTGAGAACTCGAATAGATAGGTACAACCCAGCTACAGCTATAGGTATATACTACATGGGTTTGTGTATATTGGTTGCGAACTTATTTTCACAGTACAATGTGAGAATACACACCTTTAGGTACACTTAACTAGACCTTTTTATTCAGCGTTTACAATTGCTTGCACAAACAAGTGCACAAAGATGGACAAAATAAGGCAATTTAGGTTATGTCTAATATTCTCTTAATGGAATGATGACGGCTAATATGGAAACCAGACAAGCGATATATATAATACGTCATAATAGATAGCTTTATGTATAATACGTCAACCAAAATTCCTGTCAATTTTACGGAAGTTCTGGCCGTCTTCAAGAAGACTCGAACCTGTTCTTTATAAACCTAAACGACGAGAAGCTAGGTTAGATTGCATTCGTTTAAGTAGTATTTTTGAAACCATTTGTTTGTAACTTAATAGATTAATCTTAAATAGTTAATTAACGGCTCCTTTTTAAGCTTGAAAAAGCTCTGTGATAATTGACTTGACTTCTACCTTAAGAGTAGGTAGATATGACCTATCAGCGATTATTTACCGAAACATTGTTTCACAAAGTTAAAAATGTATGTATTCAACTATTTATGGATTCCATTGACGTCATCGCCTCAACTGCTGTTTTCATTGACAGTCAATGATCCCCTTTCACATGCGTCGGAAATTTATCGTTTTCAATCCATAAACTTTATAGTTGCAAATACGACGATCCAACCATGTAAGTACCGGACGTTGTATCCTCAACAGTTTCGAAATACACTGTGATGTACTAGGGGTCAGAAATTAGATGTGTTTTCATCCTTAGAATGTAGTTGTTCCTTTATTACACGAGAATTGCTTCTTACATTTATACTACTATTTCTTGTATTTTTTTCTCTTTCGTCTGGCTATAGGCGTTCATCTACTGAACTGACGATGATATCTAGAGAAGTCTAATAAAATTAAACTTGGGCACATTTTCTGAGGTTCTCGAAAAACCTAACAGATATTTTTGCATGAGGAATTTCTTTTCGATACCGTCACTTTCATTGATTAGCGTCATCTAGTATCGAATAGCAGAATCATTTATAGACTACGCACTCCGTTTTTAAGATCTTATTTTACAAATGTAGATCAAAATGAATTTAAAAATGCTTCGGAAATCTTTAGATTCATTTATCGCCAAATATTTTCATTGAAGCCAGGTTTTTGTGACACTTGTTAAATTGTAAATTCTAAATGTATACTTGTTATTAAAAAAAAAATGCAGTCACAGTCAGCACTCTTCCCACATGACACGACACACCTATCTACCAATTAGTAGTAGTCTCTAGTAACTTATTCTACTAACGAGAGTTGAAGCTCCTTGCATTATCGTGCACGTGTGCCGGGGAAAGCGAGCCGGTCGTTGACCCCGGCTAAATTCGGCCAAGGTCTGTCGGGACATCCATTGTCCCCTCATTACGTTCTGGTATGTGATTTGTTTGTTTTATCTATGTTGTTTAAACAATGATTGTGCCTAAGGACCGTGTTAAAACCAGTATGTAGTTAGCTTTTTATTTGTTTTAAGGCTTGTTTTATGTTCGCTCGAAAAACTTACGCTAGGATAAATTTGATTTGATGAATTTCCAAAAATTCAAAACAGCAAGCGGTGATAGCCTAGTGGTTAGGGCGTCAGTCTCCTAATCAGAGGTCGGCGGTTCGAATCCGGGCACGCACCTCTAACTTTTCGGAGTTAAATGCGTTTTAAAAAATTAAAATATCACTTGCTTCAACGGTGAAGGAAAACATCGTGAGGAAACGCACGCCTGAGAGTTATCCATAATGTTCTCAAAGACGTGTGAAGTCTGCCAATCCGCACATGGCCAGCGTGGTGATCTATGGCCAAATCCTTCTCATATTGAGAGGAGACCCGTGCTCTGTAGTGAGCCGGTAATGGGTTGATCATGATAGCTTTAAATTTGACCATCAGTAAAATTTTATTGGGACAATTGTAAGCAATACAATTTAAATTTGTAAAAGAGGTTTTAATATTTCGAATTCAATGATTGACAACCGTTTATATTCGAGGAGAACAACCAATCCAAATCTCTCTTGAACATTTCATTATTATACTAGAATATTTTTACGAAAGATTTGTGTAGCAAATAGGTATGTGCTATTAAAGAAAATAATGTTATTCTATTCATTTTGTGTAATGAAATAAATACCTTTTTTTTTTGTTTACGGGGGGGAAATCCCCTAGTGAGATACCCGACTATTGCTTTGGGGAAAAGCTCGGGTTATGTGGGATTTTTACCCACTAAAACCCCCTCGGTGGCCACCATCAGCATAAAACAGTGGGAGGCTCCGGGATCTAAAATACCTATCGACCCAGACAACAAATGGAC
Source organism: Lasiommata megera (assembly GCA_928268935.1). Classification (NCBI taxonomy): domain Eukaryota; kingdom Metazoa; phylum Arthropoda; class Insecta; order Lepidoptera; family Nymphalidae; genus Lasiommata; species Lasiommata megera. The sequence goes on from OV743312.1 coordinate 6,949,796, forward strand.
AAATAAGCAAGTCTTACAACGTGACAAGGGGTAACTTAAACAAATTGATCGTCGACCCGGATTAAATTGCCCCAGAAGACTATCCTGAGACATAAAGGGATTTGCTTACAGTAGTGACACACTCTAGAAAGCGTCAACAGTTTGTTTCATAACATGAAATAGATCATGATACAGTGTTTTGAACTATCGTAACCGAATTTGGCGAAGCAAAGCTTTGGCCTTTAGCGCATTAGGTAGTAGCTACGAAATCTATACAAATAAATAAAACTGGAGTGTCTGTTTGTAATATTGAAATAACCGTTTTTTACTACATGCATATGAATATGTATATGGAACATACACCAAAATATTTTTTTTTTAATTGTCTGTTTGTTCCACCTAATCTCTGAAATGGCTGGACCGATTTTTGCGGGACTTTTATTGGCAGGTAACTGATGTAATAAGGAGTAACTTAGGCTACTTTTATTTTAGAAAAATAAAGTAATGTTGCAATGTCCAAGTACTGTAATAATTTCAAGGTCGTCTGTCGTAGTTTAGTAATCCATTGCTTCGTGATTGGAAGACAAACAAACACACTTTCACACATTAACTCAACGCAACGAAGTCGCGGGCATCAGCTAGTACGAAATAAAAATAATACAGGTAGCCATATGCTTACAATAGCATAGTTAATTTACTAAGGTAACATTTTTAATAGGAAAGGTTAGTTTTATTCCTGAGTTACTACTAATGAAATTTTAAAATAAATCATTTTTAGATGATAATCTAATTAATTAAGATTCATATTCTTAGGTATGCCTACCAACAGTTCAGTAACATGAAACCTAGCTGTGGGGATGTAAAACAAATATCTGAGCGATGACGATCGTTTCACGAGCCTTTCTCTAAACATTTTCCACGGCTTTTAATAACACAAACGTACCATCTGGTACATACCTATGTATTTATAAACCGAGATCATAAGGAAACAAGCTCGGACATAAAGTTTATCGTCGAGCGGGAAAGTTATAAAACCGATCCAGTGGTTCGAACGATCATCGAACCTGGCGTTTAAAATCGGCCAAGGTCCCCCGGGTTGCCGACCTTACAGCGCTAGAAGAAATCCATGAATCGCATACCCGGCGTTCCTCTCTGATATTGTGCGGATTTATTGGGTGTTTGATATACATAGCAACATTCCGACGGTAAATAATGCAATAAAAGGTCTGGAACAGTGGACTCGAGACCTAAACGAAAATTCTTAAGAATTCTCGGTGCCTATTTTAATCGGTCGAATTGTACCCAAATTCGGTAGATTTATAAATCCAACATCGGTTTAATATGATAAACTATTTCAGTTATTTGCTAGTCTTTTATTTTTATTTAATTCCTTAAATATTGTTCCATTATTTTACCGCATAACGATTGTATAATCGGATCACGAGGGTTCGATGGGACAGGGAAATAAGTATATTCTTTTTCTGTCAGGAATTCTCAGTGTAGCTTAGTGTAGGAAATTAGTATTAGCCGGCCCCATCCCGCCGAGGACACGCTAAACCGTCGGCCTTGAGTATTATCCTATCCAGTAAGAGATGGAGCTTGTGCCCTGAGACATTTATATACCGAGAATTTGACGACATCCGTGGCGCAGCGCGCGCTGTCGGATTATAAACTTGGAGGTCCTGGGTTCGATTCCCGGCTCGAGTCTGGTCTGGTGGGAGGCTTCGACCGTGGCTAGTTACCACCCTACCGACAAAGACGTGTCGCCAAGCGATTTAGCGTTCCGGCACGATGTCGCGTAGAAACCAATTAGGAGTGTGGGTTTTCCATACCCCTAACAGGTTAGCCCGCTACCATCTTAGACTGCATCATCACTTACCATCAGGTGGGATTGCCGTCAAGGGCTAACTTGTATAGGATAAAAAAAAGAACGATTGGTAAGGGTACCGAAAAATCAGTAGCTTCAAGTTCGGTCTGGTTACAAGATGAAAAGTAAAATCGAATGGCGCAGAGTTTGTCGAACCGGGTCTAAATGCATCCAAGGCTGAGCTCAGGTTGAAGGGCGCCGCGTCCGACTGCCGACCGCTTTGTGCCGGCCGTTTACACCGCCGCCCCCGCCCGCCCCGGCCACCCCTCGCCCGCGATAACAAAGGGTTCGTGACTACCTCACTGACTCATATCTAGAGGTGCATTACTTTCTTTGCAAGGTGAAAATATTATCGCCGGATTTACGACATTTTTGTTCGAAGTGCTCACAGCACGGTTGAAAGTAAAAAAACAACGATATTTCAACTGCTGTAACTGGCCACATTACCCGCTTTTGTTTCGTATTATTTAATTGCGAAAACTTAAAAAAAAAGCAAATAAAAACCGTTTCCCGAATTCATAATCTAGCAACGTTATCTATGAGTTGTTAAGTAATTATTGGGACTCATTCACTCTTTGATATAAAATTTTTAATACATAAGTATTTTGTCTGGTGGGAGGCTTCAGCCGTGGCTAGTTACCACCCTACCGACAAAGACGTGTCGCCAAGCGATTTAGCGTTCCGGCACGATGTCGTGTAGAATCCAATTAGGAGTATGGGTTTACCGTAACCCTAACAGGTTAGTCCGCTACCATCTTAGACCGCATCATCACTTACCATCAGGTGAGAGGTCAAGGGCTAACTTGTGGTGTATAAAAAAATATTTATCTCCATAAGAGGAATGTCCGTGAAACAGTACTGGGAATTCTCACATCAATTAGGCTCATGGTGATGATTTAGTTATTTGCTTGTTTAATTTTATTCTTGGTTCGATTTCGACTGTAATTAAAAATCCTTTTATTTTCGTTAATTAATATGATCTCAGTTTGGAGCGGAGCCTAAAATATTTGCGTTGTACGCCATATCTTATGGCTTTAGAATTTGATTACCATCAGCATGGACCACCCGAAGTGATACACGGAACGCGAAGTAAGGTCAAAAACAAAATTAGATTTGAACATTTTGAGCGTACGTTAATAAATATTCCGTTGCCGTTCTAGATGGACCTCCTCGGGAGTCCCTACATTTAATTATCTTTTTTATTGGCGACAGCTTTGTTTATAATCACGATTTTGTTTGGTGATTAAGATCATTGTCATTGTTAGATGATGACCTGAAATATACATGTTTTTGTACATTTAGATTCAATTGTTGTAATGTACTGATCAATAAATTCCTTTTTTTTAAATATTATATTAGGTTATAAAAAAAAAGGGATTGCAGTTTTACTTAACGCTGCATCATTTTGAATGTTCCCTTTACCATCTTTTTATACGATACAAGGATCAAGTCAACAAGAGGGTCTTGACCCTTGACCAAAAAATATTGATCCATTAAAAAATATAATACGTATTCAAATTTATCAATTACACAAAGTTTTTCTACTATTCTAACCTAATTAGTATATCCCGTAACTCGTTTCTTATTTGCGACATTATTGTGTTTTTATTCCTGGGAATATTTGTTATATGTATTGTTTTTACAATTAATCAACGATGCGATCTTAGCTCACATTAAAATTGGGCCTGAGGAACCTTTGATGACATTTTGTTAGTCCTCATAGTCTCGCAGTTGGCTATGCTGGGCGTGCATAGTGCTTTATAATTCCTTGATATACTTACAGGTATTTTAAATGAAATGTCAAAAACTAGAGGTAATCTTTTAAATTGTAGTGTGTAATGACTTCTTGTTCGTGGTCCGTTCTTGGTTGGTGTTCCACGTCGATATCGATTGTAGAAAGTCCATGCAGCTATAGAGTAGCTATCCTAGCATGTTCGCCACGTGGTCTGGTCACGATAGATTAGAAGAGGTCAAATAATACCACCAATTAGTTTGAAGGTCCGATTTATTGTTTGAAAAGGTATAATTAGTTAGAATTTACAGTAGTGCAAAGAAGAAGCACTTTAAAAAGGGATGCTTACATACTGAATGGTAGACACTACAAAATATTTGAGTATACCTAATGAGAGATCCTTATCAAAATATCGACCGCATTTTGATTTAAAATTTAAGACAGATAACCATAGGCATATAAGAAGAAATACTCGAAAAAATTTCGGTGGCGAATTTTTAGTATCATCATCATCATCATGATCAACCTATTACTCTACTCACTACAGAGCGCGGGTTTTCTCTCAACATCAGAAGGGTTCGGCCATAGTCCACCACGCTGGCCATGTGCGGATTGGCAGACTTCACACGCGTTTGAGAACATTAATTTAATTTGAAATTTTTAGTATGCGTTATATTAAATCTTGTAATGTACCTCAAGGAAAGTAAGAGCAAATTGTAGATCTGCGTATTTAATGGATGGGTGGGGTGTTAATATACAGGCGGTGTCTAGACGCGGTTTTGCTCCGCCGAGCCTGGCCAGTTATTATGGCGCTTGCGGTGAGCCCCTGCCGTGTTCCCACAGAGTTGAACGAGCTTATTACAAAAAACACACCTTTTTTCGTCATACGAGAACTTGATTAGAAAAAGAAAACGCTCGCGCCGATTCTGCTTTTCATATCGTAAAGCAAAAAGCTCAACGAAACTATCAACAATAGGTAATAGCTATAACATTAGATACCTATGATTTTAATCATTAGCATTTGCATTATAGTAGTCTCTAATATACGAGTATATAAATTTTCCACTATCCAAATCCTTTCTTGTTTATTATTATGGCGCTTCTATTGATACCTGTTTAAGTTTGGTTTGGTTGTTGTTAAGACATTCAAAATCAGTGTTAACAACAGACTTAGTTCCTAGGATAGAGTTAGTTATATAGAAATAGAGATAGAGAAAAAATATAACTTGTGAAAGTTTTTTTTTATTAATCGAAGGCATGTTCACCTTGTTTCTGTAGTTAATGCGGAATTAACTACTATCTACAAAAATGGTAGGAGCCTCCTAATTACTTAGTAACTTGTCGCGGCCGAAGCCTTCTACTAGGAGGCTTCCGTCGCGACAAGTTACCACCCTATAGGCAAATTCATACAGCCAAGTGTTACGCTATGCTTTATAAACTGATTAGGAATTGGGTTCAGCCACCAACATTTGGGTGTCTCCTTTGGTGCTGCAGATGTTCATGGGCAATAGTAATCACTTAACATCAGGTGACCCGTTTGATCCCGATGATGCCCGTGATGTAAATAAAAATCATTCAGCTACTAGGAGTACATAAATGTAAAGTGTCATAGTGGGATAATGTGAATTTAGTTGTGCATTATAAAGTATAGTATAATCGTAGTCTAGCTCTTCGCCATACTGGGCAATGCAAAAGTGGGGATTTCCGACCTCAGTAGAAGCATAATGAAATACGTACAAACCTAATAAACGTCTTAGTTCATTACACTAAGACATAGGTATGTTAGTAGGTAAAGGATATTCCAAACTATTTGAAATTCCTATTAGGCCGAAAGCTCTAGGTAGAAAAGGATTTACTAGTGTGCAAAGCTTCGAGTTTGGAATTTTGCAGTAGACTGGGTAATTAATAGGAATTATCAGGAGGTAAAAGGGATCATATAGGTACCTTCGAAGAAATGTTACGTATTCGAGTATGTTTAAGTGGCCCGCATAATGTAAAAGCGAATTCAATAGAAAAACCTGTCGCGCTTTGTAACAAAGAACTCAAGCAATATTTAATTCAAGCTAATAAATTAATGGGTAGATAATGTGAACGATATGAGCGTAGGGCATTAACCCCGACCTGCCCCAATGTTTTTCGCATCGCTGATAAAGTACGTACTTACACGTACATTGTACTTCGGCATGACAATGCGAGGCCGAAAGCAAAAATTGCTTTCCGCGCCGCGGTCGTGTGGTTCCCTTAATGACCTATATTCGCCCCCCCGTCACTTAGGGCTTACAGTGGAGTGCCTGGGCCTGACCTGCCTCAACTGCGACGTGATTGCGTTCGCAAACTAAAATAACCGGGACGCAGTACAGCTGTTCCGCATACTTGCTTGTTTCCGTGTTACTTTCACAGTTGTATTAATTTGTGATAAATGGATTATTTGGTGTGATGAAATCTGTAACACTATATATGTATCATATGCATAGTACTATTTAGATTTCAAGGATTCGATTATCTTGTCTCACGTGTTTCGTCTCGTTCTTTCTTGTCTTTCTCAGACTAGTATTGTTGTAAATCTGATACGATATCTGTACGAGTAATTCGCGTTATGTATGTTAGAGAAAATACAAATAAGAAAAAATCTACTTCACTTTAGCTTAATTTACGTTGTTTGACCATCTCCTTTATGTTTTATTTATTTTGAATTCAAGTTTGTAGTGTGCAATAAAGAGTTTATCTATCTATCTATCCTTTAACTCTGAACTTACATTTTCTAAAAAATACGAAAATTATGAATACATAAGTAAACCGATAAGAATTAACAAAAAATTTTATCTCATTTTCAGTACAGGGTACTTCGTGTACGAAGTGTAAGAAGTGTAAGAAGTGTACATTCCTATTTTATAGAATGTGGTCTTTTAATCATTGGACATCATTGGAAAGCATGATTGGACTCAATTTTATGCTATAATAAAACTTATTGGTATCGATTTTTCCACGCCAAGGTCAGTTATCTCTGCCTGGAGTTCAACCACCCGGTAGGTATTGATTAGTATTACCGAGAACTGTGTTACACGATTACCATTTCACAATCATTTCTAGACATGTATTTATTGAAAAAACGCCGGTTTTGTCCACCTCGCAGTTAAGTGGATGGTCCAGAGTTCGAGCCCCGGCAAAATTAATTTGAAATTTCCGAATTTTTGTTAAGTACCTAACCACCCTTTTCACAAAGCAGTTCTGTCTATTTAACTCCGGTGAGATTTTGATTGTGGTTATGGGTTATATCTATACAGGTTAGCCCGCTGCTATTCAACATATCATACTGACCACCAGAAGAAATAACAGAGAAGAGCTACCTTGTAGTAGAAACAAATTTTACCCCAGTTTACAAAATTTAACCCGGTTTATTCATTTGCATGGGTTTCTAATTCTCCCGCTGAAACATGACATTCTCAAATATATTATTAATGTGAATTTGAGTTTGTTTGTCACGCTTTCACGCCTAAACCATTAAATCTATTTTAAGAAGTTCTTTCACCAATCGAAGTGAACTTAGCGGTTGAAACAACGGGGTACAAATTAGTGGTATGGTACTATATTATACTAGCTGCCCTTCAACCGCGTAGTTCCCGTTCCCGTGGGAATAGGCGATAAAATAGCCTTACTTGTTAGGTGCTCGCATATAATTACATTCCATTAGTGAAGGAAGTTTTAAATTTGTAATATAAGTTACAATGTTTGTCACATTTCTTTTATTAAGTTTTTTTTGAGGGTTTCCCTTATCGAATACCCAGACACCGTTTTATGCAGAATTGTTTTAAAAGTTTAACGTGATTAATGATTATGAAACAGAAAGTTCAACAATACAAAAAAATACTGCTTTGAGCGACATTTAAATATTTATCCTCATAAATAAATAAGGTTTTACTTTTTGGCGCAAAACTACTCTTACGATATGATAGAAACTTCCATTATCTATCTAGATTTTAAAGTATCCTACCTATCTTTCTAAGTATAAAACAGAAGTACATTTCCATGTTCTTGCGATTAATTAATAATTCTATTCTTATTAACAGTCGGTCTATAAAATGCTTGGGTAAGCTGATATCACCATAAACATTTTATTAATCAAAATATACCTCCTCTTGAAACTGCATATTCCTTTAATTCGACATAATTATGGCAATCTAATTTATGGACGCTGTAACCCCTATGGGTTTATACAAAACTATCCGTCTGTGTTAATGCATTTCTCCTGCTAGATTAATTAATTTAATTCCACCTTATGGCCGGAGGGTAACAAATGTGCCATTAAAAATAATACCCCAAATAAAATGTTAATTGTATTTAGTAAAGCACTAAATTTTAATACATTAATTTAGCCTTAAGTGCTTGTAATAAACTAGCCGATGCTTTTACCATCTTAAATATTCAAACAGTATTTTAGATGGTAAAAGCAAAACAGAATAGCACTATTTACAAAGCGATGACGTATTAAATATCTAATAAGAATTTATGGTTTAAAAATCATGAGTAATCAGTTTCTTGAACAATAAAACGGTTTTCTTCATGTATTATAAGCACTAACAAATTATATACAACATGTGGACACAGCTTGCAAACTATTCGAATGAATAGTATTTGCGTAGACCACAATGCACTTACAATGCTTAAATAATGAGTAAAACATGTACATAATTATATTTAAACTATCTCGCACCGACATACAATATTACAATCAATGGTTCGACGAACGTCTACATACTTTCATAAAAGTTAAAAAGGTCGGACAGATTCAGAATGTAATGGTTTAGCTATTTGCTCTACTAAAAGGCGGGAACTAGGGACGAGCGCGTGGTTAGAAGCTAAGTGGTAAGTAAAAGTATTGATCGGCGCGGACACGGTATGTGCAAGTGTAGTACGGAACTACTTCGGCATCCATTATTGATTGGCACGATGCATCCTATTGTTTGAGGGATCGATTCCTGCGCGTCTGTGTCGCCCCCGCTTCTATTTTTACCGCTTCATTGCTTACTCCCCTCGCTGCCTGCTTCCTGCCTTTTATTAAACTATCTGTATGTTAATTAACAACGGCCTCGCCGCTCGGCCTGTTCTGTTTATTTTTCTGTTAGCTTGCCTCTATGAAACGTTTATTTGCTATTTAAGGAGATCCTATTTGAAAACGTACTTGAACGCGTACGTTGGCGCATATTTTCACAGCTGCGTCTATAACAAGTTTTTTTCCAGTCCCATCATAACGATCCAGGCTGCTATAATGTCACATATTATTTCGTTTTGTTTTTTTTCGAGGCCTTCAGCTACATTAATTAGAGTTCTCCGCACGTTGTCGATCCGAACTCCGCACTAGTCCTTTCTTGTTCTACCTTCAAGGATAATTTTATGTTCGTCTCTTTCTACAGGGGCATCTGGTATACATAAACCTGCGTCTGTTTACGTTATGTCTATTTATCGTTTGTATGTGTGCGAGTCTAGGGGTGCGGGCATGTGTTAGTGGCGTGCTCCGTCTACAGCTGTTGTGGGTTTGTAGAGCCAAGCCGCTATCGGCTCTTCTAAATTTATGCTTCCCCATGACCTACGGCCCGACTTTAGTATACAAACATTAAAATCGTGACTGGCGACCACTTAAAATTCTTTGCAGGACCTCGTTTAAGTAAAGGATCTTATTCAAATGTCATGTAATATTTCCATTCATGCCTATGTCATTGCTATTTAAATATGTTTATAGACGATAACGCTCTGCTGGAGTCTCTAAGAAAATGTATGATTTTTATGACCCACGTTAATGAATCAAAGAAATTGTTATTGCTTACGTCGTCGTTGGCATTACAGCAATTGTCGAAGAGGAAAATAATGATATCATTATCCACGGCTCTTTTGTTCCGGATCGTGTGTACCGGAATGGTTTCTGTGGCAGCCCATCTCGCACTTGTCTCAGACACCACAATAGTTAAACAGCTGTCGAGAGGTCAACGACACCGATGCTCTAGTGCAAATTGTATAGAAACATAATATTAAAGCGGCAAAAAATAACGACAGTCTCGATCCCTTTACCTGTTCAAGGAAAAGAATGCAGGATGGTTTTGTGATCAAATAATGTTTAGTAATATGGATACTCAATAAAGTATCCATAATTCTATACTATAAAACAATTTGTTGTATATAATACGTTCACGAAAATTTATTTTAAAGGAGAAAACTACGAGTTTATGGATATATACATATATATCCATAAACTTGTACATATATATTTTACACAGATAACATAATATATGTATCTCTTTACATTTTTACTAAATATAAATTCTCTAAGCTTTCTAAAAATTATGCTTTTGACACGTATTTATTCCATTGGATACTGGAATTCTGGTCTATTCAATCGATAAGGAGACCCTTTACAGCGATAATATAATATAGGATGACGTCACTCAAACCATGGGGTCGATGCACGGGCCCATACCTGCATTTTTTATTGCATCCCTTCGTGACGCAAGCAGTCTACAAAAGGGACAGTTTCTAAAGTTTACCGAAGGAATCCTGTTTGTGTTTTATTTATCCTTTCAAAGGAATAGGATCTATATGTAGGATCCTATTTAGAAAGATTTTCAAAAATATTCTTCACCACTCTCTCACTCACTCTTATTCTTATTCTACTACGGATTTCTTACTCCACTACAGGCTCTTGACTGGAATCTCATCTTATTTATAGTGATGATCGGGCTAAATTCAATTATTTATTCCATATTTTCCTCTATCGCTAATCGTTATCTACAAGGCATCTTACCTGCACGCTTAACTTGGCGGTACGTCTTTGACCCTAAGGTGGTAAATAGCCAATGTCTATGCTTCCCATTAAACCTACCTAAGAAAAATTATGAAATCATTAATTTCCAAATTGCTGCCGGGATCGAACCTTGGACCTTTTTTCAAGACCACAGATTAGGTACCAGTAGGACCAGTTAGAATTAGTTTACTGGCATGACGTTAAAATCTTCATTATTATCTCCAGCTTATTAGTATCACACATCTGGGCACAGAACTTGGGTTTTAGAGCTTTTCAGACCGTAGATCCAATTACCACGTATCACTGAGAACTTCATTACCAAAATACTCAACATATAACCATATTTTAGTCTGACCCTGTAATTAAACTTTATCTTGTACGTATCCATACGTTATTTATGATATATCCATCATATTATACCAGATATCCTTATATCAGAAAGCAGTATATCGAGTGCTTACTCCCTTATTATTATCCCTTATTCATTTACTATAAGAAAGTAATAAACTTAAACACATGGTAGGTACCAAGTCTTACACTGCAAATTGATTCCAAAAGTCGTAAAACAGAAGATTAAATGTCGAGTAGTGAAAATATACATTTTGCCGACGTAAAACAAGCTATGAAAGTAAATTATAGTACATTTAAAAATCGAGATCCTGTATTATTAGCTGGCTAGCGACTGAAGTTAATCAGAATGTTCGCGGCGAAACAAACCTAAGCATTTCGGTATACAGTAAAAACTGTATTGGTAGGCTATTGGTATTCCGGATATAATATTTTCTTTTAGAATATTTATCTATTCCTCAAAATAATATTTCTGTAAACTATTGCAATATATTTGAGGTTATTTATTTTGTTTGTCAATTAAATTTTATAGGTAATGTTCCATATTAATAAATCGTTATTTATAGCATAAAGCATATTGTAGCAAATGGCAATAGGTGATTATCATGGAATACTTTTAATCTGCAGTCAAGATGGCCATTCGGGAACATCCTTGTCCCAGAGCCCTACTTGAAGCAACGGGGTTCCCGTTGCGCAAGCCGTCGCAGGTCGCTGATCCCTACAATTGGGCCGACCAAAAATGTGTCAAGTTGAAAACGGGTCATTCACCCCGAATGTTTACCTCTTTCGCAACGCAATGCCGTGACGTAAATTCTTTGATCGCAACTCTGGGTAATGCGTGCAAATTTTTCGAGACATCGCCTAACCCTTTGTTTTGTGTTTTCAAAATTTCACCGTTAAAAATTTGACTAACTTTTCGTGATATTTAAATAGTGTGAAAAGTTTTAACGCCATCTTAACAGTTTAAATATATGTAATTGACGACCTCCGTAGCGTAGTGCATGCGCTGTCGCATTATAAAGTTGGAGGTCCTGGGTTCGATTCCCGGCTCGAATCTGGTTTGGTGGGAGGCTTCGGCCGTGGCTAGTTACCACCCTACCGACAAAGACGTGTCACCAAGCAATTTGGCGTTCCGACACGATGTCGCGTAGAAACCAATTAGGAGCGTGGGTTTACCATACTATATATACGCCTGACAGGTTGGCCCGATACCGTCCTAGACAGCATCATCACTTACCACCAGGTGAGATAGCCGTCAAAGGCTAACTTGTAGTGTATTGAAACAAATAGATATATACAAATGATGAAAAAAAAAAGGAAATTGTCGACATATTGCTTATTTTAGCATGTTGAGTTGAAGGCACAATGCGAAGTCCTGGAAATGTTAACAACTTTGCGCATAAAAAGTTTGCAAAGTATTCTATATGTTAACGTTATCCTTTTGTAACGAGAATAAAATTAACTCTATTAAAGGCTCCTGTATCCTTTATAAAACTATTTATAGCCGTGTTCGCAGACAAACTTCATTCTTTGAGTTTAAAAACGAGTTTCAGTCGAGACTCGCCATACATACTGTGGCTTATACAGTCAGGTACTTGCTATTCACGAGTTGTTGCCTTCACGTAGAAAAGAAATAATTGTTATAGTGTCTACGTGAGAAATAAATAATTCATGGCAATCTTTTGAAAAATATTATGGTCGGTCGGCGCGGGCGCATTATACTTGTAGATTCCGACAGACTTGTTCTTTTCTCTGCTAGCTATAAAACTCATGCTTTTAAACGCTGGAGCTCGAGATTTATTAGTTAAACCACGCAACTCACTGTTTATTAACCATATAAGTTTCAGACCAATTATTCTACCTCAGAACGTATCAACTTTTGTGTCCATTAATATGAATCAGATGGGCTTTGGCAAAAGATTGAAAATATTCTAAACACCACGCTATTAAAAACAAACAACGTGACTATTTAAATCTAATTTGACTTACAAAATATATTCCGTGTATACGAAACCCCCCAAGGGAGTGGATAGTAATCAAACTTATAATTAACTTAACGTAACTACTCGGTGAATCTACTCTTAAAGTTTGATGACATTTTAAATCGATCTTGGCCACAAAAATGTAATAAGTTGACATAAACTTAAAAACATACTCGTAATGTTATTTTAACTACAGAAAATTGAACATGACCATGCGAATGGCTGCAAAATAATTCAAAAACCGAATGAATAGAGGAATTGTATGGAACGTAGAAAAGGTGGGTCAACTACGAGTGAAGTCCACTAAATAAATAAAAAAGCAAAACTGCATACTTGAGACAAATAATTCATCGCAGACCTACATGCAGCTGACTATAAATCTGACTCCAGCCCCAAATAATGTCAACGGAAATACAATTACAAAATAGTTGATATGATCTATTGAAACTCATCGACTATTGTACGTATTCGTGTTCAATGTGCACAATGCATTCATTGATGTAGAGATAGCGCACGTCGTCCGTGGCAACGGGAAAAAAGCAAGGGATGCTACCCCTCGCGGCTCACCCACGAGATTCCGACCGTAGGAAATCCCCCGGTGAAGATTTTTGTGAACAAAATTCTGCTATCTCATTATTTAGTGTCACCGCTGGTCAATTTGCTCTTAAACTTTTATAGTTTCATCAAATAAAAGTCAGTTATAGATAGCTTAGAATTATAGATAGCTTTAGTTAATGGCAAAATTTAATACCGCAATTCAATTCCAAGTTTAATTTACTTAATGAGTAGGATAAAGACTCTCACAATTGTTGGAAATATGTTGGCGGAATTTTCTAAAAGATTCGCTATATTAAGACTTGAATGTCTGCCCTGCGGTGTCTCAATTACTATCCAGACCATTTACTCTAAAAGTTTCACTCCTCTGTAAAAACTAGCTACATTGAATAAGGTGAGAAATTCCAAATTGGTAAAGCAAAGCGAGCAAAAGTTTTCCACTGAGCTGATGAACTTTTACACTAACAGAGAAATTTTAAATCTTAGACGTAGTAAGTTTATATTCGGTTACAAACTTGAAACTTCTAAATACGTAAACCTTCGCCCTCCTAATGTCGAGGCCAATACGAGCGTATTCAAAATAACATCTAACCGTCTTTTGTTAGCGCTCAATATCCCACGCCACTCCAGATAAGAAGAATGACTTACAGCTCGTACAAAAAAACTAATCTAAAATGCGACGTGGTCTGCACGGAGGATAACAAAACAACAAAGCTTATGCAACATCCTGCTATATGACCGCACAGTAGGGAGGGTTAGATATAAAAATTGTGTATGGGCTGAGCTCGCATTTAGTCTGTCGTGGCCTTGATTTTTTCCAAGTCGTCGAAGCTGGCCTCGAGCCGGCAGGTGATTAGGTTACATAAACTAAGTCCTTCCCCACTTCCTGCTAGCGCGCTTTGCAGTTGTCGGAGGCTTCTAAGAAAAAGCCGAATTCGCAGCCCGCCCCTATTGTTTTGCTCGTGTTGCTTTCCCAGTTGTACGCACTTAGGCTTCCCATCCACGTCAGGTTTAACAGACAACATTCGTGTCTTTCGACTGAATTAATATCAAACTTGGCTCAAATTATTAACAAAATATTAATTAAAAAGCTACTCGTTTTTCGCATGTTATATCAATTGATTATCCATGAAGATTTATTGGTTTTAATTTATTTTAGTTGGAATAACTTAGCAACACGGTCTGATTTGAGTTTGACAGAAAGTTTATATAGGTAATTACATTATGTTGTATTTTGATATTTTACGGTGTTATGTATGAAAATGAAACTTTGGCGTGTAATGGTTGTGCTGCCTTATGTTTGTTGTGGAGACCAGCTTCAAACTGGTTTGGCCGCACGCGATCCGGCTCCAACGAAGGGACATGCAGCGAATAAAAAGAAACCTAAATGCACCTCTAGGAAATGCTGACCTTGGACGCAAGAGGCACGGCACCTGGCGTTTTTATCTGTTTTTCGTAAATTTTGCGAACCACTTTATAACGCTTCCATGCTTATTGTTAGACGCTTTCGGGCTCGTGTGGATAAATATTCTTTGTCCATTAATTAGAAAGTTTCATTAAGAATTATTGGAGATTGAAATTTCATGCAGGCTCATAACTTCACTAATTGTTCTCCAGTCTACACAAGGCGTGGGATATGTCATCGTTGTGACAGTGTCAGCGCTTTCATTGCAATGATATGTCGGTCGTAGTGGTTGCGTAACCGGTGTCGAGTCGTGAGGAAAGTGAATGCAGCATTTCGAGGTCGCGTAGAAAGTTACCGCCGCGCCTGCCCCCTGCTGCCGCAGCCAAAGAGACATCTCTGCTAGTGCGATCTTTACAAACATAGCAAACCTGAATTCACTGAATGCTCTTGGCCTCGCAGAACCCGTGAATGGTAAAGTTGAGACGTTGTAGATTTATACACGCGATTTCCAAGAACAATATGCAAAACGTTTCTTTTCGTGCGTTATTTTCATCTAATTTAGAAGACACGCAACAATGTCAAACTAAAATATCTCATCCAAAACCTATTTATAAGTTGCATAATAAGATATTCAACTCCGAATCCTTTCCGAAATAGTACTAAAGAATGTCAAGGAGTTTTGCACAAAAAGTTACACGTGCCGGCCAGAACAATCGCTCAGGGCTATTGAAATTTTGACCATATCTGGTTGGCCCTGCGCGGGTATAATAGGACATCAATTCCCCTGTCGGTGTTAAAGAAAAGAGAGGAGTAAACACAGACAATATGATGGAAAATAAAATCTTCGCTTGCTTCGTCACAAATTAACTTTTCATTGCCTCGCTCATATCTCGTTTATTGGCCATGAAACACCGATTTGATTCCAGTTTTTAATCACTCAGTTGTATCTACAAGTGTATTTCTCACTATATTAATTCTGGTATTTTTCAATTTATTGGAAAGTATAAATCAGGTGCTGTGATAGCCTAGTGGTTAGGACGTCAGCCTCTTATACCAAGGTCGGCGGTTGAATCCAACTTTTCGGAGTTATGTGCGTTTTTAAACAATTAAAATATCACTTGCTTCAACGGTGAAGGAAACATCGTGAGGAAACCTGCACGCCTGAGAATTCTTCGTAATGTTCTCGAAGGCGTGCGAAGTCTGCCAATCCGCACATGGCCAGCGTGGCGGACTATGGCCATACCCTTCTCATATTGAGAGGAGACACGTGCTCTGTAGTGAGCCGATAATGGGTTGATCATGATGATGATGATAATTATCAGTCTTTTCATCTTATTGAAAGTATTATATTACAGCACTAAGTTCCAACCTGGGACATCCAGCATACTAAGTAGCTTACAATAGCCGCATTTAAAAGCAAGCTAATGTACAAATTCAAAAGCTCGTTCAGTGGGTTCTCCACATACAATGTATATTTCTTCATAAATCGTATCATTACGGATTTCTTTATAAACTTTATAGCCTTCGCTTGATGAGCACACCGCATTATCATGCCGTTTTTTATGTATTCTTTTATAGTTTATGATTCAAACTCTTTTTAGCTTTATCGTTGCGATGTTTTAAATCTTAACATGATTTTGTGTATTTTAAGACACATTATTAAATAATTAGGTTAGGAATTCTATATATTTCTCTATTATTCATGTTTGTAGTATAATGTTTTAATCAACTAATTTCCAATTGCTTGTCACGTTTGTGTATCGTGCTTCACGTATCAATTTGCATATAAGACGGAATAGGGTTTCGATGTATTCATTTTTAATTCTCCTTTTTTGAGACCATTGTCCAAAGTCTTTACTGTCGTCGTGAGTAGCGAATAAGCTCATTTTGCATTTTCTTACCTTACCTTACCTTACCTTACCTTACAAGGTAGGCTTGTCTTTGTGAGTTGCAAAAGTTATTCTGTAAGATACTTTTTCTTTAATGGTTTTCTGTTAGCTATTAAGTCTGTAAAAACCTGCCTACCTGTTACTTACTTTTTTAATTTTATAGAGGTTTATAATATAATTTATTAATATTATTAATATAATTTATACATTATATATATATATATATATATATATATATATATATATATATATATATATATATATATATATAATGTATTATAGAGGTATTATAGAGGCCCTATGATCGTTATAATATTAAAGTTAAAAAACAAAAATATATGCCATATAACGTTTTGTTCGCGTTCATTAAACCGTACACTGATTTAGATTATTACATTTGCTTCCTTATTATAAATAGGAAAGATTGGTTCGTTTATAATTTTGTCATGTATGAACTCAAAAGTGAGTTGGCGCTATTTCAAAGAGGCCTATGTCCAGCAGTGGATTAATGTTGGCTGATGATGGTGATGATGATGAACTCAAAATTAAAACTATCTTTTGATCGTTTTCAATTAGAAAGACATTTTATCCCGAAGTTACATTAAATATATCTATGTTCTTCTGTATCTTGTTTCAGTAATAATAATAGCCAGTAGAAAAGTGATTGCAAGTTGCTTGATCCGTATGTGTACATTGTACGATAAAAATAGGGTATTATATCTAATAAAAGACAACAAAACCATAGGTTACCTACCTACCTACCTTCCTACGCCTATTTCATGTGAAAAAACCTCAGTATAGCCTAATAGTCGAAATAATTTAAAAAATTTAAAGATATTTTCTCGGATTTTTTCTCCGCCGACCTCTGATTAGGAGGCTGACGCCCTAACCACTAGGCTATCAACCTTGCCCTTTAGAGCATGTTATTTGGATGTCTACAGTATTGTTTAATAAAAAATCAAAATACGTGACGAAGGGTAATTTACGCCTCCCTTTACGACTCTTAGCTAAGGCGTTTGAAGCCGCGAAATCCATTTAGTTATTATAAATGAAAAAATAAAAAAATTGGTTTATATAAATATCTTACTTTGATAGTTCTCATAATTTTGGCGCCCAAACAAATATTTATCTAAACGTGTTCAGAGATAAATATGGAATCATATTGCGTACTGGTAAAAGTTTAAAAATTGCTCTCATGAACCATTAACGATCTCAAGTACTAGTCTAGAGCCAGGAAGGCGTCGTTATCTGTCAAGTCTCACATCAAGTATCCCGCTTATCTCTCCATATGTTTGATCAGGTGCCCGTGACGATGGTTACACAAACCACACTATCACTATACACCAACCCACCATCTAATTCAAGGTCTATACTTCGAAAATCGCTATGACCATGAAAACGGGATCTGTTTCCAGCAAAACTGAGTTATGTAATATGGCTTCCGATCCGCAAAACACAGGAAGAATATCGGATTACAGTATATATATTTCTTTAACTATGAAGGTTTCTTTGACTTCGTACATAATATAAATTTACTTAAGATAACTTAGATATATCGTAGTATGGCCATAATAGGTAGAGCTAATTAACTTTTTTATGGTAAATAATACAGATTTTTGTTCTTTTTATATAACTTTTACTATTATTTATTATAAGTTAACAGTTCTTTGACAGATCTGGCAGGCTCGATTTACTGATCATATATTATGACCAGCTGTTAGCAATTTTTATGTTTATTATTTGTCTTACAAATCTTTGCTTCTTACAAGAGGAAGAGACTTTTGCCCAAATATTTTAATTATATAATAGCGAGTTTAGACAAGACAAAACACAAAAACAATAAATAGAAACTCAAAGTTCTTTTGTTGAAAAAATGGTGAATAAAATATACGCAATTGCAATAATTTAATACCCCAGTAGATATTCCCTTCACACTAAAAATTAACAAGCCACTAAAATGATTTATAATGTTACTATTGTAAAACGAAACCGGTTTCACAAATCGTACAGTAAATATAATTTTGACACATATTACACGATCTATTATTTAGTGTATACCTTCTTATATACTACCAATTCCGAACGCTGAACGATGACTGCCGTTGAACTGACAAACCGGATTGTGTTTTTTTAAACACCTAAAAATAATACATAATTATACAATTGAAATGCCTACTTAGCGTAAAAATGAATGAACTAAGCTTTGTACTATTTTGGTGACAGGAAGTGAGCATTATTTATTGTAGATTTATACTGAACTTAAAAGTCATTCTAATTATAATCGCTTAGTGAGACTTGAAGGCCAAAAAATTTAATCAGATTATAGTTGAGGACGGACGTCAAATTATTAACGTCGGATTTGCTGACGGCTCTCTGAAAGGTTACTTGACATGAATGTCAACCATTAGAGCATTCTTTGTGTGGTATTTTATTTTGGGGTTTCGTTTAAGTTTGGCGTTATATTTTCATTTTAAAAACACATCCTATACGTGTATTTATTTTTATAGCTTCTCTATTTTAGGAATCTGAAAAACACTTTTCTCTTGTGACTAATTTCTTGCGATATGAATGTTTAAAACTAAAATTATTTAAAATCTTTTAATTTCAAAACTGTGTAAGTATATACCGCAACTTAAAAAGAAATCAAGTTTGCCCTAGAAACCTATCTATTTTGCTGTCTGACCCTTTTTTATAAAGCAGTATAATATGCTTCTATCAATAAAATATAAAATCTTTTGTCTGCCGTCATAGTGCGAGTCAAATATATGTTCTTAATAAGGAATCTATTTTCGTGAGTTTGCAGTTAAACAACTCAGCTGATAAAAAAAATATCCAGAATCGTTGTTTGCTAGTTTTTGTAAGTGCATTTAGAGGAGGAGAAGTTTACGGATAGAGTTATTAAAAATTCATAAGACTCAGGATCAGGGAATTTACAATGAAAATAATAAAATAAAAATTGGGGTCGCTGCGATGAATCAGACATTCTCGGACTTTTACTTGAGGAAACATTGCCACCTCCTTCTAAGAAGCAAGAGGAAATTGTGCCGAGCCTCGTCCACGGACCAAATTACATATGACGTAAGCCCTTAGAGATTTGATCTTGGTTTGACATTGCAACGGAAGGGCAAAAAGGGTTACGAAACATCTGTTATATATTTAGACCTTCGATGTTACTTAATGGAGTTTTTTTGGACACTTTTGTAATATGTATGTGTGGCATGTAGAAACAAATATTGTTTCTAATGTGTTATTTTTCTTAATATTTAATTCTAAAATAGATTCATCAGTTCAATAGGCATTACAACTTTAAATTTTAAATCATGTTCTGATTATATTAGTTATTAAATTGGTATTTACCTGTCATATGTTACTCTATATCATTAATCTTATTTAAAATAGGGAAATGCTTATAAATCGTTCCTGCTAAGTTCCGTAACTCTATAAAAATCAATAAAACAATAATCATATTAAAATACAAGGATGACATTATAATTAGTCAAAACTGAACTTTATAATATTATTAATAAAGTTGGAGGTCCTGGGTTCGATTCCCGGCTCGAGTTTGGTCTGGTGGGAGGCTTCGGCCGTGACTAGTTACCGCCCTACCGACAATGACGTGTCGCCAAGCGATTTAGCGTTCCGGCACGATGTCGCGTAGAAACCGATAGGAGTATGGGTTTACCATACCCCTTACAGGTTAGCCCGCTACCATCTTAGGCTGCATCATCACTTACCATCAGGTGAGATTGCCGTCAAGGACTCACTTGTAGTGGATAAAAAAAATAAGGAATCAAATAACTTTACTTCATGAAATATCACGAAAAAAAACAGAAAATATACTTAAACCATAAACACAACACTCAGTGTGTCCATCTAACAGCTATTACGTAATATAGATGACATGAATAAATCTATGAGTAATGGGAGAGCTATGTTTTAAATACTAGATGTAGATTTAACCTTATTGTTACATATAAGCAATCTGAGTCACACGCGTTAATTATTAATCTAGTTAATTCTAGATTAATAATTAACGCGTGTTAATTAAATCGATTAATCAAGAAAATAATGGCTCTTGTTGACATAAATTCATTTTAAATCGCAAATAAGTTAGTTTGGCAAAGTAAAAAGGAACGAATCACATAGTGGATAATTATCACTATTATAGTGAGATGATGGTGATAACTACATTCGTTAAAAGTAAAGCTATGAAGATTCGAAACGCGCCATGGTTTATAAAGAACAACAAAACAACAAACAAACAAACGAACTGCTGTACAAAACTAACTAAACTAAATTGAATTTAACCGATGTGATTAAAAAATGCTATAATATGCCTAGATCTGTCTAGGATTATATTAGCTAAACTAAACTAGTAGTAGATAGACCAAAATTTCATACCTGAGCTTTTTTTATCTTTTACGTATTGTTTTACACTAAAATAGGTCATTTTTATAAGTATACATTTAATATTTACTTAATTTCTTGTGAGACATTCAAGCTGCTATAATATGGTATTTTGTTATTAAATAATATTCAATTTCCCTTAAATCAGTTTGCATTGCAAATTTGTTTGCTCCCAATGGTCAGTTTGTAATATAATAATTTATTTGAGTAGATACACAAATAGAATAAAAATTAATTATTTATATACTCAAGAAAATTTAAGACAATCTGAGAGAATATTTTTCTGCCTAATCAAACGTTTTGTATCATAATGTCTATAGCTAAGGACTTGACGGATAACATTCATTTAAAGATTTCATTTCACATTTAAGCCATACTATCTTTTTCCATTACTCACGGTCTTATTATTAATACATAACGATACGTTCAAAGGAGTATTTATTTCGGTTCGCTAAAAGTAAAAATAATGTTGGCTCATTCCTTTAACATCGGTTATCGGCCATTGAGATCATTCTCTTGAGAGAAATCAAAACAAGCAGCTGACCTAAATCGATGGTAAAATGGCAGATCGTAATATGATCAAGTATTTATTTTTATATTTAAGGAGAACATTTTAAATAACAATCAATATATAATAGCTGATTAAAAGTGTGGATATAGTTTAAGATAGATGTAACTTAGTAAAACTTGGTTTAGACTCATTTAATCACTACAATCATGATCAACCTATAGCCAGCTCACTACAGAGCACGGGTCTCCTCTCAGTATAAGAAGGATTTGGCCATAGTCCGCCACGCTGGCCATGTGCGAATTGGCAGAGTTCACACACCTTTGAGAACATTATGGAGAATTCTCAGGCGTGCAGGTTTCCTCACGACGTTTTCCTTCACCGTTGAATCAAGTGATATTTTAACAGCTTAAAAACGCACATAACTCTGAAAAGTTATGGGAGCGTGCCTGAGTTCGAACCCCTGACCTCTGATTAGGAGACTGGCGTCCTAACCACTAAGCTATCACAGCTTCGTTAAAACTGTATAATCACTACCTTAATTACAAATTGGTAGGAATGGCAGTTGTAATTTTCGGACCACTTTTGCACTAACCAACTAATGCTGATTTCTTTTATTTTCACTTAGGCTGTCTTTTCAAAATGCAAACTCTGTCAGATGTACTTAACATACCCACCAAACCAGTTTATTGTCACATAGTAGTCACTGGTTGATCTCCTGGCCAAGTTTGGCGAATGTTCACTGTGATGTTTAATAAATAATTACAATGTACGCGGAAGAACAGCGATCTCAGGAATAGCTGGACACAATACTTTGTAAGAGAGAAAATCAATCCAATCAAATAGTAGTCCAACAAATATCACTAGTAGTAAATAGAATGTAATTACCGGCTCTGTAACAAACTAACAATATCCATTTTATATTAAAAGATTATAATATAGATGAATGGGTAATATGGGTACTGGTTTTAGAGGCAGTGACATTCCAATATGTTGTTCACTTGCCGTTCTCTAATTCTTTGGGTTTTATTACTTTCCCATGTTCCTCGTATTAAGGAAATTTGTACTACCCGAACCGGTATTAAAATAAAAGCTCCCGAGTAACTGAACTATTCAAAATACAGTGTTCTACTGACTAAGATGTACCTCTACCACGAGGATCAAAAGGAAATATTAACGTGCATGTTTATAAAGTATCAATGCCACTATAAAGTTATGCCATCAACAAAATCAAACTTTCTAACGTAAACTATTAAGTTTTATTTTGTTAGTACAAAAAAATTTAGGTAATAACAATTATAAACAGTTTTCCACCAAAACTTATAAATAGTATACCTTACTATATAGATCATAGTCAATAAAATAAATTATAAGAAATAAACTTCAATAAAATATCTTCATTATATTTTACTCTTTTTAAAATAATCAGAATTTTTGAGCTAAGCGGGGAGAAAAGTCCATAATGTAACAAAGCTGTTAGAGTGGGTAGGCGTTTAGCTTTTTGTGTCATACAAATAAGTTACAACTTACGAGGCTTGTTATGTTTGAATGTCAATGTAACTTTGCTACTGCCAGTCAGCAGTGCGGAAACAAAAAAAAACTGTATTATCACTGATCCGCGTTCATAGATCAGAACTAATTATTCTCCCCAATGTAAAAACCGTACGCAATTCCCATGACTACAATCATAAGAAACAGTGTGGAAACTTAACAATTTAGAAATAATTGCAATCTTTAAGATTTTATAGATTATAATTTAAAAATTTCACAATTAGTGATTAAGAAATGTTTATATGTTATGTTTTTGAAACAATTTTTACGTTGTGCAAAGGGTTGTGCATATAAGTTTTATGCGTAAAATAAATTAATATAATCACAGTGAATTAATTAATATGTATATTCACCTCGTTTATGATTATTTTTTTAACATAATACAATCATTACGAAATTTCCATTGGAAACACTGAAGTGTTTTTAATGTAGTGTCTATGTTATCTATAGCTCAAAGACTCTTAAGAAAGAAAAATAATAACTCCCGAGTATAAATAACTATCTATGCAACGTGTATACACTTTGCATAGATTAAAATAATTGCTGTATCCCTGCATCCATGTTCGGGAAAACATGTGGAGTCAGATTTACTGATATATTTTTGCATATTGCTGCTGTGAATAAATAAATGTTTAAATTTATATTTGAATTTCTCTTTCAACCTTGTATATAACGATCTTCTACTTTTGTTAGTATTAGTAACGTATTATGCTTTTTTCGTTTTAAAAATATAGTCATAAATGTAACATAAAAATGTAATCTATCTTAATGTGTTAGAATTTGAAAATTTTGCAACTAAGAGATAATGAAATTGTCAATGTCTCAGGCGAAAAACATTTCAAGAGGTTTGTTGGACCACCTTTATAAATATTTTGCCTCCTAAGATCTTTTGAGGCACAACGCAATATGGTATGGTATACAATGAAACTCACTTTGATTATAAATATGCATCTGGAAAAACCAGTGCAGAAAAGACGGGTTAATAAACCTAAACTAAAGCATAGGATGCAATATTATAGGATTTTAAATGTGTAAAAATCATGGCACACAGTGACTTCACAAGACACAATGATTCATGATATTAATTGCGTAGGAACAGCTAGGTAATTAAATGGATAAACCAGTCTCTGATCGATACGATGGTATTGACAAGTTTAAAGCCAATTTCAACGCTTAGTTTCATCATTACATTATTCAAAACAAAAATACACAGTTTAACTAATTCTTCTAACGAAATGTTTAGACTTAATAATAAAGATTAGTATACTAGTAAACCTTAAAGGTTGTGTTTTCTCGAAGATTCAAAGCTGGATATATATTGAATAATTCGTCGTGAACAACCCATTACCGGCTCACTACAGAGCACGGGTCTCCTCTCAATATGAGAAGGTTTTGGTCATAGTGCACTACGCTGGCCAAGAGCTAATTGGCAGACTTTACACGCCTTTGAGAACATTACGGAGGACTCTCAGGCGTGCAGGTTTCCTCGCGATGTTTTTCTTTACCGTTGAAGCAAGTGATATTTTTTTTTTTTGAACGCACATAACTCCGAAAAGTTAGAGGTGCGTGCCCGGATTCGAACCGCCGACCTCTGATTAGGAGGCTGACGCCCTAACTACTAGGCTATCGCCGCTTCACTGTTTAATTACCAAGTATACAATTGTAATAAGTTAGAACTTAATAGGAACTGATCGTGGCTCACTGTATTGACTTTGATTTTTTTATTTCGATCGAACGGCCGCCGAACTGTAGAATAGCATTTAGTAAATTTAAATTAGCTATAACTTAATTGTAAAGACCCTTTATCTCATATATACGTGAGATCAAACATTATTGATTGCAATAAACGGTTGAAATATTAAAGCATTAACAGATTAGTTCATTTGAAAACGTATTTAGTTATTACAGTAAATATCTCTGCACAAACTGACTACGATTTCCTACTTACGACCTTGATCATGGCAGACCTTGAATTGAGAATTTGTTCAACTTAGAGCGAGCAATGCGCCACAGCGCTGCGTTCACTAAACTTTGTGATTACGTCACTTCGTATTTTGGTAGGCACAAGCTTTAGAGGAATTGCCTGCATCGTTCGGAATATCTCCTTCATTTTCTATGTTTACTTGTGTTTATTTTCTAGTACTAAATTGTCATCATATTGGAAATGATTTCGTAATATCTTTATACGTTAATTAACAGGGTATTTATAGAGTTATTAAAATACACTATTATAATCTTGTTTGACGCTGAAGAGACTTGACTAGTTTAGCTTTACCTGTGTACTGCAATAGTCATTGAAATGTCATCTATCTATATTTAAAACGTTTAAGCGAATTTGATTATAAAATTTGATCTCTTGATTCTTATTAACCTGTTACCTGTCTGATTGTCTGCATTTTTATTCAAACAAACTCTATTAACCTGTTTAACTCTCTATTACCATTTTATCACGGGACTAATGTATAGCTCTCAAAACGTTTATATTTTTACATGATAATCTACTACTTGAAACTAATACCAAATAGGCCACTTAAAGAGTAGTAAATTTCTCTTTTCTCTTTAGAAACACCACTTCTCTAGTGAATTGCAAAATAAAAGTAACGGTTATATTTACGTAATAACACAATCTTCCAAAAATACATTAGTTATGTGAGGATCGTTCAGATTTACCTCCCACCCACACGCTTCTCAGCTGACAAATATTGCGATGTCTCGCCTCATTAAATATTCTTGATAAACACATCAGGGCTTGAAAAAGTTAATGGCCCACGGTTTTTATTCGGTGCACACACGAAAATGAAAATAAGCATATGTATATTGACATCTAAAAACACTTGAAGTGTGAAAAATTATATATTCTTTAACAGGTTTTGGGTCCATTCCCAACTTCATTCAATGAAATTAACTAGCATATCTTCATCATCATGATCAACCCATTACCGGTTCACTACAGAACACGGGTCTCCTCTCAATATGAGAAGGATTTGGCTTCACGCTGGCCATGAGCGGATTGGCAGACTTCACACGCCTTTGAGAACATTATGGAGAACTCTCAGGCGAGCATGTTTCCTCACGACGTTTTCCTTCACCGTTGAAGCAAGTGATATTATTTAATTGTTTAAAAACGCACATAACTCCGAAAAGTTGGAGGTGCGTGCCCGGATTCAAACCGCCGAGCCCCTATTTGGAGCCTGACGCCCTAACCACTAGGCTATCACAGCTTCTATCAGCCGGCAGGCATTAGCAATACGTTTTTATTTGAAAAGACGCAAAATGATTCGTCAATTTAACATGCTATCACTTATTTATTTACGCGTAGTTATCAGCTTATTTGTACTCCTTCAATGTCACCGAGTTGCTGGGAGGGCAACGGACGCAATATCTGTGAACACACACACACACTAACTCGCGTATGGAAGCGTTGTTTTATATCAACTCACACCAACAATTAAGTGTTTTCTATCTGAAGCTAGGGTTGGCAAAAATAAATCTGATGAAGATTCTCTAAGATTTAGTTACACAGAGTTGCTATGTTTATTTTAATTCAAGTGAAATTAATTTAAAGTCCCCGTTTGTATTTTTCATCTTTAATTGTTACCATTACTAACAAAGAATACTTGCGTATTTGGTTAGTGTTACAAGAGAAAAAATATATTATTTTTCAAATGACAGTGTCGGTAAAAATACAGATTGTGCCACTGATAAGATGGGTATTATAATACATTGCCCTTGCTCTTTATCTGTTATATTGTCTACGTACCTACTGGTCGTTAAAAATAATATCAAGTTCAGAAATATTTATGGAATTTTATCAGTCGAACGTGATGCATTTTCTTATTAATTAATTTTATTGCTTAATTTGTTTTCGTCTTATTAATTTGTTGGTGACAAAACAAATGATAAAGATTTTAACACTGTTGCATGCATGATCTTGAAACCTATATGTACGTTAAACATACAAATATAAATTACGTAGTTTAAATATTTCTAAATAACGTTTACTTAATTTAAAATAATATAGTTACGTTTTATTTACCGCTGTTTCTGATATAATATAATTTGTTTTCATGTTCCGTATTCAGGTAACATTAATTTAATGTATATAATAATGGTAGTCTTATAAGTATAGTTTTGCATAGACGACCAACTACATACTAGAGACGATATCGCATTAGTGACTGCGTTTAAATTGTGATTTCCCGCGAAATTAAATATTTTCTACAATTAATAAAGTCTACATCAACCTTTTTTTTATATAATACAAGTTAGCCCTTGATCAATCTCACCTGGTGGTAAGTGATGTTGCTGTCTAGGATGGTAGCGGGCTAACCTGTTAGGAGTATGGTAAACCCACGCTACTAATTGGTTTCTACGCGACATAACGAAACGCTTAATTGCTTAGCGACACGTCTTTGTCGGTAGAGTGGTAACTAGCCACGGTCGAAGCATCCCACCAGACCAGACTCAAGCTGAGAATCGAATCGCGCGCTGCAAAACCTCGAGTGTATTACTTCTATCTGTGTTAAATTTAAATATAATATTATTGAACTTCTACTAAAATATCTTCTCCATGTATTATAATTGTTATAAAGAAACCTAATTATATCAAATTTCTTGCTATTCCTCGATTAAACGATTTGGAAGTAAATCTAAAATGGCTAAAGATTTACAAGAGTTGCACGCTTTTCATGTTTTGTTAAATAAGGAACTTATAAGTAAGCAAAAAATCTTTAATATCTCGACCGCAACAGTAAAACGCTCGCTTGCCTTCAGCTGGAACCTTTTCGTTGATATTTTTAGTGAGCGTTGTCCTTAACACATTTAACATTACAAATACATATTTTTATAAATATTTTAAGTGAGCGTTGACCTTACCGCGAACTACTTTAACGATTTGATATATAACTTATATAAGTCTGAATTATCTCACAGGTAATCTCACAGTATACCGTTACATAAGGAATGAAAACGGACAGGCTAAAATGAAGAGCGTAAAGATATATATCTATCCTATACTCACCGTCTGACCCCCCCGTTATCCCAAACGTCGCCTAAGCCGAGGTTCGGCCGCACAGGAGGCGCCCTTAGGCAGTCGTTCCCTTAGTTTCTTTGAGCCCTAGGGCTCAAAATTTCTTTCCGAAGCTCGCCAAACAGCCCCGTTATGCTGTGGCAACCAATAGGGTTTGTAGCTAATAAACAGTCCGAAACAAAAAAAAATCTATCCTACTGGAAGGTACAGTTTGGGTATTTAATAATTTAAAAAAATCATTCCCGAAAGACCACGTGCCGCGCTGGACCGAGACGGCGCTGGCGGCGCAGTACTGGGTCACAGCGTGCGCTTGCGCAACTCTGACCGTTTTCTCTCAGATCCAAGTTAACCGTCACGGATTAACATTTGGATGTTATTCTGTTTAACAACAAATTGAGTAACATCGCAATGAATAAAAAAAAAAAGGTACAGAATGATTTAAATAAAAACCAGCCTCTCTGAGCTCGTGCTACTTTTCCACGTTTCTTTAGATTATTTATCAGAATCAAGATTTGAACTATTTAATTTGGAAGAGTATTTGTGTATTCGATTCGGTATATAAGTATCGGTTCCAAGATAAGATCAAAACATTGTTCATAGCAAATTTTTCCAAACCAATACCAATTTTTATCTTCTTAAGTAAACAACAATTAAGTGGGATCGTTTTTCACTTTAATTTTACAACCATCTATATTATCTTACTTATATTATCCAAACTCTGATTCTTAAGCTTAGCTGTACCTACCTATTCAAGATCATGAAAATCAAGTTAAATTCATCCGTGAAGTACCAAAATTTTGTTTTTTTTTGTTTTTATACACTACAAGTTAGCTCTTGACGACAATCTCACCTGATGGTAAGTGATGATGCAGTCTAACATGGTAGCGGGCTAACCTGTTGGGGTATGGTAAACCCACACTCTTAATTGGTTTCTACGCGATATCATGCCGGAACGCTAAATCGCTTGGCGACACGTCTTTGTCGGTAGGGTAACTAGCCACGGTCGAAGCCTCCCACCAGACCAGACTCGAGCCAAGAATCGAATCCAGGACCTTTAATAATGCGACAGCGCACGCACTGCGCCACGGAGGTCGTAAGAATGTGTCCAAAGTGTTACAAATTACACTACATAATTAAACTATGTAAGTTTAATAACTGACCGTTAACAATTTTACATGTGTTGTACGCGTCGGTACTAAGATATAGGGATGTCATTCACACCGTGGCATAAACTGTTTTCGCAAACATTATAAAAACTTGGCTTTATAAATCATAACAAAGTTCTATAGTTCATGTGATAAGAACGCTTAGCTAAGGAACACTGAATTATTCTTTAGATGTCTTACATTTCAGTGCATTTGACTTGAAAGCTAAAAATACACTTTTTTGTTGAAGACTTGACTATTTTGGCACGTTTGGGACTCTTTTAACAACTTTTAACTCGTATCATAATATTAACGACTGTTATTATTTTAGTTAGTATTTTGACATATTTTAAAATTATTTACAGTAATATAAACTTATTTGAACTTTATTTACACTCTCGCAACACGCATCGCATTATAAAAGGTCCTGAGTTCGATTCCCAGCTCGAGTCGACTCCGGTGGGAGGCTTCGGCCGTGGCCCTGCCGACAGTGACGTGTCACCGAGCGATTTACCGTTCCGAAACCAATTGAGAGTATGGGTCAAACATTCCCTTAATAAGTTAGCCCGCTGCCATATTAGAATGCATCATCACTTACACGATTTAGGGTTTACCGTTAAGGGCTAACTTGTAGTGGATAAAAAGAAACCTTTTTATTTTTAACATTTTTGAAAATCTAGAGCTGAAACAGCCGCAAGTTTCATCCAAGCAACAACGTCTTTCAAGTATAAATATATCATCATCATCATCATGGTCAACCCATTACCGGCTCACTACAGAGCACGGGTCTCCTCTCAAAAAAAGAAGAGTCCACCAAGCTGGCTTCACAAGCCTATAAGTAGATTATGGAGAATTCTCCGGCGTGCAGGTTTCCTCATGATGTTTTCCTTCATCATTGAAGCAAGTGATATTTTTTTTTTCTTATTTTTTTTTTAAACGCACATTACTCCGAAACGTTAGAGGTCCGATCCGGCCCGGATTCGAACCGCCAACCTCTGATTAGGAGGCTGACGCCCTAACCACTAGGCTGTCAATCCTTCTTATATATATATATACGAGAACTTATCCATGCAATTAGAAGTACTCCTCAAGATGTTTTGTTACAAGTATGTCTGACAGTCAGCCGGTGTGGCTATTTATGAATTCTATACAGGTGCTAGGGGCGGAGCAGGTGTCGCATTGTCGACTGCATGCTATGACCTTTGCATAAGAAATACAGTTTTGCACCGTAATACAAAGTGTGTGGAGTGAGCACTTTATGCTAATAGATTTCAACGAATGTAATTTCGCTATTAATTGGTGTCATTAGCCTACATTCCAAGAATATCTACTAATCTGCATCCAATCTAAGGCTACTAATTTCTTCTAGTACTCATATTTTATCTATTTTAGTACAAAACTGGAGGGTTCACAACCAAATAGACTAGATGTCTGGAACCCTCATCTAACTTAGTCCACGCTAAAGCTTTGGACACTGTTTTGTTGAAGATTTTCGTTCATACTCATGGGTTTGTGTAGTTTTAATCCTCCAAGACTAACCCAACATTGTGACAATTAATATCAATATGTTTTTGATATTAATTGTCACAATGTTGGGTTAGTCTTGGAGATTTTAATTATTGTTAAAACTTAATGTACATAGAAATGAATTGTGTAATTTTACTATAGTACTTATAGGTATTATCATTGAATTAAATACAACATGCTGATTTAATAGAATAAATTGATCTATCAAGAAATAATCTTAGTAGCTATTGGACTAAGAATAAAGAACTTGAATTACTCTAATCGCTATCAGTCACCATAATTTGCTCTGCGGCTTTGGCCATTGTGCCATATTTTTTGCTAACAAAATTTGGCAGTGACGTATCTAATTTGCGATCGACAGCCGAAAAAATAAGGCAAAGAATAAAATATAAATCGAATCACGTTCTGATTGCTTTTTGTGATAAACCACCATATTTTTATGTTAGTTGCCTACTATTTGTAGTTAATTAGTTATTAATATTTATTACACTTCCGTAATGACAACAGACAGCAAATTCCAATCGATGATTTGAGAACTTAAATCCTTTGATACTGGTGTACCACAAGGCTCTCTCGTAACACCCAAATAGTTTATATGCTATGACGCAAAATAAATAATAGCAAATTAAATCTGGTGTGCATCGAAACAAATGTTGGGATGTACTAAGTTTTATGCAATTAAATTCTTCAAAGACACGAAGATGTGTTTTATCGATATGTTCGTCGCAGCATTTCAAGATAATCCTAAATATGGTCAAAAAAATAAGAAAGACGTCAGCTGCCATCAAGCTCTGCGAGAAATAAGAGATTGTAATAAGTAATCAGATGGCGATAGGCTTGTTATCAACGCAAGTAGTCCAAGGGCGTGTTGAATATCAACGTGCCTTCATTAGAGAAACGTTGCCTTTATATATACTAACATCGTTTTGTTTTTAAAAAACTGCGTGAACAAAATTAAAATATTACAAATAATTATTGAATAATAAATAGGAAACGACGTTACTTGAAAATACTATTATGAATATTATGCTTTATTAATTCCAGTAATCTAAACCTAAATGTCAATTTTATAAAATAGTTTTTAAGCTTCGTCGAGGACCGTTCAATCGCTTTTACAGTGTGATTAAGTAACAAACATCCACCCATCCCATTGCATATGAAATGGTTTATTAAGATATATAAGCCTTTTCACTATAAATTCGAAATACATACTTTATAAGGTTAATAAAAAAAGCTAAAAGCATTTACGTCGTTACGGCATCAAAACGAATATTGCGAATTGAAATTATTCATTCCGTACCCACACTATTATTTAAACTTGACAGAAAAGGACAAATCTACATACCGATAAAGGTTAAAATCAATATTCTGCATTGCAAATGATGATACCAGTTGTAATTTATTGAAATCTTTACCTAAATGTTTGCACGTTTTTATTTCGCAAACTCTACAATTAACAAAAAGACAATGAAAAATGTTTGTAACGCTCATTTGCGTCGGGTATTGTTATAAATTGTTGCTCGTTCGATGACTTTCATGCCATACTACGACTTTAATTAGATGAAGGGAATAGAAACATACCTATATATTAATACATGAAGAGAAAATATGACATACTCTATCGGATCACGGCGACAGTAAAGAAATGTCGGTGAGTAAACGGTTACATGGAACAGAAATGTAAAATTTTGTAACATAAAAATTGTATTGGTCTAATTCAATATCGACTCATATTATTTCTATATCAATTGTTAAAATTATTTATTCCTCTAGCAGACAAGCAATTTTTTTTCAATTTTTTCCTTCTTTGATCATGACTCATGAATCAACCATTTGATCAGAATGTTAGTCCTCTATGTAAATTGCCCATAATTCACTCACACATCAACATGTATCATATAGACGATTAACTAATTACTATGCGCTACTGGTTAGTCCTAAATGGTTTGCGGAAGACATACTGCAATCCCGTATTAAATCCTGTAAAATCAGGTTTACAGTAATTAGCAGCCGTTGAATATATACCGAGAAGGCACTTAAAACGGCTGAAATAAGTTGTCAGAACGATTTATTTAAGTGGAGTTCTAGACATAGGACTAGTTACTTTAAAGTTACTGAGCTATCTAATAATATACTCAAATTTGAATCATACACAGACACTTTATCGTTAAACAAATCACCGCCGGCTAATCCCAGCACATTAACGCAGAAGGTCGTTTGATAAACGAATGCAGCGTATCCATTGTATAGAGGTCACAACTGATAACAGAAAAACGACCTCGTGAATAAGGAAGCAAGCAAACCAATATTATTTTACCAAATTACGGCGACGTTTGGCAAGCAAACGAACGTACATACGAAACGCTAACATTTTTTTGTCACTCCAACATTGTAAATATGTCGCTCGCCGACAAAGGAGTTCCAAGGTTGACCTCGTAGATAAAGGCGCGATAATTTGGGGCATGCCTGTTATGTTCCGTCAAAATAAGGATATGTTGTAGACGTTTCTAAAAGAACTACTACGTCTAAAGATTTTTGATAGGAAAACTGAAATAGGTCGTGAACTCCACGTTACGGAATATCATACGTCTGGCATCTAGTTTAAAATAAATTGAATACCTTTGCATACATAAAGAAACTATTTCGCAACTTTGCTAACTTGTCTCTGAAAGATATCTATGTAATAAATGTACACGAACGACCGTTTCAACTTGAGTTAGAAGAAATTGTTTTCATTGATATCATTATTTTTATGTTGTGTAACATCCAAAGTTAGTATTGGCTTCATTCTAAGTCCATATAAGTAACAATACTTAGCCCATTACTTATACTTAAGACTTACTGCTCTATCATGTTATCGCCATCTCTCTCTCCAGTCGTTCCTTCATTACTGAAGATCGTGGTCCTGGTGTCCTAACAACCTCGTGTGGATTAATTGTTTCCACCGGCTTCTATCAGAGGCTAGTCTTGCAATTGTGTGAAATTTGCACTTAGAGTCCCTCAGCTGGTCTGCCCATCTGGTTGGTGAACAGCCTCGCGATCTTTTGCCGTCTGTATTGCCTGTCACAATTAGTTTTTCTAGACTATTACTCCGCCGTCGCATGTTATCGCCATATTATTTATTTATTTTATACATTATATTTTTTATTGCAGATTTTATGATTGTTCTCGAAACTCTCCTTGTATCCTCAAAGTAATTTAAATCAGCGATCTGAAGTAATTGCTGCACTACAAATAGCTCTGCGTTGAGTTAATAGAATAATGCTCCCTCCACAACCTTGTCCCCGTTCGGTGACCCAGTTGCATGTCCTGAACAGGATGCTCTTTTTGCGTCACCAATTACGCTTAAGGTATAGGAAGCTACCAACCTCTTGAAGCATTCAAGCAATATTCTGCTAAATTGTGCAATTTTAGGACAACCTTGAAACACGATGATCAACATTTTTTATACGATAATACATTATGCGTCCATGATTTTCGATTAAGATATCCTTCACTGACTTTAATAAGAATTCTTTAATGTTTCGTGTACTAGTATAGATTCACTGCAGTGAGATAACTCTGTTGCCGTCAACATTGGTGCGTTAAATATGAACACTGACACGCTATACAACTTTTACCTCCTTATTTATCTTTCTTAAGTATTACTTTTAGTTTGATGGACATCTAATAATTCTTCTTCAATAAACACTGTGTTGTCTACGGTAATGGTTTGTATTATCAGTTTGTTGTCACGTATTAACTATAAAGCAAAGTAATGATTTGAGTTAGTAACTATTTCATATCTGCCTTTATACATTTGACGAATGACAAACTGGTACTTAACCTGTAGTAATAATGGAATATCGTAGAATGTTGTGGAAAATCAATGGTATCACAAAAAACAACGGAATGTACAATAAATTTTCGAAGCAGAAAATATGTTTACGATTTCGATTGACTCATAGCGTAGTGGCCAAAAACTCCGTTGGCATTGAATTTTCCATACATAACTGGCGACGGTGTTTTCCAACCACCACTGTGTCACGAATACCTACCTATTTCATAACCTTTCATAAGTATAAATAGAACGTAATGCAATGACGGTCTGCACTGTGCAGATGCACGCGACACGCTGAATCAGCCGTGGCCAGGTCAAGGCGGCTCGATCCGATGACCTGGTTACATGCTCCCAATTCGATTTTGTCAATGACTTCTATAGAATTAAGATCACCGGGATTTTGAAATTGAACTTTGCAATAAAAAACCATAGCTACTTATAAAATAGCCAAGAATTCGTCCGTTTCATAGTGAGAACGTTCATCCATTCGTAATATTTTTGCATTTATTTGCTTTATTATTGATGGAGTGAGATAGCCGTGAAGGGCTAACTTGTAGGGTAAAAAAGAATTTAACATGATTCTTATTCTCGTGTTGGATATTACGAGTATCAGAATTTGCACGCGAACGAAGCAGCGGGGAACCGCTAGCAATTTTGGTACTACTCAATAATGTGTTACAATTTAATAAAAGTCGTATATTAACTTTTGTATTTGGTTGTTAAGGAGTAACCTGTTCTTTTATGTTTAGAAGAACTCAATATGTTTCATTTTTTCCTATTTGCATTTCTTTTAAGTGTTTTATATTACATTCTATATTTGTTTGCGTGTTTCAACAAAATTTCATTCTTAAATTAGGTAGTACATATAAGTAGATCTCTGATATTTTTCGTCGCTAAATAATCAAAGCTACAATACAATTCGTTATTGAGTAATATTTTATCAGCCAAAATGAACCTGTGTGGCTGGTCTTGAACTTTTATCTCTATATTCGAAAGATATTTGTCCCACGAGGTCAACGTATTGAGGATAACTTAAGTAACAGCTAATATCACCATTTTAGTGTATATAAGTGATTGCGTCTACACTTTGATGAACTACATGCAATATACACACCCCTTCACGTATTTTTTTACTAACTTTGTGAAAATTACCTGGTGGAAGGCTTCGGCCGTGGTTAGATACCACCATACTGACAAAGACTGGTCGCCAATGACAAAGAGAATGTTTTTTTCATGGATACATTAGTATCAGTAGAGAAAAGAAAAGTGTTATTGGTTATAGATTAAGATACTTAGGAAAAATTCCGATAATGTGTATAATTCGCTTATACACGTTTATATTAACACGCTTATTAATAAAAGTGAACTTTTCATGAAAGAAAAGACATTTTTGTCTGTTTGATATTTCATCTTTCAAAAACATGAGCTTGTTTTTTGGTTCTTTGGGCGTTTAAAAAAGGTTTTTTTTGTGTTTCTGTAGCCAAAAATAAAAGAA
The DNA here is from genome assembly GCA_928268935.1 of Lasiommata megera. Taxonomy (NCBI): domain Eukaryota; kingdom Metazoa; phylum Arthropoda; class Insecta; order Lepidoptera; family Nymphalidae; genus Lasiommata; species Lasiommata megera. The sequence continues at coordinate 6,985,828 of OV743312.1, forward strand.
AAGAACAGAGTAAAGCTGCTAGAATCTTAAATAACGAAATACCTTCTTAAAATAGTTATTATTTAGAATCATGCCCGACATTTCTAGGATGCGTGATTTTGAGCAATTAAAAAAGATCCAAAGAACAACCTGTAGGTGGAGGCGCGATTAAATTGAAAACGCCAAAGAATGTGGGGCTATAAAATATTTTGATACGTTCAATCGTTTTCATACATACTATTACAAGATACATTCTTCGTCTCGGTGCATTGTATTACGTAATTCCTCACACGACAAGCGTTTGTTATCGCTTTTCAAGGGCACTGATGCAGGCGACATGACTATAGTTGTCGTCATAACGTTTAGCCATAGATACTGTTCGTGCATTCCACAGATAACGCTTAATGTCGACTTTAATGTCTTCAAACAATAAAACCGAGCGCTTCGGATATTTTTTCCGAAGCCATTATGTTTCTACGAGTGACCGGCCGCTCTATGAACCAGGATTTGAAGTGATTACCGCCATCTGTGAACATCTTCAGAAACAAAGGAGCCAGCCAATGCGATTGTGTTGATAACTCCTGATGTTTTTTTATGCACACAGTGAGAACCCCGGAATAATTCGAAGAATACCGTTGGACGCTTGTTCAACAAACTTGTATGTTCGCTGCTAAACTAATCTACAGCTTTAACGTTTATTATATATATAACGTTGTCGGAACATACAAAATAGATTGATGTGGTTCCAACAGCCTCTAACCAGACCAGACTCGTGCCGGGAATCGACACAGGATCTCCAACTTTATAAAGCTATAGGGCGCGCACTGCGCCACGGAGTTCGTCAAAAAAGTTGACATGTAATTATTTATATCTGGGTAAATGTGGTTCGTATTATTTACCTGAATGCCTCAAATAGAGGTTTTGATTTCCCAGTGTACCTCTGTACCTATTATATGACGTATGCTTGTTTAACAAAACATCTCCACCGTCTAGATATTCAAATTTAAAATATTGTATCCATTAAATAATACACAGCGTGGGCAGATGAAATATTCATTATCCATACTAAGACGTACTTCCCACTCGTGACAAGAGGCCATCATTTATATAGAGATTCAACGACAGATTTTTTTGCTTAATCTTCATAGACAGATTACAAATTGAGTATAGCGCGAGTGAACGCTTGTTTATAAACGTTCGGTAATAACAAAGACGTAAAGTGGATGATTTACAGTCGCGGAAGCAGTTAACTGTGGAGGAGACAACGGGGGCAGACAAAATGTAGGATATTCTGATTGATAGACGTCAGACTTATCACTTCCGACAGCCCCAGTGTGAGCTATTTAGTAGAACATCCTGACTCAGTTAATTGTGTTTATTTTATCAATAATTTCGGTACTTCAAAGATTCCCACCCAATAGAGCGACTACATATAAATAGTAGTAAGAATTTAAAATAAGCCGTATCTTAACTTTTCGTATTTTTCTTTAATATGATCGTTAACTGTAATTGCTATGAGAAACAACGAATAAATTAAAAAAGGTTATAGAGCACAAAGAATAAAGAACGCATAACATAAAATAAATGGAAAGATAAGGATAGGAAAAAATAATAGTAGCTATAATTATGGCGATAGTAACCGTTGAAATGTCAGAGTAAATGTGCAGTATAAAGTCGGTAAAAAACGTTCATGAGCTCGCGACGTGATCCGAGAACTCGTGACACGGGAGTCCACATTGTAACTAAGCCAGCTGCAATGACATGTTAACGTTGTAATGTACCTTTTTATGGAGTGAAACATGTAATAACGAAAATAGGCATCAATCTTCTCGATTTAACTTATGCTTTTATAAAATCTTTCTGTTACATAATTCTTATCACGCTACGCTTATACTATATATTACTAACTGGCGCCCGCGACTTCATCCGCGTGGTATAGGTTTTTAAAATTCAGTCAGAATAAGTTATAAAAATTCCTACGGGAACTCTCCTATGACACTCTCCAGTTCCACAACTATGCTTTAAAAAATCATATCGATTCATTGCTCTTGGGGTAGATTTTCGTAATATTGATATAGTACAGATCTTTATTATTTATAAATAAAAACTTAGTTGCCAATTTTCATATTTCTAACTTCAAAAATATAGGACTTTCATACAAACTTCCAATCCCCATTCCAAACCCTTAGGGGTGGATTTTTTCAAAGCCGTTTCTTAGCTGACCTCTACTTCACAAAATTAATCTACCTTCCAAATTTTCAGTTCGTATGTTTTATAGTTCCTGAGATATCGTGATCATATCTCAGTCAGTCAATGAGTGGTATTTCGCTTTCATATATATAGATATAACTGGAACGCGCTAATCCCAAGAAGTATCTACCGATTCGAATTGAAAAATATTTTTGACTTGGATAGTCCATTTATAAGGGAAAGCTATAACTATGTAACATCATGCTACGACCAATAAGAGCGGAGCATTGAAGATTAATGTTTGTAACATTTCTCTTGAATGCAAATTGATAAAAAATATTCCTATAGTGAACGTCCTGTGCGAGCGCTGCGAAAACGGTTAAAGTTTCGCAGGAATTATCTATCATGCAAATAAAATTACTAACTAGTACTAAAACAGACAGATAATATTATGCCAAACTTAAGACTGACTGACTTATTATAAGATTAGATCAGGAATTAGGATATAGGTACGTGGTATTAAGCTGTCATGGGTTGAACACATACTTTGGACAATTGAAAGTAGAATACTGAATAGAAGCAGGCGTTACTTTGCGGAAGTCCATGATAAACAATAACACCAAGTATAATTTGCTATACACCGCCGAAAACCGGGAGATTTCTATAGTAAAGAATTTACTTTCCTCGCTTGTGAAGTCATGTGCGTTGAGGTTCTAGTGTAAGATTTTGTGTGGTGTTATATTATACAAATCTCCCGGTTGTCGGCGGAATATAGCAAATTATACTTGCTGTTTATTGTTTAAATGAAAGTTGAATTTCAAGATGCTGGAAACACATGTAGAATCCCACTAGCTGGATCAGCGAGTCCTTGAAATGTTGAAAGTAATACAATAAAGCTATTTATGGAATGATTCGGTTGACAACATTTGTGAGAAGCTTCGTAAGGTTGGTATAAATATTAATGTTAAGATCAAAAATATGAAAGAAATAAATTGCATTAAGCTGAAGCTGTCTCGCACCATGAAAATAGAGCCTCAGGAATAATTTATAATACTGCGGCCGTTACTAAAGGGCAGCACCTCCGTTCAACCAGGCCGCTCGCTCCACTTCACCATTGTCGGTTGTTCTCAATAATTAAAAGTCAAAAGGTTGCGCCATTCTTCTTGTTTATCGTTTAATAGCTGTACCTGTAATTACAGACTTATTTTATAATAAATTTTGGTCCCAAGACATGTTGTGCACTTATACGATTACCTAGGTGTTTAAACTTCTTCCATGAAAATTTACGTTTTATTATAGATAAAAATTGCCTATATGTATGAAATACTCAATTAAGAAAACAAATAATGGCTGCTATAGAGAGCTTTTAGCTTAAATCTCAAGGTGGTGGTGTTATTATAGAAACTTTATTAAGGGTCCGAATAATAAAGAAAACTGACGTTTTAATTTTTATGTTTATGGAATTGAGTTATATGCGGGGCAGGAAAGGAAATTACCTCGCTTAAGAACTCTTATGACCCGATGCGGTAGTAAAACTTGCATTATTCTCGGCCCGTGGGTAAGTCAAGAGTTTAAACAAGTGCAACTGCACATTGGCGACGCCACGCTACGGCGCACGACCATTTTTATTCTCCAGAAACAATAGGCATGGTAACGCTAGTACCGGCTTTGTTGACGTTCTTCAATCATAGCAACAAGTTATATGCAATAAATTTAATATAGAAACATACAAGCGTCGCTCGCGAGGCGTTCGAATTGTACCTAACACGCTTGAGTAATACAATCCAAGTATTTGCACTTGACTATTTTCATACCGTCGTGTTTCACGTTATTTGCTTGGACATTTTATCGTGTTACATTGAGGGGCCGTATGTTGTTCCTATGTACGTGACTTCGGCTGCATTAGGATATTGCCTATTCTGTTCGTATTATTCTTGCCACGATAATAATTGTTCTTTGTTTTATTTATACCTAGCACATACTCTCAACAGTACATCTGTTGAGAGTCTAAAAAACTTATAAAAAAAAAAAGAATACCTTATGGTATATGGTATGGTTTCACCCAGTAATCTTTGGAAACTGCACTAACAAGAGCTATATTTTCCAACTTTTTTCTTAAAGCTCTTTCTTGAATTTTGTGACTATTTTTTGTTCTTAATCGCCCAGTTTCAGAATACCAATGTGATAGCATATGGCTTCCAAGAGTGGTTCTAAAGTATGAGCCTGACATGAAAGCTCAATTTTATTAAACGTATTATTGAAGTACATATTTCTATTAACAATCCGGAATGAGACACCGGTAGAAGGACCAGGATGGCTGGACCTTGTTCTGGACAGAGCTCATAACTTAGATGATCGATGTACGTTGGAGTCCCAAGAGTATGGACTGGCTAATTCATAACCAAATACGGTGGGCACAATATAGGATGCAATGGTATTTGAAACTTCCTGAATAATATTTAAGGCCAGCATTGGTCGTCGGACTATATAATTTAGATAGGCCGGGAAAATGACCAGTTAATCTAACAGTGGCTATTTTAATAATAGCATGTTTTTCCAAGCAAGCTAACTGAGATGAGTTACGTATTCAAATGTCATTTAAAATCATGAAGCATAGGTAACCTCTAACAAAATATTCAAAAATACTTAAATCCTTGTCTAGCGAGTAGAACCCAGTCTTGGCGATTGTCCAGTGTTGCAACTAGGACAGGCGCTCGTAGGTGTCTATCTAGAAACCGTTGTTGGCATCCTCCTTAATAGGGTATCCGGAATTCGCTAGGCTCGCATCTTGCATAAAAATATCTACGTTAGTCACTTCAGGCACGTATTAGCTAAAAAATAATTGAGAAACTCTGCTGTTTCAAAGCTTCGATCAATAATTCTAGGCAAATTTTACTTACTACCATCTGCTTGAGCTGAAGTTTTTCATACCTTCAATGACATTCACATAATGTGTGTTTATAAGAGCTATGATAAGAATATGTTTACGTGATCAAATCAGAAATGGGATCCATAGAAGTACCAGAGGGTACTTCTATGAATCCTATTTCTACTGATATGGTATATTTCTATGATATTTTCTGCTGATATATATAAAGAGTCGAGGCATAAAGCCTGCAGTTCCATGGACATTGAAATTTCAGGTTTTTGAAATGGCGACCTCATACATATAAACACGTCATCAAAGGAGATATTGGAAGCAAGCGGGTCAACACCGAGGACTTTAGAAGTTTCTTTACAAAGCCTATGTTCTATACCTATGTGGACGTAAATTGCTTAAAAAAATGATGATTATGATGAATTTATGGAACTGATGATTAATCCTAAAAATCATAAAGGACTATAGTTAATATGCACCATTGTTTTTGGGTTTATTATATTATTTAGATATAGTTCAGAATTTTGATCAGTGGCCTTAAAATAAAACCACGCCTGATTGAAGAAGACGTTAATTTGGTCACCTCTTCATATACATAAGTATTATAATTACATCCCACATTTTGCTTAAGAATGAGTTAACGTGGGTTGAAGTGAGAAGAATATAACAGAGAATTAGGGCCCAGAATGTTTTTAAGATAGGTAAAGATGCAGACCTTTTGCCCACCTTGTCATGTTCTTGCTTATTGTTGCTTATTGGCCATGACCGTGGCTCACAATTAGATATAATTATCTTCAATTTGTACTGCTATCAATGTTATTCCTGGTGGCCTAACGTGACGTAGAACTAGCGCACTATGCAATTATTCTGCCTTAACAAATTGAACTTTCCGTTTCAGACACATTATAAGAAATGGAATAATTTTTAAATCTATCAGACCGTTGCTAAAAATGGCAACATGTAATTAATCATGGCTTTTAATGTTTCATACATAACAATGGGAACACATCTGGTAATTAGGTGCTACCGATCTAAATTAAAACTATGATCTCGTTCTGACAACGAAACACATGAATATTTTTTGTTTCAATTAGCTAACATTATTATTTTGTCTAATTGCAAAGTTGGCAGAGATGCCGAAGACGTCCCAGGCTGTCTGTCTGTTTCTATATTAAACTCTTAAACTTGGTTTTTTGGCAAATTCCCTAACACCTAGCTGGAGTCAACGTTTCCCCTGACAGCCGACACGGTACATGTCAGTGAAATAAATAGATACTTAGTTTTACAGAATAAAAATATAAAATCGTTTGTCTACATATTGTTCCGCTGTGATCATGAGAAATAGTTCTTTCCACCTACTGCTTAGCTAATTTGTTTTTCAATTTTAAGAGGCTATATTTAATATTTTATTCATCACTACTGACATGTTAATGACCTTAATGTAACATAATATGTTATAGTTTATTTCATAAAAATCCTTTAACCATTCACACGTTTACAGGATGAATTCAATAGATTGATTGGAAAAGTGAGGCTTTTGCTTGGTAATAATGTTGTCCCAATTCCATATTGAATCATTACTACCCTGCAGCGAGGACAATACGTTACGCAACTAATAAATTATACGGTAGGCGAGTACACTTTATTCCCAGATTGTGTACTTTAAGTGTAATGTGGTAAGAACTATGTGTTAATACGTTTGTGTTACTGTATACATCTGAAGTCAAATCACGCGCATCGTACAACGGTCGACGTAGCACCGATGCATTGCTGTTGACCTATTTGAGTCTAGCAAATACTATTTGAATTGCAAGTGTTTATCTACTATAAAATCACATGAAATTTCATTATATAAATTTTTTAAGCTATTGCATAGCTTCTATAGCGAGCCTTGAGCGTGGAGACCGAATCCAGAAATTCCGTAACGAAAATAATTCTAACACCATGAATGCTTACTTACCAGATCTATATAGATATTTGTTATACGATACAAGTTAGCCCTTAACCGCTATCTCACCTGGTGGTAAGTGATGATACAGTCTAGGGTGATAGCGGGCTAACCTGTTAGACGTATGGTAAACCCACACTCCTTATTGATTTCTACAAAACTTACGTTACTTTCGGAACGCTAAATCGCTTGGCGACACGTCTTTGTCGGTAGGGTGGTAACTAGCCACGGCTGACGCCTCCCACCAGACCAGACTTGAGCCGGGAATCGAACCCAGGACCTCCAACTTTATAATGCGACAGAGCACGCACTGCGCTACGGAGGTCGTCACGCACATTATTAATAAATATGTTAACTGACTCAGTCTACAAAAAGAAATTGCTGAAAGTATTCTCACGTTGTGTCTTGGGAAAAACATTATATCCAATGTCCTTTTCATTAAGTGTATAATAATTATTTACAACATTCGCCGGACCGTGTTTATTTTTGTCGATTTCCTGACATCTTCGAGAATTATTTGTACAGGCTCGCAATAAAGAGCCCAACATAAACACATACGAACATCGACATCTCGCATTAAGTTTGTTATTTTGCAAAAATAACCTGTTCCTGCGAGAAAACTCGTAAATTAGGCCATAAAGTAATCGTAAATCAATTATTTTTCTGACTTTAATCATGATTAATGATGGTCTTTTCGCCTTTTGGAAAAACAAATCATTAGCATCTTAGTTATAATTTTGCCTAATATACTAGTTGCTTTTCTATATCAATGCCTCCTTTTCTAGTTGTGAAGACGTAATTTGATTTAAATTTTTTGTACTGTTACGGTCAGTATTGGTTAAGGATTGGTAAATTTTGTTTCACCAATATCATAAATATATTTTCCAGTGTTTAAAACTCATTGGCAGTTCATGGACAGGCCTCGGTCGCGTGTATCACTTCTCAGACTCGCTAGTTACATCACGTAAATGATAGAATTTGATCTACTAGCTTCAAAATGTCTTATATAACTTTGATGAGAAAGCAAAAACCATTCTTATTTACAACGATTTTAGACACACATTTCTAAATCAAGCTCTATTCACAATCATTACAAGTGTACATAGATGAAAAGTGTGAAGCAATGGCACTTGCAAGCGAAAGTAAAGCTAAGGTTCTCCACTCAAAGGCTAGCTTCATCTGACATTTGATACACATTGTGTAGATATTATGCAAGTGTTCATGTGACTGCGAAGAACAGAACGGTTCCTTACCAGGTCACATTAGTGCAAATGACATCAGTGACTGTCAAGTGCATAGGAGTCAATGAACAGGATTTAAACTTTGCATATACAATAGATGCCTTGAGTTCCTCTAGCTGTACCTAATGCTCCTGGAGACTTAAACCGCCATATTTCGGTTTGTAATTCCAATTAAACACTGTCTACCTACGGTTGATATTAAAAGATAAAAATATATGAGGGAGATAAATGCCAACCTTTAGTTCATACCGACTCGCAATTAAAGGACTGGATAATGGCATCGGTTACCGGAGGCACGGTTGCCTTATTATTCTGCTATAAAGCGTGACGAATAGCCAGTCCTGTGCAGGCATTTAAGACTATGCAGCCGGCGTGTTAACCCGACGTCTATCTTTTAATACCATCGTCTTTATTATACGCTACATTTTTTGCAATGGCAACGAGGCGCGGCAGGCATCGCGAGTCGCCGACACGGGTTTGATAACCCGGAGACCTTGGTCTTAATTGCGCTTCAGCAGACCATTCCGCCGCGTCCACTTTTTATGCGCCTGCATCACTAGTAAAAACACGACATCGGCTACCCACCCGACTTAAAAAGGTGCGACAACTCAAGGAAAATTCGAACCGGTTGCGCACACACAAACTTGTCGCGTAGTCGTGTGCTCTACCAAGAAAGCACGCTTAATTGCGGTGATCCATTATAGATTTGTGCTTGATAATACATAAGTTCATGATATTTTATAATTCACTCAATATTGCTTTATATACTTTCATTTATACAGCAAAAGAACAGAAGTGATCTTTTTTGTGTTTTCCTTACCCAAAATCAAGTACGCGATTGCCTGCACATTTGCTTGCACGAGAGGTCTTACGATTGGTGCGTTAGTTTGCACGATACCTCGTGTGGGTTAGACTACTGGTTTGGTCTTCGGTTTTCATTTTCACCAGTGTACAATTTCATAAGAATTACAAGAGACACCAGTTCCTGTTTCTGAACGTGGCTAAAAAGTACAGTTAAGGGCATTTTAAATCACTAAAGAGCATCTCTATTACAGATAATTTCATTTAAAAATCAATCAATCAATCAATCCATCAATCAGCTTTTGTGAAGGATAAACAAATGCATAAGAGTATTTTATTATATCAAACTTTGTACATTTTTGTGTGTGTACATTTTTTTTTGCCTAATGATAACAAGTAAATTGAACATCATTTTTAATATGAATTTTGTTTGTTACAGGTAAGGAACTGCTTTGAAGGAGAAATCGCTATCAAGAAAGCTCTACATGTTATCATTTTGTTGTCAGTGAGTTTTATCTCCAATGTATTGGTTATTCTAAAGTACTGGTCTCGATAAATATAAAGAGCGCTGTATAATATAATATATACACCTGTACTCATTATTAGATTTGAACGCTTAAAATCGTAGTCGTTTTCGAGTATCTAATCGCTATCCGTCAGAGTAAAAAAGATCTTAGCTTTTTAATTCAAAAACTCAAATTCCTGTAAACTTCCCCTAACTTGCCCTAGGCGTATCGTTGGTATCGTTATAAAAACTGCAATCCAGCATTTGCAACTCCAAAGCCAGTAAATAAGGTCTGTTTTACAATGTAGTTATATTGTTGATGGATGGAATTGTGAGCGTGCAAATCTTATACTTACCAAGCGTATTGTATTGTGGGCAGATTTTGGCATAAGTGCTATTATATGTACATCGTTAATGAGAATGTATGTGAAGTAATAAAGATTACACTTATTACACTCATCACCATCAAGTCTAGGCTCATTTGTAATATGAAAAACGGTAGAGCTCAGATAATATACGATAATTCTCTAATGTACAATCTCATCTACGAGCACGTACATTAAACTTCTCACACTGGACATCCATACGTCAATGTCAAGCTCGAGTCACTTTTACGTGAAGCCATGTATGTATACGGACTTACTTTTGAGTACTGATAAGCTACTTCAGCTTCACTGATTAGGTTTACTTTGTTTACTAAAATTCAGTATCAACGTGATCGACTCATTGCCGGCTCACTACAGAGCACGGGTCTCCACTCAATATGAGAAGGGTATGGCCATAGTGCACCACGCTGGCCATGTGCGGATTGGCAGACTTCACACGCCTTTGAGAACATTATGGAGAACTCTCAGGCGTGCCGGTTTCCTCACGATGTTTTCCTTATCGTTGAAACAAGTGATGTTTTAATTGATTAAAAACTCACGTAACTCCGAAAAGTTAGAAGGGCGTGCGCGGGAAGAACCCACACCTCTGATTATTTGTTTACTGATTATTAATTTGTAAGTTTTCGTGATCGGGTAGAGTTATATGATCACGATAACTTACAAATCATTGTGAGTTCAAAACTGGGTGGATTACGAACAACGATTCTTGCATGACCTTTGACAAATTTATGCCAACAACACTGATAAGTTTTCTGAAAACAAATCTATGCAGATTATTAATTTCAACAACATCACACAACGAGCATTCAGAAAAGATAGTTAATGCGCGGGTGTCGGGGGTACCGAGAAACCTTTGTTGCAGACACAATATCTTTCAGTCTACCACGATCAATTGTAAAGACTTTTCAGATTTTCATACCAGAAGGTGTGATTGAGTGTGATTGGTGGCGCGGATTACAGAAAATTATTATGAAAATTGAATAAGGATTAATATTATTATTACTATCTACATAATATAGCAAGTACACAAGAATCGCTTAGACAGTGTATTAATCGCCAATAACCAAAATCTTTAATCAAGTTCTACTAAACTAGATTGTAACCGTGCCGTGCTCGTCAAGTTCTCGTTCTCGTGTTTTATACGTAATCTATGTTCCATACTTTAGACCGATCCGTTCAGTGGATTGAGCTGTCTGTTAGTCAGTCAGTTCGTTCTTTTTATATATACAGATTGAATATTGAAATTTGAAGCTCAAAAAGTTCAGTTTTTTTTTTATCCCCTACTAGTTAACCGTAGACGGCAATCTCGCTTGATGGTTAGTGATGATGCAGTCTAAACAGTTAAATAATAATGACGAATCTTTAACCAACAACCCAGAATCAACAACAATCGTTCGTTTGTTGTTTCAAATCTTTTTCCGATGCCCAAAAGGGTTTCCTCCGAATGATGATGTAGAGCGAATTTTACTGGTAAGAAGTAGAGGGAGGGGGGACCAATTGAACACTTTGCTGCACGCACGACTGGCCAACCTCACGACTCTGTCTGTACAAACAGTACAGGCGAGAACAAAAAACCCATTGTTATTATTTTGACTTGTCATGATTTTTGGTGGATCGATATGAGTGACGCATTACGTCTGGAGTTTTGTAATTTTCAATCTTACATGGCATAAGCCTGAGGGTTACACACATAATCGCTTATATATTAAACGGTGTCAAGTAAAAATACGTACTTGATTATTTTTACTTGACATTGCAGACTCAGTTTTACTTGACGAGCGGTAAAATTTTGAATACGGGATAGTTACTTCACGTTACGCTAAACTTAAGTAACTATATTAGACTGAACTAAGCTCAAATTTATTAGGAACCAGACCAAAAAGGCCTATCTATGTCTGTCTATCTGCGATTTTTCAGTGGGTTATTCTAGATTCATTATCCACTTATGACCAACCGTTAAACTTCCGTATTTACCAATTCCTAATAGGTAGTATATAGAATAGCAGGTATACCTACTATACTGAAAATGAACCACCACATGTTTATTCTTTTAAAAAACATTTATTTTATGCAAGGTTTTACACCTTAGGCTATTAAGTAATGTGTATTTAAAGTGAAGCAAGTTTTATCTAAAATAACTTATTAATCAAACAATTTCTTTATATCTTAAAAAGATCTAAGTACTCACCTTTTAATAAGTGTAGAATAATCAACATTCAAATAAACTGGTAAGCAAATAATAATCTTGTTTAGTATGAAAAATCGCCGTAATGATTGAAAATAAATCACGGCGTAGATGGGCGAAGTGTACAAATGTGTTTAGCACCCAAATGGATGGAAAATTAAAACTGATAAATTATTCATTTCTTGGTCCATTGAACGCTTGTAGGTAGATAAATAGTTTTAATGTCACGGAGACTGGGCAGTGTAGTGAATACTCGAGATGCGTATTTCCAAAACATGGAGGTCAACGATCCGCGCGGACACGTGATTCGATGACGAGAGCATGACGGCTACGTCATGCCACCTAATCTAATCTACGGCATATTCGGTTGGTCGGTAATTTCTTGCCTAAACTGTTTCACACTCGAAACTATCTACCCACAAATCTCACACGGGTCTATAGACCATATCCTAATTCGAAAATCGAATGACCATGAAAATCGTGATAGATCCATTCGGGACAGATAATAAAGTATGCCATCGCGAAAATACAGATAACCTACATGCAATTTGGGTCGACCAAGATTTGCCAATTTTGGTAACGTCCTTACCTTTATCGGCCTGATCTTGATAAGGGTTCATCTACGTAGGTGTAACAAAATCAACATACACGACTATGATACACGAACAGCTTATCTAATTAACGCATCTCTTAAACCTATTACGTTGCTTACTTTAATCATTAATCACGTTATAATGGATAATTCTAACAGAAAGTCGAATATTTTGAATAAAGTGTAGACAAAGTGTCTCATCTCAAAACATTTTGTTTCAAAATATTCGGCTTTCTTTTGTATAAAGTGTCTACACTTTATTCAAAACAAAATGTTTCTGTAGACAAAATGAGTTTTATTATGATCATCATCATCATCAGTATATTTTACGTCCAGCTGTTTGGACAGGTGTTCTATCTTATGGTAGAGACCCACCACTCTGCTTCGTTGTGGGTTGGCAGGCTTGGCAACTATTATCAACTGTTATCTGGCTTTACGTGTTCTCATCAAAGTCCACCAGACTTTGCCAATTTCCCAACTCTATAATGTTACTGAAAATTTATCCATAGAAAAACGATTAAACCAACTTTGGGCGGTCCCAGGATTCGAACCCAGTATTTCTGGATAACATACATCGAACATCCTAACCTTTAGACGAACTTGACCAATAGGTACTCTAATAAATTACAAAAGAACTTTTAAGTATTTCGCAAATAAGTCTATTCAAGATAACCAGGTAAGTAGATAGCTACTAATAATTTCCATAACTTCATTTAACTTTAAAGCAACAAATATATCAAGGGTAAAAATATTAAAAAGTGTTCAAACTCTATTGAAGTGAAGAACCTAGCCGTCAACTAATGCGTGTTGATCAAAGTGCTTTGGCTGTAAATAAAGTTAAACTCCTTAGATACCTAGGACACAACTAAAAGTAAATAAACAATTTAAAAATAAATCTGAATAATTACCGATTTATACTTAAGTAAGTATAATGAGAAAATAAGTAATGTATACTTGAATTTCATAACGCATAGGCACCTAGGTAAAATTAATCATAATTTTGTAAATCTTCAAGGCAAATTATCCTATTTTTAGTTATCCTACTATATTTACATATAATAAAAATTTTATGGTACTTATATAAGTATATCATAAATTATTTCAGTACTAGAAATTTAATGGCCTTAATAGGTAGGTAACTGCTTTAGCATTATTGGAATTGAAATACATCCTCTATTTTTAACGTTTCTTAAAAGTAGAACTAATTAATACCTACCTACATACGTATTTATTCAAGTCTTTGGTTCATGTCAGTAGGCAACTATAGTAGGTGGATAACTATCTATTATGCTACCTATTAATTAAAAAAGTTCTTTGTAGCACATTTCTCATTTGTTAACTCTACGTAAAACTCGCGATCACTTTTGCCTAGTTAGATACAATATTCTGTTTCTGTGAACTTCAATATTGAGATATACTATATATATCTGCTATTCTGTAGATAGGTAGGTATGTCAGGTTCAAAAGTTGCGTAACGACAAAGTCAATTTGATAAAGAAAGCAAGAATTTATAAAATATGGTGGTATTATCGGCGCGCTACATTCTGCCGCCCGGTGACTTGACTTTCTGTGCCACGGCTGCGCGCCGGCGGGGGACGCGAGGGGACGTGTTGCGGGCGCGGGGCTGCGTGACGTCACGCCCGACCGTGGCAGTGAGTAGTGAGAGCGGCCGCGTCGCTTGTTCGTTGCGCTCGCTCTACGTGCTTCGTTGACGACGGTCGCATGCGTGGACCGTGCTCTTTAATTTCATAAACATTACGCGGTAACTTCTTCCGATTTCAAATAACCCAATCGTGCGAAATTGTTCCTTTTTTGGATTTTGTGTAAAGTGCCCGCAAGGTTTTAAGTATAAAACTTAAAATCTTATTGGAGTGAACCCGAAGCCGGTCGACGGCGAGAAACGATTCGTTTCGGCTTCGACGCCGCGGAGACTAGTGGATGTTAATGTAATAGCGTTAGATAGTTATAGTGCGGAGCAAAAGTGAAGTGTTGGAGGAGCGTAGGATGTCCGTCGGGAGCCGAGGATCCGAGGGCGTGTGACACGCTCTTCGACATGAGACGCCGCTGGTCAAATAACGGAGGCTTCCCGCTGCGTATGCTCGAAGAGAGCTCCTCAGAAGTAACATCGTCATCGGCACTTGGACTGCAAGCGGCTATGGTGATGTCGCCGGAGTCCCTCGCGTCGCCAGAGTACGGTGGGCTGGAGCTCTGGGGCTACGACGACGGCATGACGTACAACACGGCGCAGACACTGCTCGGCAACGCATGCACGATGCAGCAGCAGCAACAGCAGCCGACGCAGCCGCTGCCATCAATGCCGCTGCCGATGCCACCCACGACACCTAAATCCGAGAACGAATCTATATCATCAGGTTAGAATCTTCAGTTAACATAATTCGTACTTAAACCGCAGTCGTGAGTGTTTTGTTTTGGCGGTAACCGTTTCGCCGGTGCCGGCGGTAGAGCCAGCCTCTCGCCCTCTCGGCTGTGTGAGTTGTGACGGTCGCTGTCATCGACCTTTGGCCCGGATACCTTGACCGGGCGGCCCGGCCGATGTCTCCGCTCGGTGCACAATACTGATAAAATCCTAATGTTTTGTTTACATTCAAGAATTCTGGATGTTCTGTAACCGATCCACTAGCGAACTGAACTGTTTTGCCTATCATATTTTAATCTTCTCAAATGTTAGCTTTAAAGTAGATAGGATAGATTGTTACTGCTATTTTACAATTGGGTCGGTACCTAGGTACCAGTTTTAGATTTTTACCTATGAAATTATCAGCCGGTTGAAAACTGACAGTGCAAAAGAGTTTTTTCGCTTACATTTAAACTATATAATAATCCTGTTCTCATCTAGTGAATTTTATAACCTATAAAAATCTTTAAACTAGCCTTAAATAAGCAGGGTCTAAAAATAACTTTATATAGAACATTTTTAAAGGAAGGTAGGTACGTACTACTTTTAGACCTTGCAGTTTTTTGGTTTAGGATTTATATAGCTTCCACAGAAGTGACACCAATTACCTGTCTACCTATTATGTCCTTCGGTAAGGAATTACTCGATGAATAATTTCAAAGCTTAATTTTAAATAAATGCTCTTGGTAAGTACACATCTACCCGCTTATTGGTGTTAAATCTCCTTATGTCATAATGATACCTACTGAATGGAAAAGTACCACTAGTAGTGGTTATTTTTTTAGTCTAGTCGGTGTATTTTTGTATGTATGAACGTCACGTTGCTGCAATATGTCGTAACTACCCACCCTATTTTTGATAAATAACAACTTTTCTTGAGGAATGGCTTGGCTTTGGAAAACAAGATGCACCTCTAAATTTGACCACCTCATAAAATCATAGTATTCAAAAAGTTCTAGTGGGAAAGCAGTCTATTAAGTCAAGTTTGAAAACGAAGGTCCAGCAGGGGTTTCTATTAGGACCTTTAGTGTTCATTATTTACTGTAATGCCCTTCTTTTATTATTTTACTCGTGAGCAATTAAATCGACTTGAATTCTGAAAAACAGTTCAAAATAATTGGTTGCAAAAGAAACCAGAGCATTTATTAGATTTATTACTTAGAGAATATTACAGTAGAAATAATTACTTGTAACTTACGCGGCCTACTGAGTGGATTTTGTCGCTGGTTAGTATAGTAACAAGGAAGTGCGTTCTTATCAGTAGGAAATCTATCAACACCCTTCTCCCTACCTCATAGCCCTAGAACAGGTGTAAAAATATAAAAATAGTTAATGTACGGCTACATTCATAGTTCCTATGTATAGCATCGCTCCGTCTATTCTCAGTAAACAATGCTTGCTGCCTATGTTTGATTAGTGACCGCTAAATAACTCATAAGACGTAGGAGGAACACAGGTATGAGTAATTCTTATCGCGACACATTCAAGGCTGGCATGGAAAATTTAACCATACCTACCTTAGCCCGGAAATGCTCACCAATCAATAACTTCCTAATAGATTAATAAACTGAATGTATGCAGCAATGTTCTTTATAAATCTAAAAAAAATAAGTAACCGAACTAAGATTAATTTCGATGAATAGTCCACATTGCCTCATTCAGAAATTAGAATTCCTTACTAAAATTGTGAATCGGTGATAGCCTAGGGGTTAGGGCGTCAACCTCCTAATCAGAGGTCGGCGGTTCGAATCCGAGGCACGCACCTCCAACCTTGAGTAATGTACGTTTTAAAAAATCACTTGCTTCAACGGTGAAGGAAAACACCGTGAGGAAACCTGCACGCCTGAGAGTTCTCCATAATTTTCTCAAAGGCGTGTGAAGTCTGCCAATCCGCACATGGCCAGCGTGGTGGACTATGGCCAAACCCTTCTCATATTGAGAGGAGACCCTTGCTCTGTAGTGAGCCGGTAATGGGTTGATCATGATGATGATGACTAAAATTGTAAATTCAGAAGATTTGTTTGATTACCTAGTTACCTAGTTAATCGGTAATACATTTAATACTTGACGTGAATACATCTGATGAAAATCCTGACAACTAAACAAAAAGTTTTCAAACAGTAGCATTGACCGATTAACCCAAAACACGATTTAAGTTAACTTGGGAAGACCGTTATGAAATAATATTTCTTATCAAAACATTCAAGGTTAACGTTTTTTAAGTAAAATTTTACATAAGAACCTATTTGTACCTTGTCATTTTATAGCTAGAGATCCGTTTCGTAATTTTTTTCACAAACTAGAAAACTGAATAATTAACTACGGAAAAGTAAGCGGCATATGCTGTAACACTATTGAGATTAGAAGTATTTTGGGTAAAAGGTGCCAATTTTTTTTTTAACAAAATTTTCCTTTGATAAGATTAATAGTATGACAGACCGTCGCGACCGATAAGGAACTGCAAAGCTATTTTCATGTTCAATGTTCATCTTCAAATCAAATCGCATCCAGTATTTCTGGAATAAAGCCCACTCTATTCCACGCATTTCTTTTACAGTGATTAATAACTCTGATTGGATTTTAGTTACTTCCGTTATATCTTATAATTTAGGTATATTCTACCATCTATAACAAAAAACCTAACTACCTAAGGTAAATAGGTACCTACTTCAACCATGTTTAATGACTGATGGTAGTTATTTTTTATTCAAGTTAAACTATCAAGAAATTTTTCGTTCTTGTTTTCGGTAGTTACATAATATACTTTATTACCGGCTCATATAGAACTTCTTAATCACCTACCTAAAATTCTAAAAGTGGTAGTAGTGAAGGTTTGATAGATGGAAAACGGTTAATTATTTCTGGTCTAAATTGCAAAATGCTGGACCCGGCTAAGTTTGTTGTGGGCTTCTTTTTAGACCGGGGCGCGTTTGGAACCCTCATAGCTTTAGTTTTAAGTTTACGAATATAGTTATCACCATGAAATAGCTACTATGCACATTATTGACGCGTCAAAAGTGCCTTTTTAAGGACTATTTGAATAAAGATTATTTTGAATTTGAAAAGGTAGTACCGACGCGTCGTGTAACTACATTGACCTAAGGAAGGTTTATTATTTATACATAGGCGTTAAAACATCATGTTATCGCACCTCGTTCAAGGTTAAAATGTAATATTTAACGCTAACACCGGGCAGGAAGCACATTCCAGTTTAATTCGACTCAAGATAATATGAAAGGCATAACAATCTCACCAAAAAAAAATGTAAAAAGTCACAAAGTATCAACCTTGTGTTCTTTTGTATGAAAGAAAGGTAAGCTAAGATGCTTTTCCTTTCTTTTTCCATTTTTTCTTCCTAGCTTTATTTAAAGTTTGAAAAAAAAAATTGTGTAATATATTTATATATTTTTTTTACTATTCACTATAATGTCGCTAGGCTTCTGTTTTGAATGGAGGTGTATCCTAGTTGGCGTCTTTTTAATAAATCCTTTACATAATAAACAAATATATACACCTATTATACAAAATACTTAGGGCATGGAATTTGTGTGGGGTACCTATATGGTTTAGAACTGTTATCAAAATTCTATCTTTAAGTAGGTTGTCCTTAAAAGTGGTTCAAACCAAATTTTAGACTCCTCTTCTTTAGATTTTTCTTCCTCTTATTATTAATAAACTTACAAAGGTTGTATACTTAGTTTCACAATGTTCTGTCTTCTTTCAAATAACCGATGACAGAAAGAGATAAACTGTTGTACAACTTTTTTTTGGCCTTAAAACGTCGATTAGTAAGAGGGTAGGTATATTTATAATATTGTTGTCTTAAAACTTAATATTATGTAGGTAGGTATAAAAGTACGTTATCACGTTTCAGTACATTACTTAATCTATCATCAATCTGCGAGGGAGAGATAGAGAGGAGGGGTTGGAAGGCAGCTTCTCCCTCCTATTAGCATTCAACCGACTAGCGTATAGGGTTGCCAACTTGCCATATCGCATTTCATGGCAACTTTTCTACGGGTAGTTCACAAAATAAATAAATTCTTAATTTGTGGCAACTACTGCACCAACATTTTAATTGATTCATTTAATGAATGGTTGATACATACCTACTAAATTACTAAAACAAAACTTAATCTTTATTTTTCTTTAATCCACGAAACCAATTATCATTCTATTATCATTACTTTTTATTTCAGTGTGTTACCACAGTAGATAGCATTCATTCAGCATTTCTTGGGCCCCAAGGCTTCTCAGGTATGAGATCGCTAGACCACTCGTGCATGATAACACGTTAATTTAAAGTGCCCGTATTTATGTGCGAACATGCGCGAGCGATCCTGTTCACCGTGTGTGCAACCTTCGCGAGTGTCAGATTCTAGGAAATTCGATACTAGTACAAGCTGGCGCACCTCATTACCCTAGCAGTTTCTTTCCATGCCACGTTCGCTCGGTCGCTCGTTTCACTCCTTATCATTTAGGTCACAATCCCTAAAGTCCTGGACAAGCAGTTTTCAGCTAAACTTCAACAACTCTGGACTGCATATAATATTCGTTAAGCACCCCATTATGTATGTTGTTTGAAGTAATGTGAATAAAGACATAATATCAATTTAAAGATTTGGTAAGGAAGTCCTTAGTATTTTTTAATTGCTTTATTGCAAGCAGTTCTATATTATGTAAAGTAAACATATGATGTAATTTATTATTGGCAGCCCTAGTCATCCAGTATACGTTCTATTTTGAGCTCTTTAAGTAACTGAATTAGGCACCTATCAATTTTGTTACGATCTTGTGAAGAAATTATTAAAGGAATCGCTTATTCACGGCGTCAATTTTACTGTATTCACTTTGAAAGTCGTTTTAGGTTGGCGAAAACATTTTTCTCATTTCACGAAATGTTTTGAAACAAACCCTGTATAGGTAGTACGGTTACTCAATTTCTACTAAGAATTTATTTTTATTCATTCATGAATGTTAAAGAAATAAAAAATGTTATTCCTGAAAAAGCATCGATCTGGCATAGATAGTACTTTTTTGTTTGTCATGTTGGAAAAGCTTCACTACCTCGTCGGAAGAAAATTTTCGATAATTTTATCGATAGATAGGTAAAAATCGTATGATCCAAGCAACAAACAACTAAGTGCTTCCCGGTTTCACTTGTGCTAACGATGGGTCGTGACCTAATGCTGTTTAGCATAAGTTGCTCAACGTGGCAACTCGCTCGCGATATGTTCAAAGTTGTAATATTTGTTAACAAATCTATCAAGTTTGTCGCCCACCATTCCTGAATGTTGAATATCGATCCTAATACAAACTTTACACACTAATACATATATATTTGCGCTTAACCACCGATTCCTGTGTAAAAACCTTTTTAATAATAACCGAGTGTGGTTTTAATACAATTTATATTAACAATTTAAGTAGTAATTTGGATGCAAGAGTTTCAAAGAAGCTGGCTCGCTACCGTGCCGGTTTGACCGGTTTAGATACCACTTCTGATGGTAAATCGCGGCTTACATACGTCCCTACATACATACAGATATAGATTATAATGTCATATTGTAAAGCCAGTTATATCTTCTGAGATTTTAAATTAGTACTTGCGAAAAGTAGTCCCTTATCTTCTGTTTTTTAAAGTCAGTTCTTCGATAATAAATAACTGACTGACTGATTCAGTGACTGTAAACGCACAACTATTATAATCTATTCTCTATAGCTTTTATAACGTAGACGTACGCTAAGAACGGAATTCATCAACAATAGGGTTTAAATTTTGTAATCAGTGTTTCTCAGTTTTTACGTAAGAAACACGAGACCATAGCCGCGTACATGATGATTTAGGCAATATTATAAATGCTAAATTTAATTTTTTAGTTTTTCCTTCGGCAAAAGAGCAGTGGATCTGTTGCACTTTTGTTAGTTGTTTTCTTATTTATTTCATTTCCATTACTGTTATTATTCTCTCCGTTTTAATTACAATTTCGCCTTTGAATGGTACGTACGGTTTGCTTGAACGTACCTGGTAGTTTGATTCGAATGCCACACATCCGAGATGTGTATGAGATGCGGAAGGTAAATACGAATAGTGCGCGGGGAGAGACACTAGCAAATAAAATAGGCACGACCTTTATGCGGTTGACAAGGGTCAAAAGTAGTTGACGACTAAAAGAGGTCGCTCGTCAACAATCTTGAAACGCACAAAGGAAAAAATGATCAAAGGTCTGCACTGGTGTTATTTGTAACTGTGTTCAACTGGTATTTACCATCAAACTTGAGGGGATGTCTATCTTCTTCTTGCCCTTATCCCACATTATGTGGGTTCGGCACCACACTTCTTCTGTTTCCACTCACTTCTATCAGCCATTACCACACTACCCACACCTTTTACCCGCATATCCTCTTTTACACAATCCATCCATCTCTCGCTGTCTATCAGTAGTTGGCTAAAATCGGATGTCCTGGACTCCTTTCTGAATTTATTTGTGGAAAGACTTGCAAGGTGCGCAAGAGTTTTTAAAGATCATTGTTTTTTGACCACACCTCTAAAAAGTGCAGGCATCCTCTCGCATAGTAAGCGCTTCTTCAAGCTACTCAAAGCTACTCAATTTGTGAATAAGTTTAAGAACTTACCTAACCCTAAATCAAAATATACCACGGCGAACAAAAATAATGTTCTGTGAAAAACCTCCCCTGTTTTTCATATTTCCAATAGGTGATACAAGATATTTTCTATCCCATTGATGAGCTCCACCCACATCCTTTTAGTGTAACGTTATATCCATCAATCAACCGCAGTATATTTCCGACAGTGTGTAGGTGCGATCTGTTGAATAGGTAGGCAGGCATACATATACATAGGTATTACCTACCCTGCATATGACACAATGTCTCGAACTATGCAATACTGAGTACCTAGACACATTTTTTTAAGGACTAGCTGATGCCCGCGACTTGAATTGCTTACATTTTTACTGAAGAGTAGAAGTACAGTTATTCGTATTAAAAAGTTGCACATTTACAATAATGCTTAACTTGCTGTAATCCACGTAATCCAGGGAAATCTGCACTGTACAATTTAGAATTTCTTCAATATTTATGTACACACCATACGGATCCTCAGGGAGGCTTTTTCAACGCGCGTTTAGCTGCGACACCGGAGCATACTCAGAAGATTTTGACTTCACAACGTTCGATAGTTCAGTCACTTGCCTACTAAAAATGTAATAGTAAAAATATCACAAATTATGCGTATATGAGTTTGTTACGCTTGCACGCCTTCAATGCTTAACCGAATATCGTGAAATTTTGCACATATTAGATCTTGCATAGAATACTTTTTATCCTGGTAATAGCGACAGTTCCCTTGGGATTTTAATAAACCGATACAAAGTCGGACCAAGTCGCGGGCAAGTTAGTTAAAGTATTTCAGTTTATGTTTTTCAATACTGTCTGATAGACAACCTTATATATTTATAAATAACATTTTTAAAATACTTGCGACAGAAGATATTACATTCGCCCCATTATGGAGAAATTGGTCCATTCAAAACCAATTTTCTCCAGACAGCGATGTCGGCGGTCGTGTTTTTGACTATTTTTACTTCATTTGTAGGGCTTTGCTTCAAACAGTACTGCTAATAAGAATGTTTAATTTAAGAGATGTAGCAATCCATTTAATCTTAACAAATTCTCCATAAAAATAGAACCTACTTAACTATTTTGCAATGATTGTTTGATTGCTGAATACTTCGTGAGAATTTATAGGTTATCTTAACTCTTTCAAATTTACTTTTCATCCAAACAAAAATACAAAATTGAAGCGTTTATCTGTTGGTTATAAATGCAAAAAATAATTTTATATTACTTTTAACGTTTACTTAAACTAAATAACGTAAATACGTGTTAGAATTTGAATTGAACGTCGATAATATTTGACTATCACCATATTATAATACACTTCTCTTTAAGAGGCAGCGAAGCAATATATTAAGTCTTTCTCACACTTAGCTATTATCTAAGTTTTAATTGACTTATTGTTTTTTTGAGCTTCTCTCTCGCAAGTCTCTACACTTTAACAATCTTATGCTTTCATGTTGATTTAATTAATCACAACCATTGGTCTTAACATTATCGCCTTTTAGAATACGTAAGGATTTCTTTAGTAGGTATCGAATACCTACTGTAGATGATGCAAGTTTGTATGTGTATATTATTTTGCTAGCCTTTGAGCAGTATTTAGGATTAGAAGTTACAAAATGTATCGATTTTGGCAATAAGCAAAGTACCTACTTGATTATACAAATCGCGTAGTTGTTGTGACAAAGATTATAATTTAAAACTGAACCGATTAAGTTACATTATTATTTTTAGGGTTCCATAACCGAAGGGTGCTAGCGGGACTTACTAAGACTACATTGTGACCGTCCAACCCCCCCGTTATCCCAAGCCACACAGGAGGTTCGACCACACAGGAGGCGCCCTTAGTCAGTCGAGCCCTAGGGCTCAAAATTTCTTCTGGCAGAGCTTCTTTCCGAAGCTCGCCAAACAGCCCGGTTACGCTGTAGCAACCAATAGGATTAGCACAGCTAATAGACAGTCCGAAAAAAAAAATACATTGTAAGTCCGTATTGTCTATCAGCAATCAGTTTCTTATGAACCATAAATATCTCTATATAAACACCTATTACCAATAAAATAAATTTTTGTATTAAAGAGGGTCCTCCACACGAGAAACATATATATATATATTTTTTAAATGACAACACAGATCTGTCAATATTAAAAAGGGAACGACGATACAATTAGTGCCATGTTAGAATATCGCCAATATGGAGCGATGACGTCTATCAACACATGAAACAACTAAGAAATCCAAATGGTAGTTTGCAAATAGGTAATTGTTAATATAACCACGTCCGTTTGGAATGGTAGCAACTATGCCACCTGCGTTTACGCACAGACACAGACAGCCTTTGAATAAGCAAATAAATAGTTGAGTGCAAAATAAAAAGTTGAATACTCATTTTAAATTAATATATTTACGTAAAACTATTGTTACAGAAATAATTAAACTGTTGCAATCTAAATAGCTTGATATCTGTTAATTATTATCTTATTAATAAAATTAAACGAGTAAAAATTTCTCATCATACTTATTTAATTTACTGAATATTTACTACAAACAGTTAACGTCATGTTTGACCACTGCGTTATTGACAATTTGGTAGTGGGTTTTTTGATATAAATTTGAAATAGTTAAAATGAGACAGCATTCTGTGTCCGAGATAAGTCTGTTTAATTTTTACTGTTTTTTTTTTCGGACTGACTATTAGCTGTGCTAACTCTATTGGTTGCAACAGCGTAGCCGGGGGTTTTTTTACTTTGTCCTGAGTCGGATGTACGACTAAACTGGCTTTAAGCGTGCGCTAAGCGAGCGGTCTAATATATGCCCTAGACTGGGCATTTTGCGCCGTCTCGTGTCTTTAAGTAACTTATAATGCGCAAAGTATTCAGTACACTATTTTCAGTTAATTTGGTCTAGGTTTTACACTATTTAAAGCTTACAGGTCTTGGGCTTTTTCTTTAGACAGGGAACATTTCAAAAGCTTGTAGAGCAATCCCTACATTCGTTTTGAACACATAGAATATCAGTGAATGTATCTTAGTTTTACCTAACCTCACCGTTTTAACTAAGAAGTACGTAGCATGTAACAGTAGTAAAATATATAGAATAAAGTATATGGCAAGTTGTTCAACATTCTTATGGGTTTGCTAGTGTATGCCTAAGTAATGTAGGTACTTGTAAATAGTCAGTGACCGCCAAAATAATGCGGACAAAATATTTTTCACTCACAGTGTTTGTTTAGCTAACTGTCGCCCTTAACTTTGATGGATGACGCCCCGCTCCGGTGGAGAACTTAATAGAGAGAAAATAAAAAAATATTAATAAGTAAATAATTGTGTTCAATTTGCTCTAAACTGGCTCTTGCACGTGACCTTGTTCGCGTTGGTAAGATTTTGTAGAATATCGTGTGCAAACTTCGGTTAAAAAGTTTCATTGTCGACTCTAAGAAGAGTAACTGACAAAAGAGCGACTTTGGAATTGAAAATATCAGTGCAAAACGATCTTGGCGATAAATTATTTCATACGATTATTCAAAACGCAATACGTAGTATGCAAAGTGCGTACAAGTTCAGTTTTCGATTTTTTATGACTATTTTTAAGTCAATAGAATTACAGTTTTCTTGGCCCTATTAAATATGACTGATGAAAGCATATCATCAGCAAAGAACAATTGTTTAGTATTCACTTACCTAACTAAGTTTTAAGATGATACAATTACTAAGTCAAAAAATATCATCTTCTTTACTCAATCAAATATTTAAATTTTTTTAACTTTTCGCTAAAACAATGCGGCCATAAAATCAAGCCACGATTTTACGAAGTCTACTAATTGGCACTTCGTTAGTGGTGAGAGGGGTTCTATAACAAAAAAAAAGTATAGTAGCTATCCACCCAGTACTTGAATAAGCCTACTTTTTAAACATAAAATTTGCCTTTTATAATATGACTGGAGTAAAAATAGTCACGTGGCGATATTTGTACCTTTCCAGTCCGATAATTACCGACTAGATTGGGTGTTCGGAATCCTAGAACATCTTTCCGAATTTATTTGTCCATCGGTATATTTACGAAACACGAGTAATATATTTATATACATATATGTATACATAATATATATAAATAGATATACATATATGTATAGATAATATATATAAATAGATATACATATATGTACATATATATTTTCCCGACTCATTAATTTGCATTACACATGTAAAATTACAATCGATAGACTAATATATTATGATGCTGGAATAATAAGATCAGTGAATGATAGGCATAGGCATTAGATAAGCGCCCATCAATCTCTGCATCATCGAACATCGCTTATCATCAGGTGTAATTCAGTCTTGTGCTAGTGTTTTCAATTGTGTGTGTCTGTAATTAGCGCCAGGTTAATCAATGCTTAACTACTAGACACTTATACACACATCCTTTCGCATAAGAGAGAAGGACTTAGACTGAAATATATAGTGTACATTGCCTACCCAAAGTAAGTATAAAAATGCGACAGATTTATGAAGAGGTAAGGTTAAGCGAGCTTTGAAAATCTCAAACCTATAGCTTAGAACTTCTTCCTCTGCTCGAGGATACGTTGCTAGTTATAATAGAAAATATGAGAGGTGTCAGAAAACTATAATAACTAAGACTATAGTTTAAAAAATAGTTAAGAATATATTAAGATTAAGGAAACTTAGCTGTGATAGCCTAGTGGTTAAGATGTCCGCCTCCTAGAGTCGGTCGGGAGTTCGACCTCTAACTTTTTGGAGTTATGTACGTTTTTAAGCAATTAAAAGCTTTAACGATGAAGGAAAACATCATGAGTAAATCTTCAAACCTGAAAGTTCTCCATAATGTTCTCACTGGCGTGTACCAAACCGCACATGGCCAGCTCTGTAGAGAGCCGGCAATTGGTTGATCATGATGATGCTGAAGGAAAGCTATTTAAACTTAGCAATGCTCTTTTGGCATTTATATAGAACTTGCGAAGAAACACTTTTAACATTGCTTTACTTAATTTGTGTCGTAGCTATGTGTGATGATACATTCATGTCAACCACGTTAGGGTGAGTCTCGCTAGTAATGTAATACTCTGTGCTGATTATCCTCTTATTAATATAGTAACCCGCATCATGTCGACAAATACCTACGTCAATAAAACTTCTAAGTCACGGAGAATTAAACTATCAGTGATGAATCGTGTAGCAACACCAACATGCGGGTATATTACTCATAATAACACAATTAGGACTTTACGAAAGAAAATACGTAAAAGTTAGTCCAAATTTGTATTTTTTATGGTAATAACTCTCTGAAACTTGAAAAAGGAGTTAATTTTATTAATATATACGGCATTTTGCAACTAATTAGTGTGGTGGAAATTAAAGTTGAGGATTTTTTTTATACACTACAAGTGAGCCCTTGACGGCCATCTCACCTGGTGGTAAGTGATGATGCTGACTAGGTTGGTAGTGGGCTAACCTGTTAGGAGTATGGGTTTACCATACTCCTACCTACTAACTAATTGGTTTCTACGCGACATCGTGCCGGAACGCTAAATCGCCCTTTTTTTAAAACTCGAATTAAGTGTAGATTACTGGCAGCAAATAGGTATTAATATACAAGTAGGTATATCTGTTAATTAGTAATTTAAAATACTATTAGTAATAAATCACCGAACCGCCTGTGTTTTTTTTTAGTTTAAAATAGAATTCATGAATTATTGAGTGTGACGATCTTCGGGAGTTTAGTCACTTTTACTATGAATACATTACCTCCATGGTAAAGTAATCGATCGATCTAATGCAAAAAGAATTATTGAAATTGAATTCGCACCAGTCAAGCTTCCAAGGCGCGTCCACCGAATTTATTACAAACATAAATAGGTACATATAAATACCTTAGCGTTATGATCCCTATTTAGTGTGTTTAGACCGGAATAGATAATAGTACTGGTATAGATAAACAAGTATAGATTGAAAGCTGACAGCAAGGGGCCTCATTTGAAACGTGTAAGATCACTTGTTTACTCCTCCGCCTAACGCAGAACTTGGTTGCGTCCGGACCGTGCTTTGGTAAATAAATCCCATCTGTTTTTGCCATAAGAAAATAAACCGTGAGGCAAAAACCTGTAGGGCACATTTTCACAACACAGAGGCCCGATCTGAGGTGAATGTATCTACGTCCGAGTGGGGGCGCCAAGGTCAATGCGGTTTTTTGACACGTCAAAATATAAATAGTGGCGAATCGAACCATCATGTAGTTGTAAATGTAGGTACTTATCACGCTACGTTTGTTGTATTAAGTCACTTAGCCGGAAATTGTTTCGCGTTTCGAATAATCATTACCGCCGCAGTGACAGGGTTACGAACTCCGCTGAAGGCCCTTTGATTCATTGGAAATATATTTTGAAATCCCAATTGGTTGGATGAACAATATATTTCTAGGAATATTTTTGCATTATTACGTTATTGTTACATAGTCATGCCACACCGGTAAATATATAAATACAACCCATGTAATATAATGGTAGGTTATACCTACACTTGGAATACAAACTCATTGGAAACACGAAGAATGGTTCAAAATATTTTTTATAATTTTCGTTATTTTGCCTATCAAAATTCAAAAGATAACTTTTCTTAAGAATATGAGACCATAGGTATCAGTAACATACAACTCTGAACTGTACCTGCTTTCAGTATGTTCCTCTATTTTTAGATAGATATTCAGTTGTAGGTTATTTTCTACTTTTATTAAGAAGATAAATCTAAGTAGACATTAATTATAAAAGGACAGTTCTTGTGATTGCTTTGTGCCTACATATCTACCTAAAATAACCTTCAGTCGCTGACGAAATTTAATTTAGGAATATATAATTCCTAAATAAAATTTCTGAAGGCTTTCAAACTTATCATTTTGTACTCTAATGTTCCTTAAACACCTCGATCTCCCTTCAGATATAAAAATGCTAACAACATCTCCAACATTAAATTTTTATGTACGCATAAAAAAATTATACATAGAATCAGACGTTATATCAATCTTTGATACATCCAGCTTTCTATCATATCATTTCATAATCAGCAAAAGTGCCAAGGCTGAGATTTTCTATCAATTACCCTGTATTACATAATAGAGGGCGCCCTTTCGATTCTATACAAATTGAAGTTAGCTTTCACGCGAGCGTAAAGTCGAAAATCCTTCCCTAGGCTCTCAAAAGTAGTTGCAACCGACAGCAGTATTAAATATGTTATTACTCTGTGTTTCTTAATTAAGAGAAAGATAGAGTGAGAGGGAAAATATCAGGCATGAGACGTGAACAAAAACATTTTATGTCATTTTTGTAGTGTATAATCTAATTAAATTCACGACTGACTTAAGCAAGTCTTAAGTTCGTTATCGGTGAAAAAAAATTAAATTCATCAGTCTGAGAGTACACAAATCTTTTATATATAGGCCTTAAACCGAAATTGTACATTACATTGCACGAATAAATTGTTATATAAAATACAACCTATATACATGCGATAAAATATAACATTTCAATGGCGTGAAACGCGATATCCTCTTCGTGTAAGCGAGCCATGATTGATGATTCCTTAATCAAAAAGGTCGCTGACCCCACTGCGTATAAAGAGAAGATAGCTTATGACTTCATCTGTTTTAAATAATATAACACGTAATAACAAAAGTGGACCCATAAAACGTTATCTAAAATCGTTGAGCTTGTTTTGAATTTGCGAATACTAATTTCCATCCCAACGAATTTCCTACAAACGTGATTGGTAATTTATTAAAGAAATTAGATATAAATACTCTCGATATTACCTAATAAGGCATAATATATATGTAGTAGGTACTGTCAAGTCAAATAAGATACAAAGTAAAAAAAATAAGTTTATGGCATGAACAGAAGTGGACCGTAGGTTTTTATCTATTAAGTTTATTGACATGTAAAGTTTAGCTAAGCGGGTTTGTGTGTTAGAATAATATGGGTAGGTACTTAATTCAATTCAAACCCCCAAGCAGCTGGCGAATGAAGGGAACAGATTTTATTAATAGACCCGTGATTTTGCAACCCTTTTGCAGCGTGCCTATCTAATGGCTGTAGTAGCCCCCTATAATTTTCTATGTTCGCGCACACAACGTTAATATTTGTTATGCTTGGCTCACATGACGTGTAACATTTGGTGAATCGAATCTGCGCCTCGTGCCCGATATACTATCATAAACGTAACGTTACTCCTAACTCAAAATTACACATAATGATAGCATTATTATTAAACCTATTTTTTCTTGTAAAATTGCTCTAACTAGGTTCATAGCTAATAGGTATTAATGGACTGTGTGATAGCGATAAAGACATCATATACATACCCGGTTAAGTATGTTTTGACATTTCTTTTTTGTTTACGATGTGGGGGGGGGGGGGGAATTTCCTAAGCTATATATGATAAGCCAACATGTTTTATTTTCTTATTTGATTTGATTTGAAGGGTGATCGGTATAATTAGAGTATTAAAGACCAAAATAGGTAAGAAGGTATAAAATACCAACAATAACGCCATAAATATTAATGAAACTTATTAATTCCGTAATCCTGGGAACTGGGGTGGGTATTAACTATTAAGTAGAATAAATTATTCGATTGTTAAATTAATATTGAATTCTATCGATATTATTATAAAAGACTGATATAACCCAAGTAGGCATGGTCCTCAAATTTATGAACTCTATAAACAAATAATATTATTTTATCATGTAATACATGTATGACTTGCTTTATTTATTATAGTTATTTTAAATTATAATTTAAAAAAAATCAAATAGTTGTAACAATTCAACGTTATAGCTAAGGCACCTTCTCACTTGATACCTCTTGTATGAATTCATGCTCTACACATTCTGATCACTGGTTTTTGATACACCACCTTGATCTTCATACTATATAATACGTTGTACTAAAATTATACAAATATGTGGATCAAGCCTTATCTGATCTTACAGCCATTCCAAATAGTTAATTCTGATTACAAAGCTTTCTACAGTTAGGTATTTACTTATTAAGGTAACTCCATAGAAAACGTTACCAAGGGCTTACCAAATGTATTATGTATGTAAAGTAACGACCTACTAACTGTCATCATCATCATCATCACTTCAACCGATAGACGTCCACTGTTGGACATAGGTCTTTTGTAGGGAGTTCCAATGGCCACGGTCTTGGGCCGCTTGTATCCAGCGGCTCCCTGCGACTCGTTTGATGTCGTCTGTCCACCTTGTTGGGGGTCGACCAACGCTACGTTTACCGGTGCGGGGTCGCCATTCCAGCACCTTGGGACCCCAACGTCCATCGGTTCTCCGAGCTATGTGCCCCGCCCATTGCCACTTCAACTTCGCAATTCGCTGAGCTATGTCGGTAACTCTGGTTCTTCTACGGATCTCCTCATTTCTGATTTGATCACGTAGAGTACTAACTGTACTAACTGTATTTCTATGGTAATAACGTAGCACTAAACCAAAATGTGGAGTAGTTACAAAGTCTTTAATATCATAATCATATTTATTATTTATTTATTTATATAACTTTATTGCAGTCTATAGAACATATCATACATGTAAAGGCAAAAACAATTAGCAACTGGCGACCTTATCACTAGTAGTGATCTCTTCCAGGTAACCATTTCGTTGAAGCCGATGAATTAAAAATTACACGGAAGTTGCAAAAAACGAAAAAGCTTTATATATATCTATATATACATACACACTAATAACTACATACTACTACATATATAAAATAATAACATCATATTAATATGGGCCCTAGACATGGGGCGCATTATAACCTGTTTTTTAACAGTTTGTTGACCTTTGCAATTTCAATCTGCAATAGTTAATGTATGTATACCATTGTACCAGAACGGTTGATTGGAAAACTAAGCTCTGTCCAATTAATGATATTTCAAAGTTTTTTGAATGGAGAATGATTTTTTCATAACAAGCATTATGTAATTATAAGAAAAGGGACACGACTTCACCCTCTGACTAATAACTTATTGGTTCCAAGTGCGAAGTACCTACCAAGCTGATAATTTTTTTTTTTACTCCTATCAATTAAAATATTCTAAACTTGGTTCTTTTTATTCTAAGTAATTATGGTTTTAAATTTGTTTGCATCCCTTTTTTACAAGTCGGGCGTTATTGTTTTTGGTCCAACTTTAAAGTACCTACTTGTACAAAAAATAATGAGAAGGTTTTGGAGTGGCTTTTAAGTTTTTTCTTCTTATAAACTTAAATATCAACATTTATGGTAAAGTTTAATACCTTTTTGTGGCATAACGAAGTACCTACATGCGATAACTTAGTTGTTTTATGAGTATGACAGTATATCGGTAATTTTATAAGGTAGATAGGTAGGTACTTATAGTTTACCCGTGATTTTCTTTTGTCACAGCTGTCGTCTAAAGTAACTTGATACCAATTAAAGTGAAGAGGGCTTAGTTTGAAGTTCTTAAAACATTTTATAGAAAAGTTGATCTAGGAAGGCATCGCAGCGGATATGCGGTCGAGTGCGCGACGCGGTTGGCTGCGCAGGCGCTGCCATCGTCGCTCGTTACTTCTATTACGAGTATTTCCCTCCGCCGTAACGACCAGGAGATGGACAACCTTGATACAGGTTGTAACCATTTTATTAAACACCGAGATTATAATCTTTGTCACATGTTCTCTTCTAAATTGGTTACTAAGTTTACAAACATAGTGAGTGTTTGTCTGTTACCTTTCCACGCCTCGAAAGGTAAACAGATTACCTAGTATGGCCAGGATTCTTAAGAACACTTTCGCGAAAAAACAAAGAGTTCATCTTATTTGTAAACCACGTGGACAAAGTCCGTGCACTATACTCGATATTTAAGAAAAGAAAAGTCTTGTTTTGCTCACTAAGGCACTAACTTACTCGTGAATGTGTGGAGGAAAAACAGATTTGATTGCAATCCAAAATAAATTACGCAAACGATATCTCAGGCTACCTCATGTTTGACTTACATATATATATATATATATATATATATATATATATATATATATATATATATTATAATTTGGTCTTAGTTGCTGCCAATGTATATCCTCGATTTATTTATCATTTATCTTCAATTATCTATTTCTTTTTTATTTTGTTCAGTCTCATATCTATGCGTTCAATAAATGAAAATATTTTCGGCGTTATAGCAATAATTGACGTTTCAAATGGACCGTAATCAGATTTACGAACAATGCCGTGGTTATAATCAAGTTTGCTGTAGATTTTTTATCCGCCGTACCTACCTACTGGCTAATGGTTTCATTTATCTTGTCGAGGGCATCTGTTATATCGCAAAGTACGTTCAGAGTTGGCTTTGTTGACTATAAGTACAGTGTTCTGTGCATGACAGAAGCAAATTATAATTGTATGCGATTATGGTTCTTATGGGAAAGTATTAAGAGCTACTGTGATATCCAAAACCGTCTAAATCCTGGATCATCAGAACATTGATCTAAATCTGCTAATCATAACGGAATCACAGATCTGTTGAAAGCATTGTTGTCATACGTTTGCATTTGATACTAATGCTTAAGAAATGAGCACGCTCATCCTATTATCTCGGGACCGGTTACATTTGAATGTTCTTTACAAGCGTATAGTACCTTCTTATTAACAGAACATGTTTTCGTTCAATTTGATTTCGTAGCCGTTTGTACTTAGTTGGTGCTGAACGAATTAAAATATTCGTAACTTAACTAGACTGTTGATCATACATACAACTAACATTATCACTATGAATAACACTATCTTATTTTTTAATCGTACCCCTGGTTACATGCCTGAAAATCGGAGATATATTCGATCTTGATGACCATGAGGCAGATGCAGATCCACAAATGAACCAATATGATTGTGACCACACACATCTATTTTGTCTTAGAATTTATAGATAATATACAAAATGTACACTGAATAAGTACGCGACAATATATTGTTAAGTACAAGGCAAGATGTATGGGCGTTAAATTATGTCACTAGGAAAAGAAGTAAGCAATAGAAAAGGAAATACGCCTACGCGTTTCGCATAACCGGCGTAACTCACGTCGCCACTTCCTCAACACTGCGCTGGCGTCAATACACACTTGTATTATTTCAAATTATCCTTCGGTAATAATAAATATCTTGTCCCTACTATCATCATCATCATCATCATCATCATCATCATCATGAACAACCCATTACCGGCTCACTACAGAGCACGGGTCTCCTTTCAATATGAGAAGGTTTTGGCCATAGTCCACCACGCTGGCCATGTGCGGATTGGCAGACTTCACACGCCTTTGAGAACATTATGGAGAACTCTCAGGCGTGCAGGTTTACTCACGATGTTTTCCTTCACCGTTGAAGCCAATGATATTTTAATTGTTTAAAAACGCACATAACTTCGAAAAGTTAGAGGTGCGTGCCGGGATTCGAACCGCCGACCTCTGATTAGGAGGCTGACGCCCTAACCACTGGGCTATCACCGCTTAAACTAAACTTACTAATAAAGGCGAACCCTCATTAAGCAATTTTTGAGTGATCACCTTCCAAATTATTGCTATTAATAATACTAAATATAATATCTTTAATATATAATATATGAGCGATGATTTAGATTTCTCAATCATAATCAAATGAATCACATCATATCTAATCTTTTTCAGTTGCATCCGCGTCACCTTTTAAATTTATATCTATACTCTTTAGAAAATATATACATATTGGTTTTCAGAAAAAAGAGACCGAATTTTAAATAGGATGTGACCACCCAGTAGTTCAGTTCCATTGATTATGAGAATTATAGCAATGTACAATTTAAGTCATCCAACATGCGATCGTGTTCGTAATCTATGAAGCAAATGAAAAGGCTCAAACCGTAAAATATCTATCACCTAGTTCAAATATTGAAGTAAATTTACAATAATCACAACATATTTTGAATTGCTGTATAACGCATTCAAGATACATAACGAAGCAGCTTTGATTCATTGATTGTCCGTTTTACCGTTAGATATTTTTTTTAAAAGTACCTACCTATTCCGTGATGCTAAAATTGGATCGACGAAAATTATCAATTGAAAATATACGAAGTCATAGACTGGACATCGTTATCGGGATAATACCGATATTCCTTTTGGAACTTGTTTAGTCGCCCCCTCACGCGTGTTCTTGAATACTTTATAGTGCCATCTTCGTATACGACCGACACAAAATATCGGATTCCTTGTACTGATTCCCTTTACAGTGTACAAGCTAGTCGTGTGCTGTTTTTGGATGAAAATTTTAGGCTTCACAACGAATATATACATTTATTGAAAGAGTAAACTGTAGTAGAGGTATGGGAAATGTATCGTTACACGTTATCGAGCAACGAACTGAAGATAATAGAAAATTTGTTCTAAATCTGTTGTCTTGTGTTAACGTATTAATTCGAAAAGAAATAGGATTTATTTTAGCATGACATTGGTGAATCTAGTTAAAATTTTGTGTCCATTCCACGTATTGTAATTAGTGGTAAGGCACTAGGTAGAGTAAAAAAAGTGTTAGTAGGGTAAGCGTATTATTAATTTCAGGTCAAGAGAATTGAAATGTCTCCGAGTAGTTAACAAACATCTTCCAACTCATTCGCGCTCTAATGAAGCAAACATTCGCTTGACTTCAAAGAAAATATTTTTCACTAAAAATAATGTGCTGGTATGAAAACATGCCGTCGTGATTTAGAGAATTTTCGTAACAATAATTCAAACAAATTATTTACGACTTTTCATCTGTAAATAATGTCTCTTTATAAACGTCAATTAAGTTCTTAGATCTACGATTTAATGGAGGTAAAATAATAACATATTTTGACGTGATCTTTATGTTCTCAATCATCTCTCAGGTTAAAGACTAGATATATTTATTGCGTTTACGAACCATTAACTCTGAAATTTAATAACCCTTTACATCAAAGCTATATTTTATAAGTATCGTAGTCTAGCGGTCTCATATACAGAGACGCTTTCAACTTGTTAGATGACATTATGATTCTAGTCGTAAACAATCTTAACCACATTTACGAGGGAAAAATCAGAACTTGTATGAGGAGTGTGAAGATTTACATCATAGAGTGTACTTTCTTCTGCGAATTTTTGTTTTGATGCTATAGATAAGAAAGGTCGTTGAAAATACGACCTACTTGATGAAGTTTCTGGTACATTTGCATCTAGTAAAATGACTAGTAATACTAATATAATTTGAGGTCGTTTGGCCTTGATCGTTGTGCATCGCTGCACGGCGCGTCGGCGTTCACCTTATCGTATGTTGAACCGTTCTATATCAAACCAACCAGAGATGGGTCTAAATTCAGAGTGGTTTTATACTGCCACGATTAAAAATATCATGAGTGTATTTTTAAAAGCATAGAAAAGATGGCTTCGGAACATACATCTGAAATCAGACGAATAATATCCATTCGCTAGTTTTAAATACATTCGTGACGAATACATTCCTCATGTAAATGTGTGTGTGTGTATGAAGCATGATATACGAGGCAGTAGTCAAGGTCGACAATGTCATTGTACGAGCCCGGCGCAAATTCACACACTGACACAACTCGCACTGTGTGTGGTTCAGCTATTGAAGTAATCTTATCATATAGGTCACCTTACACTGTAGATTATAAATATTATACTGATTGCAGGTAGACTACTAAAGGAATGCGATGCGCTGAACTCAAATAAGGGAGCGCTGTTTTAATTTTAGTACCCCAGCTATGAAAATAAAAAGTCTCGAATGCAAATTTTTTATAAATGTACGACCTTGGGCACATGGATTTTACCTGTTCTTTTTGTCAATAGCGTGAAAAGTCAATGACACCTCAGTCTCGTATGATGTCGTTACTCATTGTCGCAAAAAGTTGGTTAAACCTCGCTGAGAAGTTTAGCATCCGTGACTATGCTACACTTATCCTATTTTAGATTATTGAAACGAAGCTTTTATAAACACAACAAGATTTTCGAAAAGTGTTCCATAAGGGTCTGATTTAAAAAAATCTAATGAGCGAGCAAGCTTTGAAGGTAATCTTTGTGATTTCTGTACTTGTGTTTCGCTTCTGCAGTGTCTCCCATCTTCTCTATTCTTTAGAGTAAAGTGTCTTACTTCTACTGAATTGATTATGAATATACCTTATTTTATTATTCATTTACTATTCAAAATTGATTTCAGATTTGTCAGAATTATCAGTTCTTGCCAGCGCATCGATAGTTCCACAAAAATTTATCGATTTACACGTATAATTTTGTTATAAAAACTATTTCGATAGCCTAATAATGGGGTTAAAAATAATAACTAAACTCTCATTTTTTTAACTGGTAATTTTTTACTAAGGAAGGAATGAAAACCAACACTCTGGAGCACAAAAATACTCAATTTACTAGTAATCATTAACATAGATAAAATAAACCATTCAGAATTTATAATCGCACATTGATTGTGTGTTGTATAAAAAAAATCGATGATAGGTTACATAAATGAAACTGTTATTCTGTTAAAAATAGGAACAATAGTAATCATCAGTCAATACCTGTATCGAATGGTAGGTTGAAGTAGAGCCGCGGTATGCAAACGATTGACGCAAACAGCGTCAGTTGTTTACAGTACTGCCGCCTCAGGTTATTTACATCGGGGTCACAGACACATCGAAGGAAATCGTCCCATCGATATGATTTGTCTACAGCTTACCTGCAAGTTGCGGGTGAACGCCGAATGCAAGGCGCGGCAATGACCTCCTTTGACACCACGAGGTCGTTTATGCAATAGCTAAGTGGGTGACTCCAGCAATAGCGCAGAATGTAGAGATGATTGAGCAAGGCCGCACTTTGCAACAGCGTAACCTGTATAACGCAATTGATAACTTGAGGATTTCGGCCGTTCGGCAGCATTTCGTGTCGCGATTGTTTTGTTGAAATTTGTTATCGTACACCGAATTTTATCTGATGTGTGATAGCGACACGCTATCGGAGACTATTTTGTGGGGTCAACGATCTTTGCCCCACGTGGTTAATTATGCAATACTCACGAAAAGTTAGTTTAATTCAAACTTGTCTTTTTAATTTCTAAATTATATCTTGGATCGGTTTTACAAACTTTGTATTAATCTTAAAATAGAAATACCTGGTTTAAGCCAAGTGAGAAGTTGTTTCCTTGACTCAGTAATAATATACTGTCCTATTAACTATTTAATGATTTTATCGAATTTTGTCTCTACAATGAACTGGCCATGTCGGTGTACTAACAATGTAAAGAGATATTGATCGGAATTAAAAGCCGCGACGTTTGCTGCGTCCCGAAGCAATCTATCACTCCATATCTGAATTGTTAGACTGCTTTATTGTTTAGATTTAACTTACACAAGCCTTTAATGGCTGCGTAAATTTTTGAATTTTGTATTATTTTCCCTATTATTAAAAGATAACGCTTGCTGATTAAATGTTTTCTAAGTATGTTGGTTGCGAAACATCAGGGAGTGGACAGGGATCGCGAGTGCCGCCCAGCTTTTCAGCCTCGCGAGAGAAAAGGCAAAATATGCCATTTTGACTGCCAACCTTCACTAGTTGGAGAGGCACCTAAAGAAGAAGTATCTTTTAAGTTTTGCATGAAAGTATTTTCTTTTGATAATTAGTTTTTTTACTCAGAAATACATGTGTAATATATATATTATTATATATATATATTTATATATATTTCATATATATATCTCGTAATAGTTTGAGGTTCCTTTTAATATTTCCATAAACTATGATAATGTTAGGAGTATATCAGGGCTGAACATGTAGATAGTGCTAGTGTGTTCTAGTTTAGCTCACTGGTATATTTCAAGGCTCTATTGCAATGTAACAATATTTAGCATCTACGATGGAGTTAAAACTAAAAACATTAAGAAGATGGATGTTGCAGGATCTATTTATATCTGGACGGGCCATAAACAGCCTGCCTGAAACCGGTCAGCCCGGCCGAGGAATGCTCTTGCTCTCGCTAACTACGGCAGCTATCACTGCTTCAGAACGATTGCAAATGTACTAACAATATATTGTTTCTGCACCACTGGCAACAGATTTTATCGATGGAATTCTGTTGAAAATTTGCAATTCCTAAATGAATTATTCATTGAATAGTTCATTTAGCAATTGCTGATAGAAGTGAGTGGAAGAAGAAGACGTGTTGTGCCGACCCCACATAATGTGGGATAAGGGCAAGAAGAAGAAGAAGAAGAGTTCATTTAGCAACTGCAAATAATTAAGATCTATAATTTTATAACCCGCAAATGTAAATGTCCTATTCACCTAAAACCAATATAAAAAGAAAATATTCTATAAATTGTAGAGCGAAGGCAATTTGTTTTGTGATTTCAACAATTGAAAGTAGACTGAGCTTCAATCCAATTTGCTTTCAAGTTACTTCAGAAGTGCAAACACATTCTAAGTTTCATTTACCCCGAACGCTTAAATTTTTTTAAAACTAGTACTAGAACTAATTTTTTGCATAGTTAAGTATGATGAACAGGCAGGCTTGAGAGAACAGTTTGTTCATTATAAATAAATTTTTGAAAGTTCAAGTTTTTGCGTATAGTTCGCTGAAGGCGTAACTATGAGAAAATTGGAAAATGTTTCAAGTGCCACCTTTCCGCGAATAAAAGCGATGAATGGAAAGTGGGTGGCAGCCGCGTGGTGGGAGAAAGTTTAATGTGTCGTCTCTGCATAGTCATCTTCCCTCCATCTATCAAGTTGACAGCGCCGATTATTGTGTCCCCCCCGCGCTACCGAACCCCTCTGGAGTAGGCGTAGAAAAGGGTTGTGGAAAATTACATATCGTGACCAAAAATAAACTAATATTTATATTTTTTTTCTATCAATATAAATTCCTTAGTAACTGAAGACGAATGTCTTCGAACAGTGCGTGTTGTCTGTGATGACTTCGTGCTCTGAAACGTGGTCGCTAACTATGAGCCTCATAAGCTTGTATTCATTCAGTGGACGATGGAGAGATCTGTACTCGGGAGTATCTCTAGCCTGATCTCGTTAGAGTTACCAACATAGCCCAATGTGTTGCGGAACTGAAGTGGCAATGGGCATAATAATATAGATTGGATTACCGATGAACGTGCTGGAGTGGTAAACCTACGCCCGTATACGCAACGTTGGTTGCACCCGTATACGCAAATGCAGGGAGCCGCTAGAAATATGGGTGCCCTACAAAAGGCATAATATGTATATTAATGGACGTCGTCGTTTGAATTGATGATGATGATAAAATCAATGATGATGGAGTCGTAGTCGTTATCTAAATAATAAAACTGAGTTTAATTATCTAATCACAAGATTACAATTTTCTTAAATATAAGTGCAAAATAAGATTAAATGTGTTTATCGAGACTCAGACTGTGTAACAGAGTGAGCGCGGAGGGCGGACGACCTTCCGTCGGGCGTGGGCAGAGCCCATGACACAGATCGCGAGATGTTCAACTATAAATTATTATTTCTGCCTCATATTTTCCATGAGTTTGAACTAAACAAAAACCTACCTCAAAATATGGCATAACAATGTAAATAAAAAATATTTTGTCTATTTATTATTTATTTCTAAATATTTTCCTACGGGATTTAAGTAATACGTTAGCATAAAATGTGCATAATAATAATAATGATTTTTGTTTCAAAGCGAGGTAGGTATTTTCCTCCGTAGGTAATTCTATTCGCCTTGAATATTAGAAAAATACAAAAAAGTGTTTCATCAAAAGTTATAGTTATTTTCCTCAGCGTTCAAAATAAACATTCCTCCAACGTTAAGAAAATATTAAGGTTAAATTTCCTATCATCTTAATTGATACTGGAGGCGTTGTATTCTAAGATAGATTGATTTATAGTGGTGTGGGTTGTATTATAATTTTTACTATATCTGAATTAATTTTACATAATACATGTGGGTGTTAATTGCATGCTTTTGTTTAGCTCATCTTTTATAATATTTATTCACGCCTTCTGCAGAATATAAATATGCTCAAACTAAATGTTATTAGCTGTGAGCCCTAGCAATTTCTGTATATGACTTGCCGATTTCTAATGACATTGGCAATATGTAGTTTTTTCGTTATTGCGTTTTTGCTCGTTACGGAAATGAAGTCACCTCAGTCAGTCCTTAGTGATGCAAGTACTTGTTCAAATTTACTTCACCATAAATTGGTTCTTGTTGTCTTGCAATATTTTCATATAAGTAAATGTTATTTAAAAAAAAAAACAAGTTAAATAGAGAGATAAAAAATACTCATTTGTCGAGCCCTTTAATAACTAGGAGATCGTGGGGATTCCAGTATTGTAACGTGTTCGTTTTTGGGCGTCATAGGTAACAGTTTTTTTTTATTTACCATAAGTTAGCCCTTGATCTCACCTGATGGTAAGTGATGATGCGGTCTAAGATGGTAGCGGGCTAACCTGTTAGGGGTATGGTAAACCCATACTCCTAATTGGTTTCTACACGACATCGTGCCGGAACGCTAAATCGCTTGGCGACACGTCTTTGTCGGTAGGGTGGTAACTAGCCACGGCCGAAGCCTCCCACCAGACTAGACTCGAGCCGTGAATCGAACCCAGGACTTCTAACTTTAAAATGAGACAGTGCGCGCGTTGCGCCACGGAGGTCGTCAAGCTTGCTTTATGAGACTTCATTATTGAATAACGTACTCAAAATCCGCAGCACATCCTAATCATTTCAAAATTTCTGTATATCCTCTACTCTATATAATCGACATGTTCCATTAGCTGTGTTTAATTAGACATATAAACGACACGAAGATAAAATAAGTGGTGTGCACTCGGTAATCATAGGCCTTTATCTTTGCAAAATTAACATTTCATTATTTCATTGTCAATCAGTCAATTGATAATTTCTTTATTTGTTACGTTACCTAATCAGTGTTCGTGTTTGGCGACAAATTCGTCGAAAACAAAGGCGTTCTTTGTCGGTCGATAAGCGTTCCAAAGTCGGCTTATCTTATATGATACCCGGTCACTTACCTCAACGTACCCGGATGGTCTGGCATATTAAACGGCTGAATATCAACGTAATTTTTCTGGTTCAGATTTATCATTTACCTTATGTAGTTTGGTTACTTTTAAGGTTATATAATCAGCATTAGTTAATTTACATTGTTTCTATCTCGCTCTCTCTCACTTTGAATGCCCAACTGATGCCTTGAAACTGCTATATATTGTAGTGATGATGACTTACAGAATTATGGAGTTGATAAGAAGCCCAGCTACTTGCATATGTAGAGGATTTGCTTAGAACATCTTTATATGATTGAAATAAGAAGATCCATGAGAAGTACCTCTCTAGTCTCTGGGTTTTAAGGTCCACCTCATTCCTGATTAACTTGGCTTAACGAGCTGAAATGGCAACAGGCACACATGGCGTGGACGTTAGCGCCCCACGTTACTGGAATGACGCCGGATGGAGGTCATTGTTTGTAGATAGGTCCCCTACTGTGAGAAGCGTCTTTAAGCGAGTCGCGGTGAGTTACCCGACACCAATTTATCTCTATATTTAGCTAAATAAGGTCAAAATAATTAACTGGTGCATCTTACAGTTATTATGGTCCATAACACATCTTTTTATTACGCATTATGTACAAAAAAGAAACAAATTTGCAATATAACATGTAAATTTAGGACTACAACTGAAATTCCTGTGAAGTAGCTAATGTATAGTATATTACTAAGATAATATTCACTAAAACTGTGTAGTTATGACGATTGGTATGTAATAGTTAAGTACTTGTAGGTAATTTATGCCTAAATTCCTTTAAACAGAAACTCGACCTACATTAAAACGCATATTTTCCTCGTTGAGGTTATAGTCTTATCTTTTCGATTTGTAGAACGTTAATGACCTATAAAGCGAAATGTTTTGTTTGTAAATTAACTTCGCGGGTAAATTTTCCTCATAAATGTCACAAAGTGTAATAAACTTTGCTGAGAAACAACGTAATAACTACAGATATTTTATTAAAGATCGTCCTAGTCAGTGAGAATATAAATTCTTAGTATCTCCTTTGATACTGTACAATACGTTTATAAGAGATTGCTCCAGGAAATAATTTACTCCAGTAATTCCCTAAGTAGGTTCCTATTTCTTCAATCTGTCATCTCTCAATCATGTCAAAAAAACTCATAAAAAAAAAATTGCACTACAGGCTTTTGTCGCTGAGACGTTCAAATA
Organism: Lasiommata megera; assembly: GCA_928268935.1. Lineage (NCBI taxonomy): Eukaryota > Metazoa > Arthropoda > Insecta > Lepidoptera > Nymphalidae > Lasiommata > Lasiommata megera. Next base: position 7,028,902 of record OV743312.1, read on the forward strand.
AAACTTTTTTTTTAAATAATGTTAGGAATACCTTTTTGGCGCCAAACAGAGCAGTACCTCGTGTCAAAATTTGAAGTCAGTAAATGAATGACATATAGAAACAGCCTTGATGGATCAAGATCCAATTTGGTATGCAAATATGAGTTTTAGATCGATCTTTAAGTACCATTATAAAGGGGCGATTATATTATTCTAACCCAGATTTGATAGTGTGCCAGTTCCACACGGGGCGAATACAAGGAGGTTAATGGTTTCTTGGGCAATTGCCATCTGAAATCGGCTCCACCTTAATATTTTTTCACTTGACACTAGTGTCATATTAGTATTTGTAATATTCGGGAACTATGACGTCGAGGAAAATGTGATTCTTGTACCGAGGTAAATTTTTTTATCCTTGCTTTTTTCGTCAACTTTCACAAAATCTGAGCTTTTTATAGTTTCTTTAGTTTATACGAATTATTATCGTGATCTCATTTAATTTAGTGAATATCTAAAAGACCTTGGGGATGCTGCTTACTAGTACCAAATGTAATTCCATGTACCATTCCAGAATGACATATATACATAAGGACTAGGTATAACTTTTCAGTTATAGGATCGCTAACACATGGAAGCCCGTTTGGTTTTAAAAATCATATCAATGGTTTTATAGACTATAAATCTTAATATATTCATCCTTTGATTAAAAAAAAAAAATTACAGATTTAAAACGAATACCCTGTAGACGTTTTCGCGTTAAAACATTTTTTTTATATATCGACCTACTGTCTTAAACTCTCATCAAATAATTACAATATATATAATCACGTTTGAAAACAAAGCGTCGGCGGTGAGTCGTTGACCCAGTTGGTTGAGTCTTTTTAATTAGCCCTTATGACGATTGCCAGACAGGCGATAACGCGTCCGCGTCACCCAAACCCGCCTTGACCCACATACTGACAGTAAAATAAAAATTTCATAGAATCAGGTTAATAAATAAATAATGTGGTCATGAGTAATGTAATACAAATGAAGTGAACAGTAAGGGTGCATAGTGCAATGGACAAGTGTCAAGGGCGTCATAGAGCAACTGGAGTCTACGTCTGTGTTTTAGGCATCAACGGTTATCAGTTTTTCTAATTAAAACATTGCTGTAACGTTATATCGAACAATACTTAAAGGCTTATAATAAGACTTATAATAAGATACTCAAACATTTGATGAATCAAGTGCAGTGAAGAATATACAACTGGGCTTAGTTATAAGTGTAGATTCTGGCGTTGATGGGATAAAAGCTAAGATGATTTAGAAGATAATTTAATGGAAAAAAACTTGTGAAGTACTCCCCAGAGATGAAGGACAGTTCGAACTTTCAAGCATTCGTGAACGATAAAAATTCAAGAAAATAGACAATAGATAAGTAAGTGGAGAATTTGTGCGTTAGGGATATATAGCCCAGATATAATCTGAGAGATGAAACCGTCGTGTAATGAAGACTCCATTTAATCCGGTTATTCACAAATGGGTTGCTACTATGGCGGCCGATATCATTACAGTAGGCGGATAAAAATGCTAGGGTTAAAATTTAGAATCGTGCGGCAGGAGTTTCGGGGAGAAAGATGTTTTATTCGGTAGAGGTTTGATCCCCGATTGTCACAATAGCACTCGCATTACAAGGTAATTCACTTTTTTCGAGAAAACAAAAAAAAACTAACATAACCTATAAATAGGTAAAACATCGAAAAAATAATGCAATATTACGGGAGAGCTAGATAGCATATATAATTTTGTATAAGTGCAACAAGGACGTAAGATAATGTCAAAGACTACTGTCACAGTATTTTTATTTTTTTGTGGTCTGTGGTTAAAATTTAGAATCGTGCGGCAGGAGTTTCGGGGAGAAAGAGGTTTGGTCCCCGATTGTAACAATAGCACTCGCATTACAAGATAATGCACTTTTTTCGAGAAAACAAAAAAAAACTAACATAACCTATAAATAGGTAAAACATCGAAAAAATAATGCAATATTACGGGAGCTACAAATCAAATGGGCTACGCCAGACGACTCGCTCCGTCGCCCCTTCATTCAGCTTCACCTACTCGACCTTCGTTTCGCTACGAAGGTCGCCGGCTCGCTCCGCTCGCCACCTCCCCTCGTCGCTCCACTCTGCCTCGTAGGCTCGCTTCATTCAGGACCTCCTTCGCGAGCTTCTGGCTTCGCACTTCATAAAAACACTCTAGGGGTAGGGCAGACAAGACTACGTGGAGTAGGGGTTGGCCAATTTGGTTCTGTCACACTATTCGACCTACATCAGCTCATGTCGTTTCCAAGTGTGAAGTTTTCTTACCATTAGAAATTAGTAGTTCGTCATATTATGATTTGACAGTTGACAGAGAACATAGACCACGTGACACTAGTCTTTGACATGATCTTACGTCCTTGTTGCACTTATACAAAATTATATATGCTATCTAGCTCTCCCGTAATATTGCATTATTTTTTCGATGTTTTACCTATTTTTAGGTTATGTTAGTTTTTTTTGGTTTTCTCGAAAAACGTGAATTACCTTGTAATGCGAGTGCTATTGTGACAATCGGGGACCAAACCTCTACCGAATAAAACATCTTTCTCCCCGAAACTCCTGCCGCACGATTCTAAATCCAACCCAATGCTAGTACCACCTTCAAAGAATTCTCTGACGATACTTAGAAAATGTGATCTATAAAGTGTACAGCTTAGAGTTCACAGTGCAGTATACATGTGTCAAGGACATGCAGATAGAGCAGCTACGAAGGCAATGGTGTAATTAATGTAGGACCACGACAGATCAAGGGCATTATCATTACACACATGGTCTAACAGAGTCGTAAAAACAAGCTTTATGTTTTGTTGTTATTATTTTGTTTTATGTTTCACATACCGTAACGATGAAGTTTAAGATGGAAGGGAAATAATTATTTTTCTTGGCCCTCTAATGAGCTCTGTTGAGTACCATAAATTGCTTGACACGTCATGATGGCAACCGTCATCTAAAATGTTCGTTCCCAAGGTAACAAACCCTCATTCCGGTCGCTAAAATTAAATTGAAAACATTTCAGAAAAAATTGTATAAAAACCAACTGAACGGAACTGAAAAACACTGGTTCATCCTGTTAAATACATTGGCACATGAGTCCACAGCTGTCAAAGCATTAAAACCTCAGGAAACCATGCGGCAATAATTCTAATTATACCCCCCTTCCTTGACTATTTACCCATTCCAATGTTTACCAGAAAAGGCGTAATGGCGTGGGTGCACACCTCGTGTACTAAATTAGGGAGCAGACAGAGACAAAAAACGTGACCGAATGTTCATACGCTTGGGAAAAAAGAGAGGCTCAATGTAATCTGGCACCGAGCTCCGCTATGGAATGGGGAGCTGCGGCATATCTGTTACGTTCACCTATGTACACAGGCGTATATGATAACTGATGACCACTTTCTACTTTACGACTCGAGTGACGAAATATAGAAAACGGTGTTCCCAATCGGTACACTATTATCGACCCATTTCACTTAAAATTTAGAGAAGTTCGTCTTGATGATCAAAGTGGGTATATCTTCACACTACAAACTAAACACATTTCTATACTTAATTTGGTCTACTTATACCAAAGCGCTGTGTCCCGAGTTATTGTTTTATATTTGCTAAACACATAAAACATTTTATGACCACACAGAAACAGTTAGTAAAACTAACCGAGAATGAAAAACCAGTCAAATTATGAAAACGTCCAATGAAATAAAAATTAAACTCAACTGAGTTAAGACAACTTGTTATAATATATGCATGGATTTTCCTTCAATATTTGAAAATTTTATCTGCAGTTAATAAGAAAAAGCCAGATTTAAAATACTTCAGTAAACTAGATTTAGTTTGTCCAAGTGAATCTATGTCACAAACAACGTAACATTAGTTATGTATGTTGAATTATTCGTGTATTCCCTCTGGCGTATCTAAGATGCTAGTTTGTAACCAGATATAGTTCTCCAATTCTGATTTGATGTTCTATACAACACCTAAACAAAAGTAAAAAATTAAACTTAGAGAAAAATCTTGAAGAGTTTCGGCTAAGCGTTTGGTTGTGACACGTAAAAAACTTCAGTGTTCCCATTGCTTATAGTCGAGATTCGCGTGTACTCGTCTATTTATTGCTGGTTCCTCTGTAGTGACGTATTGTGCGGATGCAATTCACTAGCGCAGAGTGATCCCTCGACGGATGTAAACACTTTCTATGCGCCTGAAACCCGTGGCATCTGCTGTTAGTTGCATCCTCTATCTTTATTTAGTTCAAACCAGGAATAGTGACCATTTTACTGTTAAAAATTTGGATGATACATTAATGCTATTTGTTAGTACCTAATACGTTTTTTATAAAATTGGCGTATTAGGTATCTATTGGAATGCTAAAGGCCAATATCTATTTAATTTACCACCATACTAGTGACATTTTTATTTTTTTCTTTGGGTATTTATTTTTACATTACTTTATTAAAATTCATGGAGTACAAAGAGTAATTTAGAGTTAAACATAACAAACAAAAATGATCTCGTATTTAATAAATCACAGTTATCCGGTGTGTGTATTGAGAGCTTTAATCATAACAATAGTATAACGAACGATGGAGATAACGTACAGATTAAAAATTTAATAAGCTAATCGAAATTTCCACGATATAGTTAGCGTGTGACGTGAAAATGGCGATTTTCACCGCATACGATTTCTATTTCAATCCAATTTTCCCGGCGCGTGGAGAAACCGATCGCTCTAGTTGCGGCTCCGGCCCACATCTCTTGCTAGAAAGTATTGTAGAAAGTAATATTGTGATCCGATCTCCGTCCAACCGATGCATCGATCACGTGTAGCTTTTTTTATGCGTCACTTTTTTTGCTTCACACATCTAATTAATTCCTTGATTATTCTAATATCCAATTTTACTGCTCGTTTCATTTGTGGCCATTTTGGTCGAACTTAACGACGCTGTTTGCGAAAGTTACATAAATGCTTGATGTTGTTAGTATGCGAAGCGGTGATAGCCTAGTGGTTAGGGCGTCAGCCTCCTAATCAGAGGTCGGCGGTTCGAATCCGGGCACGCATCTCTAACTTTTCGGAGTTATGTGCGTTTTTAAACAATTAAAATATCACTTGCTTCAACGGTGAAGGAAAACATCGTGAGGAAACCTGCACGCCTGAGAGTTCCCCATAATGTTCTCAAAGGCATGTGAAGTCTGCCAATCCGCACATGGCCAGCGTGGTGGACTATGGCCAAACCCTTCTCATATTGAGAGGAGACCCGTGCTCTGTAGTGAGCCGGTAATAGGTTGATCATGATGATGATGATGATGATGATGATGAATACATAAGCTTGAACAATGTTATTAATTCAATTATTACTTTTATGTAATAAAATTCGATATATATTTCGAAATGAATCGATTGTAGTATCTTCAGAGTTATTTGTCAGCTTCGACACGTTGAAATTCCTGCCGAACCGATGGGAGATGCCTCAGCCATCAATTTTCAGCCATCGCTTTTGAAACGTCAAGTTTGTATGTCTGTTACGACAACTCAACAATTACAAGTCCTGACGTTATGGTGATTATAAGTAAATATTTTGCCTTTGGATTGAACATTATCGATTAATGGTGTTTGCACATTGCCATTAGAGGCGGGGGTGTGAGGCAATATGTTACCTTTGCCCAGCCCCATTTATACTTTTACCTACCTACACTTATTGAAACATTAATTATTGCTTAATTTTACGACGTAACATTATAAAGATGCTGTTTTCACAGAATGGATTTTTTTTTATTTGTTGCTGTCTTAAATAGGGATTATAACCAGATTGATGACACTTAACTCTCGCCGTCTTTAATTATTTATTTTTAATTAAAATTATTGTCGTAGAGAAGTTTGTAATTAAAACTTTTCCTAAATACATAACAGAGCCATTTTCGAGAACCAGTGTCATTCATCCTACTTCCTACTAATAATATAAACGTGAAAGTTTGTAAGTATGGCTGGATTTTTGTTTCTCTTTCACGTAAAAACTACTGAACGGATTTTTATGAAACTTTACAATAATATAGTTTATACATTAGAATAACACATAGATAAATTATAAAGATATTGTGTAAATTGTCTAAGATATGACGATAAGTGTCAAGTAAGTAGGAAAATCTACCATATGCGTGATAATTTAAATTTCATAATGTTAGTTCTTTTCTACGCCACGCGAATATAAGCTACTCGAAATACTAATCCTGCGCAGACGAAGTCGTGGGCACCAGCTAGTAATCCATACATTTATGTTTAAAGTCAACGCGAGGCACATGTTTTCAGTGAAACGTTAAATCAGAATCGATCACTATACTTTATTATTTATTCTAAGCGTAAATCTTCGTGATAATTTTAATGTTATAATGTTAGTTCTTTTCTATGCCACACTAAAATAAGCTACGTGAGGAATATGTTTTCAGTGAAACGTCAAATCGGAATCGAAAAGGTACACCGTCAGGTTGTTTAAATCTGAGATAGAGCATGGAACTTTTGACGATCTCCGTGGCGCAGCACGTGTGCTGTTGCATTTGAAAGTTGGAGGTCCTGGGTTCGATTCCCGGCTCGAGTCTGGTCTGTTGGTAGGCTACCTGTGTTCGCGCGGGGGGGGGATCGAGGGTCGACCTGTCATTTGCGACGTTGCTGGTCGCTGACAAAGTTGCCAACTGGTGGGTGGAGGAGGATGTGGAGACCTTGTCGGACCACAACTACATAAGGATCGAGATATCCGCCCCTACTGCCGTCGTTGTGGTTCCCTCCCGAGGCCCGCACCACTTTCCACGTTGGTGTCTGGGACAGTTGGACCGGGAGATTGTGAGAGAGGCCGCCATCGTTCAGCGATGGTCGTCTTCCAGCGCCCGTGTAGGTGCCAGTGTCGGAGAGCTGGCGGAACGACTGCGGCTGAGCCTGACGGAGGTGTGCGACTCCTCGATGCCAAGGGCTCGCGGATGGCACCGCAGAAGGCGGGTGTACTGGTGGTCGATGGAGATTGCGGCCCTCCGCGCCGCCAGTAACAGAGCCCGCAGGGCCTATATCCGATGCCGAAGGCGGAACGGCTTGGACATCTCTCTGGAGGAGCAGCTGCGAGAAACCTATCGCCAGGCCAAGAAGGCCCTAAAACGGGCGATATGCGACGCCAAAGAACGGGCCCAAGAGGAACTGCTAGAGAGTCTGGATAGGGACCCCTGGGGACGCCCTTATTGCACGGCACGGAGAAAACTGCGCAGTCAGGGTCCTCCGGTGACCCAAACTCTCCAGCCAGAGTCCCTGCGCCGAGTAGTTGAGGAACTCTTTCCGGACTCACAGGGTCACATCCCTCCGACGATGGTCCCCTCGGTGAACGTAACTGACCGCGGTTCTGTCCCGCTGGTCACTGGGGAGGAGATGGACGTGGCGCTGGACCGCCTCCGGTGCAGGAAAACGGCGCCTGGGCCTGATGGCATTCCGGGGCGGGTCATACACATGACCCGAGAGCTCTTTGAGGGAAAACTCCGGGAGCTGTTCAACCATTGTCTCCAGGCTGAACAGTTCCCTGAATCTTGGAAGGAGGGGCTGCTGTGCCTCATCAGAAAGGAGGGGAGGCCGCTGGATGCTCCCTCGGCGTACAGGCCGATAGTCTTGCTCAGCGAAGTCGGAAAGCTGTTTGAGAAGATTTTGGCTGATCGGCTCGTTAGGCACTTGGAGACTGTTGGTCCAGGGCTCTCAGCAGCGCAGTACGGCTTCAGGGCGGGTCGTTCGACCATTGACGCCCTGAAGTCATTAAAGACCTTAACAGATGAGGCAGTGGCCCGGGGCGACGTTGTCATTGCCGTCTCTTTGGACGTTACGAACGCCTTCAACAGCCTCCCTTTTGAGACTTTGCTAGAGGCGCTCCGGTTCCATGGAGTGCCAACGTATCTCAGGAGACTGTTGGAGGCTTACCTGCGGGATAGGTGGATATCCTGGGTGGGAACAGACGGACGAAGGGAGAGGCGGCAGGTGCTCAGGGGTGTTCCGCAGGGTTCGGTTTTGGGACCGGTGCTTTGGAACATCGGCTTCGACTGGCTTCTGCGGACACCTTTGCTCCCCGGGATGGGGTTGTTGTGCTATGCGGATGACACCCTCATCACGGCGCGAGCAGGCACCTTTGAAGAGGCGGCTATTTTGGCCAGGATTGGGGCCACCTTGGTGGTCAGAAGAATCCATATGCTGGGTCTGAGGGTCTCGGAATCCAAAACCGAGGCCCTCCTGTTTCACGGTCCGCGTAGGGGTCCTCCTCGGGGTGCATGCATTACCGTTCAGGGTGTAGCGGTGGAGGTCAAGACCCATATGAAATATCTGGGCCTCACCCTGGACGGTAGGTGGAAATTCAGGAGACACTTTGAGCTCCTTGCTCCCAGGCTCGTCAGTGCAGCTGCCGCACTGGGAAGGCTTTTGCCGAACGTCGGGGGGCCGTCCTCGGCCTGCAGACGTCTATACACAGGGATTGTCAGGAGTATGGCACTGTACGGTGCTCCCATCTGGATCCACGCACTGTCTCCGCGGAATGTGTCCCTTCTGCGGAGACCGCAGCGTATTATTGCGGTACGTGCAATTCGGGGTTACCGTACGGTGTCTTGGACGGCGTCCACACTCCTGGCGGGTGACCCGCCTTGGGATTTGCAGGCAGAGGTACTCGCTCAGGTGCACCAGTATCGGTCAAGGATGAGGGCTCGAGGGGAACGACCAGGGCTTGAGGAGATAAGAAGGTTGAGATCGTTAGGAAGTCAGGCCCTGGTCCAAAGATGGCGGGATAATCTGGAGTCCCCGGTTGCCGGCATCTGGACGGTGGAGGGAATCCGGTCCCACCTGGAGCGGTGGCTGAAGCGGAGACATGGCGCACTGACGTATCGTCTTGTGCAGGTACTTACCGGGCATGGGTGCTTCGGCAGGTATCTGTACGGAATTGCGAGACGGGAGGCATCACCGGTCTGCCATGAGTGTGGGGCGGCGGAGGACACGGCTCACCACACGCTGGCAGAGTGTGCATCATGGGCTCCGCAGAGACATTCACTGGTGTCACTCCTTGACGGGGACCTCTCGCTGCCAAGCGTTATTAATTTAATGCTTGGTAGCGAGGAGGGCTGGTTAATTGTCGCCTCCTTCTGCGAAACCGTAATGGATTTGAAGGAGGCCGCGGAGAGGGAGAGAGAGCAGGCGGCTGACGCTCCCCCTCTCCGCAGAAGGAGAACGGGTGGCAGGAGACGCCGATACGCGCACCTGTTACCACCGTTACCCCCGTAAGCACTAACAAGTGCTCTGACGAGCGCGTCGGGGTGTCAAAGTGCATGTTATCGCGATCCTTTGGCACTCCATCTGGGACGCAGGAGGCTGCGCTGGGTTTTAGTGGGTAGTGTGGTTCACCGCTTTGGCGGTTGGCCTTGAGTCCCACATACCCGTCTGGTTTCTTGTTCTGGGCGGGATGCGTAAATGCATTTCCCAGCGGAAAAAAAAAAAAAAAAAAAAAAAAAAAAAATGGTCTGTTGGTAGGCTTCGGCCGTGGCTATTTACCACCCTAACAAAGACGTGTCGCCAAGCGATTTAGCGTTCCGGCACGATGTCGCGTAGAAACCAATTAATAGTGTGGGTTTACCATGCCCCTAACAGGTTAGCCCGCTACCATCTAATATTGCATCATCACTTACCATCAGGTGAGATTGCCGTCAAGGGCTTACTTGTAGTGGATAAAAAAAAAGCCTAGTAGCTCACGGCTACTCTTCCATGTAAGCAAGCACCAAGTTGAAGTTGGTAACTGATTAATATAAGAAGCGCGTTGCTATGTTATGCTTACTTTCGCCGCACCCGAATTTCAATGAGCTGTGTGTGCCATAGGCTTGTGCAATACCTAAGTTTGGGCAACTTTCACTGACTAGTAGTCGCTTACGCGGTCCGCCTGCGGAATGATTGCGTCGCCGGTTTCTGAGGTCACAGTGAAAGTTGGTAGGTATTGTTTAATCGACATCACTTTGCAAGTCTTCGTTTATTTCATAGCCTCCTTGTTACTTGTATGGGAAGACTGAGTTGTTGCTAACATGAATAGAAATCCTTTCTATTCAAATGTGTTAAGTGACGAAAACCTACTTTTTTTGCATAAAATATTCGAGCCAATTGTTTTATTGATTATGGATTCATCATGATCAATCCATTGCCGGCTCACTACAGAGCATGGGGTCTCCTCCCAATAAGAAAGGGTTTGGCCATAGTCCACCACGCTGGCCATATGCGCACACGCCTTTGAGAATATTATAAACTCTCAGGCTTGTAGGTTTCCTCACGATGTTTTCCTTCACCGTTAAAGCAAGTGATATTTTAATTGCTTAAAAACGTACATAACTTTGAAAAGTTACAGTTGCGTGCCCGGATTCGAACCCCCGACCTCTAATTAGGAGGCGGACGCCCTAACCACTAGGCTATCACAGCTTATGGATTATTTTATTGAAAATAGTTTGCGTCCAAACTAATATTTATTTCAACATTATGACTTTTTCTAGTAAATGTTTCTACTGCAATATGAAATCTTTAACATAAAAATAAAAACTATATATAAAAACTACTGATATAAGTGGTTAGTATGATACTAGATACTTCTATGTTTGTGGTGTCATTTAACTTATCTGATGATGGAGACGGGTAGGTTGATATCACTAATTGCATATACTACTACTAGACAACTATAAGCTAGTTTTTTGTTATCTTCCTATTTTTTTTTTATTAATTGGGTCTGTTTTATATATTACCATACCCACCTAATTTATCCAAACTTCATGCTAATGTATAATTAATGAAGTATAAAACGAATTTATTTACTGAATAAATACGTGCGGATGTAAATGCAATTTGACTTCTTGTAATCTTTAGATTATTCTGTGTTCCGTTTTTATTAATTAGTTCCTACATAACTAGTGTTATCTTTCTCACGCATTAATTATATACCTATCTATAAATTTAATTCAGTTCAATAATTTCCGTGGGAATATCACTTCTTAAGGTATATCGGCTTAGCTTGGTTTAGTCATCGTTGCGTCTTAAGATCAAAATATCTGTTCCCAATCCCTGGTGATTTGTGAAACTGAATGAAACTCCCCTCAGAACATGTGTTGTTTGTAAACATTTCATTAGAACACTGAATTTCATCAGACGTTTATGCGACACACGACAGTTAGTGACTACGTAAATTTTAGTAAATTACTTACTACAGTTTTTATGTCTTGCTCTACAACTGATACAATATTAGTAAGGTAAATGAACAGGTAGGCAGTTAGGTACACTTCGCAGAGGATATAATCCATGCTTGTAGTCAGGGTTTACTCTGTAAGACACCTGTATTATAATACATCTATTATTGAAGAGCATAGAAATACGTAACTTATTTCTAGTCTCTTCAATATTAAAGGTAGGTAATTGTAATATCCATCTATGTAAGTAAACGTCAGTGAAACTAAGTAATTCTGCCTGTTCACATAGTTTAGTACCAAGTTTGGTATCACATCGCAGAACAAATCCCAAAGAAGTGAAAAAGTCACATCGCGTGAGAGGAAAAACGAGTTATTATTAGCTTGTAGAGAATCGCGAGCTTGCTTCGAGCTCAGATGCTATCATAAATAATGTGGCGGCGCGGTGAGCGTTGTGGAGGGGCGTGCGCGAGAGGGGGGACGGGGGACGAAGAGTCAAGGCCGCACGCTGCCCCCGGTCGACGCTCGCGCGGCTGAGTCGCGCCCCACTTGTCGCTCGCAGCGCCTTCTCGCTTCCACAGCCGAGCAAGCCCGACGGTCGACGAACCGGCACGAACTAGACCTTCTATGCGCCCGCGCAGAACAGCTGAGACGTAACAACATAACACACTGACTCGGTCATCCGTGCATTCAACTTTTGATTGGCTTTCTTTTTCATGAACACCAATTTGATTGCTGGCTTTATTTATGACAATTGCATACCGATTAAGCAGTTCGTTGCGTTCATAGTAAAATATTATAATTTAATTGCATATTGACAGCTATTTTAATGATTTCTAAATAATATTATCATTAAAATAATTACACACCATTATTTTCAAATTATTCATAAATTCCTTGCATTTAAAATTTAATGAAATCTTTAATAAAATTTGAATTGGCACCCAAAAATATAGTAAAAATAAGGATGCACTGACAATTGCCGACCCACAGAGCGTGGGATAAGTTCAAGCAGAAGAAGAGATTTAAACATTTCTAAGTGATGCGACCTGTATATAACCTTTCCTATGTATCCAAAACAACATTCCTCTAACAGCTAATAAAACGCCAGTTAATAAGACTTTGTAATCAAAGATGGCTGTTAAAACTTGTCACATTCTACTAAATATCACGGCATGTTCATGGACCGAACCAGTTCTAGCCATCTCGGACACTTTCACCGCGTACGATGTGGACTTACGTCACCGTAATAACCTACTAAATGTTATTTAATGTTACACACCATCTCGACTTGAGTTTGCCATTTTTAGAAGTAGAATTAGACAGAGGCACTCCATTGGCGTTCGTACTCATTTTTATTTTATGATGCTGTGTATACTTTCAGTCGATGTCAGTGCAGTTAATTCTCGTCTTACTAATGCATTTTTTTTCGGACTGTCTATTAGCTGTGCTAACCCTATTGGTTGCCACAGCGTAACCGGGCTGTTTGGTGAGCTTCGGAAATAAATTTTGAGCCCTAGGGCTCGACGAAACTAAGGGAAAGTCTGCCTAAGGGCGCCTCCTTTAAGGCCGAACCTCGGCTTAGGCGACGTTTGGGATAACGTGGGGGTCGGACGGTGTTTACTAATGCAGTAGTTTTAAACTATGTTTTAATACTAAAGCGTACGGAGACTACTATACAATATATATATATTTTTAATTCACTAAAAGTTAGCCCTTGACGGCAATCTCACCTGATGGTAAGTGATGCAGTCTAAGATGGTAGCGGACTAACCTTTTAATCATAGGGGATGGTAAACCCACACTCTTAATTGGTTTCGTGACGGAACGCTAAATCGCTTGGCGACACGTCTTTGTCGGTAGGTTGGTAACCAGCCACGGCCGAAGCCTTCCCACCAGGCCAGACTCGAGCCGGGAATCAAACCCAGGACCTCCAACTTTATATTGCGACAGCGCACGCACTGCGCCACGGAGGTTGTCCAACTATACAATAATTGATGATTCTTAATGACAAATTTACTTAGATACAATTAGTTACGCTTTCATCTTACACAAGTCAGAAATGATTGTAAATTTCAAATTCTGGCCAGTTAGAATTTGCCATACGCAGTTGTGATAGAGTCACTAATACTATTCAAAATTATTAAGTACGGTTTTTATTCCGTCGGTGTTATAAACTATGGACTGACTTTCTATGCTAATCAACAAGGTTATTCATAGTTGTCGCCCTTATTTAAAACATACCTGAAAAACACTAAGATACACGTGCGAGGATAAAACTCTGTTTCCTTTCTTATAAATCAAATTCATGAATTAGTATTCTGGAGTTGCAACGTGGCGATTTAAGTAGGTACAGACAATGTTGCCAATTACCGAAGTTGTGCAAAATGTCTCAACGAAAATAAATTGATAGTTCTTGAAGTATTGCTTTCCTCTACACGATGTTCTCTGTAGAAAAGGATAGTGCTATATTTTGACCTGCCGATTAACTTTAGAGATTTTTGTGTAACGGAACTGAAACATAAATAGCTCGACTACCCACAAGTTGGACTAACTTATTATGCGTTCATATCGATCGTAGTATAAGATTAATAAGTGTTATCTATTAATTAATACGAAGCTGTAATAGCCTAGTGGTTAGGACGTCCGCCTCCTAATCAGAGGTGCATGTTATGTGCTTTTTTAAGCAATTAAAATATCACGTGTTTCAACGGTGAAGGAAACCGGCATGCCTGACAGTTCTCCGAAAATGGTCTCAAAGTCGTGTGAAATCTGCCCATCCGCACATGGCCAAACCCTCCGGATATTGAGAGGAGACCCGTGCTCTTTAGTGAGTTAGCTTGAGGGTGATCATGATGATGATAATGATGATGATAAGATTAATATATGACTAGCCCTTAGTATAAGACTTCCACCCTAGCACTCCTTATTTAATTATCAGTAAAGACAAAAATATTTTGTGTGGGATTGCACATCTAGGACATTATTGATCGAATTCGCTATACATGCGTCAACTTCAACCCGACCAACTAAGATCGTGCTATCTGACCGCGGTATGGGATTATGAACGAAGATATGACTATAGGCCTCCGAAACAGCGCCGGCAGTACTCACGTGGGACTAGTTTTTTGGCAGTAGTTATTTCAGCCGGTTACGCAACGAAACGCGGTAAAGGCCACCGACCCGCGTTAACTCTGTTTAATGGCCATAGCAAAATATAGGTATAAATAAAAATAATTACTAGAGAGAGAGGCTAAACAACCTTGCACGGGTCGCTTATATCGCTTTGGGTAAAAACCACGCACATTGGTTTTGGACTCTTTCAGTTTTATTGTTCTAGGCTATGTGGCTTTTCAATTTGAAAAGTCTTTGTCGTTTTATATGTTCTTGAATTCTCGCTTAGCAGGAATTGCTTACGGGAATTAAAATTATCTTCCCGAAAGCGTTCCGTTCAGTTAACGTGAATGAAACCACGGACTGGGAATAGTTAACAATTTATAAATAGATGAAATAAAAAGGTTTAAGTAGTTTTTTAGGTTTTAAACATTATACCTTATTTTGCCAACAGTTCATATAAACTTTCGTTGGAAAGCCTTGATTTAATTTATATATATCTTCATTAATTACGACAGCTGTTTTTTCTGTAATCTAGACGTTGGAAAATTACCGCCCCTTGAAATGAGATTTTGTGTGATTATTTGGTCACCCCATTTTTAGATTATTTAATTAATTGTCGTGATCTAGGTCCAATTTAATTAAGCCTGGTACATCTCCTTTTGCAGACGGTCAGGTAAAAGTCTGGGTAATGTTGCTCGCCCCGTTTGACTTTTAAGGAGTTCCGACTGCCTGATTGACAATTGCCGATTTATTTTCCACTGCGCATCGCATACCCTACACCTACGTGCACGTTGAATATAAAACTGGTGCCAAATCTCATTTGTATGCGGACAGTGACTCTAGCCACCTTTTGTTTGGGCAGGAAACGTCCAAACTACCACCGAAAATCACTTATACATACGCGTTGTATCTCGTTACGAACGTAAAACATCTCGTAAAAGGAATGTTGCATCAAAAATAATGTAGTGAAAATAAAGTGATCTTTAACGTCGGCCATCTCTCTATAAATGGTTCATGAAATGTATGCAAATTTTATAGCGTCGGATTTTAGATGTTTTCATCACGGCGCCGATGTTGGGCCACCGGACTCTCGAGTTTCGTTTATTGCGCAGTTGCATTAAAACCTGTTGTTGATAGATGTTATACCCACATCAACTCTTAGGGAGTAAGTTGTTCACATTCCAATATGGAAACCTAGAACATATCTTTCTTCAGGAGATTTGTACCAAAAAATATTTTTGATACGGCAAATAATCTTAACTCAGACACAATATTTTTAATGGTTGACAATTATTTATGGAACATGACACAGTAACTTTGCTATGCTGTCCATTCCAACTGACTGAGCAAAGAGAACCGAAGACAGCTGGTCATTAGACAGCGTAAATTTTTATGATTGTTTAACTCTTCAAAAGGATTCATATTATATCTCATATCTAGATCTGCAATGTGTCAAGGTTTTTCTCTTTTGTCGGCTTCTTCATACAACTTCATTATAAACCTTTTACCGGTCACAAGCGCCCTTTGGTCTCTTCTCAGCATGAGAAGGGGTGTGGCCGTACATTATTCAGACACTCGCGGACATGCAGGTTTCCCCACGATGTTTTCCTTCACCTTTAAAGCAAGTGATATTTAAGTATAATTTAGAATGCGCTTAACTCCGAAAAGATGGAAATGCGTGTTGGGGAACGAGCTAATTCTCCCCGAAAGGAAAAAGCCGGAGTCTTAACCACTCGAGTGTGTTGTTAGGCTATCACCGCTTATCAAATATAAAGGCACTAATAGTTATTTTTCCTCTCTTTCAGGCCGCGAAGAGTTATCACCAGCTTCGAGCGTCAACGGTTGCAGTACAGATGGCGAGGCACGGCGGCAGAAAAAAGGCCCGGCGCCTCGCCAACAGGAAGAGTTGTGCCTTGTTTGTGGCGACAGAGCCTCCGGATACCATTATAACGCGCTTACGTGTGAAGGGTGTAAAGGTAATTTAAGCATTATTGAGTCCCTAATTCTCCTTTTAGTAATATTAATGCGAAAGTGTGTTTACTAGTTTTTCTTTCACGCTTTAGAAATGCAACTGTGGCTGAGTTTTTTTCATTGCTTTAGAAGGTATTCTGGTCGTAATAAAAATTTTGTTATTACCTCTCCATGAAAAAGTTGCTGAACGGATTTTGATGAAACTTTAATATTTAAGAAGATTGTAAAAAACAGTTTTGAATGATACATAGTCATACATATTTTAATCCGAAATAGCGAGATATTATTATTTTTATCAATCAATCAATCAATCAATCAATGTGAAAGGAAAGGAAGCTTTTAATTTGTAGTGTGTCCCTTAACTTTCACGCAGCAACTTAACTTTCGTATTTCACGAATACTATCCGACAGTTATTTTGCGGGCAAATTTAATTAAGTACAAGAAGTAATTGCTCTGATAATTAAAGGATAATGAAAAGTAATGGCTGTGATTAAAATGTATATATATTTTTCAATTAGTTCAAGTCTGGTCTGTTTGGACTTTTCGGTCGCACCTAATTCCCAGTTTCTTTTGCACATTATTGGCTAAGTCGTGTCGCAAAATTATTTATTACTGAAAATGTTCGTTATCCATATAAGTAGTAAATGACCTTAACATGTATTCCGCTTAATACTGCATTTTTATCTACCATCTGTCTATGCGGTCATGACTGAACAAAAATCTCTCAAAGATTTTGAAAATCCCACAAAAACATAGGATTAGGTAACCTGAACATATAATGCGAATTATTATTCCTTGAAAAAATTTTACTGAAACGTTTTTGATTGCGACTGACATCATCATAATCTACCCAGTCTCGGCTCACTACAGAGCACGGGTCTCTTAATATGAAAAGGGTTTGGCCATAGTCCACCACGCTGGCCATGTGTGGATTGGTAGACTTCACACGCCTTTGATAACATATTACATAACATACGGTATTTTCCGTCACTGTTGAAGCAAGTGATATTTCAATTGCCTAAAAACACACATAACTCCGAAAAGTTATAGGTGCGTGTCCGGGTTCGAACCCTTGATCTTTGATTAGCTATCACAGCTTCAACTGGCATACAACCATTAAATTCTTGATTATAATTTGGTTGAGTCGCAAAGGCAACGGTTATAAAAAAACTACAGTCACAGCGGACATATTACGAGGCGTAAACTTTACAATACTTCGGTACGTACTACTATTTGCATACGTTTAACGATGCCACTGAAGCCCTTACCCAATAAGCGCCAACGAATGTTCCAATTTAGTGGTGAATTGGCGTATTGTATCGGTTATCAAGGTTGTTAGCTAAGCGCACACATTGTATCAGAGTCGAGACGACACGTCACAATGGCTGTCTGCTGCGCGTCTACTCGGGTATACTCCCCCGATTCATCCAATCCTGCTGTATTGTTGGTTATCACAAGTGATGTTATAAAATGTACTACGTAACCATTTTTCTTCACGGTGACAACATTTTGTCTCTCTCAGACTACAACATTTATTTATACAACATTATTTTATTGGAACGAAGTTCCTTATCGCGCGTTGTGAAAGGGGGCTAGACGGAAAAAATTCTTACGAAAAGTTGTCACGACACTTTTTGTTATTGTAAGCTGTGCGGCGTCGCTTGTTTCTCTGTCTGTCTCTCTCTCTTATAGAAAGCAAGCCAGATATTTTCATTTCTATTTCGCATTGAACAGTGAGCCTACTGATTAAGTTTATATAACATTATATTTGTTAATAATAAAAAAAATATTATTATAACTTAAATAAAATAAAATTTTATTACAATTCCTTCACTAATTAATCGAAAGGAACTTCGTTCCATCCGGGTGTCCCTTGACACCTCTCAAGTTTTTTCATTTATTTATTTAGGTTTACCAACAGCTTAAGACAATATAACTGGACTAAAATAATTTATACATAATAAGGTATTAAAACTAAATGCTAAGCTAATTATAGGTAAACACCGCATGCAAAGGTGTATTACATTAAGGGCGGAAAACTAATTAATAAAAACACTAAAACATGTGAATATGTGAAATAATAAGAGCAAAAAGGAAACAAGTAGAAGTGAGCAAACAATTACTAAAAAATAAACTAATTAAAACAAAAATAAACAAAAAAGCTAATCTCTAATTGACTTAAACCAACTAGGACCGACCTTCGAATTGAATAAAAAAAAAAATTTAAGCTAAAATTATTTTTACTGTTACCCGAGGACAAAATTGCGCGTAGTTCCTGCTTACCCTATGTGTAAAGTAGCCTTAAAGTAAAGTTAATTACGTAAAATGTTTTACTTTTTACAAGGAGTGCATAATCAATGTTGCTATGATTTTCTCTAAATAAAAAAGTCACTATAAACAAGAAACACGTACAAAAACTCCCTTTGATAAAAATCCCTTAAAAGATTAAACAAATATATGACTTTCACGAACTCCTATACCGTAAATGAAATTTTGATATACTATGTAGTCTTCTAATTAATGAATACCTTACGTTTAGAGATTTGCGTAGGTACATTCGACATAACATCAAATGTTTTATAGGTAAGCTGGGGTATCGTGTACTGTTCGACAAGCACAAATACGTTTTTATTTTTAACCTCTTAACTACGCGATCTGTTTATTTGATGTAAGAAACATTCACCTCGTTAAGTCAGAGTCGTTGGCCTATGCCCTTAAGACAACCTTTCTCATAATTTGCGCTATCTTATCTCAACCTAAAGTACAAACGTAGGCACTTGTCTACTGTTGAGCAAATAAACTCTTTAAAACTATATTTTTTTACTTTGAAAAGCCCTGTACGCTTGTGAAGTCAATTAAAAAACCAATCAGTTTAACAGACTACTTACAAAAAGAGTGGCTGACTGGTTTAGCCGGATCTCTAGTTGTTTTTTTATGCTGTTTTTGACAGATGCAAAAATATTTGAAAAATTAAAATAAACAAAACAAATTTAAAAAAATGACGATTCGCTCGAGCCTAGTCTTTTGGAAGGCTTCGCCTGTGGCTAGTTACCACCCTACCGACAAAGACGTGTCGCCAAGTGATTTACTGTTCCGGGACGATGCTGCGTAGAAACCAATGAGTGTATGGGTCTACCATACCCTTAACAAGATAGCCCGCTACCATCTTAGACTGCATCATCACTTACACCAGGTGATATGACCGTCACGGGCTAACTTGTAGTGGATAAAAAAACTGCTAACATTTTTTAGTGTTTGTATTTTTGTGAGTGGAGTCGCTAATTAACTCGTAATTGCAGGTTTCTTCAGACGGAGTGTCACTAAAAATGCGGTGTACATTTGCAAGTTTGGCCATGCATGCGAAATGGATATGTACATGCGGAGAAAATGTCAGGAGTGCAGATTAAAGAAATGTCTCGCGGTTGGCATGAGGCCAGAGTGTGTGGTGCCAGAGAACCAGTGCGCGATCAAGAGGAAAGAGAAGAAGGCACAACGGGAGAAAGACAAACTGCCGGTCAGCACAACGACAGTAGACGACCATATGCCTCCCATAATGCAGTGTGATCCGCCTCCCCCTGAAGCTGCTAGGATTGTAAGTTGACCCTCATTTAATTTTTAGTAATAAACTGCCTCACTTAACGACCTAACTTCCAAGTTGCATATCATAGAAATAGTTATCATATATAATATAACTCCATACACCAAAATAATACGGTGGTATTTTCCATCTAGTGCAAATGATTTTTATTTACTCATATGAATTCCTTCATTAGTTCCTTAGTTGTTATTTTTTGCAAAACATTTACTTACTTATTAGATTCATGATAACATTTACAGTCAATATTTTTTTGTTACATTCTTGTAAGATTTGGCCGAACGGAATTACAATTTCTGATAATTAGGTTAGCGTTTTGTCACCGTGCCTTATTATATTTTATCCATTATATTTTATACACCTCTTTCCTTCTATATTCTATATTATTAAATCGATGGTAGTAAATACCATTTCCACAATATATTTTTTATTTAAATTATATATAATTCTGTATTACCTAATAATACCCAGTAGTTCTTTTTTACTTTAAACATTTTATTTCCAATATTGCTTCGCATATTAAATATTTTATGCTTCATGGTGAAATATAATTTTTCGATCGCACAAAATATTGTTTTATAATTTGTTTTTTATTAGATGAGCATGCACCATGTCTCTCTCTAACTGACGACAAATTATATATTAATGTTTGTTGTTTCCTACGTGAAGCTGGAATGTTTGCAGCACGAAGTGGTCCCGCGGTTCCTCTCAGAAAAGCTCCTGGAACAGAACAGGCTAAAGAATATCCCTCCCCTAACGCCCAACCAACAGTTCTTGATCGCGAGGCTTGTGTGGTACCAAGACGGATACGACCAGCCTTCCGAGGAAGATCTTAAAAGGGTTACACAGGTGATTTTTTTTTTTAAATAATAAGAGGTAAATAACATGTAGGCGTGATAAAAACAATTGGAGATCTTTTCATTTCGACCCATATACGTTTTCGGAGGTTATGTAATGTTCTAGTATATTCAAGTAATAGCAAATTACTGAACTTCAAAGAATCCGATCAGTATACGCTGTCTCTTGAAGACTCCGCGTACATGCACGATTTTCTACAATTTTCTTGCGTGTTCTAATTGTACGCGTCACCAAAATTGAAAAGTGAGGGGTCACATAATAACTAATTAGTTAGGTGAAGACAAATTGCTTTATCATTTTTCTTAGGTCCTCAAATTACGTTATCTCAAAAATACGACTCTTGTTTCTAGTTTCGCGGCGAGAACTTAATTAAAATATTGGAACAACATTTTTTTATAGAAATATTTTTTATTTTATTATAGACGTGGCAAGCCGAAACGGAAGATACTGGCGAGGCGTCAGACTTGCCTTTCCGTCAGATCACAGAGATGACTATTCTGACGGTACAGTTAATCGTCGAGTTCGCTAAAGGCCTGCCAGGGTTCGCGAAGATCTCGCAGCCTGATCAAATCACACTTTTAAAGGTAAATGTCAACACTTATCAGTTTGCGTGGTTTACCAGATGCAAATTTTGTAATAACTTAGAATGCCAAGATTAATACCATGCACTTGCACACCAGCGACCTAATCACCTAAGTCATCAAACAAAGACATATAGAGAGAATCTGTCATTGTTATGGTGTTGAATCAATTAATTAATAGCCGATTCGCGTTTAGACACCAAATAATTGTATAGAAAATAATCAACAGGTTAAATCAAGCCTTCAATCTAAAAAAAACAAAAGATTATTTTTTGTGTTTTGTTAGTTATTCAGAGTCTGACTTCTTTAAGATTTTTTCTGATTATCACGAATTTGTGAGAATGGACTTGTTCGAGAACTGACGGCCTGATTAAAAATCTATCCCTCGAGAACCGTAAATTACTTGTTGCGGAAAGCTTACTATGGAGTTAACGTTTGAATTAATAACTCCGCCTCTCTATAAATCTTGTTATAGTGCCCTCACAGGGTTCCATAATCTACATACGTATATATTAGATTGTCAAGTTTTGTGTTGAAATTATGAATAAATTATTATACCTATTATAATTTTAAAATGGCAAATTAACTCTATAATACAGTACTTTGTGTTATCCATCTCCGTGCCTTTTAAGGAAATCCAAAAGGAAACAAAATTGGACTGGAAAGTTTTGTTTCGTTGGATATCATTATCATTCCAATCGATTGGCGGATATAGGTCTTTTGTAGGTTCCATAGTCCACGCTTGTTTCTAGCGTTTCCCTGCGACCTTGATGTCACCTAGGTCGGGGTTGTGTAACGCTGCACCAGTACGGGGTCATTCAACACCTTGGAGCCCCAACGTATATTCGTTCCCTGTGATATGCGCCACAATGCCCATTTAACCAAGATATACCAGATACAGTCCACAAGCTGTGATAGTTAAGGTTAAGGCGGTCGCCTCCTAATTAGAGGTCGGGGGCCAGCACCTCTAACTTTTCCGAGTTATGTGAATTTTTATTCAATTAAAATATCACTTGCTTCGGTGAAGAAACCATGCAGGTTTCTGCCAGAGAGTTCTTGTTGTTCATGTTCTCAAAGGTGTGTGAAATCTGCCAATCCGCACCCTTCTCTTATTGAGATGAGAACCGAACTCTGTAGTGATCCGGCAGTGGGTTGATCATGATGATGGTGATACATAGATAGATTATACTGATCACCTTCCCGCAGGCGTGTTCCAGCGAAGTGATGATGCTGCGAGTGTCGCGGCGCTACGACATGTCGACGGACAGCGTCATGTTCGCGACCAACCAGGCGTACACGCGCGAGATCTACAACAAGGCGGGCTTCGGCTACGTAATCGAGAACCTTCTGCACTTTTGCCGCTGCATGTACGCCATGTCGTGGGACAACGTGCACTACGCGTTGCTAACGGCTATTGTTATCTTCTCAGGTATATTTGTTTTTTTTTTCTCCAAAGTAACGGTCGTATTTTTTTAAATTAACTAAAAGTTAGCCCCTTAGCTAGGTTAACATTTAGTTAATTAAAAACACCCTATTTATTGAATTATTTAATACCATTTTATACATAATACACTTTTATTGTGCACCACACCACTGAGACCTGAAAAAGCAATAGAACAAATAGTAATAAAGGAATTTCTTATTGAAACTTAAGTAAAGGAAACTGTTTAACATTATATAACATGATCCATGGCAATCATTTGGAAAAATATAAACAGTGTAGTCTATTTTAAGAAGCCATCTTAGGTGTGCGTGAGACAAAGCTATCCTCAATTCAATCCAACCTTGGTCCTTTCCTCAATTATCATTCTTTCTTCTATTTATAATTTTTTAGAACAAGTCAATAGACAAACGTTGGTGAAAAAAACCTGTGTAGTCCACGTTAAGTAAGTACGATATACAATATTCAAATACAAGATTAATATCTGTCCCAAAAAAAGCCGAATGTCAATGCAGAAGTCCAATGGAAGTTGACGGATTCACCAAATAATTATACACGTTATCTGTATTGGTACAGAGCACACATTGCTTTCCCCGGCCGTCCCATTAGTAAATCCCATGATGAAATATCTGGTTATAAAGTTTTTGCTACGGCGACGTCGTTTGAGTCGTATTTTTCCGCTACGTAAAGTAATTCTTAAAACTGCCATACATAATTCAGGAGGGGTCGATTTTAACAATTCAATTTATTTTAATTTCAGATCGGCCCGGCCTCGAGAACCCCCAGCTAGTCGAGGAGATCCAGCGGTACTACCTGAACACGTTGCGGGTGTACATCGTGAACCAGCAGAGCGGTTCCTCGCGGTGTCCTGTGATGTACGGGAAGATACTGACGATCCTGTCGGAGCTGCGCTCGCTGGGGATGCAGAACTCGAACATGTGTATCTCGCTGAAGCTGAAAAACAGGAAGCTGCCTCCGTTCCTGGAGGAGATCTGGGACGTGGCGGACGTGTCTTCGTCGCAGCCGCCCCCCGTGTTCGACCACCCCGCCGACCTCTAGCCCCTGCGTGCGCCCCGCAGCCCAACACGCATGCGCACTTCGCGCGCTCGCGTAATACCGCGCGGCCTCTAAGCTTTACTCACACGGGCTTTCGTTTCGCATCCTTGTACTATCCCACGTCGATATTTCAATGCGATCCAATACGATAAGGAGATATGTCACAGTTTCCATTACACATTAAAACCGCAAAATCTCTTATCAACTACTTGTTTTTAGTTTATTATAATTTGAAATCGAATGAAACGTGAATCGATACATTTATAACGATGTTCTATTTTACATAAATATTAAGTGCTTTAACAAGGGAAAGGTTCAGATATATCCAAGTGTTGGGAAGAAATTTTGTGTGGTATAATGGATGTGGCAAGTCGTCTTAGAAATTCTGCTAAAGTGGATAGAAAGACCA
Source organism: Lasiommata megera (assembly GCA_928268935.1). NCBI lineage: Eukaryota > Metazoa > Arthropoda > Insecta > Lepidoptera > Nymphalidae > Lasiommata > Lasiommata megera. The sequence goes on from OV743312.1 coordinate 7,053,198, forward strand.
TATAAATAAATACAACTCCATTAAATAACTGCAGTCGTTAGACGCTAGAACGCTTTCTAAGTATTCTTGAAACGACAGCTTGTACACGTTTACATGGTAAAAGTCAGACTGTCGTTTCGACAGCGCGAACGCGGCACTAGAAAGCGTTTTCGTCAGCGACGTGTAGATTTTCTTTTTTTTTAATTATGTAATCGTCAATCGACCAATGATATATGCTGTCATTTATAAAAAAGTTTCCATGGCAAGTAAGTTTTTGTTAGTAAGAAATAAAAGTGTCCGAAAAGTAACGCAATACCTTATGTTGAGTAAAAATTTACTCATTATAAGTTAAATGCAATGTTTTTAACAGATAAGTAAAATGAAAACGGACACTTTGTTTTAGATATTATATGGGACTGCATATCTGATACGTTATTGATCGGAGGTCTGTATGGAGCGGTAGTTGTTGAACTGGTATTTGCTTTAGCATGCCCGAAGGTAATCGAAACGTTGGTGTAATATATTGTGTAAGCGGTGCATGGTGCGAGACGAGCGTCCGTGTGCGGGGAGCCCGCCCTCCGGAGAGAACGCTCATAGACTGGCTAGTTTAAGTGAAGTGCACGGACACTCCTGAAGGACGTGATCAAACTATTTATAAGGACAGTGAATTTTACCACTTAACAAAGGTACCGAGGTACCTGATCGTACGTATTCGGTGACCGACCGCGATGCGAGTATAGTGAATATATGTGCTGTTGAACGTTCCGAGAATATATTTAGTGTTGATAGTTTAGATACGACTGGATACCGAGTCGGTCGCTCGGATACGACCGTATGATAAGACTTTAAGTACACCCTCCTAAATTATGCGTGCGTACGTGCGCTACGAGAGTTATAAAGAGAGAAAAAAAAAAGTAATATATGAAGAGATGTTTCTATTGGGTGGAAAAAGTTGATAGTTGTGTTTATTTACCAAAATTAACTGTACGTTGATTGACATTTTCGATTTATATATTATATGGATATTGTGCAGTCCGCCGACGATCCGCGGGCCGTGAGCGCCCGGACGTTGTTGATCGTGCTCACGTTGGTATGTGATATTGAACGTACGTGCTCAAGCAATGGTTTCCGGTCCTAACGTTAATTTATGGTATAAATATATCAAAAAATATTCAACTTCATGTAAATGAAGATTAAATGAAGAACTGTGAATTATAACGGTAACAAAAAAAACTATGCATAGAGTTCAAGGTCAAAGAATAAGACCAACGAGTTAAGAATTGGCTCTGATTTTCTACATTCATTAAATCTTAACTTAACTTTTTTGAAGTGTAACTTGCCAGTTTATTATGTAAAACTGTCTAATTTTATGCTCGCTCGTAGTTAAATCTATAGGTCAGAATGAAGGCCATCTTATCTGAATTCTCTATGCATTTTAACCGTAACAAAATTTCTATCACAATTTTTGCCGTTAAAATTGACAGTCCTCTGATGAGGTGTCATAATATACGCCACTAAATGCATATGCAGTACGCAGCTAAGATTTTAATGCCATAAATAACTGGGTCCGGGTTTGACCAGTGTTTGCGTGTCATCATATCACTTATCAACGTCTGCTCCGTGTTTGTTTATATATAGTTTATGTCAGACGTGTTATCGTGTCCTGTCGATTTTAGTTCAGACTCATGTTCCATTGTCCTGTGCCCGCGTCCCCTCGATTTAACGAATAATTATAATTTATTGCTGTGATTACATTTATACATGTTGAAGTATCTTAGGTAGGCTGAGATAAGTGTGTCTTATTACATTTAGATGTTCTACTGTCACGGTAGCTTTCGTAAAAGCATCAACAGAGTCGCGATTGTGTAAAAAATCAAATCATTAATACTATATTGCACACATAGTGTTTACGCGTTAATAATCAAAGAATCCTTTGGGTACTGTTTAAATCGTATATTTTCGTTTAAAGTTAGTGCTGCGCGCACGCGTTACAAGCAAGAGACCGTTATTATTTTTGACTTTTGACGTTTGAATTCCAAAATCTATGCCCGGTGCGCGGGCCAATGGGCTTCCACTACTTGGAGCGTTTAGTTTTTGCTTCAACACATAGAAAACATAGAAATCCTGACATCGTTAATGCTGACTATGGTCTTATAACTTATAGTGATTTCCTTATCCATCAAATATCGTATTAAACTAAGAGTTTAAAAGTTATGGTTTAATTTGCCAAACAGTTGATTTGAAATGTGCTCGGGTTTCATAGGTACTTTGATATTAGATCTGTACCTAATACCACCACGAGTGAAGTAAATGTTTCGCTATCTTTAATTGCCTATTAATAGTTTCCGTTAGGAATCTTTTTCTTTCAGAGAAATTAACAAATCAACTTACAAGTTTTAACTAATACATAATAAGTCTCCATTAAATGGAAAATTGAAAACGAAAGATTTTTTTCTATAAAGATGCAAATGTATGTGTTGATGATCCGTGAACAACTTTACACAATCGCCCTACTGATTCTACATTGAGTGTTTTTGATAGTTGATGTTACATGTACATATATACAGGGTGAGTCATTTTCTACTATGATCACACTGCCCTGAGACTTTACTTTATAATAACGTGGTCTCGGTAAACAAAACATTGCTCCAGCGTTTGTCGTCAACTCGAATTACTATGTTCGAAAGGAGACGGTCCAAAATTCTATGGAGCGTTGGCGAGGTCATGTACACAATGTTCTATGCGTAAAAATAATTAAGATAGTGATTCTTTTTCATTTGGTAAGTGATAAGTTGCAAATGGATAACTTAACATCAATTGGTGCGAGTAGAATTTATTTCTCGGCTTAACTATTATATGGATTAACCAACATAGTTGGTTAGGTTTATGACTATGTAGGAGTATAGGAAAACCTTTATGAAATGTTCGTTTTTGAATATTTTTTAATTATTATATAATGAGATGGTAAAAACAATTTTTGTCATTAAATAGGTTTCAACTAAATCAGTAGTGTGCAAAATTTATGTCAAATTATACTAACAATTGGACTTCTCATACATTGTAAAAAATGACTAAATAAGCTAATTTTTGAATGAGACATTTTTTGTTCTTCGTTTGTCATGGTGTACAAGTTCTATGCTATGCTCCTCTTCTTTTATAAGAGAGGGGGTCTGTCCCAGCAACGGGACATCGAAAAGGCTGATATTGAATAAAAGTGTACAATAACCACGCCAACATTGGACCGACTCGTTTTCTATGACTTTTCTAACTTATTCTAAGAGTAGATTATGTGTAATATGTTTATTTATGGGACTCTGGATGTTTGATGTTGCCGGTCTGGTACGTCCGTTACTTAAACGAGTCGTTCAGTGTCGAATTATACAGGATGATGTACCGTAGGTCGTCGTAGGCGATAATGTATAGTTACAAACAATATAGACAATTCGTGTCACTTGTTGTTCATAAATTTAGTTGTGGGGACAGATTTGGTTCGCCCCAGTTATTTTTTAAAGTTTTCCAGCACTTGTACGATATTGATACCGTCAAAAATATATCATCGATCAACTAATAAGAAAAAATGTGTTCAATAGTAAAGCAAAGTGATTGTTAAATTAGCGAAAATTGAGTCTTAACATAATAGTAACATGGTTGCTTTTGTGTTACGACTGTAGTATCTATAGACTAGTGTATGCGAGTATGGAAGGATTTCTTGTATGAACTTGTATGTGATGTATATAGTATTAGTTGATCGATGACTGAAACATATTGCGCGCATAGCAGGCAGCTGTAACTGTAGGTACGATGTAAGAGATATAGTCCCCATATTTCAACATTATTTTAATCTGTCCACTGTAAATATCTTTTCCTTGTTTTAATGTTAATATTTATTGTTCTATTGTGCCCTATATCTGAGTACAATCAAAATTAATGGCAGCTGATTTGTATCGATACGTTTCTCTATTGAACTATTTGGCCGAGCTTATAATTATGGGAACAATATTGGTGTAGACTTAAAGTAAATGATATTAGACAGTCAGTGGCGCCCACTGGGCGTTGACCGGGGTAGGTAATACGCAGAAAGATGGTGTGAAATAAAAGTTAGTCCCAATACGAGTCATAAATAAACTTAAGGAGGGTGCTTTAGTGTAGTTTTCTTAGCATTGCACCACGTTAAGCTTTGTCGATAAGTCTAATTCTAATTCTCTGATATACCCTATATATAAAGGACAATCTTTGATTGACTCTGGGGATTTCATCATGATCAACCCATTATCGGATCAATACAGAGCACGGGTGTCCTCTCAATATGAGAAAGGTTTGGCCATAGTCCACCACGCTGGCCATGGCGGATTGGCAGATTTCACACGCCATTGAGAGCATTATGGAGAACTCTCATGCGTGCAGGTTTCCTCTCGATGTTTTCCTTCACCGTTGAAGTTAGTGATAGTTTAATTGTTTAAAAACGCACATAACTCCGAAAAGTTAGAGTTGCGTGCCCAGGTTCGAACCCCCGTGCCGAGTAGGAGGCTGACGTCTTAACCACTAGGCTATCACAGCTTCGGGGGTTTCACACTTCTCTTATAAGACTTGTTTGTAAATACCTATGCCATCACTAGCCAACATGCTCCGAAGACTTTGGTCTTTAAGCGCTGAGAACAAACCGAGTGAACTAAGAACATCAATTCCGCATAAAACTCCAGTGGAGCACTTCATATATACAAGAAAGCACTGCCTACTCATAAGATTTTTATAGCTCGTATTGATGGAGGATTTCTCATTTTCATACACTCTGTCATCCAAACACCCGGTGATACACCCTTTGGACGCCACTGGTAGACATGCGCGCAATATGATACCTGCGAAAACCTAACCTGCCCCCACTGTACTATAAGAGATGTAATAAACGAAGACGTCACATTAACGTAAATAAACTGCCCGTATACACAAAATTTATTACACATACGAAATGCCTTATTTCACGTTACCTGTACTGTGTACCTACATTGTTGAATGGAATATCATAGTATATAGAACCTAAAATTAATCGATCTCAATTACCCGTAAGCGTTGTTGATGCGTAAATTAAGCGTGTTTTTTTCCCGTTAATCGCTGGGCAATTTGATATTTGAACTTGACACCTTCCCGCGAAGGCCCCTATTTTCTATGGCATCTTAACGAGATTGTACGCGTTCACGCTGTTCGTGACGTCAAACATGCCGTTATTTACTGGTTCGTTGGTGTCATAGAAAATCTGCACTCTTTTAACGAGACTGCCCACACGTCAATAGTTTTTGTGTATCGAAATGTTACAAATTCAAGGGTAAAAAAATGTTTTAGTATGGTACTACATTTATGATCTTTCCGCTTGGAGCGCTGGTTATAGATGATCAGACGAATTAAAATTTTAAGTCAGTAATAATAAGGTGCATTACACTTTGACAAAGTGTACCGAAACTATCGATGTTTGTAAGAGGGCTATTTTGTTATGAGGGTGGAGGGCCCTGCAATGTTGTGACTTGCACAGTGTCCGTCGTTAGTCGTTACCATCGATGCCGCGATCGCTAACTTTAGGTGTACATTACTCACCGCTCGCCTATTCTTCACCATCCATTAAAATTTAATGCGATTAAGATGTAACTTTAAGTCTCTGTGTGGTGCGTGTTGGATGTGTCTTCTTTACATGCCACTAAGTGTGTTGTAAATTTACATTATACGTATGCCTGAGGTTTTTGGAAGCATTTCTTAATATACGTATAAAAGATTCAGCGTAAGACGATCGAGCTTGCACCGCGGACCGCGCGCTAGTCCGCTTTTAATACATCTTTTCGACTTGTATATAATTTTATTGTAGCAGTAGGGGATTTCTAAAATAGTTAACGAAGCACAAACGTCACTGGAGTGTCTTACGCGTCTCTGCCGCAGAGGCGCATTGACAACACACTGCCATTATGCGTATATTCATGGTGCGAATAGGTGTGATTGTGGTCATAGCGAGTTTTTTATGACACCTTTAAGTATCTAGGATTATGGATCTAGGTGAGTTAGGGGGTAAGCTGTCACGAATTATGCTATGATACGATGCCTTATAATTGAGATGTCATACGCCGGTAAGCGCTCGAAGCGAGGGTACGTTTTGGAAACGCGATGGTGTCCGTCAATTTGATGGCCGCTGTGAACTCAAAAGCAATTTAAGGGGAATCACCGGGCGGGATTTCCCCGCCTCCATCAATCAATGCTCACATGTGTGCTTATGGTAGACTTGATAAACTTCACCGTAATTCATAGGCAGTTTTAAAAAGTGACTGGCTATGCGAGAGAAAAAGACTAATTGGAATATTCAAAATAAATCGTAAATGGAATCTACAGGAACGATCTGTCAAGAGTCGCGCGCGTCTTGCCATCGCTAGATACAAAGCGTACCTTCATAGCCCTTATATAGTTTGCATCTCAAGTTTGTGACAAATATAACTGCCATTCGTTAAGTAAATTGTTATACATCATTTGACGCGTAGGGTCTCATAACGGATAGCTTCGTAGTTTACGGTATCCGTCGGTGCACAGCCGGTCGTATTTGATACATATTATTCAATTTCGAAATTGTAATAGATTTATTAAGTACGTAATAATCTCACACGAGAAATTAATAATTAAATACCCTAATATAATTTGTGTCTTTAGCTGATAATGGAGTAATAGTACGAAAATAAGTTTATATCGCTCGAAAGGCGTGGCGACGAGTCACGCGACGGTGAGAAGGGCCGGGACGGTACGAGAGTCGACGAGACTGCGCGAGCGGACGGGTTGGTTGGATGGTTCGCTGTCACAACCGGTTGCCCTTATGCCTTTTTTTTAACTCTATTTATTTGTATCGGATGCGAGTACAGAAGTGACCAACGTGGCACGTCCAGTCTGTCGCGAGGCGCACCGCTTCGCGACCAATATAACTTGTACATAGATAGATACCTTTAGATTCTATTTGTCATATGTTTGACATATGTTTAATTTTATTCATCTAAGAAAGTACAGATGGCTGTTGTTATTTTTATATTATTTGGGTAGAAGTATATTTTTTTGTAAATGACCTCTGTATTTATCTTTTCTAAGCTTTGTAAGCCGTAGGGAATTAGATTAATATTCGAGCTACGAACATGTGATTGAGACTAATTGATTACATATAATTTGTATTCACTGAGATATTTTTCGTTCTGCGTATATAATAATTGAATAATTAATTATTGTTCGTTTGGACAGATTTTTTCTTAATAATTTTTTTGTTACTTCAGAGTGCAATATGTACAAATATTTACATATAAAATATTAATTGTACAGTCAATTTTTTAGTTTTAATGTGTCAACGCAATATCTTTCGCTGTTGAATGTACACCGGGAAGCATAATAAGTTATATCACAAGTGTGCCAATTGGCCCACTTCCACTATCGTGTTTTTCTAATACTTAAGCAATTAATTTTATATAGGACGGACTAGGTGATCTTTGTATTTAAATTTGCTAATTTTTTGTAGCAGATTAGATTTGTTTATTCGGATAAGATCAATAATGTACATTTTTAATTGATTTTAAAGTGATTTAGTTGTTATTTAGTGACGAATTTTTCTTAGGTGTAACTGGCAGCCTGTGGCCAGTCCACTGATACCAGTGTGATTTGTGCAATGTCCATTAGAAAAATTGTATACATACATACAAACATACGCGCGTCGCACGGCGTGCCCTACCTCCCTGCCAAAGTTACGGGTTAGACAGACTGAAAGAACGCATGCGCACATTCATTGATATGCTCGCAAGTCTCAACTAATATTGACATCTCATGAAGGATCATAAAAACAATTCAACTATGTCAACAAAGGTCAAAGAGAAGAATTACTATATAATTAATGTCAACAAAGTGTGACCTTATTGAAGTGCGAAAGGGACGGACACAAATAGCAACTATCCCTTTCTCTCCCATGCAAAGATTGTTTACATTAATTATATCCTATCGCACTATAATTAAAATATAACTTCTCTTGGACTCCGTTGCTCTTAACTACTTAGTTTATTTATTTAACTCATTCAATTTCAAAGTCTTTAACCTTTGATTTATAGTTGATTGTAATAGCCAGCATGAGTAACTAAAGGGATTACGTTACTAAAACAGTCACGAATAAGTTTGCGTTTATAAAAACTTTCATTATGATCTGTGTAAATAAAACTGATCATCCCCTTGCGGACGTTTTCTGTAACTTTTATATTGTTCTGAAAACAAGTCAAACGCTTTTTATTTTCAGATAAATTAATTGATTTTAGTTACTATTTCATATCAGTTTTGGATTCATTAATCTCAAGTTACGTAAATAGTACCATGAGTATAATGTTCGTGTTTTCTTTCGGTATGTCTTTACTCGTATTTGAGGACTCCCTATGCATTCCGAACCTACATGATAAGTCGAATAAAAATCGGATAGGATTGGTTGTTCCAGAATTACCACCATGTTTGAAAATCTATCAGATTCGGTTACAAGTTCGGAAGGCGTAGGGAGCCCTTTACTGTGGTGGTAAAGGAGACCCTTCTACTCCCTATTGATCGAGTGCCACGGCTAAAGATATGGAAGGCTGATTTTACAAGTTAAGAGCCCATTCCGATTTTATGGAAGCGTTTTGTATATCATTTCTTGATTCTTTAATGTCCGCTGTTAACTATATTTTGTTCCCTTCCTTTGCCTTAGTGAAACCCATTTTATTATGTATAATTTAACCGCGGTGAGGCGAATTAGATATAGGGAACCAGACATGACGATATGTTAAAATTTTAGAGTCAACTTTTATAAAAGATAAAACTACAAAACAAACGTGAAAAGGTGTGTACAAAACGAGGAAATTTGTATGAAACATTGTTATGCGAATAAACTTACACCTCAATATAAAAATGTTATTGTCTTTTATTTTCTACCCAAGTTATTTTTTCCAGGGTTTGTGAAACAAGTACCTTCAAGCTAAAATTATACCTACTTCTTTTCTGTATGTTATTTAGTAATAAGTGTCATACGCTACGAGTCAAGCGTGACATTATCAAGCGTACGAAAGGAAAGCCTAAAACATTTAAGAAATTAACCATATTCTGATACTGTGTTTGTTATATGTTTTTATCGCCGGAAAACTAGCATATGAGTCATCTGACGTTAAGTGATTGCCAGAGAAGCCACCAATATATAGCCGGCTCAATCCATCCTTCTTAATTTTTTCTACGCGGCATCATACCGGAACGCTGAATAGAAACGGTCGAAAAGTCCCACCAGACCAGACTCGAGTTGAGAATAGAACCCGGGACCTCACACTTTGAAATACTACAGCGCACGCGCTAAGCTAGCTAAAGAGTCTGTCAAGAAGCCGTTTTTGGCAGTTCAGGAACGGGTAGTAACTTGAAGAAAGCCGAAAATCCACGAAAAGTCACTTCCTTTTAAAAAAAAAATAACTACTAATTTTTTTTTGTTCCACTACAAGTTAGCCCTTGACGGCAATCTCACCTGATGGTAAGTGATGATGCAGTCTAAGATGGTAGCGGGCTAACCTGTTAGGGGTATGGTAAACCCATACTCCTAATTGGTTTCTACATGACATCGTGCCGGAACGTTAAATCGCTTGGCGACACGCCTTTGCCGGTAGGGTGGTAACTAGCCACGGCCGCAGCCTCACACCAGACCAAATTCTGGCGTTTTCGTGGCATAGACATATGTCTGAATTTTCAGATGGTAAAGAATATTAAATTTCCAACTAAAGTTACCGTGATAAAGAAAGTTATCCCGCCGCCATCTTCCTTTTTATACATAGACCATCCAAACGAATAGTCCCACACTCATTGAATCAATTGTTATTCCCATCCCGTAACACATTACAAAATACAATTGCACGTATATTTTGCCGTATATTCCTACTTGAGTAAAAGAAATCTGATAATTTAACGAAAGTCAAGTTAGTGGTAATACCGTATTGGATTGCTTAATTATTACTTATAATGAAATTCTGCGATATAATACAATCACTAGTGAGAATCTGTGTGATATAAAAAACTTTAGACATACCGGTTTCCTTGTAGTATATAGTATGTAGTAAGTACTTTTATGTGTATAGAGAGCCCGGTTCTTTCCCTGATAAAAACGTATACGTAGGTACCTACCCAATAACGTTTCGATATATATATAATTAATAGCCTCTCAGACATTCCAATATACATTTAAATGTACATTTAACTTTGTTCACTTGGGTGGGTTTTGTGAGTTGAATTTAGCTAAATTGGTAGACGTAGACCGTGAGCATTGGAACTCTCTACAAAAGACCATGTCCAGCAGTGGACGTCAATCGGTTGTTAATGATAATGATGATGATGGTAGACGTAGAGATCTACGGTCAAATAGCAAATATGGAGATCAAAATGTGTGGTACAATTATATATTAAATTCAAAATAATCAACTGGGAAGTGTTACTGCCAATTGATGCAGTTATCTAAGCTTCGATCGAAAACTCAGGATATGTAGTAAATGTCTTTATACAGTTTAATGAAAACTGAGTTTTCGCTAACTCGACTGGTCTAAGTCTAGATTTGCGCGTTCAAACAAAGAAATTCACTCTTTAACTTGTTATTAGAATATTATAAATACTATTTATTTACCTGTCTTGTAATAAACCTAATCGAAATATATTAACAAAAAAACAAGTAAAAAAACCAAGAAAAAAGCATGCAAAGAAAAAAATCAAATAGGGTACCTATTTGATTTTTATAGTAATAAAATCTTTAAGAAAGTAAGTATATTTTTATTACTTTTTTAAATATTTTTTTTTAAATATACTCTACAGTAGAGCTTAGAGAGAGAGGGAGAAGTTTAGAGTGATCTTTTACGTAATGAGACAAAGAGCAAAATATGGGTTAGAGATTAATGAACGAAAGAATCTTCTTCCTCAATTTTATTTATTTATATAGATGTATGTATAGGTAGTTGGTTTTACCACATAGAAACAATGGCGTACTTAGTTTTACCACATAGAAACAATGGCTTAATTATAAGTTAGTGATGACGTCTTTCTGTACTTATCAAAAACTTAAAGCATTCCGTTCGTCAATAGTTTACTTTGTCAGAGGACTTATTTGGTAAGTTGTTTAGAACATTTAAAATGTTCAGAGCTTAAGCTTAAACCTACTTACAATTAGGTAACCATAAGGTTAAGTAAGTATTCGTAAAAGTAAGTTCAGTCGAGTTGGATGTCATAATACCTTAAACTTGTTTTTGTTCCTCAACTTTTTATTAATAGATATAGGTAGTCTTTGTTAGTAGTCAACTAAGTAGTACATAGGATCTATACCAGTTATCTATGAACTTGCGTGGGAGAATACCTAAATATACTCCGTTCAATATAGTACACCAATCCTCAATTTATATTATCAATATTCACTGGCAAAGATAGCTCTATGTACCTACTACATTGGAATGAGAATAACTAACCCTTTAAAAAAAAATACGCGAAATTAAGGTAAACTACAAATCAGGTACGTAAATAAGCGAAATAAATATAAAATACATAATAGGTGTTAAGATATAATTAAAAATAAATACCCTAAAAAGCACGTTATAGTCACGGTGCTATTGTCTATGTCCGAATAGTTATTGGGAAGCAATATATATAGGTACATTTATTTGGTACATTAGTTTCGACACATTTAAGCCCAAGCCCGTTTCATGTCTTGTCATTATATACTACCTTATTAGCAGATACTTGTATGACCAGATAATACAAAGTGAATTTACTACAATTACATCATCATCATCATCATGATCAACCCATTACCGGCTCACTACAGAGCACGGGTCTCCTCTCAATATGAGAAGGGTTTGGCCATAGTCCCCCACGCTGGCCATGTGCGGATTGGCAGACTTCACACGCCTTTGAGAACAATTACATACCTGTACAATATTTACTAATTACTATTAAGTAAGTCTTAAGTTAAGTCACACATGGTCAAGCGTTATTCTGTCAATTTCGGTAACTCGAGCCTTTGACTGACAAACTTAGAGTATTTTTTATCTGTGGAATGATTTTTTAATAAAGATCTCTCTTACTTTCATTACATTTCATTCATTCGTACTCAGTCTGGATTACAATGCCATGGAAAATGATGGCTTCGGGCTGGGTATATGTGCATGTTCCATCATATTCAAGAGGCGAGTAAGTGATTATCGCTGAGATGTATCAAAAATCATCCGATCATTCAATTTGAGTGTATATTATATACTGATAATGATTAAAGCGACCAAGAACGCGAGTTAGCCATTCAATTTTTCCTGTTTCTCGGTTTGAAGTTCATGTGAACGAGCTGGATCTTCTCAGTAAGATTAGCCTCACTCGAATGCGAGACAACACTGTGTTCACATGTGTCCGAGCTACGTCCGCATGTGTACAAAATGATATCCTACAATCGTTTATTTGTTTTCATCAGTTTGCAATATTTTGCACATTTAACTTGTAAGTAAATAAGTGACGTTAACAATTTAACAAATTGTATTAAGTTGTAAGAATGTTTCGAATGCCTTTGTTTAAGTATATGAGTGACTCGTTGTGTGCCAGTTAGATGATATAAAAAAACCGTATATAAAATTTATTTGTTGTACCTACGTTTTTTTTTACTAAGTGTAATAAAGAAGTCTTCGTTTAAGATTCCCAACCGAGCCTGAAGTTCTTCCGAAAGGATTATGTTTACTTGGAGGAGCCGAGGGCTTTCTACAAGATCCATACGCTGCATAAGACGTGGAATGACGCGAAGTTAAAATGCGAGATGGAAGGAGCTACGATGTTTTACCCCGACGACGATGATGAGGCGCTAGCCGTTATCGCCCATTGGAACAGCACGCAGCCGTTTAACTGGATATTCATAGGGGTATCCACGCCGAATGTTAAAGAAGTGTTTGAAACTGTTGATGGTGAGTTAACTGAACATTACCACTCGCTGAAACTAATTCGAGCGTCCATTATTGAAAATTTGACATAGAAAACCATATTGTGTTTCAATAAATGCGTACAGAGAGTTTTGCAGTGATATAAAGTTGCTGGGTTCGATTCCCGGCTCGAGTTTGGTCTGGTGGGAGGAATCGGCCGTGGCTAGCTAGCACTATCGACGAAGACGTGTCGCAAAGAGTTTTAGCGTTCCGGCACGATGTCGCTTTAAGCCAATTGGGAGTGTGGTTTTACCATACTCCTAACAGGTTAGCCCGCTGCTATCCTAGACTGCATCATCACCTACCACCAGGTGAGATAGCCGTCAAGGGCTAATTTGTAGTGTATTAAAAAAACACCCTAGTGGCAAAGACTAATGAATATACATTTAGTGTTTCGGTAGGATGCCTGGTAGAAACTGATTAGGAGTATAGGTTCAGCGCATCGGTTCGCATGTTTAAAGGACACGGTTCATATTAAACATCCGGTGACCCGAAAGCTGGTTTAAACGCGATGTAAAGATTAATTTAAAAAAACCTGAAGTCTGTTTTGAAATGAGCACCGTAGGACAGTTTCATGTACCTGTAAACAACGGGAGGATTTGGTTTTAAAAATCAGTTTTCAGTACCGATATGATATATAGTTTCGTATTAATTTACGCCCAAGCACCTACCTCGAATTAAATAATTATTATAAATAATAATTATCTAGTATCACCAGAAACTATAAAGATATATTATACAACTTCTATGAAAAGGTAAGTAAGGCTATGAAAAACATATAGGCGTTTATATATTTATACATATATTATTTTCTAATCTTGCTTAATTTTGCATTAGATCCTAACCGAGGTTGCTTGGTAGAGATCGCTTTTTATCGATAAAGTCTCCTATTGTGCCTCTTTTTTTCTCCTTTTTTTATATTTTTGGATTTTTATGGTGTACAATCAAGTGTACATAAGCGGTGATAGCCTAGTGGTTAGGGCGTCAGCCTCTTAATCAGAGGTCGGCGGTTCGAATCCGGGCACGCACCTCTAACTTTTCGGAGTTATGTGCGTTTTTACAAATTAAAATATCACTTGCTTTAACGGTGAAGGAAAACATCGTGAGGAAACCTGCACGCCTGAGAGTTCTCCATAATGTTCTCAAAGGCGTGTGAAGTCTGCCAATCCGCACATGGCCAGCGTGGTGGACTATGGCCAAACCCTTCTCATATTGAGAGGAGACCCGTGCTCTGTAGTGAGCCGGTAATGGGTTGATCATGATGATGATGATGAAAGAATATAGCGTTAAAAAATCTTGAAGTCAAGATCGATAAGTGAAAAATAATAATTTTATTCTCATAAATAAGAGAACTTGTAAAAAATAACTTGTATTTTCGAGGTCTTCACAAGTTCTCGGTATTTATTGCAATATTATCAAATCTTTAGAGGTCAAAGTTGCCCGGCCCGGACGTTATCACTTTTATATGTTTAATATATTATACGTAAGGTACTTTAGTGGTACGATAACTCCACATGCTAATATATCTACATAAAGCGTTTTATGACATACGCACTAGATGCCTTAGTCACATTCATAATGTCCTTAGTCACATGAATATAGATATTTGCGAGAAAGGATTATTCATTATTTTGATTTATTATTATTATATAGGTAAATTATTATTTTTTTGGTCATAAAGGAATAAATTCTTTTTAGTGCCCTTTCTTCTCAACTTATTCTTATTTTTGTTAATAATGTTATTTACACTAAATCACACAAAACAAACGTTAGTCTAGCGTGAACGTACGGAATTGCGATTGGCTCTTCTCTAACCTCTTACTGTTCTGTTTTTGAGCAATGAACCATTTTCTAGAAGCGCCCATTTTAAGCACAGCTGTAAGTCTCCTCTCCTCTCCTCTCCAGTGGAGCCTCCTCTCTATATGTAAAACAGTAGAGTGACCCATCGTCTACCACACCGTCCCATGCGATTTGTCCCAACCAAGTCAACATATCAAAATAAGTGTTAAAGATAGATATATTAGTAAGAAATAATACAATATAAATACGGTATATTCATTGATACATGTGTTTCAGGTTTCCCAATAGCGGAAGTGTATGACAGATGGGGTCCCGGGGAACCGAACGATGCTGGTGGGGTCGAGGGTTGCGTGGTGATGCGTCGCGACGGTACCCTGAACGACGACAATTGCGCCAAAAAAATCCCCTTTATTTGCAAGAAAAGCCTCGAGTCTTTGGAGTGGAATAATTACTGCAATATACCTGATACGGGTGAGGGCTTCATGTTAGCGGAAAAACATTCACCATTACCCACTGTAGGACCAGAACTCTCATAGGAGATAGGGATAGCGATTTTACGGCTTAGACCACCAAATTGATAAGAGATAATAACCGGTATGAAGACGGTAAGAAGATGTGCTCGTGGCGTAGTGGTAGACATAGCTAATTTCCCCTCTGCGAGCTGGTACTGAGAAAAGGTCCTAATACCTAATCGATCCCAGAACCAGATACGATGTGAGCAAAACACCCATAGAGATTAGATACCATATATTATATTATATATGCGGCCAACGGTTGAGCTGATGGACGCATTGCTAAAACCACGAAAATGTCGGTTTACCATACTAAATTGAAAGCAACATTGACATGATTACATCTGCCTCTGATTTGCCATTTCTGATAAAATTATATGTGCTCCACTAATTTTAACCAGTAAAACTGATTCAAGAAAATTTACATTCACAAATCGCCGTCCACGGCGAATTGTATAATAATCGACCATTACCATAATTTTCTTTTTAATGCATCATCATATTAAGAAGTTTCAATTACGTTATATTTTTTGCAACTATTATTAACTTCTACACCACAATTCTTTTGAATAATCTTTTCTTTGAAAATATCTTTTGAACCTTTTGAAATATTTCCTAATATTTTTATTAGGAATTGACATAATATTTCTTAAATCTCGATTTCATACCAGTCACATAGATTACCGAATTTAAATTAAGTTTTCATCTTAAATCTTGTTTTTTAGTGGTAACTACATTAACCATCGAAATATCCTAATATGTATTTCAACTTCGTAGCACCCATATATACGTCATCCACCGCAATTAACGATTTATATCATTATCATACGAAATAACTCATAGCATATATATGTCTGACGTTTTGAATACGGCTATGTTTTTGCGCATTTGTTAATCAACCCAGGTATTTGTAAACTTGTTATGCGGAAAGCATTAAAGTAGTATGTTCATAATTTCAAGCTTACGAATTCAACGAGAAGATGGGCAGATGCTACAAATTCCACCTCAACCCGATGAACTGGACGGACGCCTACAAAGTGTGCGACTCAGAGCAATCCTACCTAGCTATCATCAACGATGATAAAGAGGCGGAATTCATGGCTGATTTAACAAGCAGAGCGCCTAAAGACAAAGTGGAAGGCAACTACTTACGTGGCGCAGTACACTTAGGATTCAAATATAACCAAGCATGGAAGACTATAAAAGGTAACTTATGTTTATGTATCTGATTAAAACTAAGTAACATAAGAAACGAAAGTAACTTTGTAAAACGAAAAACTTCTAGACAATATCATTCAGTTTTCCGCTTTTTCCGCAATTTGATGTTTTTAAATCTCTTTAGAATCGTCTATTAACATTTACCAAAAGGGATCCATTGACCTGTACTGTATTGAAATCTGTTCAGTGGGTTTGGCCAGAAAAGTCACAAACTCACTTACTCTGTTTGTAAGGAAAAACAGAATTTCTTGCTAATTTAAATTCTTACCGTGTAAGGATTTAACAAAGTAATTTATTTTAATATTACTTACAGACACGTTCTAATTCTGATATCACTTTTTGAAGTTCTTGACATAGGTTCATCTCATTTTTGTAATGAGGTCTCACTATCTCCGTTCAAAAAACAAAGTGGCTAAATTTTTTAAAGATCTAGTCAAAAGTTTGCTTGTTTAAGATATTAAACGTTAAACTCTGAATTTAATGTGAATTTATGATAATTTTATGGTATACTAGTTGTAACCAAATCCCGCGAACATGTCCGCATGGATTTAGGCTTTTATAATATCCCGCGATAACCAGTTTGAACCGGGAAAGAAATATACTCAAGTTAGAATCAGCGGTTGTACAATTGACTAACAAATTATTAAACATTTGTAAGATTAAATAATAAGTTTATAACCAAATCTGGTTTAAAACTCTTACAATAATGGTGTTAAACTCTTAAAATATTATTATAAGCATTCTTCTAAGAAATCGGCTAATTCGAACAATAATTATGTAGACTTTACTTAAAGCGAATAACAAAATAAATAAGTGAATGGTACCGGCTCACTACAGAGCACGGGTCTCCTCTCAATATGAGAAGGGTTTGGCCATAGTCCACCACGCTGGCCATGTGCGGATTGGCAGACTTCACACGCCTTTGAGAACATTATGGAGAACTCTCAGACGTGCAGGTTTCCTCACGATGTTTTCCTTCACCGTTGAAGCACGTGATATTTTAATTGTTTAAAAACGCACATAACTCCGAAAAGTTAGAGGTGGGTTCGAACCGCCGACCTCTGATTAGGAGGCAAACGCCCTAACCACTAGGCTATCACAGCTATAATATAATATTAATAAGACATCACATCTTGTGCAAAAGAACTTTGCCCCCTACAGCATGTTATTCGGACGCCTGTATTACGGAGATAAGGAAAAATTAAATTACTTGTAGGAGAGGAGTCTCGGTGCAAATTTCGCGACTCATGCTTTTTATTAAGGTATGACACGTAGCTCGGGTGAAACCAAAAGGATCAGCCAATTTCTTAAAAGTCCGTATGGGTTTTATGTGCAAGTGTATTATCCCAGGCGATTCAAGTTATTAGTCATAGCACAATGTTGCTATGTTATTGATAAAAACCGTTAAGCCATGAACAGAATTTCGCGTTTCCACAGGATTTTCCATCCACGTAGCTACTGCGTGCAATATGTGATTTCCCAAGTTTAAAGTATTAAAATGTTCACTTTGCCTTTTCTCTTTGGTTTGGAGAGCACGTTAAATGGTAAATCTACATCGTTTTAGCTCAAGCTCTGAGATAGTTATGTCTACCATTTTCTCGTCCTATTTCTATGTTAATCATGATCAGTGCCAGCTCACTACAGAGCCTCCTCTCAATATGAAAAGGGTTTTGCCATAGTCCACCACGCTGGCGTTGTGCGGATTGGTAGACTTCACACGCACACTAAACACATAATTACTTTTAAGCCTTAGCAAATTATATCAACAGAACCTTGTCTATTTAAATAAAAGTATCGCAATATAAGGTTTTTATTCAGAGACACAAAGAAAACTTTTTTTTGTGCCAATAGCATACCATGAGCACACCTCATTCATTTAAAACAACGTTTCATATTATATTATTATATAATTATATATTCTAGTACTTTATATGAGTAAAGTTGCTATATAGCGATGACGTTTGTAACACAAAAATTAACAATTATTGTACGAACAGTTGCGAAAGTTTTCGTTGGAAATGCATAATTATCAAGCACGTTTCAAGTATTCCTGGTAATAGATAGTCTTAACA
Organism: Lasiommata megera; assembly: GCA_928268935.1. Classification (NCBI taxonomy): domain Eukaryota; kingdom Metazoa; phylum Arthropoda; class Insecta; order Lepidoptera; family Nymphalidae; genus Lasiommata; species Lasiommata megera. The sequence continues at coordinate 7,071,759 of OV743312.1, forward strand.
ATTAGTGTGGTGAGGTTTAGATCATTATCTAAGATAATTATTTAAACCTCACCACAGGTAAGACGTACTACATATAAATATAAAGCAAAAATGGCTAAAATTCCTCTTTACCTTTTAAGTTAAGAAAATTGTATGTCATTACAATTGACATACAATATTCTTAACGCAAAAATAAGGTATTATTTGCATAATGACGCACACTCTGTAAATTGAAAAAAAAACTATTTATTTCAGGAATGACATTAAAAGACAGCGGTTATTCAAAATGGGGAGGTGGCCAACCGGATGGTGGAGAAAAGGAGCAGTGCGGTTCTATGTTCTACAATGGCCATCTGAATGACATCAGTTGCGGACATAATCTATTTTTCATATGCGAACACGAAATTGATATTCTAAGCACGGACTATGTTCTAAGGTTTGGCGAAGTTTTCAAACCGATTAAACCATAAGCATGGCATGTTGGGAGTTAAGAGATTGTCCTTGGCCCTGATTCTCTATAGGCTCTTCTTCACGTTGGCCAATATGCCAATAGTGTAGCAAATATTTTGGACCAGAATTTATTGAGTCTACTCATTGCCAGATTTTTTAGTTTGCATCGGTTTAAACCGCAGTGCGGGAGTAAATTTTAGAACTGTTTATTATTTACTGTTTATAAGTCCTTCCTCAGTGTGATTAAAAAGAAATGTAGTAAAATAAGTCAGCAAGAGTACGCTAAAGAAAATTGTATGTCAATTCAATGTGCAGCATTCCTCTAAAGCCCCCTGAAACATTTTGATCAAAGTCAAAAACTGGTAGATTACTACTACACTTTAACACAGTTTGAAAGTGGCCAAACGCTCAATCCCGCTTCTGTATCTTGGCCACATTTATTGGCCACCACCATCAAGACATATTTGCCGATGTGAAGAGGAGCCATTTGCTATTGCAATCTTATCTGCACGAAATGTATTTTGTGACGTCATTATTGAAACCTCTTCATATCGAGTATTAAAATTAAAGATCTGTTTTTAAAATATGTCGAACTCAGTACTTCGGTATAGTGTTTTTGATCAAACTTCGGGATTTTTTGTTTGATAAATATTTACAATCCTAAATAAATAATATATCAAATATTTATATGTGTGTAGGATTGTAAATTTTTCGTCGCAAATTGTAATATAGAACGTTTTATGATGAATTCTTAATAGAGAATTAGGGCCCCTGGCATGATGATATTATTATACAGTGCCATTTTACCTTGTAAATAAATTATATACTACTATCTATTTTCTGTGATTAATTTGTGAATGTGAATTGTTTTAGCACACATTATCATTACGCCAAGTTTAAGCACACAATCTACTATTTTAAAGGCTGAATCGGCGTTTCTTATTTAAAGCAAAAATAGTAATTAACCTCGCGCAAGGGAAATAGCAGGAATAAAAATAAGTCAATGTAGACTTAACTTGGAACTTAAGATTAGGAGCTTATAGTAAACAAGATTAAACCGTCGCTTCCTGAGTTATTTTGTTTATTTCCTTGCCAATTATAAATTTATGAATTTTTTCAACACGGAACAAGTGTATGACAACAACAATGAAAGTGTATAGGTCTCGGCCGAAGCAACAATTAACAGACTCTTTAGTTAAAAAGTATACTACAATTTTGAAAGGATAGTATATATATAGTAGTATATTTAGCAGTAGTATACATTTTTGCCTCCAATATTACTAGACCATGAATCGTTTGTTTTTTGTTATAGCTAGAAGCGCTCAACAGGTTATTATTGTCCTTACGATTTTTCTATCAGATTAGTAGACAAAATTTTTGAAATAAAAAGTAGCTAGTCTACGTCGCGAGATTTATTTCAAATAAATGTAATGCATAGCTATACTTTACTCGTAAGAAGTAGGTATATGTATTTATTTATTTTACACCACCTTACACTATAATTACAGAACTTCCAAATCTATCTTACATTTACAAATACTTAGGTATAACAAATAGTCCATTTATGAGTTCACTCATAGAGCAACCAAAAATATCAATCTTTTCGGTATATGAGTAATATAAATGTAGATACTCCAGCTGTTCAAAATTCCAGACCACCTCCTTACTTTATATACGAAATATATAATTAATAAAAAAAATAGTAAAGTATAAATAGTTGAGAAATTATTTATCACACTTAAAAGTTGCTGTCAGTATATAGGTATAGTTTAAAATTGACTTTTAAGAAAATTTTCAATGCATGTCTATTACAGGGTTGCATTTATCCTAGAACTTGTTATGCAAACCTAAGTAAGCTATGGCACTATAGCATTAGATTAAAAATAATATACGGCACTAAGGCAGCTCAATATTACAATATTTTGATTATTAAAAATCGGACTGAAATTTAAAGTCACACTGCCTAGCTCCTTGGTGATATCTCCCAAAAATTGGTGCATCATGATTCATGATGTTGTAAATTATTATTTGATTATTGTTCTAGGAAATAATGGCAATCCCCTGTGGTGATTTCAATATTACCTATGAACGAAAGAAGAACCATAAAGATACACCAGTATGAATCATTATATACCTTAACATAAAGAAGGTTTGATAAATGATCCTTTCTCCATTACATTTCCATAAATTTTAAGATTTTTTTAAGTTGCAATATTAAAATTAGTTTTTTTTTAACTTCTTGTTTCACTAATGCCCGCTTATATAATCGCGTAATTATAATAGTTAAAGTCCTTGTAATTAATGTTTCAATACAAAGAATTCCTTGAACTTTTAAACCTATAATAATATTTTTAATAATTATTTAAATCAATATACGTTCAGCCATTACAAACTATTTAGATATATAACCGTATATTTTTCCCGGGTTAAAAAGTAGTATATATGTCACTTGGCGACACTATCTCTAACATCTATAATTGAAAATGTGTGTCCCTTACTGTAACAACAATTCAACAAACACACCTATGATACTAACTCCATCTCAACTAAATATAATTAATGTGAACACCAGTAAAAGAAAACAAAAATGGTATTTGGTAAACTTTATTTATTAGGCATTATCATTTAATTGTAGTTACTTTATAATATTCACCAACACGTTTAAAATAACCAACTTAAATCAATTAAAGCTTATTTAAAACTATTATGTGTACAGAAATGATTTATACATAACAATGTGTTAATAACTCGCGATTAGAATATTCACGGCAATAGGTACCTTCACAGACACGTAAAATATATATTTTTTTATTGGACTAGCGCTTGACCACAATCTCTCATGATGGAAAGTGTAGATTTGACCAAGCAGGTGCCAATTCACTCTTGTTTAAAGACACTCAGATTGTAAGTATCAGGAAAAACATGGGAGGGCGTTCCAAACCCTTTTTTTTTTTTTTTTTTGTCGTGGTGGAAAAGCTTTATTGCTACCTCTGTCCCTTGGGCAGGACTAGAGGTTATGTGGGACTCCCCCCCTAGGGGTATACCCGAACCAAAAACCACCACGGCGTGTCCCTCACGCTGAGTTTTTCCAGACGCAAACTTTTTCTTTTCAAATTTTTTCTGGGAACACCATTGCATTCTTCCCAGACGGGCGTTCCAAACCCTAGCAATGCGTATGAAATAGAAATAATAGAAATTCCATATATTTACATAAGAGTTCTTTAAAAAAATACATACAATTCCCGTAATTTTTTTATACAAATTCTTTTTTTTAATTACCAGTGGACCTTACACTAGGTGATTACCTGAATCGTAGGGTCTATAGGGTGGGGTATAAGAAAAGAAGATGCAAATCGATTTGACAGAATATGGATATAGTTACTTAATCTACCCCCTTAATAAGAAATGCAGTCTAACCAACAACGCGGTTTTAAGAAAAGTGTTAAAAAAAACTAGCGGAAAAATAATATTCTAAAAATTATTATTCGAACTACACGCAGCCCTAAACTAATGACAAAGCTAATAAGGTAAACCCTTATTACCCAGTTCATTGGTTTAGTTTAGTTTAGTCCAAAGACCGAAGGTAGCGTTAATTGTTCGATGTGTGGCTTTTGATTATTTCCTTTGGTTATTTTTTTTCAATAAATCTAATCTAATTGAGTATATAAATTTCTCATATCACAAGAATATTCGTGATGTACTCGTAAATATTTGAGTTTTATTCTTAATAAATTTTCGATATTAACGGATAATAAAAAAACATGCCGTTGGCTATATATTGACGAAGGCCGAAGCGGACTGTTACAGCCCTAAAATTTAATTTTACTGATGTCTTCATTTGAAGCCTGCAAATACTTCCCTGATTAAAATTAATATCTTCCATTGCTTTACGTTCCCATATTCAATAAGTATTAGTATTCAGTACATTTTCGTTGAATTAATTTAGGTTTCATTTATTGTTCACTCGTCCACGAATACTGCTTTTCCGACAAGTGGCAAATACCTCACAAAAGGACCACCGTAAGACAAGATATTTCTGAGAGGTTCAAACAATGAAACCATCCAGTATAAGATCAATAGATAAAAGAATACTGATACTAGAAGGTCCAAAACGAATAATCTGAAACAAAAACAATTTATTAGTTATTATAAATAATATTGAGTTATTAATAACTCAATATGTCTATGTCTATGTAACTCACGTGCTATGATTGTTAATTGAAATAGATTAGTAAAAGCTATTCTAGCGTATGATATCTATCAAAAAAATTAATTGCCAAGCGCTTTTGAAAAGGATAAAAAAACGGTCCTAGTTTAATTTCAATAAGACCATTATACGTAATTGTGTGACCTCATTTGCTGACTACCTGTTTGACGACGGATTACATAGTTTATAATTTGATTCCTGTATCAGGGCAAAAATTTATAAAAGCTGTCAACGATGAGTTCAGAACTTGACAATCTTTCCTGTTAATGTTCACTAACGTGATAATTATCGTCAAACCCACCAACTTAGTAGTAGTAATTAGATTACATTAGATTACGGTGGGATTATGGTTCTGTTTTTTTTATTCACTACAAGTTAGCCCTTGACGGCATCTCACCTGATGGAAAGCAAGTATGCGGTCTAAGATGGTAGCGGGGTTACCTGTTAGGGGTATGGTAAGCCCATACTCCTCATTAGTTTCTACACGACATCGTGCCGGAACGCTAAATCGCTTGGTGACACGTCTTTGTCGGTGGTAATTAGCCAGGGCCGAAGCCTCCCACCATACCAGACTCGAGCCGGGAATCGAACCCAGGACCTCCAACTTTATAATGTGCACGCACTGCGCCACGGAGGTCGTCTATGAGAGAGGAGGTAAATTAACAGCCTAAGGGTGATGATAATGACCTATTATATAACGTCAGCGCCTCTAAACATTTTGGTACAAAGCAGTCAAAGTCATTGAAGCTGATTAAAATAATTTTAAATCAATATCTCGAGAGCTTTCCAAAATTCCAGGTCCCAAAATTCGAAATGTGTACATAAAGCAATTACGCAGCAATTACTCGAGAACCTTGTCCATTTTTATTCAAAATAAAATGTCTTACATATTGTTCTGCAGTCTCGCTTTAGGTAGATTCTCTAGCTTCTCCTTTAAACAGTACAATTTGCCTCCAATCATGCAGCTCTCGATATAGGGCCCCACCTCAATGATCTTCAAATTCATCGGGAATGTCTTGAAGTCCGTTGGGTTCAGTTTGGTGGCTAGAGCCTTGAAGTTGTGTGTATCAAACCACCACTCACGTGTGGTAAAATACTGAAGGACCATCAGACCTACTGAAATCCGATTTTGAATGCGTACCATGCTGTAATGAGAGTTATTATTTATTACCTAAATAACTACGTTATAACAAAAAGTCCATTTGTTGTTGGAAATATGGCATGTATACTTATTACTTATTTGGTGGTACTGTGACCTATATGCAATAGTACAATTCAGGTGTTTCTGATGTTTATGTAACGGTAGTTTGATAGTTGATTTTAATGACTTTATTTGACCTTGCCCAATTACAAAGATATTTTATCTTAGAGTGTTGTCACTCCAAGATAAAAGTTTTTATTTTATTTCAGTATTAATAAAATATAAGCCTGAATTAATCGAATAGGTAGAGCTAGCAAGTAAAAAATACGTCTACTAAACTGTTTAATTATGGCTGAGATGAAGATTGTACGGATACAAATGTTTATTTTAGAAACCAACTATCTATAAAACTTATATAAAAAAGTACGTGCAGGAATATATATATGCCTATCACTTAAAAATTAACGCATTTTACTTAAAAAAAATAATTCAAAATATAAGCTAGATTTCAATTGTCATTATAAATGATATGAAATTTATTAATACTATCGAAAAAAAGTTTTTTGTTATCAAGACAGTCTTTGTACTTTCATTTTAGTAGATAATGCAAAATTAAAATTATTTTACGGGGGATTCCAATGTGTATTGTTCCGAAATAAAATTAAGTTACGTACTAAAACACTGATAAAATACTTACAATCTTTTCTGTCCAAATATAAGCATCAAAAAGTCGATCAGATACGCAGGCACGATGTGGTAAAAGAATACACAAAGTTCGTGTATTAGTTTATTGTGTCTTATGTTTCCATTGGGGTACCACAGAGGGCCTTCAAAAGGAAATTTTCTTACTGTCGCCTTTCCTACGTCCAGAACTTCCTTCCAAGTTGTATCTCTATCATCACCAGATGTTAGATTGAAAACTGGTATTTCTGCCGACCTGTAAGATTTATTTTATTAAGCAATAAAATACATACATATTGTGTATATTTATATATTTTATATATGTCTGCGACTTCATCATCATCATTATCGACGCATTACGGGTCCAATACGAAGTAAGAGTCTCCCTTTAAAATAATAAAGTTTCAATCTTTAGTTCACCACGCCGTTCAAGTACGGTAGACTTCACACGCCTTAGAATGTTAAGGATAATTCATAGAAAAACAAGTTTCCTCACGATGTTTTCACACACCGTTAAAACAAGTTATATTTAAATGCTCAAAACGTATATAACATCGAAACCTTAGAGGTGTACCTAGAGTCAAAACCACTAGGCAATAACAGCATCTTGAATTCGTCAGAACACTGTTGCGATTTGATGAGACCCAGTTGTACGTTATAAAATGCACTTATTTTAAGTTGGCCTTCTCTATAAACCCTTTGGAAACGCAAAATTTATATCCGTTTGTCAAAACAATGCTTAAACGGCTCGGAGGGCAAATTCTACCTAGAACAAGGCGTTACTTTCCGTAACTTTTTACCATTTAACCACTTAAAAATATACTGTTAGATGAAAGCGGACCTCCTTTCAAATAACTTCATTAAGGAATTAATGCATTCTATTGTAATATCGATGAAATTAATTAATTTCATAAAAGTTCAAAACCTAATAGGTTACGTTAATACGTAATTACGAGGAGGATTTGCTATCGATACTGAGCCCAAAACAATTTATTTTTATTTTTTTGTCTGACTGTCTGATGTCTGATCTTGGCCGCGCATCACGCCGAAAATACCGGATGGATTTAAATGAAATTTGGTATCGGAGTAGCTGGTATTGATTCAACATATCGGATGGCTGTTATCCCAGAATTCAGCACGGTTCCCTTGGGAGAGGGGATGAAAGTCAACATATGTATTTAGTTGTAAATCATTAACGCGTACTCCGATTTTTTTTTGTTAGAAAGAAGATACTTTAATGTTTATCCTGTAATTATTTCAAGGTCGTCATTATAGTAATCCATTACTTCGTGATTTCAAACAAACACACTTTCACACACACTAACTTTGTTAAATGTATTTACCTCTCTGTTTTGGTGTTGATGTAATGGGGGATGAGTATGATCGCATTGATGGCGATGTCCACCGGTATGACCTCCGCGTGGTAGTGGCCGTAGCAATGCATGGTGCGGATGACGCCCTTGCCTGCGCCGATCATCAAACCTATCGGCCCGTTCAGGTTGTCCACCCAACCGGGGGTCGGCTCCTTGTAAGCTGGGGTCACTGGAATAAGTGTTAAAGTTAAACTAATCTCACATGATCGACCTCTTCTCTTATGAGAGAGTGGAGGGAATTACAACTCTTGTTAGATTTTGGTGAATACGATGTAATAATGTTTCATTACATCGTATTCACGACAGATACAGCTCTTAATATAATTTTAAGTGGCATGTGAGATGGTGATAACAAAAAGAAAATTTACCTGGCTAAGTTTGTCTTAGACCGGGGCGCGTTTGGAACCCTCATAGCTTTAGTTTTAAGTTTACGAATGTAGTTATCACCATCAAATCACTACTATGTAAATTATTGACGCGTCAAAAGCGCCTTTTAAAGGACTATTTTTTAATTTGAAAAATTTAATTTAATTAATTTAATTTTAATTTAATAATTAAAATTTAATCTAATAATACTTATGTCAAAATCTTAATTATCATTCCTAACGATATAAAGATTACTTTACTGAATTGAGAGATTCTGGGCTCTATTCCCGTTGGTCTGGTGATATGCTTCGGCCGTAGCTAGTTACCACCCTACTACCTACGTTTAGCGTTTCGGCACGATGTCGCGTAACCAATTAGCAGTATGGGTTTAAGATACCCCTAACAGGTAAGCCCGCTATCATCTTAGACTGCATATTCTCTTACCACCAGGCACCAGGTCAGATTATCGTCAAGAGCTAATTTGTATAAACCAAGAATATAAGATTTTACAACCGTCAACACATGTATGAAATAAAAGAATTACACCAAATATCGCTTAGATTCGATCTCAGTACAGATAAAATAAAGTCTTATGATATTATCTTAAGGGTGTAACATATAAATTCCCATCAAGCCGAAAACGAGTAAAAGGCCAGAACCGTGTTAGTGATCGGAAAAATATAAAATATTATGTATTTCTCGAATAGATTTAATAAAAAAACGGAAAAACAAAAAAAAATAGTAAACAAATATTAAATTTTCTCCGACCTTCTCTGCAATGTATCCATAAATAATCCTTTCCTTAATTACCAGTTTCAATAAATTAAATACTAATGACATATATAAATAAACATAGCCTTATATTTAATTTAACGTATTTACATGTTTTAATTTTTGCAACAATAAGGTATGCAGTACCTACATATATAAATACTATATAAAGTCATCCATTATACGAGTTATTATTAAAATTAAAATTAATTAAAAAATTAAAAATTATTATAGGATATAATGTCAGTAACTAACCTATGCTCGGTCGCACCACAACGGTAGGTATATCAGAATAACTCTCCTTCACCAGCGCCTCGGCGAGCCTCTTGGAGTATATGTACGAATTAGGATGTAATTGCATCAAAGATGGCGCTAGTACATTCAGCTGCTCGTCGGTTAACCAGCTCGTTGCTCGCAAAACTTCGTGAGGATTGGCAGGCGGATCGTGTACCTATTTATGTAAAAAATAAATCTATACAAACAGGTTTGACGACCTCCGTGTGGCTATGAATATGGAAGTCCTGGGTTCGATTTCCAGCTCGAGTCTGGTCTGGAGGAAGCCTTCAGCCGTGGCTAGTTATCACCCTACCGACGAAGACGTGTCGCCGAGCGATTTAGCGTTCCGGCACGCCCTTGACGGCAATCTCACCTGATGGTAAGTTATGATGCAGTCTAAGATGGTAGCGGGCTAAGCTGTTAGGGGTTTGGTAAATCCATATTCCTAATTGGTTTCTACGCGACATCGTGCCGGAACACTAAATCGCTTGGCGACGCGTCTTTGTCTCTAGGGTGGTAACTAGCCACGGCCGAAGCCTCCCACCATACAAATTTCCAAGCCTAAGAATTTCATTTTCACCTTATAAAAAAAACTGACGAAAAATTGAGGTGGTACCTATATAAGATCAACTCTATCTATACCATAAATTGTGGAAAATATTGTTATTATATATAGCATTTAAAAAAATGTTACTATAAATAAAACAAAAGAATGTTGCTCCATAAACATAACTGATGTTTATGGAATCTCATTTCCTTCTTCATAGCATCGTCAAGTGATTCGATACGCTAAGCGTTAACCGATCAAACCGTAACCAATCTATTCAAGATTACCATGTGATTGGTGGAAATATACGCTATGGTGTGCAACCTAAACACGTGAATACTATAGGCATACCCGTTCCGCCATTCTGTCGAAATCTGGATAGCAAAATGCCGTAGACAAGTGCACGAACGAGACCAGCTTCTTCATTTTCTTCGCCATTTCCAGAACTCGGAGCGTTCCTTTAGTGTTCATTTCGAGACCCTCTTTAAGAGGCGCTTCTAGACGGAGACTGGCTGCGAAGTGGAAAACTATCGATACCTGGAAAAGAATGAAACACAAGATTAACTCGTTATTATTAAAACAAAACCCCGCCACAAGTACTCGCCAACAGTGCTAGGTTCTTGCAAAAATTTTTTAATATAGGTACAAAATAGATTTTAATATAGGTATAAGTAGGTCATCATGATCAACCTATTTACGGCTCACAACAGAGCACGGGTCTGCCCTTAATAAGAGAAGGGTTTGGCGATAGTCCACCACGCTGGCCATGTGCGGATTGGCAGACTTCGCAAGCCTTTGAGAACATTACGGAGAACTCTCAGGCGTGCAGGTTTCCAAACGATGTTTTCCTTCACCGTTGAAGCAAGTGATATTTAATTGCTTAAAAACGCACATAACTCCGAAAAGTTGTAGGTGCGTGCCCGGGTTCGAACCCCCGACTTCTGGTTAGGAAGCTGACTTCCTGAACACTAGGACTGACACTCTGACACCTCTATAAATGGGTATAGCAATTTAAATAGATATAACGAGAGTACAGTATAACGAAAAGGTTAAATAAAAAAAGATTGTTATTCTTGTAGCCTAATTTTAGCTGGGTTACTCTATCTCACTTGGTTATCCTTATCTGTTATATGCAGCATCATTTGTTGATTGTTGCGGAAGAAAAGCGAGTGTTCCCTTAACCCAGCCACCAGGCGACGCGAAGGAGCATCGCTGGGTTCTAGTGGGTATTCTCGTCGCCACTCTGGCCGCTGCCGAGTACCACTTACCCCGCCGGAAACGGAGCAGATATGCCTGCGTCGCTTCCGGCGGAGATGCATAACCACATTTCCCAGCGTTAAAAAAGTATTGTGCTAAATAACAACTATCGCGCCAATTTCAAACAGTGTAGTCCGTCACCACTAGGATCTAAATATAATATCCTAAACGAACGAAAACACAAACCATAAGGCCGTAACTTTTTATTACGTTTAAGAAACTAGATTTTATTACAGCTCTAAAAGACTATTGACTTGTTGTTTCTACTATAATAGATTCATCATCATCATGATCAACCCATTACCGGCTCACTACAGAGCAAGAGTCTCCTCTCGATATGAGAAGGATTTGGCCATAGTCCACCACGCTGGCCATGTGCGGATTGGCAGACTTCACACGCCTTTGAGAACATTATGGAGAACTCTCAGGCGTGCAGGTTTCCTCGCGATGTTTTTCTTCACCGTTGAAGCAAGTGATATTTTAATTGTTTAAAAACGCATATAACTCCGAAAAGTTAGAGGTGCGTGCCCGATTCGAATCGATGACCTCTGATTAGGAGGCTGACGCCCTAGGCAATCACAGCTTCATAGTTTATAAATAAATTGAAACTTTTATAGTAGGAACTGAACACAAACTATATATATATATATATAGAATAATAATTTTATATATATATATAAAAGATTCAATTTATTTTGAATTTAAAAAAGCAATGACACTGAGGGACTTACGGAGTCCAATTACGAGGAAGAATTCCATCTTAGGGTTATGATGATTCGAAAACAATAATACTTGCAAAAATAATATATAATATTGTTTTAAAAAAAATGTGTCAAAGCTCATAAGTTGCTAGTTGTTCGTATTATTGAATATTGGTCCTGGTCAGTTGGTTCAGCGTGACATTCAAGTAATAATTATTTACATAGTTACGAAATGAAATACGCGAGTGTTAAATTCCATGTTAACAGAGAATAGGGGCCCTACTTACGCAGTTTTAAAGTGCTAGATAAGATATTGCACGTTGTTTGCAAACTATCATATGCGTTTAACTTATTTGAATTACATATTAAAAGCTATTTGATTTCAACAAAACCAATACATATCACCAGCAAAACGGGGCGAGTCTTAGAATAATAAAACAAGGTTATACAAATAATTTACAGAAGTTAAGTGGAATAACGCAATTATGTGTTGCATCAACGCGATTTCTCTTCGCTCTTGCTGAGTGCGCGGTATCTATGTGAAATGTGAATTATATGGTTTAGCTCCGCCATAGGACTGCAAACTACTTTCACTCGGTTTACCTCACGTTACCACTGCTACTGGTGGCAACGTTGCATTATACAGCAGAGATAAAGGAGATACGCTTTCATTTTCCTATAAGTACATATTACACTAAGCCTATAACCTTATCTTTATAGCTTACGATCAATACTCAAAATAAATATGCTCGCAGTAGTCAAAAGAAATTCGTGAAAAATAAAACCTCACTTACGATTTGAGAACATATTTACGTTGGAAAGCGATGACCTCCGTGGCGCAGCGAATGCGCTGTCGCATTATAAAGTTGGAGGTGTTGGGTTCGATTCCCGGCTCGAGTAAGGTCTGGGGGGAGGCTTCGGTCTTGGCTAGTTACCACCCTAGCGATAAAGACGTGCCAAGCGATTTAACGATCCGGCACGATGTCGCGTAGAAACCTATTAAGAGTATAGGTTTTTTTTTTCGGACTGTCTATTAGCTGTACTAACCCTATTGGTTGCCACAGCGTAACCGCGCTGTTTGGCGAGCTTCGGAAAGAAGCTCTGCCTGAACAAATTTTGAGCCCCAGGGCTCACGAGTATAGGTCTACCATACCCTTAACAAGATAACCCGCTACTATGTTAGACTGCATCATCACTTACACTAACTTTTAGTGGATAAAAAAAACGTAATATTAGTAAGAAGATATCCTATTTCGTTTCATTCTATTTTATAAACGACATCACTCAACGAGTTGCAAAGGTGAAGTGGTAAATGTGCTTAAATCGGAAAACTAATGGACGTTGGGGTAAAAAGGTATTTGAATAGCGATGGCGCACAGATAAACGCAGCGATGGTCGACCAGCTAGGTGGTAAGAAAACATCGAACAAGGCACAGAAAGCCGCTGGAAACAAGCGGTCCAAAACGGTGGACTTTAGAACTCCCTACAAAAGAGTAGACGCCAATCGGTCGAAATGATGATGATAATGATGATCCTTTTAAATTAACCTACATTTAATTTGTTATAGTTATGTTTTTGATTCATATAAGTTGTATAAACAAACGTCGGACTGCGTTTCTTTGAAATTTTGTATGGCAATACGAAATATAGCAATTGAATAACGATTATTGCTAAAGAAATAAACATTATTAGTTAGCGGTTTATTATTCAAAGTGAGTCTTCATTATGTATTTTGGACCTCCACATAGCACCTGATTTATCAAAGTCAATGTTATGTGTTCTTTCCGAATACTAATCTACTACTATATAATATTCGAAGCTGTGATAGCTGTGATAGATAAATTCAAATTCAAAATAATCTATATTCAAATAGTCCTTATTATAGTTTATATAATCCTTAATATCGTAATATGATTTTTCTACAAGCTTTCGTTTTATAAAAACTTTGAACTTATTGATAGGACCTCCGCCTCCTAATCAGATGTCGGGTTTTCGAACCCGGGCACGCACCTCTAAGTTTTCGGAGTTATGTGAGATTTAAAGTTATTAAAATATTACTTGCTTCAACGGTGAAGGAAACATCGTGAGGAAATCTGCATGTCTGAGAGTTCATAATGTTCTCAAAGGCGTGTGAAGTCTGCCAATCCGCTTACGGCCTGCGTGGTGGACTATGGCCAAACCCTTCTCATAATTGAGGGGCGACCCGTGCTCTATTGTGGGCCGGCAATGGGTTAATTGCTATATAATATAATTAAACTTGAGTTTCGTAGTATGGGATTACAGCCACACCACTAATAGGTAAGCGGTCTCCATCATTTTTTTCCACCGGGTGATACGCAGTTAAGAGCCGTTAAGCTTAAGAAGAATTAAAGAAATAACAAGTTTAATAGCTTTTTTTGTATTTAACTACGGTAATTATAATAATCGGTATAATAATATATAAAAAATTAATAATTCAAAAAGAGGAAAAGCTACCTCTCTGTTTTACGTTACAAGGTCGAAGTATTGAAAAAGGTACTTGTACGATGGCTTTCAATTTTCCCATAATAATTGTTTTTATTAATTCTAAAAAATAAAGTTGTTGTGTTTTCTGCGTTTTCGAAATAACTGCTTCGTATGCTTATATTGCATTACGCTAAGTGGAAACCTAGTTCGCGGTTTGTTTACTTCTTATTAACGGAATATACTGAGGTTTTGTAGAATAAACTATCGAACGACATCTTGGAATTGTTTCTCATTAAATTCGACGTTTATATATTGGGGTGTATTTATTTATAGGTATTTCAACTTAAGCTTAAAGAATTTTCCGTTTATAAAGTTAAAGGATTCAGTAAATGTTTAACAACTAGGTTGCTCTTAAATTGTTATGTGAGATGGTGATAACCAAAAGAATAGCCGATTAAGTTTTTTTATGGGCTTCTTCTTAAGCCAGGGCGCATTTGGGTCACTCATAGCTTTTGTTTATAGCGTCATTTAAAGGCCAATTTGAAATAAGAATTAAAATTTACCAACACCAGCTATAGCTTTTAGGTGTTTAAATAAATAAACTTCCTATATTATGACCACTTTAAAAGAGATACAAATCAAAATTATCCTTTTTGCAATGACTAATATAGCTTACTGAAACGGGGGAAAACTTTTTTGTTCGCTCGCGTCTATTACCTTCATATGAAATATTTTGCTAATAGATTTACAAATCCGACTAAAGTCGTGTTAAAAAAGTCTGCCAAGTACGTGACTTGTAACGCTCAGTATTCCATAGTTGTCCGTCAAATTAATCAAGCATTTCCTTCCTATAATTTTACGGGGTTCATAAATTTATATTTCCTAGCAACAAATGACACAATTATTTCTTTATTGATAAAGATTTAATTTATTTTAAGTTTTTCTATTATTACAAGTTTACTTGCAATAATAGAAAAACTTAGCTTTTATAGTTTTAACTTTTGACTTTAAATGGTCACCCCGCCCAAAAATTTTAATAATTCTGTTATCTTAAAAGACTTAAAAGCGGAGCTAAAATTTAGTAGTATATCTTTGCTATCCTTTACCAACTGCTTCCTGTGGCTGTACCTACTTAGTTCCTTTTCTTTTACCTTAACAGTACTTGAGTATTACCTTCCAGCGATATTAAATTAAAAAAAATTACAGGTTCAAAGTTTATATGATTAATATGTGTATAATCATCATCATCATGATCAACCCATTACTGGCTGACTACAGAGCAGGGGTCTCCTCCCAATATTAGAAGGGTTTCGCCATAGTCCACCACGCTGGCCATATGTGGATTGGCAGACTTCACACGCCTTTGCGATCATTATGGAGAACTCTCAGCCGTGCAGATTTCCTCACGATGTTTTCCTTCACCGTTGAAGCAAATAACTCAGAAAAGTTAGAGGTGCGTGCCCGGATTCGAACCGCCGACCTCTAATTAAGAGGCTGACGCCCTAACCACTAGGCTTCACACACACACAGCTTCTGTGTGTATAATATCCATGAAAAAATACAGTTTTTAGTACTGGTGGTCTGCGATAAGCCACAGGCGTAAAAATGAAAATATAATATATTCTTGTTGACTACGTACCCCTAAAATATCTGACGTGGTTAAAAGTTTTTTGTTCAATCTTAGGTCAACGATTCTGTTACTTATTCTACATAATAGCTACTTATTATTTTTTTCTTCGTTCATAAATTTAAAAGATGATAGATAACATGGCTAACTAAGTTAAACGTTATAGCTGTAACCTGGTACTTTGGATTTATATTAGTTATTACTGTTTTGACTATTATCGTCTATGTAGAGCTTTTGGTTCCTGGAAGTCTATGTCTGTCTTCAGACAACTAACTTGGCATTATAATATAATATGTTTTTAAATACATATTATTGGATTAATCCTAGAACATAAGATTCTTTAGGATTTTTGAGCTGACATATTCTAATGAATTCTCGTATAAATCTAGGTAACAAATACTTAGTTGGATAAAGTATTTTTTTATATGGTTTTCGTACCAACTTGGCCAAAGAAACTTAGTCTAAGTCTCCTTTCGGAATGAGAAGAATAGCCGTAGTTTAATGGACTTTTATTATGAATTTTATATTTATTTTTATTTCTCACGATGTTTTCCTTGACGGTTAAAGCGAAAAAATTGATATTAAATATCTTGTTTAAAAATGCATATCCGAACTTCATAAAAACATCGGGGATCGATCTGAAAACCTAATAAAAATAGGTAGAATAATGTCAAAGCCACTGAATTACGCGCAGCCCGGAACGCACTCTGTGAGTGTGAGCTCATGAATAATGGCCCCGGATGGTTTCAAAACTAGTCGATACTATGATAATATCCGATACTATATACCATGATAATTGAAGTGAGCCGTGTATTAGATATGAATTTAACTTATGACCTCTAACCTAACCACAGGACTATCTCTTCGTGTACCTTTTCATTATAGGCATATTCCTTACCTCATCATAGATTTCCTCTAGTTGAGCCTTTTCAATGCCAAGTTCGTCGTAGAGTATATCACCCGTAACAGGTACAAGCTTCTTCATCACATGTGGTTTCTCTTCTCTTATTCGTGAGAACAACTGCAACAACACAGCGAATATATTATTTCACATTATTATTATACATATTAAAAATTGTATTTTTTAAATGTATAAGTATCTTCTTCACATCGTCGTTATTTAATTATACCTACATACTATACATCCATAATATGCATAAATATATATTTTAATATAGGAATAAAATAATGAAAAAATATATAAGAAATTTTTAGCAACGTAAATATAAGTATAATATATACTTGTCTTTAATTAATAGTTATTTTGGTTTGTGGTAAACATTAAAAAACTAACAATAATTGAAATGGGTGTGGAGTACAACGGGTGCAGTAAGAAATAATAAATTGTGTTGGTATAAGCGTTGGTTGTTCTTAGGTATAATCTTCATAGTTAACCAGATATGTAGTATCTTTACTTAAACATCAGGTACTAGTTATGACGATCAACCCATTACCGGCTCACTGCAGAGCACGGGTCTCATCTCAATATGAGAAGGGTTTGGCCATAGTCCACCACACTGAACATGTGCGGCTTGGCAGATTTCACACGCCTTTGAGAACATTATGGGGAACTCTCAGGCGTGCAGGTTTCCTCACGATGTTTTCCTTCACCGTTGAAACAAGTGATATTTAATTTTTTTTAAAACGCTCATAACTCTGAAAATTTAGAGATGCGTGCCCGGATTCGAACCGCCGACGTCTTATTAGGAGGCTGACTATCACCGCTTAGGTACTAGTAAGTTGCAATTTTTTTCTATCTGATGTCTCACCTGATGGTAAGTGACGATGCAGCCTAAGATAGTAGCGTGCTAATCTGTTATGGATGGTAAACCCACACTCGTAATTGGTTTCTACGCGACATTGTGCCGGTACGCTGAATCGGTTGGCGACACGTCTTTGTCGGTAACTAGCCACGGCCAAAGCCTCCCACTAGACCAGACTCAAGCCAGGAATCGAACCCAGGATCTCCAACTTTATAACGCAGCATTATATGTTTCTAGATTGCTGCTTTGTGTCTGAGATTTCGTCCATGCTGAATCGCTAAAACTCCAATTTCTGGAGTCCTTTAAACACACTGGAATATTGTGTTGGCCATTGCCTCATTCTTTGCCGGGGTTAAAATAGTAGAACAATCAAACATAAATTTAATTTGTCCAGGCTAGATGTGTCTCAGCAAGTTTAAAGTTTATATAAAACGTAAGCTTGTAGAAAAGTCCTAGCATAGTGTAAAGGATTATGTAAATGATAAACAAGAAAATGTAATTATGTAAATCATACCCCTATGATATATTACGATAATAAAAAAGCGCTTAATATGATTTAAGTGGCATGTGAGAAGGTGTTAACAAAAAGAAAATTTACCTGGCTAAGTTAAGTTTGTTGTGGGCTTCTTCTTAGACCCGGCCGCGTTTAGAATCTGTATAGCTTTAGTTTTAAGTTTACTAATGCAATTATCACCATCAAATCTCTACTATATAAATTATTGACGCGTCAAAAGAGCCTGTTAAAGGACTATTTGAATAAAGATTATGATTGATTGATTGATCGATATTGATTGATAGAATTGCTAATTTTTAGGCAGTTAAACCGTAGCCGTGGACCTAACTAATTTGACCTCGACATTCGACATAGTGCAGCATAGTTAGATCATTAGCGATAAGGCCGCCTATTGCACCTATTTATTTTCTGTGTGTGTGTGTCTATTTCTTTTCTTTTTTCTTTTTGTATGGTGTCCAATAAAGTATATTTTAATTTAATTTCATTTCAGTGAAGCAATAAAAATACAGGTAAGTATATTTTGCAATTTAGTTGTCAGTAGGTGCACTTTAGGCGTGCGTTAACACAAACTAGGCAGAGTTTCGACACGAATCGGCGGTATCATCGATTGATCAGGAAATTGCACATGTTTTGAACAAGCGTTTCTAATATATACCTACAAGCAGTTTCCAATTGGCAGTTCACACACAAACTTTCAATCAATTAATCAAACACTCGATCTTAGATTAACGTGTAAATTTGATGTCAAGTCATTTAGTCAGAGTTGACAAAGCACTTAATATAATTTTAAGTGGCATGTGAGAAGGTGTTAACAAAAACAAAATATATCTGGCTAAGTTTGTTGTGGGCTTCTTCTTAGACCGGGGCGCGTTTAGAACACCTATAGCTTTAGTTTTAAGTCTACGAAGGCAGTTTACACACAAACTTTCAATCAATAAATCAATGATTGAAAGTTTTATGACGACCTCCGTGGCGCAGCGCGCGCGCTGTCGCATTTTAATGTTGGAGGTCCTGGGTTCGATTCCCGGCTCGAGTCTGGTCTGGTGGGAGGCTACGGCCGTGGCTAGTTACCACCCTACCGACAAAGACGTGTCGCCAAGCGATTTAGCGTTCCGGCACGATGTCGCGTAGAAACCAATTAGGGGCGTGGGTTTACCATAGTCCTAACAGGTCAGCCCGCTACCATCCTAGACAGCATCATCGCTTACCACCAGGTGAGATAGCAGTCAAGGGCTAACTTGTAGTGTGTAAAAAAAAAAAAAAAAAACAAACACACGATCTCAGGTTAATGTGTAAATTTGATGTCAATTCATTTAGTCAGCGTTGACAATCATTTCAGAGTACTTTTATATGCAATCTTAAATCTATGGATATCGAGCAAATTCCATGTCTTTTCAGTGGTAAAAGCGTTTTTAATACTATACCTACAGGCAGTTTCCACATTTCCTCGATTCTTGTTTCGGGCGTCTTCCCTCTCTTGCTGCGGACGAGGGCATACACGCACCCGATATCGGGCACGCTGTATAGAAGCTTCTCGATCAGCACCTTCCCCATGAGACCAGAAGCTCCGGTCAAGAGGACCTTCCTCCCTCTGTACCACTCGTTCACTTCAGACGCCATCTTGTATGGATCTGAATTTAACAAGAAAAAAACTTAATAAAACGTTCTGATTATGTGCTTGTCTAAGTTAGTTACGCGAAGGCATCTAGTCCAAGTCCGCGGTGGCGTGCAAACATACGGCAAAGTTACAAAGACTGGCTCAGTCAAATCTTAGACTCCATCATTACTACCAGATAAGTTTACATGAACGGTTGGAACTTGTAAATAAATGTAGTAAAATTATTTATTTCTGCTGTTTGCTTATGTTCATGTCTGCTGCACCTTACCTCAATATCAACTTATATGCTCTAATAAGATAGCTCTTAATATAATTTTAAGTGGCATGTGAGATGGTGATAACAAAAATAAAATTTACCTAGCTAAGTTTGTTGTGGGCTTCTTCTTAGACCAGGGCGCGTTTGGAACCCTCATAGCTTTAGTTTTAAGTTTACGAATGTAGAATTATAACCATCAAATCACTACTATGAAAATTATTGACGCTTTAAAAGCGCGATTAAAAGGACTATTTGAATAAAGATTATTTGAATTTTGAATTTATTACAATACTTATAAAACACAATCAACTTATTTCAATGACATTTTAAGTATAAACTATAAAATAAAAAAATAGTGATGAAACAACTTTCGAAATAAAAAAGTATTTATAACATAGTTTCCCCCGGTGATAATCTACCTAATTTCGTCTAGATCGTTGTTTGTGCTGAAAACAGGTAGCAAAGAAGTTAACAAACAAACGAATAGCCACACGTTAGCTTTTACAATATAAGTACGGATTGCTGAGCAGGTAGGAGGCGATTGATATATACCGCCGGAAATGAGAACGTTGCACCATAGACATCATAGATGGGACACACTAAGAACCAGTTAAATGTGAAATTCCGATTTAACATAACACAAAACAATTTCGTATCACAGTTATATGCTAAAAGCCACAAACGCAGATCAACTAGTGCGTAACATTCATCGGTTTTTACGTAATTCGTATTTCGGTGCTCATGGTTTCCAATCATGTTGGTAATTAGCAGGTATTGCCAAAATTCTCACCTTTTGTACACTTTGGCAAGTGTGAAATTAAAGCATTAACAAACTTCTGCCTAATTAATAAAATACTATTTAAATAAATCGTTTATATATGATGTAAAAATTAAATATAAAAATCTTAGTACTGTTCCTTTAATTTGAGTTATAGATCTGTAAATAATTAGGTAAAAAAGAGGATTTAATTCAGAGGAATTTGCCTAGTTAGTAATTTTATATATTCTGCTGATTACATAAATCTTACTAAGATGAAAACGAGTTTCAAATTTCACTACCGATCAGTAATTTTATAAATATAATATAATATGAATATGCATTTGCATATTCATATTATTAGGGTATTTAAATTTGCTTACAGAAGTACAAAGTGTACACAAGTTAATACAGTTCGAATCTTATTCTTAGACGCGTTTGGAACCCTCGCAGCTTTAGTTATTGAAGCTGTGATAGTTAGGTGGACCGTCCGACCCCCCCGTTATCCCAAACGTCGCCTAAGCCGAGGTTCGGCCTCAAAGGAGGCGTCCTTAGGCAGTCGTTCCCTTAGTTTCTTCGAGCCCTAGGGCTCAAAATTTCTTCTGGCAGAGATTCTATCCAAAGCTCGCCAAACAGCCCGGTTACGCTGTGGCAACCAATAGGGTTTGTACAGCTAATAGACAGTCCGAAAAAAAAAAATCCCCCTCCTAATAAGAGGTCGGGGGTTCGAACCCAGGCACGGGACCTCTAACTTTTAGGAGGTATGTGCGTTTTTAATATTAAAATATCACTTGCTACAAAGCATATTTGTTGTTTATTGGTTTGTTTATTTGTTGTTTGTTGAACCTATGTTCTCAACTGCCGCAACGAATTCCTAATCTTGTTGCAATTTGTCGTGAAGATTGCTTGCAACATGGTGATCCATACATTATTAAACTCGGGGAAATGAACTGTTCCCCAGGGGTTCTAAAAAACTAAACAAACGGTAACGATTGTCTAAATCCGTGGCATAGCGAGTGCGTTGTGGTAATGTAAAGTGGGAGGTCCTGGATTAGACTCTCGGCTCGAGTCTATTGGGTGACTTCGGCTGCGGCTATCTACTATTCTACTGGCGGAAGACATACGCCACGCGATTAAGCGTTCAGGTATAAGTGTGAAAACCGATTAGGATAAGTGTTCAACCGGCAACGCAGCGGTCGCTTCTCTGGATTCGGATGTTCATGGGCGACTATAATCACTTAACATCAAGTGACCCATCTGCTCGTTTGCCCGCGATGAAATATTTAAAAAAAGTCGTTGGAATTATGACACCAAATCAATCATTGGTTCTATCAATACCTGACGACCTCCGTGGCGCAGTGCGCGCGTTGTTGCATTATAAAGTTGGAGGTCCTGGGTTCGATTTCCGGCTCGAGTCTGGTCTGGTGGGAGGCATCGGCCGTAGCTAGTTACCACCCTACCGACAAAGACATGTCGTTAAGCGATTTAGCGTTCCGGCACGATGTCGCGTAGAAACCAATTAGGAGTGTGGGTTTACTATGCCCCTATCAGGTTAGCCCGCTACCATCTTAGACTGCACCATCACTTACCACCAGGTGAGATGGCTAGTCAAGGGCTAACTTGTAGTGTGTAAAAAAAAATCTCAAACCAACAATTTGCATTATTAATGAAGAAGAAGAAAGTTGAGGCACCTAAAGGAGTCAATAAAATATTTTCAGGAGTTTGCAAGTGCAATAAATTGGTATTCGGAAACGGAAGTTTAATATACCAGGATACGCTTAGCGCGTCTAGTGAGCCAATTGATATTTCGCAATAAGTGACGCAAGTCATCGATCTTCAGTGAAATTACGTTTTACGCGATCGTTGAAGTTAAAGTAGTAATGCAACATTATCGTTTTACGCAATTAGTAATACCTACATACAATTAATAGAATTATCTAATCCTCGACGTTAACGTATTTCCGTAGCACGTCTCTCTCCCTCTAATGTTCATATAAGATTGATCACTATAAACTATCGAGACCTTCATTCGATGTTGATCCATATCACACTATTTATAGAGTTTAAAGTATGAATTTGCTGTTGTTATATTGACAGATACTTTAATGTGACATTAAACCTACAAGGTGTGGGATTTTCGAGTGGTATTAGTTGCGTGGTTCTTCTTTAAAAAAATATGCAACATTCGATTTTCAACTTTTAATTGTTTATTTTATTCAACTTTGACTGAAAGATGGATACTTACTTTACATGTATGATAAATGGAAAATCTGTGTCATATTTTTATTACATCGTGGAATGACGCGGAAGAAATAGCTCGCAATATCAACGCAGCGTTTGGAGAGGAGATCGTGCATTTTTAACACATATTCGTAATGGAAAATAAAAACGAACTCTGACATTTGACGAAAAGTGATATATGTGATAACCTAATGATATAGCATGAAAAGATCTCTTTAAAGAGCCTAGTTTAATAATTAAGTAGTACCAATGCAACACAAATTATACATTTCATCATCATCATCATCATGATTAACCCACTACAGAGCTCGGGTCTCCTCTCAATATGAGAAGGGTTTGGCCATAGTCCACCACGCTGGCCATGTGCGGATTGGCAGACTTCACACGCATTTGAGAATATTATGGAGAACTCTTAGGCGTGCAGGTTTCCTCACGATGTTTTCCTTCATCGTTTAAGAAAGTGATATTTTTATTGTTTAAAAACGCACGTAACTCCGAAAAGTTAGAGGTGCATTCCCGGATTCGAACCGCCGACCTCTGATTAGGACACTGACGCCCTAACCACTATATAAGTAAAATATAGAAAAAACCGTATTCAAAACCTTTTAAACGTTGACGTCACAGTTTTAAAGGACGGGTATGATGCATGTAGATGCATTGACACACTGTTTAACTTCGTAGAGACGCTTATAAAAACATAGCTACGGTTACAAAACACGCCAATTATAACAAACCATATATTATTTTTACCGACTTGTTTCAACGTAACAGTTTATACTCGTACCACGTACGAGTACGTTTCTCTAACGTCACGCCAATGAAACAATCTAGGCCTGATTTAATTTCATACAAACCGGCAGAAATAGTGACCTAACGTTAACATAAGTAGGTAGAGCCTTATACGAAGACGAGTGGCTTTCGATCGGCATCTACAGTTATTACGAAATCAGAACGGTTTCTTTCTTCGTCTACTTTCGGGTTCCGTCGATTACGCAAAACCGTAGCGTTTATAATTGTGCCTATATCTTTTGACACATTTCGATTATATCGACGACGGTAGAAAGGCATATTATGACATCAATTAAAAAAACTCGCCTTGCATTTTTTTTTAAATTCAGAGTACAGACAATGTTTCTGATTAGTACCTTTTTAAAATAAAAATCTATGGTTACGGTACGAAAATGTACTTTAACTTTCTCGTAAGTTTTAAATTTAAATTTAAAAAAATAACTCTACGTCAATTATTTAATAAATTAAAAAAAAAAAAACAATTGCGAGAAAATAGGAAATCTTTAGCTTTCAAAGAAACCTATATATATTTATTTGGTTACATTTTTCTACAATAAAATAAACCATTTTATATCGGCAGAATAACTAAATTTGTCCTAAATTTGTTTATAAACCAAAGTAACATATAATACCTTAATTGACTCCAATTATTTCAATTTATTTTATACCATGGGAACGATTTATTTATAACCTGCTAATAGAGCCCTTTCACCAAAATTTCGTCATAATCGTTTTCATAATTTTATTTACTGATACCCTCATTAATTTAACAAGCCTAGTAGGGTGAGTGTGCAAGGTCGAAATTAAAAGTAAAGTTACACCTCACTATTAAATTTCGAAGCTGTGATAGCCTAGTGGTTAGGGTGTCAGCCTCTTAATCAGAGGTCGGCGGTTCGAATCCTGGCACGCACCTCTTAACTTTTCAAGTTATGTGCGTTTTTAAATGATTAAAATATCATTTGCTTCAACGGTGAAGGAAAACATCGTGATGAAACCTGCACGCCTGAGAGCTCTCCATAATGTTCTCAAAGGCGTGTGAAGTCTGCCGATCCGTACACGGTCAGCATGGTGGACTATGGCCAAACCCTTCTCATATTGAGAGGAGACCCGTGCTCTGTAGTGAGCCGGTAATGGGTTGATCATAATGATGATGATGATTAAATTTCGTATACCACTAATTTCCAGTGGTGATATTTAAACAGTAATCACAAACAGTACCATTTAGTCTTAAAAAGTATTGATTCGACGACATAGTAGCTTCAACGCCCTATAACATTATGAAAAAATACTGACACTTTTTATTATGTCACCATGGGGTATCATATGAAATAGTTGTGAGCGATAATGATACTACAAGAAAGTGTTTTTTTTTTATATAGTTGCCTTATTTAGCTCTAATATACTCGGTTATATCTCTTGTATACATTCATACCCACATACACGCATTAATATATTACATACACTTAGACAAACACTTACATATACACAAACAATCACCGCATTCTATAACATATTATATTCATAAATTTTCGTCTTATCATAATTTACTGCCATCATTTCTCTAGATTGATTTGTTTTAATAAACAAAAACAAAATAGGTACATAGGCCATATTGATTGGGTTTTTGTTTATCCTTTTTGTTTTGTGGAACACTGTATTTATTTCTTGGAGGGCGATGATAACTGTAACGCAGTTTATACGTCGGCAGGATCATCGTTTTCAGGTGTTTAAGCTTCATGTATTATTTGTCCCTAATGAAAAATCTTTTATCTTTTATCTTAAAGTTTCACCCCAGCACGTTGTCACCCATATGTTTACATCTTGAGCAAACGAGCAGACGGTTCTCATGATGTAAAGTGATTACTGTCACCCACGGATAACTGCAGCAACAGAGGAGCTATAAGTTAGATAAGTTGCCACCTGAACCCTACTTCCTAAACAGCATTATACCGCATCTCTAGGCGGTGTGTATGCCAGTAGGGTGGTAACTAGACGAGACTCGTGCCAGGAATTGAACTCCCAATTCACAATAGGAGAAAGAGCGCGCTACGCCAAGATCGGCTTCTATGCAAAATTTCATGTTACTAGAGGGTCTGAGTAATGTTATTAATAATTAATATTGATATCAGTGGGTACTGATAGCTATGTCTTGTCAGTCAGTGTAAGGTTTTGTAACACTGTGCATGTTGATATATTACTGATTGTCGTTGGTAGGAATTAAAAAAAATAACAATCAACATCGGTTACCATTATAATTTTGTAAACTGTACAGCTACCCAGTAACAGTGACCCAGTTCTTACGTAAATTTGTTGTTAGTGTTGCGGACTTACGGACAAAGAGTTACAAGAATGGCATATTTTGTATTAATCAATGTGTTTTTTTACACACTACAAGTTAGCCCTAGACGGTTATCTCCTGGTAACCTCCTGGTAACCCGTGACTCCATTTGACCTTAATTTGAAACACAGCTGATGGTTGTTCCTGCTTATTTTTCTATGAAAATTTCAATCATTAATGAGAGATGTGCTCGATCATAAATATAATAATGTGTTGTCAAGCGTCAAAAAGTGTCTGTTGAAAATAAATAAAAATGTATTGTTTATTTTCCTGGCTTTAAAAGGCCAATGTAATCAATTGAAGTGACGAAATATCTTATAATATTCATGTTAAAACGTATAATTTCATTTTATTTTATTTTCCGTTAGATCTTGTATTGGACTGAGTATACAGTATACTTGATCAATGTTTGTAAGCCTAGTTAAATCTCTAAAGCTTTGATCCCAGTCAATAAAGTTAATAAAGTAAGTTTAGTTAGTTAAGTATGCTTGAATTTTTGTTCGACTTCGTTAGAAGCATAAATTCCAGCATACTTCAGAAGATACACACAACAAATCGATACTTAAAATATCCTAAAAAATAAAGCATTTAAGACATTTTTGGGATATCACAGAAATGCTGGAACTCTAAAAATAAATATTATTGAACACATTACATATTTCGTTATATAATTAATCAATTAATTTTAATTATGAATTTTACGAATTTGCACGAAATTTAAATTAGATCAATTGAGGTGTATATTAAAATGTATATTTTTTTCATGAATATCAAGAATAATATACTTATAGAAATAAGGATATTATACTACTTTCTCGCTCGATAAATTTCCCTGTAGCATAAGTACGAATAAATGCTAAAGGAAACTGAACATAACGAGGAAAAAAATGCCAATACTAGCTACGAGCTGATTATTATAGATCAAAGGAAGGAAATCTTTCACCGAGCTACTCAAAGTAAGTTACTCAAAGTACTACTCAAAGTAAGTTCTTGGAAATACAGGTAAAACACTGTCACTGCAAGAACTAGATATACCTAGGTATTGCGTTACAGAGGCTTCCGTTCACAATACTCAACATGGATTGAGTTTTCAGGATAAAAGTATCTCTATTATTTATCTATGCAAATAATCTTATCCACCAACATCGAGCAGCGCATAAATAACCATTTTGTATGATGGGAGGCTTTGGCCGTGGCTAGCTACCACCTGTCGCACCCATTAGGTGTATGGGTTTACCATACGTCTACCAGGTAAGCCCGCTACCATCTTAGACTGCATCATAACTTACATAAGATGAGATTGCCGTCAAGGGCTAAATTGTTGTGGATAAAAAAAAAAGATTTTATCTCCGGTTGCGTCCGCTAATGAAAACTACAGGCTATTATGAGTTATGTCATACAATGTCAAACGTACAATGCCGATATAGTGATCGTGACGTTACTTAACATACCTACAAATATTACTTTCCATAGTGGTTTCTATTTAGAACATTAGAACATGTGTACTTCAAACACATCCTAACTTAAAATTTATATGATCGCCTAACTATTTAATACACTCGTAGAGTTCCATTTGATCTTTATTCTTTTCTTTTTATAATGAAGTTTCCTGAATTATATATTACTAGTCGATGCTCGCGACGTCTTTCGAATTAGGGGTTTTAGAAAACTCCTATGGAATAGGCTACCGATTCGAGAAAAAATTCTGTGGCAAGCTGAAACTATAGTTATAGTTCATTGACCTGAAAATAAGTTTTCATAAATCCCGCGGGAAATGTAACGGGATAAAAAGTATCCTATGTCCGTCTCCTAGTTCTAAGCTACCTCCCCACCGATTTTCAGCCAAATCGGTTCAACCGTTCTGAGATATAAAAAGTGTAACTTTTATATATATAGATTTCGCACTTGTTAGTTTCGTAGTTAACTAATACTACATTATGAAGATAATATATACAATGTAGAGTGGTATTAACAAATTCACATTTACTATATAATTTTTTTTTTTTTCATTAATACAGGTTTTTACTTTATGCGGTTCTTGTTTTAGTGACAGGAAACTTTATCCTCTATTTAATTAGATATCGATTTACATTTGGCCGTCGATAAAAAAATTCAGTTCAGGCTTTCGAATGTTACGTTAGTTTGTTTACTGTAGATCAGTCAAATCAAATTAATAAAAAATAATTGCATTAGTTGTTCATACTTTTCCCAAAGTTCCCTAGAGAAAAGGATAACAGTAGTACGAGCTTGGATGGTTAAAGTATAGCCACTTGTCACTTGATTGGATTTGAGTGTTTCTATATAAACTAAATTAACCCGCCATTTTCCACTTTGAAATATAATAGGCACTAGTGTGTTATAAAATTTACTTATTTATATATGTATAATTATTTTGTATATGTATTTCATTTTATAGTACACTTGAACTTCTAATTTAGATACATAAAAGTTGAATACAATGATAAAATCGCTTACCGAGTCACGGCTTTCGCAACAACGGTAGGCTGCCACGGTACTTGCGCTGCGCGTGCGCCGATCAACTGCTAAGTTATTGTATAACGCCCGTCCAACCATCTCGTCTTGGCTTGGGTAGGGACGTTATGTATTCTAGGTACTTAGCGAATCGAGTTCGTACAAATTGTTAATTGTGAACATTGAAAGGATTAGGTAAATAAATTGAAAAAGCGTGAATTAGAAATCGTATTAAATAATCGCTGATTATTTAATACGATTTATCATATATTACCAGTACTCTGTTCTTTTTTGAATAATTAGTGAAAGGTTTTACTGTCTGTTCCAGTAAAAACTTCTTAAACGTAATGAAAAACACACACAAAAACAACCTGCGACTTAAATATTTAACTTATATTGTTTTTACTCAAGTACTGCACCAAATAAATAAGTGTTAGTATTTAATTTAAAAAAGCGGTGATAGCCTTAAAAAGCATTGATAGCCTACTTAGGGCGTCAGCCTCCTAATCAGAGGTCGGCGGTTCGAATCCGGGCACGCACCTCTAACTTTTCGGAGTAATGTGCGTTTAAAAAAAAAATATCACTTGCTTCAACGGTGAAGGAAAACATTGTGAGGAAACCTGCACGCCTGAGAGTTCTCCATAATGTTCTCAAAGGCGTGTGAAGTGTGCCAATCCGCACTTGGCCAGCGTGGTGGACTATGGCTAAACCCTTCTCATATTGAGAAGAGACCCGTGCTCTGTAGTGAGCCGGTAATGGGTTGTTTGTGATGATGATGAATTAATTTAAAATCTGTAACAGCATCGGCCTCCGATATATTTATAAAAGATTTACCTTATGGATTTGAAAAAGGGATTTAGGAAGTTAAAAAAGCGTTTACCTCAGCAGCCCCTTTCAAACATTTTGGTATATCTTCAGAACCAACAGGCGGATGATGTAACATATCCCAACGTTTTGAAGACAATATTTTTTTTTAGCAGTTTTAAGTTTCAACTGTTTATATAAGCAGATAATTTATTGCATAGTGTCATTGTTGTGCAGAATTTAGCAGCATGAATAAAATTATTAGATATTAGGTATTGTGATAGCCTAGTGGTTAGGACATCCGCATCCTAATCAGAGGTCGCTGTTTTGAATCCAGGTACGCATCTCTAACTTTTCTAAACTATGTGCGTTTTTTAGTTATTAAAATATCACTTGCTTCAACGGTGAAGGCAAACATCGTGAGTAAACCTGCACGCCGGCCACCCCATAATGTTCTCAAAGGCGTGTGAAGTCTGCAAATCTGCACATGGTCAGCGTGGTGGAATATACCCAAACCCTTCTCGTACTGAGATTAGAATCGTGCACTGTAGTGAGCTGGATATGGGTTGATCATGATAAATTGACCTCGATTGTTTTAAAAAAGGTTAATAGAAAAAAAAAATACGTTTCTCCTTAAGTTCTTTTTTTTTGTTTTTGTTAACTAATACATTCTGTGTTCAACTCAAGTTCGGATCAGCTAATGCAGTACTGTTCGACTCAGTCCAATTTACTGCCTTCCTATCAACCTGCCTGGTTATGACGGACCTATCCCAGTCTGTATCCTTTACGACTATAAGATTTCCGTTCAATTTCTTAGAGTTCTATGAGTTCAGAAACACAATGAAGTAAAAAATTTAAATGAAAAATAATCGAGTTTTACATTTTAAGTTCGTTAACACTTGTACAAATAGAGATTCTAGGATCTCTTAACATTTGTAAAATAAAAACTATTAGCACAGAATCTACGACTTTAAAACGAGTAAAATAAGATCAGTTTTATTGAAGTGAAAACTTCTTTAGCGGCGTTGAGCACTTTTTCTGTAATGGGTATAAAATCTTAAACTCGCGTCAGGACACGTGACCTGATCGAAAAAGCGTAAGACGGATGGAGAATAGACAGCTATCCCCTCTCTACGGCGCGGCGAAAATGTATGCCTGGGCCTACTGTTTCGTTTAGGCAGCGCAGGGCGCTTGCGCGAATGTTCGTGTATGTTACAGCGTGCCACGCACATCCATGTATAGTTCTGGTAATGATGATGGTGAAAAAGTCGTTGAAATTATGGATGAAAGTTGATTTTTCGGAGAGATAAACTTTTTAATGTAAAATAATTGTAATAGTTTTAAAGTGTTAAATTTTTAATGTAATATAAATTGTCATGTTTGTGTACGATAGCGCAATAAATGAATATTGTATTCTACCACATAAATGATAGTACTTTTATACTGATAAAGCAATTGGTGCAAAATTATTCCCTAACCATTCCAAAATAGCAAACATGCTCAACGTTAATAATCAAGTTTTCACTTCTGCCGGCACTCCCGGAGTGCAACCCGTCTTTTTTTTTGACATTAAATTGTTTCTGTACTTGGAAAATGACTTGGAAAATGAAAAAGTCGTCAGCCTGTTAATTAATGACTACACCTCCTCGATTAAGCTACACGAGGCAACTTTTTTTAAGATTTCCAAAAAAAGATCAAATTGATCGTGGAAATCTTAAAAAAATTTGCCTTGTGTAGCTTAATCGAGGAGGTGTAGTCATTAATTAACAGTCTGACGACTTTTTTGCAAGCACGTTTAAAATTTCGGGTATCGTGTCTATTTCGTTTAATTATAATGTGAACTTTGTGTTTCTTTGCTTCAATATAAATATTATAAAGACCACCGCGTTTTAACTATATATAAAACCTAATAAGGTTTCTTTACTTTTTAATGGCCACGTATTAAATCATGGTTTACATTTTGTATTGGTATAATTTTATTTACATATTGCACCGTATTACTAAACCTCCGCTGTCCAGCTATCTGTCGTTTCACCGTCCGACCCCCTCGTTATCCCAAACGTCTCCTAAGCCAAGGTTCGGCCTCACAGAAGGCGCCCTTAGGAAGACATTATTAAGTTTCTTCGAGCCCTAGGGCGCAATTTTTTTTCTGGAGGTTCTTTCCGAAGCTCGACAGCGTAAACAGCCCAGTTACGCTGCCGCAACCAATAGGGTTAGCACAGCTATATCTAGAATTTTTAAGTCAGTCCGAAAATATATATATATATATATATATATCGTCGTTCCATCCACCTATCAACGAGCTTTACCTACCTCTCTCATGAAACGTAATAAGGTAGAGACGTAAATCTGTTGCCAGAATTTCTATACAAAGCAAAAATTAAATAAAGCTAAGACTAAAATGAGTCATATTCAAGAGGCATATTTTTTCTGGTGTCCAACGATGTCAACTGTGTAGAGACAAACTTACACTGAGCAAGTTTATTCGTTTGCTAAAACGCAGTTTACGTCAAAACTAACTAACGCTGTATGGAACTAGTTGAAACTATATTATTTACTTCATACTAATGAACTCGAAATGTTACCGGTTAAAGAAATTACGTTATCAAATAGTAAGAAAACGTTTGCGATGTAATAATGTCCCTTTATAAATATTATTAATAATTGTGACTGTTAATTAGTGTTTATACTCAAATTAAGAAAATAATGTTGGTAGGAGTAGTAAACCCCACCGCTGAGCACATGTCTCTACTCTCATAGCAGTGTCATTATAAAGTTGGAGCTCCTGGGTTCGAGTCCCGGCTTGAGTCTGGTCTGGCTTCGGCCGTGGCTCGTTACCACACTACCGACAAAGACGTGTCGCCAAACGATTTAGCGTTCTGGCACGATGTCGCCTACAAACCAATTAGGAGTGTGAGTTTACCATACTCCTAACAGGTCAGCCCGCTACCATCCAAGACTGCATCATCACTTACCACCAGGCGAGATAGCCGTCAAGGGCTAACTTGTTGTTGATAAAAAAAGTGTGAGATAAGATTTATGTAACACTTTGCAAAAATTTTAAATTATGAATATATGTATATATTTTTAAATAAACAAAATAATAAAATCTTTTAGAGCATAAAAACAACACGCCATACCAAACCAGGTAGGCAGGCTTTCACAATTACTTTTAAATTATAGTGATATAAAATGGCCGAGATAAAGTGCCTAACATACCCTTCGATGTTCACCGGTGAAACTTTCCTCTCAATCTACGATCTCCGGGCTCTTATTATTTTTTATGCGCTGCTTTATAGGTCACACACACACACACACACACAGATTTCCCTAGTTTGGCTTGAGAAGCTAATTATTACATAACATAAAATTACTACATTCACGTGGTTTGTTTGAAAATATCTGTATGCTAAATATTGTATAAAGGTCTATTTAAATAACTAATAAAGTTTTTTTATTTTATTTAAATTAACGAAACTACCTATTTTGTGCGCGTAAACAAGAAAACTAAATATGACATCCTAGCACATACATAATGCACACATTCACAGATATACATACACACACACACTCATACACATTTAAATCTCCTATCTTCTGTTATACAGGTTTTCCTAGTGCAGTACATATCGTAAAAATCTAAATCTACGAGTATATATATAAAAGCGAAAGGTCACTTACTTACTTATATATTTACATACTTACTGATTAAACACGAGATCTCAAAAACTATTGTACGTATAAAGCTAATTTAGCAAGTAGGTAGTTGATAGTTAAGAGATGTCAGCTAAAAATTGGGGTTGGAACTTTTTATGAAATTTATTTGTTTTTAGAGTTAGAGACACAAAAATTTGCATTAAGATTAATAATAATAAATAAAAAACATGTGGATCATTTTTTTTTTAATATTACCTGTTAAGGGTGGTAAAATAGGGGATGATAGTTTTAGCTTATTTTTTTATTATGAAGTCTACAAGCTTGAAATTATGAAAATTGGTTTCGTTTAGGGCGTAAGTATAAGGTTAGAATTTTTTTTCATCCAAATCTATCCCGAAGGGGGTAAAATAGGGGTTTGAAGTTTGTATGAAAGTCCTATGTTTTTTAATTTAAAACCACGAAAATCGGCAATTTGATAATTGCCTGTAGCTTACTTTTTTAAGCAGGGCATTGGCCGCACGGGTAACCTCAATCTCAAGGGAAATCAGGAATTCTACGCAGACTAAGTCGCGGACAACAGTTAGTAGTGAAACAATAAATCTTGTTTAATTCTTGTTTTTTTATTCACCACAAGTTAGCCCTTGACTGCATCTCACCTGATGGCAAGTGATGATGCAGGCTAACATGGTAGCGGGCTAACCTGTTAGGGGTATGGTAAACTCATACTCCTAATTGGTTTCTACACGACATCGTGCCGGAACGCTAAATCGCTTGGTGACACGTCTTTGTCGGTAGGGCGGTAACTAGCCACGGCCGAAGCCTCCCACCAGACCAGACTCGAGCCGGGAATCGAACCCAGGACCTCCAACTTTAAAATGCAACAGCGCACGCGCTGTGCCACGGAGGTCGTCAAATATGTTATCTTATTAATCGTTTGTTGCTCTCTTGAAAAACTCTTTATCTGTCATTGCTATAAGAACTAAGGCTTTTAAGGTTCAGAATTTTTTTAATCAAAATGAATAAATTATCACATGAAATGTACAGTATCTCATTCTTGCCTACGTATTCTAGGTAAATTACCTAAATGTGCTAACACAATAGCATTAAAAGCGGAAAAACTAGTTTGGACAATTCACCACCTAGTACGTGTTCTTATTATTTAACTTTAGAAAACGAAATGCAGAATGTTGCCTCTACTACATCCATAACCAGGCGAAACAGAAGCGAAGCTATTCTATTAAAGTAGAACGTAACTTATTAAGGACTTAAATATAAAATATCCAGAATTTTTAAGACTCTAATAAAGGCAACCGGACATATGGTTTTTTTTCTTTCTGATAGACCTTAATGAAAGTAGCTACATTCTATAATATGACATAAGCCAGCTTTTTTATCGTAGTTTGCGAATCATCATGGTAAACCCATTCCCGGCTCACTACAGAGCACGGGTCTCCTCTCAATATGAGAAGGGTTTGACCATAGTCCACCACGCTGGCCTTTTATATTTCTACTTTACACGCCTCTGAGATAATTATGGAGCATTCTCAGGCAAGCAGGTTTTGTGAAGAAACCTGCATGCTTGAGGAAATGTAGCAAGTGATATTTAATTGCACATAACTCCAAAAAAGTTAGAGATGCGTGCCCGGGATCGAATTCCCGACATCTAGGCACTAGGCAGCGGACGGCTTAACCACTAGGCTATCATTGCACAGTTTTCGAGTTAAAAATAACAAACAAAATAAAGGAATAATAACTCGGGAGTAAATATTTAAATAAATATGAATTTTTTAAAACAACTCTATATAAAACTAATTAAACAAAGTAAAAATAGAGAAAACAGCAAATATCATGTACCTATGTATGGAACGTCTGCGTGTACGTCTTTCGATTCGTCTGGCCGGAGCACAGAAGTTAATTCATGCCCCATGATGTTTAAAAGTTGGGAAATTACTATTACTACTCTGACTTTTTATTATCGGTATCTAATAAAACCATGGAAGCTTACGAGTTTAAATTCGAACTAAAACCTCGAAGCTCCCATGCACTTTAACCCGCCTACTAATGGAGAGTCAGGTTCTTCACTTATGTTAAGATACAACAGGTTTAAGCAGGTACAAGAAGAAACCGGTAATTAAGTGTGTAGAAATGTTCTCAGTTATCTATTACAATATAAATGTATTTTTACTGTAGACTCACCTACGCCATTATTTATAAAGTTGCATCGATATAATATCTTTATAATTAAGATCACTTTAGAAAACCCGACCTTAACTCCATGGTGGTTTGTAAATATACCCTGGCTTAACAGAAATTGTTCTTGAAAATTGTATGGCCATCTAGTATAAATTACGGAAATTGTTAAGTATCGAAATAACTGCGCTTATCAAACGCCAATAACTTAGTTCATCAGTGTATACACAGATGGCGTTACTTCTTATTTTTTCAATGTAGTCTCCGGTTCAGTTCTCGCATGCTTTTGCAATATATCACCGATTGACATATTGCGAAAGCATGCGAGAGCGCTGTTAAGAATATCTAATAGTCTAGTAATGAGCAGTATATATTAAGTTGTATGTACCTATAAGTAACGACCATTATATTAAATACAAGCTGATGTCTGGGACTTTGTCCGCGTGGATTGAAGTGATGTGTGTGTAAATAGTAGGACGTGCTGCTGTTCGCTAAAGAGTCAGCCATTTAACTCCTATAGCTTAAATAATATTTATAAACGAAATAAACAAATGACATGAATTATAAACTAAACTAATAAACCTTTCTAATACAAAAATATGGTTAATATCACTACAATATTAATTCTTTTTCTTCATAATATTAGCTTTAAGCCTGTTTTTAAGTACTTACACTACTAAGTACTTAAGAGTATTTATATCCCAGCTAAGTGAACTAAATTGCATTAAATATGTCCAGTTATTGGCTGTTCAGCCAGCTCTGTTTTTGATTTTCTACAGATATTATAACTTCCTTCATTGTAAATGAACCGCCCAGTTAGTCTTATTATAAGATTAAAAGTATCGATAAGTAATAAATAATGACTCCTTCAATTCTATAGCTACATTCTTCCACTTTTAAAAGTACTTATTTAAAATTTTCAAATATATATATTTTTTAATTTTCAATGCATTTCAAATTCTTAGTAATTGCGGTATTTTAGGTGGAAACGACGTAAGCTTTAAACCCTCATGTGCTTAAATATTTTTAAAGGTTAACCAGAATCTGATGGAAAAAAGAAAATTACAATTTATATCGACATTCTACAGTGCCTGAACATGAAATACACTTATGATATTTTTGTGACTGACCCTGTTAAAAATTTTAATATTCTTACAAGTACCAGTACCAGTACATTTGACCAATGGCGTACATTTTATACGTGCATAAAAGCAATGCATACCGCAGGAGCCTTCCGACTAATGGAAAGATATTCGTGGGGAATACGTATCGGATGGGACTTATAGATATACGTGGTTAGACACAATAACGCGCACTTCATATATGCTCATAAGTACGGTCTACCCTAAAGACCCATAAAGGAGCAAATTTTTTCTTTATTGTATCACATACGCTGGTCAAAACCCTAAGAACGCCATTGAGAAATGCTGAGATTATTATGCTAAAACAAAATTGTCTAAAGACCGTATTTGCTATAAAAGAAATTAAAAGAATATTTTCGGTCTAACTCAGTTAGGAAATGTTCTTTTCATGCCTAATATGCTTACTCAGTGGCTCTAGTTTTAAGCTGTTAAGTTACAGATTAGCACCGAGGACAAACCTCTTCGGTTTTTTCGGTGCCGTTATTTTAATATTAATTATATTCCTTTTATATTAATAATACATAAATAAATAAATAAATAAATAATAATAGTAATGCTAATCAAAATGCCGAAAATCAAGTTTCAATAAAATCATCATGGAACTGATTGTGGGTGTGTCGCTCACGTGGTTATTTATATTTGTTAAGGCTTTAATGAATTATCTTCAAGGCACCGAAAAAGAGAAAGTTGACCACCTCCTGTGCTTAACTGAACCTACGCGTCTTCGACAGCGTAGCGCAAAGCTCAGTCCCATTCAGCAACGCAGTCTTAAACGTCACAGCGCGTGCGCATCGCAAATATAATCATTTTTGGTTATTCTAAGTAGGTAATAGTGTAGCAATTTTGTCTGCGGGCAACTTTGATTACTTCGACGATCAAACATCAGCGTGGGTGAAAATCTAATGGACTAATCAAGTTACAGCGTGGGGCAACGTTATTTCTAAGTTTCGTGCTCACTAGTGCCTATCAGATTATATATCAACTGGATCCGACCTTGCCACCCGATATGGTAATTCGATCATCATGAACTGGACACGCGCAAGTTGGCACTGTCTCATATGATCAGTTCCCAGTTCCATGCGGCTACAGGTCCTAGAAACACGTCTCGACAAGTGATACTGGGATGCAGCGAAAAGACCCACTTACTCCGGGTGCAGGTCGCGGCAGAAGTTTGATCGCAACTAGAACGAATCAGCAACAGCAGCGCAAGATGCAAGGTCATAAAAGTCAGCTGCCCAGAAGTAACTCCACACCTGCTCAACAAAACGACACTGTACAACCAAGCAGTCCAAACAAAGGTTGCGTGCTTAGAAGCTTCTCGTCTCCCGAATCCAAACAGTCAGGTAGCAGACGAGATTCTGAGTCTTTTTACCATCCAAATTCTCAGGATTCACGCAGCGAATTAGACTCGGATTTGGATACTTTTGAGCATTTTGAAGAATGCTTGCTGGACATTGATGCAGATAACGAAGACAGTTATGGTCATTATCAAAGAAGTCCTGACAGTGACGAACCTAAGAGAGTAGTTACTACTTTACTTCCCGGTAGTGGTCTCCAAAGAATATCCATTAGACCAATAACCTCTAATATCTTGAAACCCCAAGGAACTCGAGACGCGCAGAAAAAGTTTAAAAGGGAAAATGCGGAAAACAAAAGTGAGTACATTCTGTAAAAAATATTGTTTTAATATTATAAAATAGATCTCGGCTAAGGTTGGGCAATGAGAACTAGTTGCGAAACCTACGCAAATTCATAGCTATTTTAATTTCATGGCTAATAGGTTCGAATCATAGCTAGTCGTAATTGTAAGGTCATGGTTTATTATTATAGATGTGTATATGGATTTCGTACAGAAATAAGAACATGAAAATAATAATTAATGTTTAGAAGGTAGGGTTTTTAATCAAAGTTTTACTTGTTAAATAAGCGCAAATACGTAGTTTTTATCTACTTTTAAGATATATAAATAACTATAGTCATTTATATAAACAGCATTCTGACAGCATTAAATGTAGTTTTTACACAGGTAAAAAGTACATTTAAAGTGTAAGTATATAGCTATAGAACTCAAGGAGTCATTATTTATTACTTATCGATACTTATCTTATAATAAGACCAACTGGGCGGTTCCTTTACAATGTCACATACCGTTTAAAATGAGCATACAAATGCTAAGTTACATAATGTAGTGTTTATATCTTCATTGTTTTGTCTTCTAACGCAGTGGCAAGTTGGTACCCTCTTTGTACTTCTCAAAAGTCACAGAGCTCAGGGCAAACTGTAAAAATATGAATTGTCAGATAAGGCATCGAGTTGTGTCACATTGGTTCGCACTGTCAACTTGTCAGTCATAAGTGCATCACTTAAAAATATAATAATGCTTTAAACACCCCATGGTTCGTATATCTCATAAAACAAAATATGCATCTAACGGTTAATAATTACAAATAGAAAATAATTTTTAATATTCCAGGATATTCTCGCTTAAACTTCCGTCCTCTAATTGTGAAGATGCCCACCCAGAACACTCTTTTGCCGATGTCCGATTCGGATTCCTTAGGCATCGAGGAGTTGCAGACATCACCGCCGCTGGAACTGGAAAGCCTAGAGCTGGACAGGGAATTGGATGATGCAGAGGAACTCTTGAAAAGAGGAGCTGCTATAGCTGTTGAAGAAAGTGATTCGGACATGGTGAGCATTATATTTATCATCATAATCATCATCATCATCATGATCAACCCATTCTCGACTCACTAAAGAGCACGTGTCTCCTCTCAATGTGAGTAGGGTTTGGCCATAGTCCACCACGCTGGCCATGTGCGGTTTGGCAGACTTCACATGCCTTCGAGAACATTATGAAGAACTCTCAGGCATGCAGGTTATCTCACGATGTTTTTCTTCACCGTTGAGGCAAGTGATATTCTAATTGCATAAAAACGCACATAACTTTGAAAAGTTATAATTGCGTGCCCGGGTTCGAACCCCCGACCTCTGTTTAGGAGGCTGACGTCCTAACCACTATTATATTTATGTTTGTTATTAATTGCGTGAGTAGAAAGCTTAGTCACACAGCAGGCAATGGAAAGTACGAGTACGAGTATAATGACCGGAATACCTCTAATCAAATTAGGAATCAGAAGATAAGAAGATTAACTGGTGGTAATAGACAAGATAGACTTCGGGGATTCAAGTTGCAACTCGTACCTACGTACTAATTTAAGAAAAAATTACAAGCTAAAGCCAAGGAGTAGACGAACATATGTGTGGTTTTTTGTTTTTTTTATAACATTACAAGTTAGCCCTTGACGGCTATCTTACCTGGTGGTAAGTGATGACGCAGTCTAGGATGGTAGTGGGCTAACATGTTAGGGTATATGGTTAATGGTTAACCCACACTCCTAATTGGTTTCTACGCGACATCGTGCCGGATGGTTAAATCGCTTGACACGTCTTTGTCCGTAGAGTGGTGACTAGCCACAGCCGAAGCTTCCCACTAGACAAAAAGACATCCCTTCAAGCCACGTACCCGTCATCATCATCATCATCATTAACAACCGATTGACGTCCACAGCTGGACATAGGCCTTTTTTAGGGAGTTCCAATGCTCACGGTCTTGGGCCGCTTGCTTCCAGCGGTTCCCTACGTACCTATAGCAGTAAACAACCGTCAGCAACGACCTAGATGAGGAATTTTTCCTTCAATCAAATTTTCAGAAGTTCGTAGGTGTCTGTAAATAACTTCGTTTTTTAAATAATATGTTACTGTCAACCTCACTGTCAACGTTGTTGGCAGAACAAATAATATTATTTTCTAGAGCGTGTCAACATAAATATATAAAATTATATGTGTAAACATTGTCCGCATAAAAACCAATGTGCAACCTAACTGCGGTCGGCGCCGGCGTTTTGTTTATGACTTCCATATATTTCCAGATTAGATTCACCGGTTTACACACCGACTAGCAACGATTTCTAAATTAGGCGTTATAGTATTTCTAGTTATTAATATTCCGTAGTCATGAATGACGTGGAGTTGAAGTCGATATTCAACGAAATCGAACTAAATCTTGCATATTGATATGTGAAATATCAAGGAAACATAATAAAATAACGCTGCTTTGCTAACTGGCCCTAATAATCTATACTGATAATCGGGACAGTAATATTGGTTACTATTTAACCAAAACTGTTTTGGACAAATTTCACAATTATAATTTGAAAACAATACATAAACATAAGTACAATATGTACAATATAGTGTGTCATATAGTTTATTTATATAGATTAAAAATATTAATAAATTTATGTGACTAACATAGAATCTGCTCGCGTTGATAATGATTACATCGTGCCGGAACGCTAAATTGCTTTGTCGTCAAAACCTTAAAGGTAGCCTTAAGTACCCTCTCAATTTCATTCATGTAAATTACAAAATTTCTCCATGACGAGATGAGGAAACGAGCTCGTTGAAAATACCAACGAAAGTTGTCCTTTAGAGATGTTGCGTATCGGTGTGAAAGGCGGTCTTTAAACCACGTTAAAAGCTCGCATGACCCAGTTAACGTCCCATCAAAGGTTGCGACACCGACGGCCAAATTTTGCCCAGCGATCAAATATCTTCTCCCAAAATATATAGGTATCTCGTAAGATTTAAAAGTATATTTTTTTATTGAACATAAAAAGCACCTCTGGTTTTTTATTGTTTGAGAAATAGGACTCGAAAAGAATTTCGATTCCTATTTCTTTGTGGTTTTATGTCTATATATTGATGCGTCTTTTTAAAGACTTGAATTGAGTTTCTCTAATGTCCCTACAATAAGCCAAATTTAGGCTAACAGCAATGACGAGTGATGACTGTTACGAGATGTTAATTTTTTTTTACTAAGCTATTGCATAGCTTCTATCGCGGGCCTTGAACGTGGAGACCGAATCCAGAAATTCCGTAACGAAAATAATCCTAACACCATGAATGCATTCATGGTGTTAGGATTATTTTCTACTAGATCTATATAGATATTTCGCCACGGTGTCACGCATGCTTTTTGGGCAGAAGGTCCCAGGTTAGAGCCTGGGGTACGTTTTGATTTTTTTAATTTCCTTATTTCATTTATCACAGGGTGGTAACAAGCCACGGCCGAATTCTCTCATCAGACCAGACTATACCAGAGAATCGAACCCATGACCTCCAACTTTATAATGCGAAACCGTTGTACCAAGGAGGTTGTCAAAAGTGTTTGCTAGGAAAGCTCTACTGTATTAACCACTTTTTTTTTTAAATTACGTATTATTAAACATATTACGTGTAAAATAAAATAGCTTTATAATTTATATGCAAAATACCTATGTACTATGTACCCTACATTGTATGTCGTGCATGACAGGCATGGCGATTAGGCCACTTTATTGCATAGATTAATTTATAGCAGAGCCTACTCACTGACAAAAATAGTTAGAATACGTATAACATCATCATCATCATGATCAACCCATGGCCGGCTCACTACAGCGCATGGGTCTCCTCTCAGTATGAGAAGGGTTTGGCCATAGTCCACCACGCTGACCATGTGTGGATTGGCAGACTTCACACGCCTTTGAGAACATTAGAACGGAGAGAAGAGAACTTTCTGGCATGCAGGTTTCATCACGATGTTTTCCTTCACCGTTGTAGCAAGTGATATTTTAGTGTGCGTGCCCGGGATCTAACCCCCGACCTCTGATTATGAGGCGGCCCTAACCACTAGGATATCACAGCTAACTATAACTTTCAAATGCAAAATATATAGATATTTTTTTAATTTTCACGACCTCCCTAGAGAGGATTGATCTAGTGCAGCATAATTATAATAACTAAGAATATAGCGTTAAATACAGTAGCGTGTATTAGGTAGGTTAATAGCAACTTGTGGGCATAGAAATTTTTCGAACTACTTTTAAACTCTATCTACGCAGTGCCCGGTAAAATCCACTATGGTTTTCGTGGCACTGAAAGTAGTAAAAAATTATGTAAATTATATAAGTTAGTTAATCCAAAAATAAATTTAGTTATGATAGTAAATAACTAACTATAGACATTATAAAAAATTACTCGTGAAGAAAGTAGAAGCGCATTATTAAAATTACATAAGTAGCTGTAAAATAATTATAATAAATTTAAATAATGAATAGAAGCAGGCGTTACTTTGCGGAAGTCCATGATAAACAATGAACAGCAAGTATAATTTGCTATATTCCGCCGACAACCGGGAGATTAGTATAGTATAACACCACACAAAATACTCCACTAGAACCTCCACGCACGCCTCGACCCGACACCGGATCATCCTCAGGAGATGTTGACTTCACAAGCGCGACAAGCAAAGTGTGGTGTGGTGGTGGACAAGTTTTGTGTGGTGTTATACTATACTAATCTCCCGGTTGTCGGCGGAATATAGCAAATTATACTTGCTGTTCATTGTTTATAATAAATTTATTTTGTACACAGCTTAGCGTACCTTTAGAATTTACTCTACGTTGCATTAAT
Source organism: Lasiommata megera (assembly GCA_928268935.1). NCBI lineage: Eukaryota > Metazoa > Arthropoda > Insecta > Lepidoptera > Nymphalidae > Lasiommata > Lasiommata megera. The sequence continues at coordinate 7,114,640 of OV743312.1, forward strand.
TTGAAGCGGAACTGCGCGTACGTACGTACTTACGTCCTAGCCCACGCCGACGAGCCAGTGTACTACGAGTACGAGCGACACTGCGGTCTTGTAGCTCACGATAACAGGCGTATCATAACCGGACTAACAAACATACACTGTTTGTTCCAATTAAATATCATAATGACGCGTTTCATTTGCTTTCTAACCAAGAGTTGCCTGAATATGATTTCATAATTTTTTAACAACTCTGTGGCGCGAGGCGTTAAAAAGAGGCCCACGCGATATCCTGTTTAAGGCCCGTTCTCTACTCTGTACAGGCAAGCTTCAATTAAATGCATGGCTAGCGTAAATATCAGTTACCATTGGTTACCCAGCCGTTCCCGTGGCAGCTAAACGTAAACATCGCGTGATCGATAGTAGTGAGGTGTCGCGGCCAGGTGAGGACGGCGGCGTTCTGTCGCCGAGCGCTCGGACGGAGCGGCTACTGGTTCGGACGGGTGCCCAGGAGGAGTTTTGATTGCGCCTTGACCTTGCGGTGCGGGGGCAGAGGCGCGCGATGACGCCAGCGCGGCCGGCACGCGTTTCGGCTTTCGGGTGTGATCCTTCGCGGACGCCATCCGCGTAATCGGCGGTCAGCGCGAATCCAAAGTTTGCGTCCAAAATACCGGGGCGGGTGGGCGCCACTACGCGACGCCGGGGACTCGCGACGCTCATTCCGCGAGCCGGCGCCGACGCCGACGCGCTTCGAACGACCGACCGATACGACTCCCGCCGACCGAGCAATCGCGATATGATCGCATCTCGACATGGGTAATGTGCAGTGCTGCGCCAACGATCGTCTCCACGAGGGCAAACCTCCTAAGAAACCGAAGAACAAAAAGAGCAAGAAAAAGCAGAAGGGGAACAGTGAAAAGACTAACGGGGTTGGTTGTAAAGTTGACCAAAGTTTGCAAAAAGCAGCAACGCTGGCGGAGGATAACTCCGAGCGGGTTGCGCCGAAAGAGGCGCAGGCGCAAACTGCACCGGCACCCGAGGATTCAGTGAACAAGTCCCAGGAGTCATTAAACATGACACAACCCAGTGAGACCCATTCGGACGAAAGTGACACACCAAAAAACGAAAACATGACAACGGCGCGGGAACGCTTCTTTGGCCAGGTACTAAATCTTATTTATTTTCGTTTGATTCCTGTAAAATTAGAAGGAGCATTGGGCAAGCGTTCACCGGAACGGCCTAATCCTCTTATCGTAGCGGAACGAATCGGTCTGGCTCGGAGAGGCCGTTCTGCTTTGCATCATCTAGTTGCTTGCTACTCGTAATAATCACTTTTAAACAATTTCTGTACCTTATCTCGAGAGTATCACCGTTCATAAAACAGATGTTGTGTACGTATTCGCTCAGACTTACTGCTGTCATGTATAAAATACTCGCGTACTATCATGTAATATCTAATTATATAGATAAAGGTGACGGTGATTATACATATGCAAATTAGTTAAATAGTGTTTACATTTAATCGTACAGCTGGTTAGGTAACAAAGTACGAACCAAGATCGCATACAAAAATAATTGTGTGTTTAAACGTAAACACAGTTTAGAGTTATAAATATGAATTTAGCATCATGTATTGGTTATCGTTTACGTGTAAATCGTTATATTGATGTTATGTAGGTACCTCTTATCTCGTATTATTTGTTAATATATTATGGCGCTTAAATAATATTTGAATAGATAGTTTATTATACAGGTTTTCCGTGATGATCTAATGTGCATTGATTAACTATCAAGGATATCATCGTGACCTCTGTAATACGTAGCTTTGCAGTTAATTATCTTAAAAGTGTTAAAGGTTAGAACTAATAGATAGAAAAACGGTTTTATATTTATCCTGCTAACCCTAGGACTAATAATAAATTATCTAGGTTATAATAGTTGGTGCAAACTCCATAATATTTATCTGTCCAATCGGAGGGGGTTCTTGACCAGCTGTTAGTTTACTATATCAGAAAAAAAAACGCAGAAATTAAAGCATTTATTATTTTTCCCCTGACGTCGTCTCTGGAATACATCAGGATTAATTGTTTGAAATATCTTGAGTGGAATACTTACAGCTGACTTATCTGATTGATCAAGATCGAAAGGATCGGCGGATAGTTTACAATAAGATTCTAAAAACCACATATACATTACTTGCTATTGAAAAATAACTTTCTATAAAATTTTAACGCAACTATCATATATAGTTGTGTTAAAAAAAATTTAAAAGTTTAGTTTAGTTTAGTTTAGAATAAATTATTATACGCTGTATTTTTCAAACCTGCTTTACATGCTGATTGAAAGTAGAAAAAAGTCCTATAGTTTTACTAACTGAAACTTATTGAAACTTCTAAAACTTCTAAAGATTTATCTATTTCCCCTACAATAAATATTAGCGATAAATCTTTAACTATTTAAGGTAGAGTTTTATATTTCACGCGATGTTACTAGGAGCTCATGAAGCGTAAGATACCTTAATAATCACAATAATCAAAAGAGCGATGACAATAATTAATAAAGCACTTTTCACGTGGTGACTATTTGATGACAAAGCTTATATATACCATGCCGGCTTATTTAGAAATTTTAGGTAATTCATTTTTAAAAGTAAAATAAAATTAGCTATATATTTCGTTGTTACAGTTATAATTTGTTGTGAGTTCCGTGTACTACAGAACAGCTGTTTTTTTCTTCAGCAGCATTTTCTTTCGCAATCTCATTTCTGAGTACAAATTTATTTGCCCACCCAATAACATTTCCCACTTACACCAACTTCATAAAAATAACATGTTCGTTAATTCTTTGACATTCGAAATGTGAAGTCATTGAAATCGTGAATTAGGATGGGCGGGCGGTTCTTACTCACTAGTTGACTCAGCGGAAAAAGTGACCGATTCCGATTATACTTGTTTTTGGAGCAGATCCAGCCGATTCCTGAAATAAACACGATTTCGAGTTGGTGCGAGATTTCGTTCGAGCGTTGTGTTTGTAGTTTGCACTGCTTTCGTGCGATTCGTTTTGCCGCCCTATTGACACGAATGGGCGCATTTTAATCGCTTTATTGACCGATTTTCGAGAAGGAACGTTTCATTTTGCGTATTAATAAAACACCCGCTGAGTGCGAGTTGCGAGTTGTACACGTAGGCTTCCATAACATAGTGTCATAATGAACAACTAAATAGTATAAACATTATAAAGATATAACAATAACGTCCTCTAAATTTTAACTTACTTTAATATTTTTTATTTTTTATAGTGGCTTTAGTAATATTAAGTAACTCTTTACCTATTAAGGTTTATGAGATACAGTCCGCTGACTAACAGACTGATAGATGCGAACAGTCAAATGTAGCCAGTAAGAACAATTAGGATGTCACTCAAACCGAACCTATCAAAGAATGTGTTATGACGTCACGAAAAAACCAATATGGCAGAAATTAACAAACAATAAGAGAAACGTGCTCTGTAGTGAGCCGACAATGGGTTGATCATGATGAAGTATTAACTAAGCAAGAGAAAAAGAACAAGTTGATTCTAGAAAAACATGGAGATATTCGATTATGTACAAATAAGCGTATCGCTGGCAACGCTTTACCATTCTGTAATATTGCAAATATTGTATACGTACATACGTATTGTAGGCAAATCGAATATGTTGCATATATGACAAACGCAAATACGGAAAGCAAAAAATCTACGCACACACATTCCGAACTGTGTCTCATAATAACGATTCTGAACACATGTAAAATATTCATTAGAAATTTAAGTGTTTATTGGAAACATTCTTAATTTATTACTGTTTCGTGTTTGATGTCAGACATCAACCATTTTAAATGGTTGGCTATTAACCCCTTCTATCAATAATAGGTACTACATGTTGTTTCAATAGGAAGCTGTGATAGCCTAGTGGTTTGGACGTCAGCCTCCTAATCAGAGGTCGGGGGTTCGAACCCGGGCACGCACTTCTTACTTTTCGGAGTTATGTGCGTTTTTAAGCAATTAAAATATCACTTGCTTCAACGGTGAAGGAAAACATCGTGAGAAATCCTGCACTCCTGAGAGTTCTCCATAATGTTCTTGAAAGGTGTGTGAAGTCTGCCAAACCGCACATGGCCAACGTGGTGGACTATGGCGAAACCATTCTCATATTGAGAGGAGACGTGACCTGTACTGAGCTGGCAATGGGTTGATCATGATGGTACGATTTGCCTATTTTAGTAAGTTTTTTCTAGTTGTTTGTTAAGCCAATTTATGCGTTTTTAACGGCCGAATAAGCAATGATTATGACGAAACAATTTTTTTTCCAGCAATAAATAGAATCCAAGTTATAGAATCCAATAACTTGGATTCTATATATCTTAAAACTGTATTACTCATGAGCTAAAAATTACGGACACTTTTCCCGATTTATTTTATATATAACTGTATATCTCGAGCATAGTTGATCGAAGCAATTGACAGTCAATAAATTTGTCATGTTTACAACCTTATTGTTTTCATTCACACGCGATTAAATGCACGTAAATTTCTCATGAAGAAATAATGTTTCAGAAAAAACTGAATACATTAAAGAGCACTGCTTCATTACGCAGATACGCGTATCTTGTTTTCATTTTGCTCAATAGAATTTTTGGCACACCACCAGATACTATGTGGGGCGACCGCATTTAATGTAATGAATGAAAGAAATAAGATTTTTATTCGTACTTTGCTAAAAATCATATTAGCTCTGGCCGATAAGTGTTTTCAAATAGCAACAATTACCGACAGAATGTTTTATGCTCTTACCTCTAAGGGGGTGACCCCATTTAAATATAAAGCTGCCAGTCTAAATTCAAAATGTCGACACAATTCCAACGCTGCGTATTATTCGTATCGTATTATCTTCATCTTCAATTAAATAATAAATAATAACCAAAATATCTAAACAAACACGCCATAAGTATATAGTATATAAGTATATAACAAAATATTGTAAATTAAAATGTATGACATTACAACATAAAATAACTTATGAAATGCAAATTACTTCAAAACAAAATACCTTCTAACTAAAATAAATATCTATGATTTTTTTGAAGTTAGGTAAGGTTGCCAAACAGAATATTGCCTCAGAATAATTTTATATTTTATTAACTTTTTCAGGAAAGCAGTAGGTATTTTTAATTTATTCGTAATATTTTCATCAACAAATCAATTTTCCATAACTCACTAAAACATTAACATTAATTAATCAAATAAATAAAAAGAAATAAAAATATTCTTTGGGTGATAGCGAAAAATACAAAATATTAAAAAAGAAAAGAAAAAGTCCTTTTAAATTGCAGCACGAATTTTGTGGCAATATCGGCAGCATTATAATAAAATGTATGCTCTGAAAATACAGCGCTGATTTTCATTCTATAAAACTTTATTAATTACGCTTTTTCATTATAGGAACCAGTTGAGTTGATGATTAAAATCTGGAATTTCATACTTACGTTCTTTTTGAACGTGTTCTTTCCTAAATATAGAAACTATTTCTAACGACAAAAGTTTTCAAATGTTTGTTTTTAAATGTCCTTGTCCGTTCAACAAGGCACTTCGTACACATATATAGTAATAATACAATTTACAAAGTAGAGACGTTTCAACAATGCAAATAGCATTGTTGAACCGTCTTAAGACGCAGTAGGCATCGCTCGATCATTCCTATTTAAAACAGAACATGAAGTAAAGTCCACAAATCCCCTCTCTACAAGTTTGCAATACGTGGATTTGGAAACAAAAGCTTGACTCGCTTAACCAATTTGACAGCGATCCAGAGTTTCCATAGACAACATAGGTAATCAATTTTATTACCGATTGAAAATACACAAATATGAAGTTGTGACGGATTGACCAAACCCCATAGGGTAATTTGGCATCAATTTACTTAAGCCAAATATGTGCTTTTATAGATCAAACAATTTTATAGATAATATATACAGAGGATTAATTACATATCGACCGACAAAGAGGTGTCACCAAGCGATTTAGCGTTCCGGCACGATGAAGCGTAGAAACCAATTAGGAGTAGAGGTCTACCATACCCTTAACAAGTTAGTCCACTACCATCTTAGACTGCATCATCACTTACCATCAGGTGAGAATGCCGTCAAGGGCTAACTTGTAGTGGATAATAAAAATTAAAAAAATATATCACGATTGTAATGTGGTTAGAGAATCTAAAGTTACTAACGAACATGTTATAATACTTAAGTAATACGATATCGTTGGATAATACAAATCCGTGCGGTCTTCAAGGCTGGCGATGCGGTGCTAAGTGATAAGGCACATACGTACTCCGCTTAGCCACGGATTTAGCTACTCGTTCACGAAAAGTCGTGTTTGTAATTAGGAAATATATTCAACAATACCTAAGACATTAAAAACTCTTTATATCAAAAAGTGCAACTGATGAATTTTGGTTGCTTCATCACAATAGAATTTGTATCACAATTCTGTGGAGAATCACAACAAACAGAAAGGCTTTGATTAGTAAAAGGGCCTGTAAACTAAGTCTACTTGAAATACAAAATGTTTATTCTCATTTAAAAAAAACTTCAAATATCCGTCGGCGAGTGTTCGCCTTCTCATTGGAAAAACGGATTTTAGTATCCCTAAGCTCCATCTCACTTCACCAATACGGTTTGGCTAAAAATCCAATTGAATTTTTTTTGTCGGGTGCGAAAATATTGATTGTTTATAAATCGACAAGATAGCCCAAATAAAACATCCTATAAAAACACAGCGTACAAAACGAGAAAAGCGTTAACAATATTACTCGTATAATATGTACTGCACAGTATGGTTAAACTGACTACAGAACTATCCAACCAACTAAAAGGTGTCGTATTTCTTCCATATTTCACACAATCCCGCACAGATCATAGATGCTTCTATACGTTGTTGGTTTATTAAGGCGTCAATTAAGTTGATGATTTCAACGTGATTCCAAAGTGAATTAACCATGTATATTTATGATACTTATCTTAAAAGTATATTACCTGATTATTTGGGGGACCAAATCTCACATTAAACGATATAACGTATCCTACTTATAGTACTCACAATCATACTAGATGTGCACAAAATATTAGGGTGTTTATAAAGAAATTGGATCAAGCCAGTTAGATCTTGGTTATAGCGTTTTCTTTAGGCTAAAAGATTTATCTACTTCTTGGAACAGTGAGTTCTGAATAGTAAATCTAATAATACCTATTTGGCAGTGACCGCTTGTAGCGTCATAGAAGAAGACGTACCCACGGGTCAATGGCGCATGGCGTCACTTTACGATAAATAAATCACGGTCCAAACTGACGATATGCGCCAAGTATGCTTAGCCACACCTAAATCTTAAGTAGGTATTTCGAGAATCTGCCATTAAAGTGAGGGACAATTTTTAAAACTATCTCAAATAATATGTTAATATTTATAGACATGTACTCATAAGTATTTAAAAGTCCATCGTTCCGAACGATCGACTTAAACGAAACGTCGAACGAGGGATTTTTAATTAACTAACTAAATAGCTAGTTCACGACATTGAGGGTTTGAATGAGTACGAGTCTTTGAAGGTTTTTGTCTCAAGTAATTTTAACACTGAAAAAAAATTGCAATTTGTATTACCCACCATTTAAGTTAAGCCATTGTTACCGATTATTATTACTAAAGAGTGATGCGAGTGATTAAAACCATCCAACATTGAAGCAATGAAATGGGGCCTAGCTCCACTTATATTTTATACAATAAACTATGCAAATACTAGGATTACTAAAATAGAGTGTCGGACACCACGCCGCGCTAAAAATACACTTGGATATGTCAGTCAAATAAATATTTGTTTGGAGCTAGAGCAAAGTTTTACTATGGATTTTTTAAATAGGCTAAAATTATGATTCATCATGAATCTCAAGATGAACCGCCTTTGAGTACCTACATTAGTTGAATATTCACTCAATAGTCGATGTTTAGAGATGTTGGCGCCTAACACTATTTTTAAATGTGACACTACTTATAATGTACAATGACGAAGTTGAACGAGCTTGAATGTTTTGGACGATTCGAATGAACGTTGACGATCATATCATGATTCATAGTATAATAAACCCTATCCTATGTGAAAACATATACGAAAGTACGCCGGCCGAGAGTTCGAGCTTTTAATGTACGATTAATATTATAAATGTTAAAAGTTGAACTTTATTATAATTATCTATTAAATAATAATGTGCATAAAAATGGCAAAGCCAAAAAACTCGGGAGTTTTAGGTTTATGCAATTCTGCGCTTACAATACTTTATCAAATGATTGCTAATGTGCATTGACCATGTGTAAGTGAAATTGTCTACATAATAGTTTATTTACATTTATTTGACCGAGTAGAGGGAAGTTTATTATTGAAGCGTAGATATGCCGTTGTTCTTTCACGGTTTTTTACTAGCCCAAGTAAAATTTTGTGAGTAATTAAAACAAATGAAAATAGGTTTATCCCATTCCCCAAGAATGTGATGAGTACGAAAGCGTTATCAAGTTATCACAGCGCTATGAGCCCATCTGTGATGTGCATTTCCAGAATAAAAGGTAGACTATATTACTTATTTCTGAGCAAAGAAATTCTGCGTTATTGAGGGACAAACCAACAATCACATTTTTTGGTTTATTATAATATAATAGTAAGTAGCTATTATATTATAATTAGCTATTATAGTAAGTAGGTAGCTATTATATTATAATAAACCAAAGTCATCTGTCATGTCAAGTTATATTAACAGAATTCATGAGTTACCGCGTCTTTATTAGAGGTTATAATTAACCCTTATCCGACTTTGTTCGTCTGTAAAATGAATCCTTCTAATTCCTTCTAATTGTAAAATGAATGCTTGAAATGGAAGCGTCTTTGTCCATCCGTCACATTTTCATATTTCCGTTAATACAATCTTGTTTGGTTTTGTTCCTGAAAGACTTACTACCGCATTATATTGCAGATGTACGTACGATTTCAATAATTATTACAAGTAATCGTAATCATTTTCAAAAGAGGAACTTAATTTATGTTGTGCGTTAAGGTTTTCACCGAATTTGTTGTTATTCGGAAATTACGGTTTGCTTTGATACTTTTAATTCAGTTTGTCAGAATGAAAGAAGTGCGAAAGTTTTCTGCGGGCAACGCGCCAAATGTATTCTTAAATCTTCATTAATTATATTACTCGTTTGTGAAACAAAGTCCATGCAAGTGTGAAAAATACGAATCACAAAGTAAAAGAGTAAAAATTATTTTAATATTATATAATAACAATACAAAACCATTAGGAAGAAAAACTTACTAGGCATAGGTCGTCCATTTTATCTTACTTGCCTTACGTAAACAATAACTGGAATTTTGTACTATGAATATGATGTAAAAATAATTAACAAAACACGTTATCTTTTAATTTATTTACTTTAAAAAAAGCAATTATTCATTGTAACAACAACGTTTGACGTTATAAATTATATTAACGTCTATGAATCTAATAAAATTGAAGCGTCTATCAGTGACCTCAAAATAACCGCATCTAATTAAGCTCAGATGATTATTTAAATAACTGCCGAACTCGAACTAACATCTTAAAACTCCAGTATAATCCTACATGTCATATAGGCTAGTATTTATTTCAGAAATCTATCTCTCATCATCATGAGCAACCCATTACCGGCTCACAACAGAGCACGGGTCTCCTCTCTATATGAGAAGGGTTTGTCCACCACGCTGGCTATGTGCGGATTGACAGACTTCACACGCCTTGAGAACTCTCAGGCAGGTTGAAGCAAATGTTATTTTAAAATTACAATTTAATTAAAAGTTAATTGCTTAAAGACGCACATAACTCCAAAAAGTTTGACGTACGTGCCTGGGATCGAACCCCTGACCTCTGATTGGGAGTCGGACGTCCTAACCACTAGACTATTTTCTATGACTATTTTTATCATATTTCTCTAAGGGGATAAAATTGTGCTTCCAAGATTTTAATCCTGCAAAAAATTTAAATCTAATTTGTTAAATCTAATTTTTATTTTTATCAAATTCGAGGGCTCCTGAAAGCAATCTTTCCTGAGATAAGGCGTCCTGTTCTTTTTTAATTAATATTAAAAATTACGACTGTTTAAACTGTGGTAGTAAATGAACAAAAATAACTCTTTAGTTACATTTTAAAGGAATATTTACGTAATTGTCACCGTGCGTTTGCAATTAAAATAAATATAATGCCCAGACGATATAGGCGTATGACCTATGATTTAGCAATTTACTTTGAACTGGGTAATGTGTTTAAATTCAAGAGTTCAGATAAGATTGCAGTGCTCATTGAGAACCGTACAAACAGATTGTTTTTTTTTATTTCCATTATAAATGACTCATTGTACTGTTTCAAACATAGTACAGAACGGTTAGATCGAGATACCTACTGACGGGAACCGCCCACGATGAAATTCTCTTCTAAATATATCGTACATTTACATGTACAAAACAAGTGTCCTATAAACCATGTTAAGCCGAACTAAGTTGAGCCAAGTAAATTTGTTTCAAATATAAAATACTGTTCGATGGATAGAAGGAGCTGCCGGCAGTTTCGCTTATGTAGAAAGTTTCTACAAATAAACCTTGGGAGAAGAAATTTAAGAAATTCTTTCTCAATGTACGCCTATATTATAATAGATATCTGTACAGCCATCGCTTTGAGCTGTACGTGATAGATCTATCGGTTAGACAAATCTTTTATGTATTATTTTTTACAATCATTAGACAAAAATGATTGTAAAAAATCATCAATAAACTTCATCATCAACATCATCATCACGAGCTTAATGACGCCCTATTGCTGGGCTATAGACCTCCGTCCGGTGTCAGAAATCCAGTTATTTAGCCAAGATATCTCCGCGCCGAATTTCGTCCTCAACGGTGAAGCGTATCTTAAAAAAAAAAAACAAACACCCAATTCCACATGGATGGATGGATAAAAGATACCTAGCTAAATTTATAGTGGTCTTCCATACCAACAATTTTTATTTTTTTTAGAATAGAATAGAAAACATTTATTTATCAGAACAACAAAATTACAAATATACAACACAAAGAGATCGAAACAGAATAAGTAACTTATTATCTTATTGTTATATTAAACTTTTAATGCTGTGTCGCGCCAATAAAAAGGTACTGTCTCAGCTTAATGTTGTACATACTAGAGTTCCTACAACGCTGGTATTCTATTAGTACCGTGCTGAGAGAAGTCCTGCATTTAAAAGTACAACCATCATCATGGGAAACAAAAAAAAGCTTGAAAAAAAAAACTACGTTACGCTGCTTTAATGGCGATGACAAGGTCTAGGATTGTAGGGGACGTATCGTTTAGGGTTTTGCCAATTTTATTAGCCCCTTACTCCAAATCCGTCTCTATACAACAGCGTACCGGAACGCCTAATCGCTTTGAAAAACTCATATTTTTTATTTCAAAGCAATCTTTATTCAAATAGTCCTTTAAAAACAAAACTTTTGACGCGTCAATAATTTACATAGTAGTGATTTGATGGTGAAAACTACATTCGTTACAACTTAAAACTTAGATAATATTTCCGTGACTAAAGCTATGAGGGTTCCAAACGCGTCCCGGTCTAAGAAGAAGCTCACAACAAACTTCGCCTCTTTTTGTTATCACCATCTCACATGCCACTTAAAATTGTTAAGATCTTATTAGAGTAATATTTCATACCCATGCTTCTTATTCAAGCTTGTCATTTTATTCCGAAATAGATGGAACCAAACCTGCATAATGTGCTTACCTGTTTGCCCTTTATATGTATAATGTAGGGTCAAACCGTATTAGGAGCTAAATGGTTTTATGAAACCCATACAAACGAACCCGTGCCTTACCCATCTAAGGCGGTTAAATAAGCTAACGTATATTTAGAAGTATTTTGAGTATTTTGCCTAATTAAGAAAAAACTACAATTCATTGACCATTCGTCTATTTACGGGTATATTAGTGGTAATAGCCAAGTGATTATGATTCCGGTTTCCGTTTCGGGGTAACAAGTTCGATCCACGGCATGTACCTCTTACTTTCGAGACAAGAGTGCTTTCAATTTGGACATTTCAAAAAAAAATACTTGGTTGTTCCACTGTGAAGACAAAACACAACGACCTTTTGAAGAAGCGCGTGCGCTGTCACATTTTAAAATTTGAGGTGCTGGGTTTGATTCCCGGCTTGTGTCTCGTCCGGTGGGAGGCTTCGGCTGTGGCTAGTTACCGCCTTACCGACAATTACGTGTCGCAATGTGGTTTAGCGTTCCGACACGATGTCGCGTAGAAACCCATTAATATAGGGTTTACCACACTGCATCATTAGCAGCGGTCAAGTTTTAATACTACAGCCCATTCACAAGACTAGATTCGTGCCCTGTAGTGGGCCGGCAAGAGATTGATAATTATGATAAGGATACAAGAACATAAATCACAGACTTCCGGATGTCAGCTAGTATTCTATCTAGGTAGATGTTGATGCTCTTAAAAAGTTGAACTTAAAGTATTGGTCGCAAAGTTAAAGTTGCATGTCGCATATCTATACATATAAGAACGTATCTCTTAATACATATCTTAACTTAAATATTATGCATTATTAGCTGTTTGTTTTCCAATAAAAATAAATCATCATTATCATCATGATCAACCCATTATCGGCTCACTACAGAGCAAGGGTCTTCTCTCACTACAAGAAGGGTTTGGCCATTATCCACCACGCTTTACATGTGCGGATTGGCAGACTTCCCACGCCTTTGAGAACGTTATAGAGAAGTCTCAGACGTGCAGGTTTCCTCACGATGATTTCCTTCACCGTTGAAGAAAGTGATATTTTAATTACTTAAAAACGCACTTAAATCTGAAAAGTTAGAGGTGCGTGGCTGGGTTCGAACCCCCGACCTCTGATTAGGAGACAGACGTCCTAACCTATCGGCTATCACAGCTTCTAAATAAATAAAGTAATAATAAAAATTACAATTAATTCACGCGCTGGCATATATTGGGATATTTTTTAAGAGGTTGACAAATTTTTGCTCTCATATGCATTGTTTTGTTCTACTTTAATGTCTTCCTATAGTAAAATTATAGGATTTTTAGTGTTAATTTTCCGATGGGTATCGTGTCGTGGTCGTATAGTGTTATAGGTTTATTTCCGAGCCACTCGATTACACAATTGACTTTTCACATGCCGCGTGTGGTCTCAACGATGATGCGTCTAAATCATCACCCTTTGACACCTCTAATGGAGCCCGAGGTTGTTCCACTGAGTACACACTAATAAAAGTGATTAACTCTAATATCTAAGCTTATAATTTTATTGTGAGTGACTTATGAATGGCTGTGGCATATTGTAACGATTGTTTTAGTAATCTAAGTAGGTAGGTATTTACGTAAATGTTGCGTAGAATGAAAAAACGACAAACTCAAGTAGGTTTTTGGGATTAAAAATACGAGAAAAAATTTAAAAATTTACTTTACACAACATAAAAGTACAAAGAATAAAAAAAAAAGAAAAAATTTGACAGCGTAACAATTTGGCGGAATTTTCGCGAAATAGTGTTTTTTTTAAATACACTATAAGTTAACCCTTGTGGGCTATCTCAGTCTACAATGGTAACGGACTAACCTGTTAGGAGTATGGTAAACCCACACTCCTAATTGGTTTCTACGCGACATCGTGCTGGAACGTTAAATCGCTTGGCGTCACGTCTTTGTCGGTAAGGTGCTAACTAGCCACGAACGGAGCCTCCCACCAAACCAGACTCGAGCCGGGAACCGAACCCAGGACCTCCAACATTATAATGTGATAGCGCAAGCACTGCGCCACGGAGTTCGTCAAAAGGTGATCTCTGCCAAATGCTGAGGTCCTCGTCTGACTCGTCCTCAACTGACCTGGTAGTAGTACTATCATTGATGCAGACTTTCAATATTGGTAGTATGCCTACTTAATTTGAAATAATAAATTGCAACTATTTTGCACTTTAGGTAGGTGGAGTAAGTGACTTTTTTAAATTGGAAGTGACTTTTGCATTCAAGTAACAGATCTGCAAAACATTGTATAGAATCCATGTTTTCACGTGTTCTTTATCCGACTCTAGCCATTACATATTAATTGTCTCAAATCACTTTGAAATTTCTTGAGTCTTTATAAGCATCATTAAATTTATCGATTGAGTTGAGATTGAGATGAGTCGTCAGTAAAAACTGTTTTTTTATATGTGGCCTGTCCTTTTTAGCTTAAAAATATTGTAGTCACAGACTTGACAATTGAAAACGCGTTACCTACGCTACATAAGCAACAAGATGTGCTTAAAGTACGTTCGAAAATTCGCAGCCAAGTTTAAAATATGAGTAGGTATTCAAAAAAAAAACAAACACTACTAACTTATGCGATAGGAAGGAACTAACATTCTACAAGCAGTCGTCCGTCTTGCTAAGCCACAGGAAAAAATAATAAAGGCGTAATATGATAGTGTCATTTTGCCATCTCGAACTCTTGCGACTCCGGTCTCCGGGGCAATGACCCTGGTTCAACGCCGTCATTCGGCACGTTACCGGTAAATTACGAGCTCCCGAATTACGGTCGAATTTAAAACAGTCAAATTCCAATTCGTAACGAAGTAATGAGACGTTTTCCGTTCGGTCTATCGCACGCGGGCGACGACGTCTTGGACGTGGCAAATCATCGGCCGACAACAGCCTATTCAGCACACTTAGTTATTCTGTGGCCAATTCTAATCCCACGCAAAAAAAAGCGAATAAATAAGTAAAGTTTTTATAACTTTGAGTTTATAGTTTATACACCTGGCTACTTATTTATGATTTTTCATGAGTTTCATATTTTGATATCGTATCTCATAGATGTCAGTCGCCCAGTTTTATCGTTTCGAATATTGTAAAGTTTCTATGGGAACGAACGTTTTACTTCTTATTATGCCGAATACAATCAATCGCTCCTATTTTATATATTCATTAAATTATATCCACCATCATAAATCTGCTTACACCATCCAATGTTGCTTTAAAGTTTTCCGATACCATTTGAATCGCTTGTAAAAAATGCAAAAATGCAAACATGCTTATAGCATGACTGCATTTTTTACAAGCGATTAACAAGGTTAGCATTTTCAACTTTGTAACGCGAAGTTCTGGGTTCGATTTCCGAGTCATGCCAAAAATTGATACATTTTGGATTTTTTCTGTAAACTGATTCCCATTGGTTCTGAACCAGCCTGGTGGTGATGGGAATTATTAGAATGAGCTCAGATGTAGGAAAAATGTGGCTTTTGCTCAGTTATGGTGTAGGATGTTAATTGTCAGGTCATGATGATTATAGTTTACTTAGGCGTATGCAAGTCGTTCGTCTGTGGTCGTACCTATTGCATCGGAAACTTTATTTAGCTGAACTCTAATCAATTAATTTAACTTTACTGTTCGTCTGAATCAGTAATTTCACTCGCGAATTTTAAATTAACATTGCGCAGGAAATCTTTTATTGGCATCAATCAAATTCGATACACTATACACTAAGAATAAAAATAATGAATCCTAAGGAATTTATTGTTACTAATTACAATACTTCAGGATTAAATACTTTTATACCAGTCATATCATATGCGATTTTTAACGATCACATTTTTACTGTACCCTTCTTCATTCTTCAGTCTAAGATGGTAGCGGGCTAAACTGTTAATGGTATGGCTTTTATATTACACCCACACCCCATATCTGTTACTAAACGACGCCGAATTATGACGCTTTTGATTTATCACTTGGTAGCATGTCTCTGTCAAAAGAGAAGTACCTAGTCAGACCAGCCCAGAGATAAGTCAGAAACTGTAATTTTCCTACTTCACCTAAAGTCCCCGCAGGAGAACGAGAGATAAATTAAGAGATTTGTACTTTAGTAAAAGTGGGAAAAAGGGTAAAAAAAATTGTAGCGTGAAACCCAGTAGTGTCTTTATAAGAAAATAAACTTAACACTGTTACTTAAAAACTTGCTTATTTAGCCCAAAGATCGTGCAACAATGTGCAACAGTTTGAGTAGGGTTTTTTGCTTCTACACATTTGCCAGGCGCTAGAATTTCCTACATGAAAAGTTGAAATGGCAACCATTGTTACCTGCGTGTTATCTATTACACTCCTACAGGAGTAGCACCAGGAATTTGTCTAAATAAACTAATCCCTACTGATAAACTAGGCAATTATTGACAATAATCTCGTGCCTGAAAGGCCGTGAGTTCAATCACAAGCTAAATTTGGCAGGCAAGTCGTTACTTGTTCTAGACTCCGTAACAGACTGGAACGGGAATTTTTAACTTGACTTTAAAAGAAAAATCCTTCTCGGTTCCTCCTATCCTAATCGAATAGTTATTTACACCATATTATTTTCCATTTAAATTTCATTTTGTTGAGCCTACATCAAATAAATAACAATCATCTTAACAAATTCGTTTGTAGAACGGCACCACCCGACTGTAGAAAGTCAAAATTATCTTATACAAATTATATACTACAAACAGTTGTGTAACTTCTTGAAAATTCTACGTTATGCGAAATATTTGCGAATTAAGTAACGCTATAGTTGACGCCAAGTATCTAAACTCAATCTATATACTATTATTCAATTTCATATGCAAAAATTTCATAGCCGTTGTTCGAAAAATCTATACCTACTATTAAGGATCATGCCAAAATCCGGTGCTAGGTTACCCATTCATTCATTAATAGATATGGTATATGTATACCGGTGGAAACAATTAATCCGCACGAGGTTGCAAGGACATCAGGACCACGATCTTCAGTAATGAAGGAACGACTGAAGTGATATACCTACCTAGGTATATACATTTCTTCTTGACTGCGTGTTGAGTCAGTCGGTGGTCCAATGTTTGGCTATAAAATATTTGTATGTGTACGCAACTTGCTTGTTTAAAAAATGTTTACGAAAATGGTACTAAAAATTACTTTGTTAGATATGTACCGGATCGCGCTTCTAGATAACATGTCCATATAAATTACATGTAATAATTTAACTTGACATTCGAGTATAAAACGAACCTTGTAAGTAAATAGAAAACAATGTCTTCTTTGTTACGCCGCAGGCGCCGGCGTGGCGCATTCCTACCTACCTACGACAATAAACAGTAAATTTCTGTTCAAACCCAGAACATTATTTGTGTTCGAAATACCGAAATACTTCATCGTTTCATTATTGTCACAAAGAACCGATGATTTAGGAAATATATATTAATATCTAAAAAGGACAAGTGTTGAAAAAACAGTACAAAGTTATTATACCTAAAGAATACGCAGTCTGCCAATCCGCACATGGCCAGCGTGGTGGACTATGGCCAAACCCTTCTCATATTGAGAGGAGACCCGTGCTCTGTAGTGAGCCGGTAATGGGTTGATCATGATGACGATGAATTCGAAGTGATAACCGCATCATTAGCCGCATTTACATTTAAGGTTAAATAGGGTACCTAGGTAACGGATTATTTTATATTTTTAAAATATTTATAACACACACGTTGACACGCTCACACATACTCGCGTTAATGTTTACCTAACAAATCATTGCATTAAACATAGTTAATTAGTAAGGTTCTATGAGAACCTTACTAATAACCTTACGTAGGTAACGTTAATTGAAATTGTATTTATTTATTTATATTAATAGAGCCGTGCTATATATAGTATCGCTTTCTAACTAGGCTTTTTTTATGAAAAAGAAAAGATACTCATTCATTCAGATAGTCGTTGGATTGACTTGAAATTGCATAACGTAACATTTATATATATATCCAAGTGTTTAGCTGCAAAAAAGCGTGTCCAAGTTCATAATATATAAACCAAATCCTACCTTGTAGTATTATATGTATTTGTAGGTATATATATATTTTTTTTTTGGCAGAACTAAGTTAATTCCAACGATTCGCAAGAGTAACTACGTGTTGGATAATATTTTATAAATTTTAAGAAGTAGGTAAATATATATTTTATTCTTTAGAATTTATTGAATTAATTTATCAATCTGTGGTTAGTGCAGCTTGAGGCATAGCCTATTTGTGGTTGCGTGATAAGGGTTAGGTAGGAACCTAAAAACAATATTTAATTTTAAGCTTTAAATAATAAAATTTTCATCAATTGTACTCTTTATCAAGAACAAACAGTAAAACAGTGTAGGGTATAACAAAAAAGTTATCAGTGCAAATGAACGTTGATATAATTTCAGATCAAATGACAAATTTATTCAACTATTTCGTTAACTCTGTGGTATAAATATAGAAGTCAGTATATATATCCCGATGACCGTGATAGCCTAGTGGTTAGGACGTCCACCTCCTAATCAGAGGTCGGGGGATGCACCCTTAAGTTTTCGGAATTATGTGCGTTTTAAAACAATTAAAATATCACTTGCTTCAACGGTGAAGGAAAACATCGTGATGAAACCTATAGTATGCCTGAGAGTTTTTCATAATGTTCTCAAAGGCGTGTAAAGTCTGCCAATCCGCACATTTTTTTTATACACTACAAGTTAGCCCTTGACGGCTATCTCACATGGTGGTAAGTGATGATGCTCTCTAGGATGGTAGCGGGCTAACCTGTTAGGAGTATGGTAAGCCCACGCTCCTAATTAGCTTCTACGCGACATCGTGCCGGAACGCGAGCGCTTGGTGACATTGCCGGTGGCCAGCGTGGTGGACTATGGCCAAACCCTTCTTATATTGAGATGAGACCCGTGTTCTGTAGTGAGCCGGCAATTATAAATCCCTAATATATACCCACTAAATCGACAGGTCTATAAGTAGAAAGGCGCCATTCTTTTTAGATTCTCTCATATTAAATTTTGTCGTTTAGACGTTCTATCGTAGCGATGTGACATATTGTATTTACTTGTATAACCTTTAACATTTGTATGTCTGTCGGACAGCTCACGGTCTATGTACTAAACCGGTTAACAAAGAGTTTTCATTTTTTAATATCTTATTCCTTACATAATCGGAACGATTATGCGTCTCGCAAATCTCAAAACTAAGCTTAAATGACACATCTAAAATTATTGCTGTCCTCCTCACACTCTATCTTTGGGAGAAGGTTTGCAATATTTTTAGTCTGGTCAATTTAGTTTGCGTTGGAGATGTCTCTATATTGCACAGATTAGCTCCAATGTCCCTATTGAATCTTAATTAAAAGTTAAACCATCATGCCAAGTGTTTACTTTTACACGACTATTTTAGGTACTTTGTAGGAAATCGTGCAATAATTATGCAATTAAAATAAGTTCCTATAATATTCATGCGCGTTATTTTCACTGGCGTGATTTTAGAACATTACATTCGACCGTGAACTAAGCGAGCATGTTACGAGTGTATTTCCTACTCTGGCTGCATAACTACTAGATATTTATCATAAAATATTGACGTCAAGTAAATAGGCAGTGCCTATACGTCAATATTTAATAATATAAACCGAACTCTTACCCGCCATCATTAAAATCCGGTGAGCCGTGCCACAGAGTAAATAATAGGCTGTTCAAAAGAGGAAGTAATGCTAGTTTTAGGAACCATGTAATTATAGAATTTTGCCGGAATTAATAAGTAGCCTAATTAATATAATTCGGGCTGCCAATGAATTATTTTTATCTTTATTTAAAACTTCCGTGTAATCAATGGAACTAACAACAAACTCACTTCTACTCTTTTTATATTAGCAGAGAATTAAAATGAGCATTCAAAGATTTTATCATTGAGAATGTAGGTCACCTTTTGATATGATAAATAAAGGATCTCTACTCATTACCGCTGACTAGAAGTTTTTTTTTTACTTGGCATGCTTTGCAATGTTACCTAAATATTTCGTTTATTTGATATACCTACTATTTTTTGTCAAATATTGATTGATTGTAGGTAGGTACCTCGCTGTTTAGCCCTCTATCGCACCATAAACCATGTATTTCAATGCCCGATATAGTTTTATGGAATGTATTTTATGGTTGATATAATTCGTATCATCATGATCAACCCATTACCAGCTGCACTAAGAGCACGTCTCCTCTCAATATGAGAAGGGTTTTGCCATAGTCCACCACGCTAGCCATGTGCGGATTGGCAGACTTCACACGCCTTTGAGAACATTATGGAGAACTCTCAGGCGTGCAGTTTTCCTCACGATGTTTTCCTTCACCGTTGAAGCAAATGACATTTTAATTTTTAAAAAACGCACATAACTCCGAAAAGTTAGAGGTGGGTGCCCGGATTCGAACCGCCGACCTCTGATTAGGAGGCTGACGCCCTAACCACTAGGATTTCACCGCTTCTATAATGCGTATAAGACACCTGAAACATGGCTGGACAAGATGTACTAAGCTCACTAAGCTGTTTGAATTTAATTGTACACTTATCTGCCATCACGCTGTCTCCATCGCGTGATGCGATAAAATCCAAATTACTAACAATGCAAATATTGTTTCACGAACTCGTCTAGTCTGACTAAATTGACTAATACATGAATCAACCAGCGAAACTGTTATGCGAGATTTATTAAAGATTTCCGCCATTTTGTTTCAGGTAAGTCTAGAATTGTGAGTGTATCAAATGCAGCATAACGGTGAGTGATGATTCTTTGTATAACACAGTGACTCAGCTGTAAAGAAATCCTATACGTAACTACCTACTCACCTCTGCATTAAGGTAAAAACTGCACTTTACCTAACTGTACTAGTGACTCGCCACGTGTTCAATCAATTTCCACATAGAGATAAGTAAAATCAGACCGTAAAATTTAGGTACATATATTGTATTTGAATTTTCATAACATTTGAATGGTTCTTCGCTCATCTCAATTCAAGTTCGTCATATTAATTTATATTCATGGTCTTCTTTTCTTTCTTCTTAAATAATTATACTTATGGCACATATCTTTGATATCTACTGAGTATGCATATAAAATGCTATTGGAATGACCGTTCGTATAGCTACTTTCAACCATACATTTAGGCGTTAAAAATGGTCTCACATGCGCAATTAGTTTCCTTATTTAAGATTAAGAGGCAACGAACTTGAAAATCTCGAAGTGAGACTTGCTTGTCTAGTAATCGTGCCTGACGAAAAGCAACGATGAGGTCTTGGTTGTGCCGTGTTTGTCTTTATTCTCTCAAATTAACTACGAAGACCTCCGTGGCGTAGCGCACGCGCTGTCGCATTATAAAGTTGGAGGTCCTGGGTTCGATTCCCGGCTCGAGTCTGGTCTGGTGGGAGGCTTCCGCCGTGGCTAGTTACAACCCTACCGACAAAGACGTGCGTTCGCCAAGCAATTAAGCGTTCCCGCACGAGGTCGCATAGAAACCAATTAGGAGTATGGGTTTAACATACCCCTTACAGTTTAGCGCGCTACGATCCTATACTGCATCATCACTTACCATCACGTGAGATTGCCGTCAAGGGCTAACTTATAGTAAATAAAAGAAAAACCTTAGTATAACTGATAGAGGACTCAGATGTCATGATGTTCAAACATAATTTCAATACTTAACAACCTCCGTAGCGCAACGCGTAAGCTGTCCTATTATAAAGTGGGAGGCAAAGGGTTCGATTCCCGGCTTGAGTCTGGCCCGGTGGGAGGCTTTGGCCGCGGCTAGTTACCACACTGCTGGCAAAAACGTTACGGTATTACACCGAATAGAAGCTGATTAGGAGGAAAAGTTCGGCTGGCAAGGCATCAGTTGCATCCCCTGGTGCTGCGGATGTTCATGGGCGATCACTTAACATCAAGTGACCTGTCCGCTCGTTTTCACGCAATGTAAATTCAAAATACTTTGTTTCTTAGGCATTGAGTTTAATGAACGCGAAGATGTCGCGAAGTTTGCCGAACGTTAACAAATAGGTCACTTTTGATTAGTAGAGCACTCACAAAATTTAAACCAAATCACGACTATTACCGAATGAACATAAAGTACATTTGCACACATATTGTGTTTCAGCGGTGTCGTGTGTCGTATTAAACGGAGGTCAACCGGCCGGGGGAAGTGGTCAATGAATGAGAGGCAATAAAACCATAATATTCTAATTTGTCACCGAGCACGTGGGCAGCCTCTAAACTTAAACAAATAACTTTATGCCGGCTCTATTGGTATGTCCTGCCTGCGAAATAACTGCACGCAGTAGTACGTACCCTAACCCTATACTAGTACTATATTTTACGCTTCGCTGGAGATTTGAGTTTTGAATTATAATTATTTGACATACTCGTATCTACGTATTTATTAACTGAACTGCAGATTTAAATGTGTCTCATTCAAAACCATTCCATTTAAAAATCATAAACGTCTGATTAAATTCAAATTCAAATAATGTTTAATCAAATAGTCTTTTAAAAGGCACTTTTGACGCGTCAATAAATTACATGGTAGTGATTTTCAATACCATTAAAAATCACTACCTACTATATATACTACTACATTCGTAAACTTAAAACTTTTAAGTTAAGCTCACTTTTAAGTTAAAACTAAAGCTATGAGGGTTCCAAACGCGCCCCGGTCTAAGAAGAAGCCTACAGAAAACCTAGCCGGGTTTTTCTTTTTTTGTTGTTTTTTTGTTATCACCAATTGTTTGTCAAAATTTTTTTTATTGTTATCACGATCTCACCTAATTAATAATAAATTATAGTACCTATGGAGATAGAGCAATTCACACCCAAGCTTTTTTATCGTTTATATAATCCTTAATATCGTAATATGATTTTTCTACAAGCTTTCGATTTATAAAAACTTTGAACTTATTATATATATAGACATCTCCAAGATATCAATATCCTGTAATACCTCTGATAACCAAAATAAAACTACACAAATGACACTGATCTATGTATTACCCCCTACATGCCTGTAAGAGCCGTTCAATCGTTCTTAAGTTCTTAAAATGCTCACGGGGGAAAATGTTTAGGAGCATAATAAGATTCATTTATTTTGATATCGCAGACAGTTGCATAAGGTGTATTTATTATATTTACACAAGTGGCTGTTTCTTTATATATCTAAGTACATTCAGTTTAAAGATTGCATCGACGTTCACGAAATTCGTCACCGATAGATATGAATTATTATAATAATGTATTACGTATTTTCCCGGAAGAGCATTTGTTTACATTTTCTCATTCTCTTTTGACTGTATCCGAATTTAATCTAGTACCTTTTTTATTATCAGCGGAAATTGCATCACCCCAGCTTAGTGGTAAAGATTTCTTCGAATACGTAAACTTGATTACGGGTACCAGCTCTTATCTGTAAAATTATGACGTAAGTATATTATGTAGGACATATATTATGTTTTTTATAGTATATTTCGAATATGACTTTCCTTTATAATCAAAGAAGCTTGAAGACAATCATGCGTTATGGAAAGCAATAATGAGGTCTAGATTAGTGCAATAAAACTTTATTTATACGTGGCAAGTAACACAGATTACCGAAAAGTGCTCAAACCTTGGCGTATTAAAACGTAGCAATATTTCCAGCCTGATGATTCAATATAATTCACGTAACGTTCACGGCACGACCTCTTTCTGTTCTGTGGTAGAATCTGTTAATTTTTTTTTTGTTTCTAACACACCTACCCGGAAAAACATATTGTCAGATTTGGAAAATCTTATTTGTGAATGATAGTCTTAAATTTATTCGTATTTTATATTTAATATCACACTCGCCGAGAAAAGGTAGTAGGCGCCTATGGCGTGTGGTGAGTCGGTGCATTCTGTGAAGTGCGTAAAAGTATGTATGGGACGATTTGGAGAAGATGTATGCGAACGAAGTCACCAAGAACCCTAATTGTAAAATCTTATATAATGCATACCTACTCAACCCTTCTTTTTGTTATCGAATATATTATATTTATAAACAAATCGCGAGCAAGTAGGCGCTCTGTCGTTACCGTGGAACCCAATCGTTGTTTTGATAAGGTGCCCTCAACTTTATAAACAAGGCCTAGCCTAGGCGATTGTTAAGGCATGTTTTGATTTTGCTCGTTTCAAATGGGGTTCATAGAAAAACATATTTTAAAACTGATGCTTAGTATTTTTGTAACAATGTCCAGAGCGATAACTATAATAAAGTCAACGTACTTGTGAGAGTTCCTCTAGCAGAAAATTCAGGTAGTGAACTATAGAGACAAAACTAAATACTTATAATTATATATAATAATAATAGTAGCTATTCAGAACCATTTGAGACAGTGCCATGTAAGTTATTTTGGGGACAAACTACCGGGTTTCTTCAAGCAATTAGTTTTGTGGTTTTAAGTTATAATAAATAATAGTGTACTGTATATACCAGTAGCATCTCATCGCGTGGCCTTGGAATTTATTCTAAGTTTATCAGTTTTTGTGTATCAGTTTCTAGTAAATTTATCAGATTACATCATCAACAGATAAAGTCAAAGTTTAAGGGTTTTATTTAAGTTTGTAATTGAAGATTATCTCATGTCTCATTCCTGTTGCGTTTAGCTCTCTTTCGTAACTTATAAAAATAAAGCAAATTAAAGCAATTATTTTAGCTCAACGAAGTGAAATTCAGTTTTGCACAAACCACGCGGGAACCGTGTTATTTCTGCGTATCGTTTGCGTTAATTTAGAGTATAATCTCCATTTCAAATTGTTACCATATTGGATCTGTAATTCAATCTTAAAACTTAAAATTTAAAGAATAAGCACAAAATATCCTTATGCATTACATATATATACATATATTGTATAGGGATATTTTACATACATAATTAGTAAGAAATAAATAAATAAACAATCATACACAATCATAATCACGTCTTCAACCTATATAGGTCTCTATATAGAAATCGTAGCTGAATGAAGTCGACCCAAATGTTTTAATTTCGTCTTAGTGGAAGCAGACATGTGTAGGAATTCGTTAATTTCCGGTTCAGACGAGATAAATGTATAGACCGTAAGTGGGGCGCTTCGAGAATTATTTGTTACTACGATTATGCGATAACAATAACGCATACTAGATTACCGGTATTATGAGTCTTTTATACGTTAAACAGCTCATTTTCTAGGAAAATATTGTAGAGTATGACTAATATTCATTCTTCACGTCAAGCTATCAGTCATTTCATCAATACATAGATATAACCTAAATATTAAGTCATTACCATCATCATTATGATCAACCCACTGCCGGCTCATTACAGAGCACGGGTCTCCTCGCAATGTTAGAAGGGTATGGCAATAGCCCGCCATGCTGGCCATGTGCGGATTGGCAAACTTCACACGCCTTTGAGAATATTGTGTAGAACTCTTAGGCATGCAGGTTTCCTGACGATGTTTTCCTTCACTGTTGAAGTGTTATTATAATTGGTTAAAAAAAATATTCTTTTAAAATATTAAGTAAAGTACTGCTTGGGCGTCCTCTCTCATTAGAGAGAAGAATATAAGGTGTACACGTTTCTCTCAAGTGTCCTCGTAGATAACAATATATTGTATTTTCTTTTATAGAGGTATTGTATCGAGAAAGGCCTTCCTGGTGCAGTTAACGAGCGTTGACGTGTTATAAGTGGAAGGTTTCGAGTGGAGCAATTTGTGAATTTATGATTTCTGAATTTTCTTTGGTCTCATCTGACGGGGTCATATGCCAGAGCTCGTTACCTTACCGCTATAGAAGTGCCACCAAGATAGCCGTTTCAGTACGATTTCATGTGGAAACCTATGGTTTTAATATATCTGGCATACCCCTAACAGATGAGCCCGCTTACATCTTAGGCTGTATTATCACTTACCACCAGGTGGGTTCGCAGACAATACAATCTTAGGCTGCACTTACAATAAGGTGGAATTACAGACAAGGGCTAACGTGTAGTGGAGAAAATATTTTTTTTTATTTTTTAACTTTTTTTAAACACTACAAGTTAGCCATTGACGGCTATCTCACCTGACGGTAAGTGATGATACAGTCTAAGATGGTAGCGGGCTAACCTGTTAGGGGTATGGTAAACCCACACTCCTAAATGGTTTCTACGCGACATCGTGCCGGAACGCTACATCGCTTAGCGACACGCCTTTGTCGGTAGGGTGGTAACTAGACACAGTAAAGCCTCCGACCACACAAAAATATTTCGTAAATATGTTTCGTAGCAGGTACAAAGTTACAAAAGAAACATAGTTTTATATTTGTAAATTTTGTGTAGTACCAAAACATACCTAATTAAAACCAATTGAAACTTAACCAATTTATTTTATATGTATCATAAATTATAATATTCATATACTGAAGTTTGCATTATCACTTACCACCAGGTGGGTTCGCAGACACGGTTCGCTAACGTAGAGAAAAAATTTTTTTGATTCGTTAATATGTTTCGTAGCAGGTACAAAGTCACAAAAGAAATCTAGTTTTATATTTATAAATTTTGTGTAGTACCAAAACATACCTACCATACAAACCAATTGAAACCTCACCAATTTATTTTATATGTATCATAAATTATAATATTCATATACTGAAGTTTGCATTATCACTTACCACCAGGTGGGTTCGCAGACACGGTTCGCTAACGTAGAGAAAACATTTTTTGATTCGTAAATATGTTTCGTAGGATCATAGTTATAAAATAAACCTAGTTTTATATTTGTAAATTTTGTGTAGTACCAAAACATACCTAACTTAAACCAATTGAAACCTAACCAATTTATTTTATGTGTATCATAAATTATAATATTAATATACTGAAGTATATTCTGATAATAATAATTTATAGAAAGGATCTCGTCAGCGTTGTCTGTGTTGAAACCCGACACCGGCGAAGTGTTGACATTTGAGGCACGTGCTCAGTAGATAAAGTACTACTTGTTCTATCTTATTGTATACTAACGAAAACAACAAGAATTGATTAATAAAATCTAAAATTATTATTATTGTACCTACCCGCTACAAAGTTCAGTATTAAGATATCGTAATCTTTACTAATAATAAATAGGCTTTATTTTCTACCATCATCATTAATAATGTCCTCTCTCATAGAAAGGTGTGTCCCAAAGTATAGATTCACCACGCTGCTTCAATGCAGGTTATATCGGTCCTAGATTCGATTCTCGGCTCGAGTCTGTTCTGGTGGAAGGCTTCGCCCGTAGCTCTAACGTTCGAATAAATATTTTCGATAAAGGTTGATCATGATGATATATGTATGTATGTATATATATACATATATAAAGTGCAGTACAGTAGCTTAATATTAATTGCATATTTTTTTGCTGGATATTACTGTATTCCTAGCTACTGAGAGAAGGTCACAGAATAGTTTTTAATAAAATAAATAATTTGAAAACCACAAATAAACAAATATGTATTTTTATTTATTTTATTCTTTATTTGTACACCACAACATAAAGGTAAATAATAAAATATGATTCAAAAAGCGGCCCTATCGTTTAGGAGCGAGCTCTGCCAAGCAACTAGGATTAGGGAAAGAAAAAGAAATAGAAAGTAGGTGGCGTAATTTTTAAACAAAAACCTGTATACGAATAACTACACACTAAAACACAACCAGATTACATAAAAATACACTATTATAATAAATATTAAATAAATATACTAATATATACATTATGATATAAATAAAAAGAAATAAAATAAATATATAAAAGACGTCATTTTATATATGCTTCATAATGGGATATATTGTATTATTTTATCTACCTATACTTGAATAGGACAAAGCTACACGTTCAATTAATTATCAATTTAGATTTTACCTACTGGTTTTACCTTGGTGATTTTTATGTTAATAATTATCAGTAGGTAAATCTGATAATTTAATATTTAGGGTTCCCGTAACACTTTGTAAGCCTATTCCAATAATATTAGGTAGGTCCAAAAATAATTAGTACCCAATTGGTAATTAAGTAATTATCAACACAACACACCCCAATGTTGACTTCACAACGTAAAACAGACGTGCGTTGAAAGGGCATCTGAAGAGTTGTCTCCCCCGACCTAAGCGCTCCTCTCCGAAAGAGGAGACCTAAACATATCCTTCATGACCCTGACGATCAGATGACTACTGACAACACACTCGTACCACCTACCACACAATCATACGCTACACACCGTCTTCGCCGGCGAAGACGAGGTCCCTGCTATCTTACGTCATCCGGACGTGGGCTCCATTCACGGCCTCGGAGACGTACGGACCACTTACCGTCCGACCCCCCCGTTATCCCAAACGTCGCCTAAGCCGAGGTTCGGCCTCAAAGGAGGCGCCCTTAGGTAGTCGTTCCCATAGTTTCTTCGAGCCCTAGGGCTCAAAATTTCTTCTGGCAGAGCTTCTTTCCAAGCTCGCCAAACAGCCCGGTTACGCTGTAGCAACCAATAGGGTTTGTACAGACACATCCATTGTATAGACAGTCCGAAAAAAAAAAAAATGAAGAGTTGTATAAAGATGGAAGAAATTACAAATTGTACCATGAAGATTTGCCAATTTCACCCGATGATTTTGAATGTAAAACCTTGTATACAACGTTGGCCTCCTATTATTTATATAAATAAATAAATAAATATCATTGTTAATAAATAATTATTGTCTTCATTAACAGTAAACCTAGTTAATAGTACAAGGTAATGAAACAAGATTTTACGGCGTCTTATACATGTCGCAAATAATTGACAGTCATAAAATAATTTATTACATAGCCGCTGTTCTGTGTACAGTTGATCGAACATGAACATACGAGTCACGCAAGAGACGCGCGTAAATTACGCGCGGTTCTTGTTGCTCGGATATAAATAATCGTCATCATGATTTCCACCGATGGACCTCCAATGCTGGAAATACTTAGGTTGTTTTTTAGAGATTTCCACATTCATATGCTTTTTTTTAGCCAATTTTTTTTATGGGACTTTTGCCCGAAACTAACATGCCAGCCCCATTATGTCCTAAACAAATAACAAACAAACTTATAACTTGACATAATTATAAAAAAAAATAACTCCTGACAAACTTATAAAATAACAAAAGTATGACTACTAAAAATGTAAAAGACACAACCTACTTCTGCAGAAATATTTCAACAATATATTTAAAACGTTCTAGCTCTTTCGAGACTTCTCTAAACGCCTGCGTCAAATCTGCATTCACATGCTTGTCTCCAACACTTCTCCAGCCTCCCTATGACTCGTTTGAGGTTGGCTATTGACCTGCGACCTCAAAAATGGTTTTTTTCTACCAGCACTGCGTATTCCAGCGCTTTGGCACCCCAACGTCTAATTATATAATTGCCATTTTAGTTTCAAATTTTTCAGCTATCTTCTAGAGTGTCCACATTTCCTTCATTTTTAAAACGTAGAGAAGCCCCAATTATAGCTCTCCACAAACATATTTAGTTAAGTTAGTAAAAAAAATATGTGATAAAATGATGCGATGCCACATTTAAAAAAAAACATTAATCGTAAAGATTTTGTAAAGACTGTCTACCCAAGTGTCATCACAGTTTGATCAATGGTTTAGGAACGCATGCAGGGAAAACAAACAAACATTGACTATATTTTATATAGTATTATAGATCGATGATAATTATTTATTTGCAACAATGTACTATATGTACAAATACATAATATGATGCTAAATACAACTTTGTCATTAAATGGGCCATAACAGTAAGGTAAATTATAGTATTAATTGGAATTCAAACATGACAAAACATTACGTTGAAATAAAAGTTAACGCATTCAAATTAAAATAGATAATTGAAACAAATTGATGTTCTGAAATTGATCAGTAAAGGCAAGATTAAATTATACATTCATCTTTTATTATTAAAGATGATATTTAAATCATACAATTAATTTGACCAAGTGATTTGTGACGTAGGTTTGTGACACAAATAATATTTTTATATCTTACAGTCAAAAAATTAACTATTCTAGGATGTTAAAGACTAAAAACAATCTAAGACTATTTATATTCTCATTAAACCTGACAACCTCAACTGGTTGTCAGGATCATTCCAGGACCTCCGAAATGTACGGCAACCATCTTGCCAGCACTAATGTTACTACAATATATAAGACACAACCCTGGGACCAGGAAGTTCTATAACTCCTCGGCGACATACCGTTCTCATCATCATACCGGTGTTATCGATACCTTGACGACTTCCGTGGCGCAGTGCGTGCGCTGTCGCATTACAAAGTTGGAGGTCCAGGTTTCGATTCCCAGCTCGAATCTGGTCTGGCTTCGGCTGCGGCTTGTTACCACCCTACCGACAAAGGCGTGCCGCCCAACGTTTTAGCGTTCCGGCACGATGTCGCGTAGAAACTAATTAGGAGCGTGGGTTTACCATACTCCTAACAGGTTAGCCCGCTACCTTACTAGACTGCATCATCACTTACTGAAATAGCCGACAAGGGCTAACTTGTAGTGTATAAAAAAAAAAACCTTTTACCATCGGTTCAAAGCGGAAACATTATTTATCTCTTCCCTTCTATCTGAGCATCCGAATGTTAATAATCTGGACCCCATCGTGGGTGTATACAGTACTTATCATCATCATCATTATGATCAACCCATTGCCAGCTCACTACAGAGCACGGGTCTCTTCTCAATATGAGAAGGGTTTGGCCATAGTCCACCACGCTGGCCATGTGCGGATTAGCAGACTTTACACGTCTTTGAGAACATTATGGAGAACTCTCAGGCGTGCAGGTTTCCTCACGATGTTTTCCTTGACCGTTAAGCAAGTGATATTTTATTTTAAACGCACATAACTCTGAAAACTTAGAGGTGCATGCCCGGATTCGAACTGCCGACCTCTGATTAGGAGGCTGACGCCCTAACCACTAAGCTATCACCGCTTCGTACAGTACTTACATCAGTGGGTAATTAACAAATGAATTATGTATTAATTTATTCCCCGTGCAGCAATATTTTTGCAATGCTTCCCACGCGTCTCGTAGGCTTATCGGCTTCTCCAATTACCAGTGTCAGCGGTTCATGATTTGCATTTGATTTCTGTTGTTTTCATTCGATACCACGTTGCACGGCGCCAAATACGCAGTTTCTTGTAATTATTTATCCCAGCACGTGTTAAACAATGTAGGTATATAGATATTGTATCCTATTTTTACATGCACAAAGCAGGCACTATTACAATAATCTTTATCATCATCATCATCATCAATTACCGGTACACTACTGAACACGGATCTTCTCACAGAACAAGAAGAATATAGCCCATAGTTTACCACGCTGACCAAGTGCAGATTGGTAACACACACACGTTTAAGAAGGATATGGAGAACTTTAGGTTTTAACGTTCGATATATTATTAGTAGCGATATATTATTGATTAAAAAGGAACATGACTCCATAAAGAGAATTTATAGTACCTACATGTAATGTTTTAATTTATAATTTTAATTTGTTAGCATAGTAAAGTCTTTGAATAATTGCTACAGTAGACTTGGGTAGAGCTTATCGTGATAACGATACCTTTATCACGATAAGCTCTTTGTACCACAACTTTTTCGAAGATTTTTTAATTTTAGAAATGTAATAACTACGAGTATTGTAGACCTAATGGTACAAAATTCTCGTTAAAAAACAAGGTGGGAACTATAACACACCCTGTCATTAAATTTAGATAGTAATAAAACAATTATTCGCACACATTTTATAAGTCAACACAACCATGTACCTACATATGAAAGTGATGTCAAATCATTAATTAGGGTGGAATTATTTGACGCCCTCCATGGCGCAGCGCGCTGTCCCATTATAAAGTTGGAGGTCCTGTGTTTGATTTCCGGCTCGAGTAATGGTGTATGGTCTGGTCACCCTACCGACGACGTGCCGCATAGCGATTAAGCGTTCCGGCACGATGTCGCGTAAAAACCAATTAGGAGTGTGGGCTTACCATACGTCTAACAGGTTAACCCACCACCATCCTAAACGACATCATCCTAGACTACCAGGTGAGACAGCTGTCAAGGGTTAACTTGTAGTGTATAAAAACAAAATTTGAAGTTGTTTTTTTATATAACAGTAAGTTGAGATGAGTGTGCGTTATTTAAACTCTACTTATTGTGATAGTGTGAGGAAGATATCCTAGTTCCAAGTACCTAGTCTTGTCAAAATAAACAATGTCATCATATTACCATCGGTGTTTATTCCTAGTCGGCTTGCAATAATTATTCAACCTTTTAACATAAATCTCATATTATTCAATTCAGTGTAGAGCAAAGGTAGAGCTTTATTTCTGATAACTAATTAATATTAATATATCATAGTAACAATTATTTTAAGTGTCGGGTAGGTCGAAATTCGAACGGGTTGATTCTCCTCTAGATTGCAAGTATTAAGCCATCATAGTTCAGCGAGTTGCGAAGTTGAAGTCGCAATGGGCGGGGTACATAGCTCAGAAAACCGATGGACGTTGGGGTCCCAAGGTGCTGGAATGGCGACCTCGCACCGTTAAACGTAGCGCTGGTTGACCCCCAACAAGGTGGATAGACGACATCAAACGAGTCGCAGGAAGCCGCTGGATACAAGCGGCCCAAGACCGTGGCCATTGGAACTCCCTATAAAACCTATGTCCTGCAGTGGACGTCTATCGGTTGAAATAATGATGATGATGTTCAAGCCATCTATCTGAATGTGACGTGCCTTGAAGAACCTACTACCTATTAGCTATAAAAGTGACGCAAGAAAGCAATTGTCGTTTATCCAACAATATAACATTATCCTAGGCATCAAAGGGCTCATTTACATAAACAAGGCAAAAGTTACGCCTAGAACATGAACGTGGACCCTTAGTTGGCTATAAATAATTAGGTATTACGAAATCTAATGGTATACCCAATAATAGCAAATTATTCTATCAACGAACCTTTACAAAATGTCTGTCATAATAGCTTTTAAAGTTTCCGTACCTACGCGAATGGTGCTAAAGGGACTTACTAATATTTTGTTTCGTGCCGTTGTCTATCAGTGGGCTGTATCTCATGAAACTTGACAGTAGAGATTTGGAAATTTTACTACATCTGTATTCAATTGCCGCTATGGCAACAATGAAAATGATATAAAAAATATAAAAAAAATCGAAGATTTTCATTTTTATACATTATATTTAATACACTACAAGTTAGCCCTTGACGACTACCTCTACTTACTTGGTGATAAGTGATAATCCAGTCTAGTATGGTAGTGGGCTAACCTGTTAGGGGTATGGTAAAACCACACTTCTAAATGGTTTCTACGCGACATCGTGCCGGAATGCCAAATCGCTTTGCGACACGTTTTGGTCGGAAGGGTGGTAACTAGCCACGGCTAAAGCCTCCCACCAGACCAGACTCAAGCCGGGAATCGACCCCAGGACCTCGCAACTTTATAATGCGGCCACTCACGCACTGCACCACGGAGGTCGTCAATCTCCGCAGTAACACCCTTCAGTAATTCAGGGAGACAGTAAATCCCGTTCCCTAGGGATACGGGCATAAAATATAGCCTTTGTTAATCGCAGATAACGTAACTTTCCATTGGTGAAAGATTTATAGCATGTTTCTCTCTTTGTTCCTACTAGGCATTATCTCAATGCAAAAAATCGAGCTAACCCGTTTCTCTCATGATGTGTTTTAAGATGGTCAGAAAAACATACTTCTGCATTTAACGTGTTAACGAGGATGTAAGGCCTCGGTTAACAATAAGTCTCAAAATGCAGCGTAATGTAAAAATTGGTAAAATAATGAACGGAAAAAACGGAAAACATGGCGTCAATGTAAAATTCAAGTGCGATTCCGAAATGTTTTGTAACTAGACTTCATTCAAGATTTTATTTTAATGGCCTAGATATTAATATGTTACGCATTACAAAAAATACCTGTATCAAAGAAAAAACAGATTCATACTATGTCTATTTTGTCACGTTGGTTTAACGTTGGTAACCCTTAGTAAGAGATTCACGAGATAAAGGCAAACTGAAATTTATCGAACTGCTTATTTAAATTTCTGTACTGTTTGTTTACTGTACTTGTTGTACTGGATTTCATTTCGAAAGCGTTTCGCTTGAAGTGCTGTCTGTAAAAGTTAAGTCAAATTTAGTTTTGAAAACATAAAAAAATTAATCGACTTAAATAAATATCGGACTTAAAAAAATCTTATTTCCATTCTAATTTATTGTATTCTATGTAAGGGTATTTATTTATTTATATTTATTTTAACATCACACACATTGTTTAGGACAATAAAAATGTTTTTGGGTTATTGGGGGCTATATTTTATTAACGTAGGTAACTTAATCTGGTCCCAATTTATTCAAAATTTCGGTACTCGATATCGACTATGATTACGAACATCGACTAAATTGTACTACAATTGGGCGTATGAAATGGCATACGTGCACAAGCGCATCGCACAAACTGTCATGTGCTAACACTGCGATTTGGTATTGGTGTCGAAAGGTGTGCATTTAGGATTAACGTCCACTTTCGGTGTCCAGAGTGCATTGACCGCCTCCTATTTCAATACACAAATCCATTATACGGCTATTAGACAATATATGAACACTTGTTTCATGTATTCTAGATTTGTTCTGCAGTTCTGCACTTCTCTTTTATTCTATTGGCTATGTTCTCTATGTCATCTATAACTAGTATATACTAACGGGTGTTCGAACCTGGGCACTGGTTTTTAAGCAATTAAAATATCACTTGCTTCAACAGTGAAGGAAAACATCGTGAGGGAACCTGCAAGCCAGAGAGTTCTCCATAATGTTCTTCAAAGGCGTGTGAAGTCTACCAATCCGCACATGGCAAGCGTGGTGGACTATGGCCAAACCCTTCTCATATTGAGAGGAGACCCGTGCCCTTTAGTGAGAATGGGTTGAACATGATTCTATAACTAATAAAAAATTGGGAAACTCTTAACATCAAATGTAAATAAATAATGCTCTGGAAGAGCTATAGAATGGCTATAGCTTGGCTATATAAAAGACGAAAACGTTAACTGAGGCGGATATAGCACGACATACAAAAGTACGCAACTAAATAAACTATAATGTTATATATAATTTGGCTATATTTCAAAATTCATTCATTTTCTCGGCAAATTATAAAATTTTACAAAAAGACTTTCCGAGTTCGTTGGTCGTGACATTTTATAAAAAGTTGTCCGGTGTAAAATGTTGGACTAAATCTTGTTTTGTTTCAATTTAAAATTCTTCGAATCTGTATATTCAGAATACGCAGGGAAACTCAATGTGCCAATTTAAATTGCATAATTTTATAAATGTAACCGCGGAATCGCAAAAAAATATCGGTCGTGTAAATGATTTGTGCTGATTTCGCTTAGTGCGGCACGGATTTATTTTTCTTGTCCACTTGGTGACAGAATATAATATACTACTATTTGAAACAGACGTACGCTGAGACGTTAGCTGCGAGTTTTAGTGTACGTGCATAGTGTGGTGTTTTGTATTGAGTGGGATATGAAACTGAAGAAATCGGTGGCATGCTGTATACGTGGGAATTCGTTCTCTATCAAGTACTACACGAAAGTTGTGCGGCAGGTGATGTTAGTTATTGTAACTTTGTCTTTTCTATGGTTATTCTTAGCAGAATCTACTATATGGTACTAAATAAACACTACTCATTATTCTTAGAATATAACTCGACTGGTTCCTGAACTTGATCAGTAAAGATCACTACGTGTATCCAAGTTCTCGTCACTCTTTTGATATCTATTATTGTAACTTTATATCTTTATATCTTTACTGTGGTTATTCTACTATACGATACCAAATAAACCCTACTCACTATTCTTAGAACATAATTCGACTGGTTAATAATCTAGTTCAGTAAAGATCACTACGTGTATCCACGTTCTCGTAATTCTTTTGATATCTATTATTGTAACTTTATATCTTTATATCTTTACTGTGGTTATTCTACTATACGATACAAAATAAACCCTACTCTCTATTCTTAGAACATAATTCGACTGGTTAATAATCTAGTTCAGTAAAGATCACTACGTGTATCCACGTTCTCGTAACTCTTTTGATATCTATTATTGTAACTTTATATCTTTACTGTAGTTATTCTACTATACGATACCAAATAAACCCTACTCAGTATTCTTAGAACATAATTCGACTGGTTAATGAACTGGTTCAGTAAGGTTCACTACGTGAAGCCACGTTCACATCACTCTTTTGATGTCTAGTATTGTTTTTTTTTATACACTACAAGTTAGCCCTTGTTGACGGCTATCTCACCTGGTGGTAAGTGATGATGCAGTCTAGTTGCGGGCTAACCTGTTAGGAATATAGTAAATAAACACTCCTAATTGGTTTCGACTCGGAACGCTAAAATCGCTTGGGGACACGTGTTTGTCGGTAGGGTGGTAACGAGCCACGGCCGAAGTCAGACAGTCGGGAATCGAACCCAGGACCTCCAACTTAATAAGGTGACAGCGCACGCACTGCGCCACGGAGGTCTTCAAACTTATTGTATCTTTATATCTTTACTGTGGTTATTCTACTATACTAAATAAACTCTACTCACTATTCTTAATCCATATTAGACTAGCTGCTGAACTTGTTCAGTAAAGTTACGTGGGATTCGTTCTCATAACTCTCTTTACGTATTTGTTGTTATTTTAACTGTTTATCTTTCATTGCAAGAACGTATTGTGGTTCTTCTGAGCAAATAATCCCTATTATTAATATTAATTTGGATTTGTATTGCGATTGCTTTTGCCTTCGTACACTGCGCAGTTGTTGCTCTGTATCTAAACCACATTTGAATATGCCAACA
This sequence comes from Lasiommata megera, assembly GCA_928268935.1. Classification (NCBI taxonomy): domain Eukaryota; kingdom Metazoa; phylum Arthropoda; class Insecta; order Lepidoptera; family Nymphalidae; genus Lasiommata; species Lasiommata megera. Next base: position 7,151,551 of record OV743312.1, read on the forward strand.
GGGCAGGCTATACTATTAAAAAACTTATAGGAATCGGTTAAAATTCGATGTTGGTATGGATAACATTCCTAAAAAACATCGCCTTAAATGTTATATTATATATGCTATTTTCGAATTTATAATAAAAGTGTTTCATGACACACGTGTGAATATGTATGTTATATCTATATAATGACTTATCCACTGATGTACGAGACCATATTAATCCTCGTAATATTAAGAAAAAAGTCGTACTTTGTAAGTCATTTATGGTTGGTAATAAACAACAAGTTCAACTGACTATTGATGTTCGGTAGGCACACCTAGTGTTAACACTTCAATCCGACACCCCAACCCTCTCGTAGTTGCGGCTTCTTTTTACTCTCCCAACCTAAGCGCTCCTCTCCGTAAGAGAGGTCCTAAACATACTCTTCATGACCCTGACGATCAGATGACTACTGACAACGTACTCGTACCACATACCACACAATCATACGCTACACACCGTCTTCGCCAGCGAAGACGAGGTCCCCGCTATCTTACGTCATCTGGACGTGGGCTCCATCCACGGAGACGTACGGACCACTCATCGTACGACCCCCACCCCCCGTTATCCCGAACGGCCTCAAAGGAGGCGCCCTTAGGCAGACGTTCCCTCAGTTTCTTCGAGCCCTAGGGCTCAAAATTTCTTCTGATAGAGCTTCTTTCCGAAGCTCGCCAAACAGCCCGGTTACGCTGTTGCAACCAAAATAGGGTTATGTAGCTAATAGACAGTCCGAAAAATAAAATTGTGTTAACACTGTGTTAGCTCATATTACAAACTCGGGTGGTTTTCTGATGCTAGCTGTAAATATTGTTTTTGTAAACTTGTATCTTGTATGTTGTAACATATAAGTAAATAAACAAATCCATGCAGATTTACTCTCTTTTAAGTGCAATTAAGGATCATTGGAGATATCCCAAAATAGTGCTATAGTAGTAAGTCTCACCAAGCTGGCGCCGGTATACTTGGCGTCGACGGCGTCGGACCGTTGACGCGGTCGTCCGACGCTGTGACGCCTATGTGTCATGGGCTCATGGCTTTCTATTTCCAACGAGGGCTGCGCTGCAAGTACTTACAGTTTAAAGATTATAATTAACGATCAAAATAGTAAAGTACTGTATGCTTTGTTACCTATTACTTGTAAAAAATTTAACACACTTTTTCGATGATAAATTAGAATTTCTACAGACATTATTAATATAGAACAAAATAGGATTGCACTATTTAAACAGTTATGAGATAAAATAAAAACAAAATGCTTATATTTTTTCTTCTGTGGCCGCGACTTTGTCTAAGAAATTTAAGAGATGCTATAAAATTCTATATTTTTATTTTATTATAAAATTCTATTGGTATAAGTAACGTTTTTAACTGAAAATTATCTATATGTTTTATTCTTTCTGTTTCGTTCTCATTCCTTCTATATAATCTTTCCCGTTTCCGCACACTTTCCCAACTTTTCGTTGTTGTTGTTTCGATTCTGTCATCCCCATTCAATATTAGGGATGGTTTAACAACTGGCGCTTGTCAAGTTCACCATTTGTTTACTGAATCAACCAGCTGGTAAGGTTGCAGTCAAGCGGTAACTAGTATCTACTCAAATACAGGTGATCAAACTACTTGACTCATAACACTAGGAAACAGAATAATTATTAGTTTAAATTCTATAATTTTAAATCCCTGCTAACCGCGATGTTAACAAGAATACTGAGTTAAAATTTGTTATCATCATGATCAACCCATTGCGGGCTCACTGCAAAGAACGGGTCTCCTCTCAATATAAGAAGGGTTTGGCTATAGTCCACTACGCTAGCCATGTGTGGATTAGCAGACTTAACATACCTTTAAGAACATTATGGAGAACTCTCAGGCATACAGGTTTCTTCACGATGTTTCCCTTTACCGTTGAAGCAAGTAATATTTTGATTGCCTAAAAACGCACATAACTCCAAGTTAGAGGCTCGAGCCCCCGAACTTTGATAAAAAGGCGGACGTCCTGACCACTATTCTAAATCTGTTTAACATTTTATTGATATCTTTTTAAAATAAAGCCGATCTTGGGCTTAAGATCGGCTTTATTCACAGAAAGGAAACAAAAACGCTCGGTGCATTATGCCATGAGTCATCCTTTCGCGAATCTTGATTTTCCTTTTAGGTAACACCTACCCTTATTCACAAAGGACGATGCAAAATCAAATGATACATAACGGCGGATTTGTCATTACGATGAATATTCTCTTTATTAGTATTTTGTATATAAGACAATCTTTCTTTATATCACGAGTACACTATGAATGATTAAGTAGATGTATCAGGAATTATATTTACCTGTTCATTCCCAAAATTTAATAATATATAATATGCAAGTTATATCTATAGATATAAAATATAATACTTATTTAGTAGTGTCGCGAAAATTTCTACTTATAATATTATAAAGAAAAATTCTACCTACTTATAATAATACGCGAAAGTTTGTAAGTATGGATGGATGTTTGATACTCTTTCACGTAAAAACTACTGAATGGATTTTTATGAAACTTTACAATAATATAGCTCATAAATCAGAGGGCTACAATTTATAAAGACACTGTGTGAATTGTCCAAAATATGACAATAAGTTTAAAGTTAGTAGGAAATAATCTACCATCTGCGTAATAATTTTAATTTCATAATATTAGTTCTTTTCTTAGCCACGCTAATATAAATACTACTAGCTACTCGAAATACTAATCCTGCGTAGACGAAGTCGCGGGCACTAGCTACTATTAAATAAACATCACTTTAACTATACAGTCACATCACTTTAAAGATAGGTACATTTCACATAGAGTAGAGTTTTTTTATATAATATGATGTTTCTCTATTAGATAAGATTAAAAATAAATTCTTTGTTGTAAATCATAATTAATTGAATGCAGTGCTTAAGTTCATTTGCAGTGACATTGACGTCTGTTGTAGAGGCTTTATTGTAAATGATATATCTACACAGAGTACAAATATGTCTGGTACATAATATGTCGTTAGTAGACGTAGGTACTCACTATCTTTGTACTTATATACGTGTGCGAGGCTGGGCGTATGCGATCTCACTTGTGCGAATGGCGCGTAGTTGAAGAGGGAGAGAGAGGTCTGCCAGCGGGAGGGACGAATCCGCTGAATTGATAAAAGCAACAGTTGAAGCGAACCAAAATTTAGTTTGTAAAGAGGCCTGCGCGTGGATGTATGCGTCGATTGTGAAATAAAACGCGACGACATTAAAATGTGACTGTAAAGTTGTTGTGTGTTTGAATTATATTTGTTATTTTGCTGGTTGTGAATAAAACAGTTGTACAAACATTAGATGCATACAAAAGAGCTACGGTCTGAACGTCGGTGACGTGGATCCGACGCGCCGCAAGGATTAAAAGTTTATTGCGACGAAAACTAAACTAAAAGAAACTTTCTTTGTGAATATTGTACGCACAAGGGGGCCGTGATTTGGGACTTGACTATCAATTCACTTTCAAAACAAAACACGTGATCACCGAAAACTCTAGAAGGCGCGTACTTTTTATTCCTCGCCCTAACCACTGATAGTGTTTGCTCGTTTCGGATTAAGTGAGCTTAAACAAATTATGGTTGTAACGAAAATCGACAACATGGCCTCATACTCCACTTATACGGGAAAACCGAAAATTTTATTCCCAAAGAAGGTAAGTGAACGTTTGCATAAATAAGTACCTAGAAGTGTATGTAAACGGAATTTTGATTGCCGCATTTAAAATAAAAATAAAAGTATATAAACAGACGGTCATTAAGGCGTTCATCATTGAAAACTGCCATTTATTGACTGTTGTTTACGTAGGTGTACTCCATGATGGAAAATTCAAGTTATAGGTAATAACTTCGTGCAAAATAGGAATTGTAATTAGCCGTCATAATAATTAAGATAACATTTACGCACATCCTCTAGGCCTTAAATTGGTACCTACGTATTTGCATATTTCCCTAACATACATACAAGCGTACCTACCTACTTAGAATATGTTGAAAATACATAAATTTACGTAAGTATTATGATTGTTACATGTACAACATTGAAGTAAATGAGTTAACCGTGTGTATGAATACAGGTCCAGTGGCACGCATTTTTCGTCAAGATACGTACATTGTATTAATCCCTTAGAATGTAGAGAATAGTCACTAAATAGTAGGTATAGAGTAGAGTCAGTATCCAAAGTTCGTCTGTTAAACCGTTTATTTCAAAATGGTAAAACTTTTAACGTAGTTTTCACCAATTTCATTCATCAGTTGGTAAGTTTTCCTAAAATGCTTAACATTTGATATGAAATTACGTTTCTTTGGTCCTATATTATAAGATTATATACACTGTAAATTGCCTAAGTGTCTACTGGATATAAGCGTTTTAAGAATAACAAAAATATAATATACACTGACTTCTTGTTATATTTTGTACGTGTATATAACAATAATAATATTAAATATAAGAAATATTATTTTTAGCGCATCCAACCCCAACGAATACGCAAGGAAAAATAAAACACTTTTAAATCGCTCTATTGTGTAAGTCCGTTACACATCACAAACACCGCAAGATAAATTTTACTTTACTAATCTCTATAGTCTTATACTACCAACTATAAAATAATCAAGATCTTAACAAAAATAATACTGGCTGCAAATTGCAAACGAAGGCTTGAGCAAAGACTGTAAAGATCTGTGATAAGAGATGGCAAAAGATGAAGAAGTTTATCTATGATCAAACCGTCCCACTTTAAATCAAAGTGGTCCCCCCAAACCTGAAAAAAATGCTATGAAACTAGTTCTTTCGGTCCAAAGGAATCATCATCATCGTGATCACCCATTGCAGAGCACTGATCTCTTATATGAGAAGGGTTTGGCCATAGTCCTCCACGCTGTCCAGATGCGGATTGGCAGACTTCACACGCCTTTGAGAACATTATACAGAACACTCAGGCATGCAGGTTTCCTCACAATGTTTTCTTTCATCGTTGAAGCAATAAATCAGAAAAAGCTTTAATTTTAAATTTCGGGCTGGCGTTTTGAAAGCATGTTGTATCTCAATTATAGGTCTCTACAATCTACAAAGATCACATAATTCATTTTGAGAAACCCTGACAAGACGTGTTTCCTAGTCGCACTTGACTCACTTGATTCAAAGTTATACCGATCTACTTTTTAAAAATAATCGATTAACGTAAGAAGTAAAGTAACCTCACCTTCTGTATATATTTATAACAAATATTTGTAAACCGGTTGTTATTAGTTGCTAAATATGGCTGAAATAATGAGCCGTTAAGGAAATTAATAATGACCGTCTAATAATATGATTAAAAGCTTTGACATTAGTTGCTAATTATTATAACCTACGAAGGCAACATTTTGAATACATCAAAATACAACTCCTAATTATAGTGAGTACAAATTAAATAATACAAGCACGTGTGGTAATACTTATAATTTTTTATAACATCCTTCGATTGTAAGTTCGTTAGCACAGCCTAATTTACATTCAGAATTCAGCAATTTTAAAATAATTACTTTTAATGGCTTTTAATTTATTATGGCTAGCTTATATGGATGTGACCGCGTGGGTTACCCTTTTGGCAACTGCATCCTCCATTTAAGATTAATTCTGACGTCATCGATTCCATAAACCGTTAGAATAAAAAAAAATATCCAGAAGCAATTTTCTGAAGATGTGATTAATCATTACCGACCTGCGTAGCGTAGCGCACGCGTCTTCGCATTATAAAGTTGGGGGTTCTGGGTTCGATTCCCGGCTCGAGTCTTGTCTGGTGGGAGTTTCGACCGTAGCTAGTTACCACCCTACCGATAAAGACGTGTTGCCAAGCGATTTAGCGTTCCCGCACGAACCCAATTAGGAGTATGGTTTTATCATACCCCTAACAGGTTAGCCCGCTACCATCTTTGACTGCAGCATCACTTGCCATTAGGTGATATTGCCGGCAACGGCTAACTTGGGGTATGGTAAACCCAAACTCCTAATTGGTTTCAACACGACATCGTGCTGGATCGCTAAATCGCTTGGCAGCACGTCTTTGTCGGTAGGGTGAGTACTAGGCACGGTTGAAGCCCGAACCAGACTCGAGCCGGGAATCGACCCCAGGACCTCCAACTTTAAAATGCAACAGCGCACGCGCTGCGCCACGGAGGTTGTCAAAATTATGATTCAGTAACATGTCGCTGCCGCCCCAGTTTGCCGACCTACTTCAGGAGATATTCGCTGTTCACACCTACCTTGGCGCTGTTCTAAGAAATAGCTGTAATATTTGGTGGCTTCAGCTAAATGATAACCCAAATGTTCAAACAAGGATATTCCGGTATGACACTAATAAAAACTGCCTTTTATATATTTTTTTCACTTTGATCTCTTGAATATTGTGATTTGTGACAATGATTATAACCTACTTACTTGAGATTTATTATAAACTTTAATGGACATAATTCTACATTGCTCTTAGTTGACCAACATGGTAATAATTGCCTTATGGGTAGGTTATTAGTTGTAACAGATATTTTATTATCAAAACAACACATTTTATCTCTATATATTCATGTTTTGAAGCTGTGATAGCCTAGTGGTTAGGGTGTCAGCCTCCTTATCAGAGTTCGGCGGTTTGAATCCGGGCACGTACCTCTAACTTTTTGGAGTTATGTGTGTTTTAAAAAAAAATATCACTTTCTTCAACGGTGAAGGAAATAATAGTGAGGAAACCTGCACGCCTGAGAGTTCTCCATAATGTTCTCAAAGGCGTGTGAAGTCTGCCAATCCGCACATGGCCAGCGTGGTGGACTATGGCCAAACCCTTCTCATATTGAGAGGATACCCGTGCTCTGTAGTGATCCGGTAATGGGTTGTTCATGATGATGATGATGATTCATGTTTATTACGAAAATATCTATTTGTGTACAATTTATGTGTACGTGTGTACGTACACATAAATTGTATACACAGAAATCACTGAACGCTCTACGAGTTCAATATAATAACGGTTTCAGAATGTTATTGGGCTTGCCACGCTTTTGTAGTGTATCCGAAATGTTCGTAACAGCGCACACTGATGATTTTTTTCGCTATAAGAAGAAAACGCATAACATCTTTGATGAGAAGAGCGTTGGCAAGTTCAAGCAGCATTTGAGAACTGTAATAGACCGATACGACTCTCCAATCTTCAACCAGTTTTTCAAATTACATCTAGATCGGGAACTATCGGGTGGTTAATTTAATGTTTAATTTATTTTTAATTTGTGTTCCGTATTTTATAGTGTAGGTATTGTAATACCATGTTGTGAATGTAAATTTGACATAATAAATAAATTATATTATTATTATCTATATTCCAACTCTATTATTACTATAAAATAAATGTCACCCTGGCGCAGTGCTGAGAGCTGTGGGGTTATAAGTAGGAGGTTCCAGGTTCCAGGCAGGGAAAAATTAAAAACTTAACATTTCTGATTTTCCTCTGTTTTTCTTTTTTTTTTCACCACAAGTTAGCCCTTGACTGCATCGCACCAGATGGTAACTAAGTAAGTCTGTTTCTGCTTGTGAAGTAGCATTCTGGTGCGATGTCGCGTAGAAACCAATTAGGTGTACAACACAGACCCCGACAGGTTAACCTGAAACCATTTAAGACTGGATCATCACTTACCAACTTAATTTCTGAACGCCCAGAGAACCAATGTTCCTAAGAGTGAAAGGCGAGTACAATGGTACTCGTATACATCCCGGAAGATAAATATAAATTTATACAAACCAAGTTTTATTTGAGGAATTATATTCGGGACTAGCTGATGCCCGCGACTTCATCTGCGTCGAATTAGTACGTGTGAAAGTGTGTTCGTTTGTCTTCCAATCACGAAGCAATGGATTACTAAGCCGACGACCTTGAAATATGTGAACATTAAAGTATCTCCTTTCTAACCCAAAAAAGAGTATGAGTGAAATCGGAGTAGGCGTTAATAAATTACAACTAAATATACATTTTGACTTTCATAGCCTCTCCCAAGGGAACCATTCTGAATTCCGGGATAAAAACTATCCTATATGTTGAACCGGAGTATCGACTACCCTTATACCAAATTTTATTCAAATGCATTCAGTAGTTTCGGCGTGACGCGAAAATACCGACCGACATAAAAAAAATTGTTTTGGGCTCAGTATATCAATACTGAATACCAAAAGTAAAGCATCCTCCAATTCAAATTTTTAAAATATATTTAATGTACTGAATTCGTCCTGTTACACTTTTATTATACTATAGATGTCTAACCACAGCGCCAAGACAACGTTATGGGTAACTTTGACCTACATACTAACGGTGAAATGCAAATTATAAATATTGCATCAAAAGACTTCACTACAAACGCCCCTCACCATCATTAAGGAACCAGGTTAAAGGGTGAAGCATTGCATCTGGGAAGAGTTCGAGTGATTTTGAACCCTTTTAACATAAATGTGAGGTATATTTTGCGATAGTCACAGTTTCCTTTGATACTGCCGCGTGGAGATAACAGACGCCGCGCACTTTGCGTATCAAATTATGGTCCTCAGCTGGGGAATTTAATTTATTAATACGCCATTTTGTTTCACAGCAATAATTATTTGTAACTATTTTCCCTTTATATTTTCTATCGTAATGAACAACCCATTACCGACTCACTACAGAGCACGGGTCTCCTCTCAGTATGAGAAGGGTTTGGCCATAGTCCACCACGCTGGCCATGTGCTGGATTGGCAGACTTCACACGCCTTTGAGTGAAAGTTCTCCATAATATTTTCTATCGTATTATTATATATCTATTCTCGAATCGTACTTTTTGTTGTCTTGTGTCTTTTTGGAAAGCTTCGGTCATAGCTAGATACACTAGTCCTCAACCAACATAGAAGTGCTGACAAGGGATTTAGTGTCCGGTACGATTATCGAGTCGATACGGTAACAGGTTAACCTCTAAGGGGTAAGAGGTTAGCCCACTACTCTAGAATTCATAATCCACCTAGTGAGGCACACTTGTGGTGGATAAAAAAATAAATTTCTCTTTTCTTCTTTTTCTTCTTCTTGTGTTGGACTGATTTCGGCAGACTTTATGAATGGATGTATGGATAGGACAGTGCCTACACTCATAAGCACTTGTAGTAGCGCGCAATGACTTCTTATATGTAGATATATTTTAACTCATATTATTTTACTGACGTTGTTCTGCAAAGATTTAATTTTTACTCAATGTGGAATGGGGTGTGTAGGAAATAGTCTTAGTAAGAACACTGCTGTGATGTAATATAATGCAACATGGAAACTATTACATCATTTATGTATATAAATAACGAAATGAAAGAAATTTATAACGATTTAATGTTAATGGACCTGCCAATTGTCTTTATAAATCCTTACTGTTGGTTGGTTAAACTATGAAGTTCACGTTCATATTTAGGTTGGTTCATATTGAATTACCTAAGTATATACTACTCGTCGTTGTTCATGTTATATAACAAAGCTAAGCGTAATTCATTATTCATTCACTTAACATTATAATTCAACCATGAAGATACACATAGCCTTGAAAGCTACGTGTAAAAAACTACCTCATAGTGCTATAAAGTATTAAATTTAGATCATTATCTATCCCCAAAAAATTATACCAACCACTAATGTTATATTAGGTATAGAAAATATATAAACACACATTTTTTTATGTGATGCCTATTATAACGAATACGTACATTCTACGACAGGTGAACGGGATTTGTTCGAAATTAAGATATGCATTCAGCGATTTCCTTATGTATATTATGACAAAGCAAAAGAAAACGCGGAAGAAAAGAAAATGAATTTTCTTCTTATTAGTTGATACGCTCTTGACAGAGTGGTCGTGTTCGCCACTTGGGTGTTGTGGCACGCTTCACTATACGCCTCCACTCCTTCCTAATAGCGGCCTTTGTAAAATGAATTTTACAAAGTATTAAAGATTTTTTTATTTTATAAGTGTTATGACTCAGTAAACGATTCAAGTAAAAATAAATGAAATTGGTCATACTACTACCACCGTAATAATATGTAACTACGGTCGATTCCAGACCAAGTTGGAACACCCCAAACAGTGTACACAATACGTAAAGAAATAAATAAATCCTCCTAGTTTTAAAGTCCCTTTATAATAATAATAAAAATCTTTATTTATCAAAAGCCTAATTTCATTAGTATGAAACCCTGTCTCCTGCGATAGTTTTAACTGTATATTCTTTCTATTCTCGGTACATAAAATGCGTCTTTTGGCAGGCTTTTGTTTCCATTGAGTAATGTAGTGCAATAAAAACTATTATGTGATAATCAATCTGCTCTGTCCTCTCAGTGTTAACAGGGTTAATTTAGACGAATGTCTCAACTATACAGAATCACAACTGGCACATTGGGTGACACGTTTCACTAAAGATTCACATATCATACACTATTAACATTCGGGGCGTTCTAAGAATGTTAAGAGCGATGAACAAAGTTCGCTTTATTTTTTAAGAGAATCGCGGTATATTTTTTTAACATATGAGTAGGTCAATCTGCCTCATTAATAAATTTTAATGATTTCAACCGATACTAATTTGAGACATATACCATAGCTAATCAGCTTAATTCCGATTAATTTGTGCATTTGAATATACCTACTACTAACCAAAATACGTAATAAATAACTCAACTTTGATGATATTATTTATATAAACGATTTGTATTGATACATATCTACTTCTTTAACACAATTATTGATTTTCTGTAATTAACCTTCACTTCTGTAATTTAATGAACCTTTAATTTCTGTAATTAAATATATAATTTTTTTTTTTTGTATTCTGTAATAACGTTTCTAAATTATAGCTTAAGATGCCAGTAAATTCCTGTAGAGTAGATTGTCTGCCGCTTAATATTGGGGATTCTGGAGCCATAGCCGATACAATTTCGTTTCGTTGCTGGCTGACGCATATAAATTCATTTAATATCCTTTTTCAGACCTTGTTAAGTATTTAGCTAATGACACAATGTAAGGAATTCTGGGCCCATATCAGCGAGTGGGCAAGATAAAACCCAGCGAATTCCTTGCGAGCCAATGGCATAATAATGGGAATTCTGCGCCTATGGAGTAAAGAATGCGGTAAGACGTGTTCGGCTTGTCTTCCTGTCTCGCATAATTTTCAACGCTTTTTTGTTGGAATAGCATTTTTTTTTTTTAATTATTTGATAGGTACTTTATTATTTAACAGCGGGCAGCGTTCGGTACATTTTTTTTACATTAAAAGCGTAAAAATATACAGGTAAAAAATGGCCCCAGGTCTTCTCTCTCATAACATTAGAAAGGATTTGGTCAAATCGTTTTATTATCACGTCACTGGTAAATTGGTTTATGTTTTTTTGACGACGTGCATAATTTTACTCAAAAATGTTTTAATTGTTGAATCTATATAAATATTTGTCACTTAAAGAGTCAAAACCCACTGATAAGTGCTTTAATAGAAAAATAAAATGTCTTGTAAACGAATTGAAACGTTTTCTTATAACCATTTGTAACTTGTAATGTACAACAATTGCAATCACTTTATCGTAATAAATGCATTGTATTCAACTGTCAGCCGGCAGACTTTCCTCGGAGGAAGCGGCTGTGGGCGCCAAAAATAGCGTTTCCGCCGAACATCAAGCTGTCTAAGTAGGAAGTCCACTAACACTCCGCACTCGACTCTTCCGGCCGCCTACTGACGCGACGCTTATCGAGTTTTATAACGCGTTTATGAGCGATGCAGCGCTCCCACGCACCGTCTTAAGCTGAATTAAATTGCTCGAATCGAAATTATTGGACGGCGGCGATTTAAATCGCTTTAACCGTGCAACAGTAGCTCGTTTCCTTTGTCTTAATATCATTAGCTGACCTCGCTTTTATCTATACCAGTTGTGTTGTCCGCGAAATCGTAAAAAGATTTTCGATTTTTCCCTTCATTAGAACCTTGATTGAACTTAAAGAATATTTGTAAAAGAAATAGGCAACTTAGTCAAGCAGTTCTCGTGGACATTTAACGATTCATTATAATTAAATAGATTATAATCGTTAATGTGAATACACTTAGCTATACACTTAAATTTTTAAACAATTAAACAATTAAAAATATCACTTGCTTCAACGGTGAATGAAAACATCGTGAGGAAACCTGCACGCCTGAGAGTTCTCCATAATGTTCTCAAAGGCGTGTGAAGTCTGCCAATCCGCACATGGCCAGCGTGATGGACTATACCCTTCTCGTATTGAGAGGAGACCCGTGCTCTGTAGTGACTCGGTAATAGGTTGATCATGATGATGATGATGATACACTTAAATACTTGCTTTGCTATTTTAGTCTTTTATAGCGTAATTGATTATTATTATTAGATTATTTTGTCTTATTAAATAATAAAAAATAGGGGTATGCAAATTGCAGAACTTTTAGTGCTTTTGATACTTAAGTTCCCTTGGTTGCTAAACATTTAATGCCATATCATTTGAAACTCCTTTTATCACAACGTGGCAGTGCACCGTATGTTCTTTATATTCAAACAAACATAGATTTAAATGCATGAATTCCATTACACCACCGTAGTCGTGTAAAAAGGTAAAAAGATTGCCTATTTGGAAGTTGCACCGACGCATCTAGAGTTGCATTACGGCTCGTCCAGTCATATGCAACTTGAAAACGTAACCTGTGGCATAAGAATTACTTAGCTATAAACAGAAAGGTAAACGAACTATGAGTCAGCCATTCATAAACATTCGATGACTCAAGCTAAGGATATTGTCGTACCTTTTATTTAAATAATCACGATCAAAAACTGTACTACGATTTCGCTATCAACGGTTTTCTCAATACGTTCAAAAACGTTTTCGTTATTAAGATTCTGTAATATTGTCATATTAGAACATAAATGAAATAACATTCCTGGATGCTATTGAGATTATATTATAATATTTTTGTGTTCAATATTTAGGTGCAATGTTTTTTTATTGATTCAGTTGTTTCACAAAAACAGACTGAATGAACATGTTTGTTCATTTAGTCTGTATTTAATGATTGAGCGAGTGAAGGAATTCTACACTTTTCTTGTGTAACACAGAGATAATTACAGATATATGAATACAATAGAGCAGGTTAATGGTCATAATCTATATTTTTTTTTATAAACACTACAAGTTAGCCCTTGACGGTTATCTCACATGGTGGTAAGTAATGATGCTGTCTAGGATGGTAGCGGGCTAACCTGTTAGAAGTATGGTAAGCCCACGCTCCTACGCGACATCGTGCCGGAACGCTAAATCACTTGGCTATCTATATGTTACTAAAGTAATCTTTAACGTCTTGACTGTTTTGATGATTTTGTATTGGTGTCTTATTTCGTCACTTAGCTTTAGCTATCGCCGCTAGGTGGCGATGTTCTTACTTTAACCAGAATATACGTTGTGCTACAATAAAATAAAACCTGCACAACCCCTTGTAACCCTTGATCTATCACTACATAGTAGTGATGTCGCTAATCCTAAAAAGTACATATAGAATCGATTGACACTCTGCTCCTTTGTTATGGTGGAGACTTGAGCTGTGTTAAGAGACGCCGATATCGGTACATCCAAGTGCTGAAGTGACAAAAACGTCAAAAAGTCCATTCATAAGATGTCCAGTTAGACGTTTCAAGTCCAAATGCACCGAGGAGTATGACATGGAGGCCTAACCTCTCCGGAGCTATCCACCGTTACCAAAATACAGATAAACACAGCGTTTGAAATTTAACAATTAAGTAGAAATGCAAAATCAATAGAGTCCCAGAAGGGGTCGTGGGATGCGAGTACCAAAAGCCGTGTAGTTTGGAATTCCCTACGAAAGATCTATATCCAGCGGACGTCAATGAGTTGGCATGATTATAAAGATGGCAAGCAATTTGATGTTTTCATTAAGCCTGAGCTGCTACAACAACAAAAACATATTTTCTTTAAATTCAAATTTTTTTGAATTGCCATTTCTTTAACATTACCTATTTCTTATTTTCAGGTACGTTCTGAGGAATCTCTGCTATCCCCGGAAAAAACTAGAAAAAGTACACGATGGGTATGTGTTATTTTTTTTCAGTGTAAAGGTGGAGGGAAAACTATAGAGTAACTAACATAGATCCAATGCATCTTTAAACTAAACTAAATTTACATGCCTATAAATAATGCTATTCTGTTCCAGGGATACCGTGTAAGTAGGATAGCATTGCATTTAGCCTTGTCAACTCAGTTCAGTTCAGAGATATTATCTGAACATTAGATCTATTGTCTTTTTTACAACAGTTGTAATCTGCAGTCATTCAATTTTTAATTTAATTTCACAATCTCAATCGTGAACGATTTCATAAACTTTCACAGTTGCATGCATTATTTTTTTTTATTGGTTTTCTGCAGAATTTTTAGTAATTATTAAGTAAACAGTTCAAGAAAAAATTTAAATTACATCAAAAATTAAAACGTTCAATCGTTCTAATAGCTAAGTTTTATTGTTTGGGGTTCAGCAGCTTTATTTTATTGGATCGTTGAAGGTTTTTTTTTTTAAATCACCCCGTCGCTGACTTTTTAGTCTTTTTTTTTGATATTACAGTTTACGAATGTTTAATACTTTACGAACCTTCCACAATCGACGTACAAGTGTTATTATGTCATAAAAATTTTCGGAAACCACAGATACGTCAGTGAATATAGATAAATCTGCAAAAAATATAGATATTTAGATAAAGATCATATTTGAAATCCTATAGGTACATTGTCGGCAATACATTTTATACAAGAACAAAATGTGAAATCATTGTTTTGGAGTAACTGGAATTTAGGATCAATCACTTATTGGCTTCCTTATTTATTTCTTAACACAATATAAGAACACAGGTAATAACTATATCAGTATGTGATTGCGAGAATATGTAGGTAGGTATCTATGTTGCTTGTCGTTTACGGTTATCAATTCTGACTAATCTTTTTCCGTTTAGTTGGATATATCTTGTACAAATAGATAGAGTCGTAGACGCCATGAGAATGATTGTAAAAATTTCGATAACACTGTAACGCTTTCCAGCTATAAAGGTTGTCATATATATTGGCTAAACTATTCGTCCGTCATATATGTTGTATTGTTCAAAATAGCGGCCGGGTATATGAAAGCGGTGATAGCCTAGTAGTTAGGGCGTCAGCCTCTTAATTAGAGGTCGGCGGTTCGAATCCGGGCACGCACCTCTCTAACTTTTCGGAGTTATGTGCGTTTTTAAATCATTAAAATATCACTTGCTTGCCTGCTTGCTTGCTTGGAAAACTTCATGAGGAAACCTGCACGCCTGAGAGTTCTCCATAATGTTCTCAAAGGTGTGTGAAGTCTGCCAATCCGCACATGGCCAGCGTGGTGGACTATGGCCAAACCCTTCTCATATTGAGAGGAGACCCGTGCTCTGTAGTGAGCCGGTAATGGGTTGTTCATGATGATGATGATGATGATGACATCTATACCCGGCCGCTATTTTGAACAATTAATTAATAGCTGACTTCAAAACAAATATGTATGAGTCGTTTAGTGTTAAGTTAAAACTTATAGCACTAATATTATTTAATGAAATTTAGATCATTAATAGAAAGTTATTTACAGTACGTTGTTGCGAACTTTTGCTATTTAAAAATATACTCTTAAACATCTATCAAAAACAGTTCACTCGAGTGTTCAATAGTGCGCAATCGACTTTTCGACCTTCATGTCAAATCGTAAAATATTCTCGAGAGGACCATGAAATGCGCAATCGTAGGTACGTTATTATACCTATTATGAAGATAGAAGAACTAAGAACGTCAGGTACCTACATCAGGTAGGTATATTTATTTTGTAGAGCCATCTTATATTAATTTTAATGAGGTATTTTTTGCATAATAAAAATAAACCAATAGCGCGGCCAATACATATTGGTATGTGTAAAGTTCGTATAATACTGGTCACGCTATAAAATACATTATATAGATTGCAGGCTAGCTATATTCATTGTGGAATGATGAATTTTTATTGACGACACATAGACTTTTGGGCAGGTACATCGGCATATCTATTTCGTAGAGCCATCTTATATTTTAATGAAATATTATTTGCATAATAAAAAGAAACCAATAACGCCGTCAATACATATTGATATGTGTAAAATTCGTATAATACGGGTCAAGCTGTAAAATACATATAAAGATTGCAGGCTAGCTATATTTATTGGCGAATGTTGGATTTTTATTGACGACACGTCATAGACTTTTGGGCAGGTACATCGGCATATCTATTTTGTAGAGCCCTCTTAGATTTTAATGAGGTATTTTTTGCATAATAAAAAGAAACCAATAGCGCGGCCAATACATGTTGGTATGTCTAAAGTTCGTATAATACTGGTCATGCTATATAATACATAATATAGATTGCAGGCTAGCTGTATTCATTGGGGAATGTTAGATTTTTATTGACGACACACAGACTTTTAGGCAGATAAATCGGCATTTCTATTTTGTAGAGCCATCTTTTATTTTAATAAGGCATTGTTTACTCTATACTCACGCTATGAAATACACATAGGGAATGCAGAATATGTTTACTTGAAACTATGAGATATATACTAGACAACATACTAACTATTTCGGCAAATATCATCGGGGCATCGGTATATATATTTTTTATTGAGCCTTTCGGTAAGGCATTTTTTGCATATTATAAATGTGACGTTTATATAAACGGCACATAGGTTTTTGGGCAGCTACATCGATAAATTTATTTTGTAAAATCATCTTATTTTTTAATAAGATATTATTACGCATACCTTGAAAAAACTTATAGCGTGGCCAATTTGTTTCGTATGGGTTAAGTACGTATTACACATTACTGGGGAATGTGAGATTAACTTTGCGCTAATAATAGATTGCTGATGTTTTAAGTTGCTTAGACGACCAGTTTTTCAAACTAATGTCCTGTTAGGAGTATGGTAAACCATGATCTTAACAGGTAAGCCCGCTACCATCCTAGACAGCATCATCACTTACCACTAGTTGAGAACTTGTAGTGTATAAAAAAAAAACTTAAAAACGTTTTTTCGTTAAAAATGCGCTGTCAGTCTGATTTGAAATTCTTTCTTTTGCAATTGTCAATTCTTGAGAATGCCGCTCTTTTCTAAACAGAATTTCGCTAACTAAATCTTGCTAAGCTCTTAGCAACAACTTGCGGGAATTCCATAGCGAATAAGGGTATAAGGAAAACTTGACTCGACATTTTTACGGACGCTTATGGAGACTAGACGCTCATGCGTGTTCTCCACATATTAATGTGTGTATAAAAACGTTGTATACGTACATTTACGAATTGGACAAGCTTATTGTATGTTAATCAGTTTCATAAAGGATAGTACGGATTTTTAGACTGTGATTATTGTTGTATTACATTAAAATATTGTATTAACTATCAGACTAGCAGCATAGCAATGATTTTACGTACGCAATTCTAAATTTAAAAAACAAATCTTAATGAAAATGCATTTTGTGTATGCAATGCTAATAAATAAAATTTTAAATTAACCAAGTCATCAAATAATGTAGATTTTAATTTTAGGCTGATTGATTTAAATAAATAAATATTTAATGTTATTTTTTAATTATTAAATATTATCCGCATTAGAGGTACCTTATAAATGAAACGCTTTTACTCGTTGTCTTACGCTGAAAGTTAACAATCAATCTAATCTAAAAATTATAACGAAGTTAGTAAGCAGAGCCGTCCTTAAAAAAAATAAAACAATTAAAACTTCCTTTTGAATGAATTAGATTAATTAGGATTAATATCGATCAATTTATAATAATATATCAACCCAAAATTAAATTCATTTTAGCTTTTTGACAAATGAAAGCAAAATAAAGAATTTCATATTAGATTAGACCTATTTTTATTATATTTAATTTTATTTCTTAACAGATTACCCATACCCAGACACCTGGTCTGGTAATAAGTTCAAAGTTTTTATTAAACGTAAGCTTATAGAAAAAAATGATTAAGTACTATATTAAAGATTACAAATGATAAAAAGGCTTGGGTTTTAAATCCTCCAACTTCCTAGCTATTTATAATTTATTATTGACTATCTGAGATGGTGATAACCAAAAAATAGCTATTTTTGCTGTGTGATTCTTTTTAGACCTGGGCGCATTAGGAACCCTTCTAGCTTTAGTTTCAGGTTGGTGTAGTTATCACATCACCTCAAGAATTAAAACAATGAAAAATATATTATATATATGAACGCTTCATAGATGCCCGTATTACGCAAATGAAGCTATTTTGAATTTTTGAATTAATTATTATTGACTTATCGAGTTGAAGATAACTAAAATATGCAAATTTACTTAATGCTACACTTCTTGAGACTCAAACACTTAAACAAACAGCACTTAATGCTCATTTCCTCTTACTCTTTATCGTTGCTATCTAGCAATCTAATTATCCGTAACTCTCGACTAAGCCGGTAAATATGTCATCACCCACCTCATAATGTCACTCAGAACATAATCTTGTTATGAAGGTTTTGCGGGATTTTCTTTGTCATGTTGCCAAACAGTGAGTGACAAAGGCTAGGTGGGTAAGAAATTATGTGTGGGCCCACATTTATAGCGTTAGGTACTTCTTCTTCTTTTAGTGCCATCTCCTACCGGAGGTTGGCAATCATTAAGGCTAGTTGGATCTTGTTCACTACCGCCCTAAACAGTGATCTTGAGCTCATATTAAACCACTGGCGAAGGTTCTTAAGCCAGGATGTTCTTCTTCGGCCAGGATGTTAGGTACTTAACTTAAGTAAACTTAACTTAAGTAAATTTAAAAGCTAACACAGTTTAATATATTAAATACATTCACATTGCAATATACATGTTGCTTAGTAAACTTTGCTTACAACAGAAAGTACTATTAATACTGAATACTTCATCTAAAGCTGTGATAGCCTAGTGGTTAGGGCGTCTGCCTGCACGCACCTCTAACTTTTCGGAGTTATGTGCGTTTTTTTAACAATTAAAATATCACTTGCTTCAACGGTGAAGGAAAACATCGTGAGGAAACCTGCACGCCTGAGAGTTCTCTATAATGTTCTCAAAGGCGTGTGAAGTCTGCCAATCCGCACATGGCCAGCGTGGTGGACTATGGCCAAACCCTTCTAAGAGGAGACCCGTGCTCTGTAGTGAGCCGGTAATGGGTTGATCATGATGATGATGATGACTTCATCTAAGACTTGAAGGATAACTAAGCCAAAACGCACGTTTTAAAGTTTTACGTCCTTTTTACCGCACTACAAGTTAGCCCTTAACGGCATTACCACCTGGTGATAAGTTATGATGCAGTTAGTCTGGTAGCGGACTAACCATCTAGATTACAAACCATGTACGCGAGAGCATGCCGGATCGCTAACTCGCTTGGCGGACACGTGTTTGTCGATAGGATGGTAACTAGCCACGGCCGAAACTACCCACCCGACTAGCCCAAAGGCGATTCAGAAATGATAAATTTCTAAATTGTCCTCTTTCGGGGATCGAACCCGGGACCTCCCACTTATAAGACCAAGCTCAACACTGCGGAGGTCTTCTGTCTATTTGTTTAGAAAACCAATGAATTTTAACAGAACTGTCTCAAGCAGGTTATAGATAACACGGGAAGTTTCTATTTTATTTACGGCAATATATCCCAAGGGTTTATATAATATGAGGTTGGAACATTTCATACAAAAAGTCCTATATAATAGAATAAAAATTGCCTAAAAAAATTGGGGGGGGGGGGGGGGGGGATTTACATAAGTAACTAAACAAGTACGCGTAGCAAGTAAGAAGTCGCGGTACAACCACTAGTAACGTCATAAATCTGATTTAATTTAATTTTTTAATTCGTCACATTGCTAATTGGATGACTTCACCGTCTATTTATATTTGTATGATAGGGAGAAGATAAAATTTCTCAATGAAGTAATCGAGAAACGAGTTGCATGACTCATTTATTGAAAATTAAACAGGTTTTGATGATAACATACACTTGAATGATTTGTGTGATGGTCTGTAATTTTGTTGACTCCGGACCCGACGGTTGAAGTCGAGATTAAATTTATAATCTACGCGATGCGTTAAACACCCCGATGAATATTTTACATTATATCCATTTGCTTTGACCTAAGCGGCCATCGAATTGCATTAAACATTATTTTCTCAGCTAAGCGAAATCTTTGTAACTTATGTAAGTATACCAACAAAATTTACGTAAACTTTCTCGCCGTTTCTGTTTTATTTGTTTTCGAAACAGTGGCACGGGCAACGTCAAGATCCTTTACCTAAAACCCATTACCAAACAATTTATTGAAACGAATTCACGACCCCGTGGTAAGTAGTCGAACATGAACCACAGGCATATATCTGCAAAGCCTAAGTGGTGATTGACTACTCAAATACACCAAATCAAATCAAACCAAAAATAGCTTTATTAGCAAACTTAAAACTAAAGCTAAGACAGTTCAAATCGCGCCCAAGTCTAAGAAGAAACCTACAACAAACTTAGCCAGGTTTTTTTGCTTATCAATTATCACCATCTCACATAATCAATAATAAATGATAGTACCTATGGAGATAGAGCAATCCTTAATGTCGTAATATGATTTTTCTTAAGCTAATAAAAACTTTGATCTTATTGATAGACATCTCCAAGATATTTATAGGTAATTTATTAATAAATTAAAATACAATTTCCTTTGATCGAGTTACTAATTTTGTGCAGCCTACTAAACGGTACTACAAGTTTACATTTACTTCTAATGTTCAGTCCATTTATTTCTTGAACCTTCTCACCAAAAAGGCTACATTAATTTCCTTATTTTCTTTTCTCCGAACTCGTCCCGTATGGTGGACCACTATCTGCCACGATACCCATCGAATACTAAGTTCGTGAAAGTAGCCAAGGTGGTACAGGATGCGTGAGTCATTGTTGCTCAGGTAGGTAGGTAGGTACCATCCAGCGAGCGCCGTAACGTTGTACTATGCGGTGATAAGCCACCACGTGAATGAATGATGATTCACGCATACCTAGCGCGTCGGTAAGAACGCGAATTGCTTTGGCATTCCTAATCACTTATTAACTTTGCATGTTTTTTCTTGATTATTGATTTTTTGATAATATTCATTGTTTTGTACGTATAAATTTCTTTTTGACGACTGTCGTGGCGCAGTGGTGAACGCTTACGTCTTATAACTTGAAGGTCCCGGATTGGGTAAATTTGTATGCTCGTAACTATTGAATAGTCTGGTCTAGTGGGAAGCTATTATATTAAACAACTATTCATTCAATTTCGGAGGATAAAAATAAATCTATGCTTAATTGCCTGGCCATGATCGCTACTAGAGATAAGACAGCCTATTGTATTTGTCTGTTATATTTGTCACGAAGTATGATTCTGGTTGTATCATTTTATTTTAGTACTAGCTTCTGCCCGCGAATTCGTCTGCGTGGACTTCAGAATTGGGCCTCAAGCTTCGCTCATTAACAATTTTTAATCTTTATTAACCATTTGAGAGATCGGTATAGAAAGTGCATGTACTGTTCTTTCTACCATAGGTGACATGCGTATAAATTTTTTCCTCGGCAACTACTTAATTAATCTTAAAGGCTACACGCATTTCATCCAAATCCGTTCAGCCGTTTTTGCGTGATTGAGTAACAAACATCTACACTTTCACATTTAAAATAGAAATATAGGATGGTACACTAAAGGGAAAAAGTAAAACTAAATAATTGTTAAATTACTTGGTATTAATCTATTGGCATATAATCTCTAAATAAAGCTTGACAAATAAACAATACACGACATACGCCTACCGAAAATAGCTGGTTTTACATTTAAAAACTCAAAAACATCTCATTTTACAAGGTATTTGTGCTTTATTTAATATTAAAAACGTCAGCTGGTAGCTTGGCTATAGAAAATATTAGATCTGCATAATATATTATCTCATAAACAAATACGAGCAGAAGTGTGCGCGATATTATTATCATATAACGATAAAAGGAAAATTCCATTGCAATACGCGAACAATTTATTAAATCAACTGAAGATCCCGTGAAAATAGGTAGGTATGTGATGTCAGTAGGTACTTCAATACCAGATTATTCCAGAAACATATCTTGAATTGAAACTCCAGTAAAACTTTAAATGCGAAATTGTCTTTGTTAGTTTTTCACGCACCAGATCGAGGAGACTGTATGGTATACTGTTTAATCCTAATATTAAATTAAATTTAAAATCAGTTAAACAGATTTTGAATTTTTGCATAATTTAGTAGCAATTATCATCTTTACAAATGCTCATATCTTTTAAAAATATAAATCCTTGTTATAAACCTATAACACGAACACAATAAAAATCATGAAAAAATTAGAGTAGTGCGATTTATATTCCCACTAACGACATCTGTTGGAAGTAGCAAAAATCACAATTGTCTTCACGAGTACCTAATGCGTCTGATTTACTATCAATTCAATATTTGGAGTAGCAGACCTCTTAATTGAAATTCGTTTAAATACTAAACGTTACGTTTTAAGATTAACACGTGTTACTGTTAAAATTTCTTGTGTTTCTAGTAGATAATCGTGGAGTGCGTCAGCAATATCAGCAAATATTTGATCTACAAATGCATGAATGAAGGGGGTGATTGAATTAATTTATGAATGAAGCCAGTCACAAGTTAGTCATAGGTAGCGTCGGAGAATCGTAGGTTGGTATTACAGCACAGGTGACTCAGCGTTATTACGACTAAAATAACATTTTTCCTTAAGCCTACATTATTTCAGTGATATCTACAATCAAATTTTAACAACACTCATCACTTAAAATCTTGATTAAGTCTTTAAAGATTATTTAAATACTGGTCTGCCACCTATATCGCCACGATAATTAGAGTCGCGTCCTTTAGCTTTATATCTAGTTTTTTTAGTGAAATAGTTAGGAAGTGCAGTATTTTCTGTTAAATGTTTTACCTTAAAAACATTATTAAAGACACTTAACGTTACTTCCTTAATCTTTAAATTGATTGAAAACTAAAATTCTGTGTCGAACAAAAACGTCTGTAAACGACCCTGTAGTTGTATTAACGGTTTAAGTTTTGTGCGGAGTTTAGTAGCTATCACGATTTTTACTGCGATTGGAGGCTAGGAAAAGCAATATTTTCTTTTAATTTCCAAAAAATGCTTTCTATATCTATATATGCTCGGAGTATCTCGACGTCATCAAATGAATCAGAAACGATTCAAAACCCGAGAAGGACCAGATTTGCTGACATAACTCAGCAAAGTGAGAATAAGTGCGACACATAGCTCGGAGATCCGTTAAACTTTAGGATTATATAAAGTGCTTGAATATCGACTGCAAAACCGGTAAACGCAGCGTTGGTCGACCCCCAAGTAGGTGGACAGTCGACATCACTCGTGTCGCAAGACGTGGACTGAACGTCGATATGGACTCTGGAACTTCCTAAAAAAGACCTTTGTCCAGCAGTGGACATCTTTCGGTTGTAATTATATTTCTTACGTCATCCGGACGTGGGCTCCATCCACGGCCTCGGAGACGTACGGACCACTCACCGTCCGACCCCCCCGTTATCACGAACGTCGTCCCTTAAGCAGAGGTTAAGCAGAGCTTAGTTTCTTCTAGCCCTAAGGCTAAAATTTCTTCTGGCAGAGCTTTCCGAAGCTCGCCAACAGCCCGGTTACGCTCTGGCAACCAATAGGGTTAGCACAGCTAATAGACAGTCCGAAAAAAAAAAAGAAAGGTTGTAATTGTGAGTTCAGCAGATATTTATACTATATTGACCGCATAATATATACTCTGATGCGAAAAGGAACTACTTCAAATGGGTCCGCAATTATATGATTTGTGTATTACATATATCAATTACTATTAAGGCAACACCGTATGATGTATAAGACGCTTACTCACAAATTTACTCGCAAATTAATATGCAACTGTACAGTTTAATCGTACACGCGTTAAATGCGAGTAAGCAAATTAAGTCGCAGATTTGAAACACTGGGGTGAGTCAGGCTCGAGTAAACGAGAAATTGTGAACACAGAGGCTCTTTGTGTTTTGTCAAGAGCGTGATGAGTGATGACCAAACGGTGAAAACTTGTTTACTTGTACCTTTTTTAATGAGGAAAATTTCTTCCGTATTAAAAAAAAATGCTTTCACTTCTTGCTTTATCCTACAGTTTATTATGGGGTCAACACAACATGCCTTCCTCTTCCACTCACTTCTATCATCTTAACACGTATATCCTCTTTCACATAACAGAGCATTAAATCTTCCTTTATTACTTTGCCATTTCACATACATATTTAATATTCTTCTGGTAACATTATTTTCTTTTCTCCGATAATATATAATATAACCGAAATAATTCTCATTTAAACTGTATACTCTTCACTCTTTTATACTCTTTCTTGTCACACCACACATCCATCTCAACATTTATATAAATGTAAATAAAAAAAAGAGAATCAATAGTCTTGTTTATTATGATTTATTTATTCATTATTTATGTTAAACCATCACACACTGTCATTACAGAGCTTCCAATTCGATAGTAAAGTTATACTAAGTATAGTTAGCATCATCAGCCAAGGATCCAGATCTAGTTCATATCTAACTTCCTAACAAATTATGAGAAAGCTAAAATGTAGAGAGCAGCCACGTAAGCTTTTATGAGTTATAACATTTAGTTCTATATCATTATTATATTATAATAAGAATACTAAGAATTTTTCAGATTTTATTACTTTTTCCTTGTTATTGTAAGCGAGCCACCTATTTATATATACAACCAACCAAGCGTCTACCTCAAAAACTTACGCTTCAAGAGTCCGTAGTAGTTAAAATTAATTAATTTAATTTACATTGTTATTGGATTACGGTATAATATAGATGTTGTTTGATAAGAGATAAGACCTCGCGTTTAAGCATTTTGTGAATTCTATGCACCTCTGATAGTGTGTTGTAGAAGCTCTGTCGTCCCAGATCTGTCTCGCTTGAATTGAAATGGCATTATGTCGTCTTTGTCTTGGAATTTCTAATTAAACATAATTGGAAATTGTATCCATCAATATCATGAATCCCTAATTAAATTAAATGATGATTAAGTCTGAATATTGAACTATGTTTATTTAATAACCTAGAATTTGCAATTATAATATGAGACAAATCTTATTTCAAAACCTTATGATTATTATTAACCGTGTCGATGATTTGCGTACGTCTCGCTGACATTGAGAGGTCATTGACTGATCACGACATAATTATCAGCTCTCCCTTCACTTGGGCTTTACAGAGCTACACTATCGGTATCTGTGACGTCTTCGGCGTAACAAATGCTTGATATATTTTTTAATCTCCACGGCGTTTTTACGATAAGTTCAAATAAATATTTCCCTAAAATACAGTAAATCGCATTCTTGTCAAGTTTTGACCCATAATATATAATAAGCACAGTATTATATTCATGCAGATACAAATTATTGTAATGTACTCGATTTGTACCCATCACATCAACGACCGGATATCGGCCGATCCTTATATTGCATATTGTCGCCTCATAGTGGTCACATTTCAGGATCTACCATAATATATCAAACATAAGAGGTACCATTGCTTGAATGATTTATTGTATTCGCCTCAGTATTTGTAAGTGTTACCTAATGTAGTTTTTATAGAGAGTATTACTAAAACTATATTTGGCTACCATAGTTTATATCGCTATTCGCTACCCCTACATTAGGATCACTATGGCAAAACTTATGCTGATCAATCACCACAGAAAAGTTACCTACTTAGTAAGTTAACACAATTACCATTTTATAAATTAAGTATAATAATATTGAGATTGAAACTAAGGAAATTGTTTTGTCTCAGAGTTTCGAACTACAGCTAGGTGACCATCTCTGCATCAAAATCATCAACTTTAAAGTCAATACAAAATGTAGCAAGGTTCTCCGCTATTCATCAGTTGATGGATCAGTTGAACTTAATTAACTTTAGACACAAATCTTAGCTTGGGAAGTATTTTGTCCGTAGTCACGCTGTATAAGTGCGGATTTGTAGACTTGACCTTTTTGAATGCAATTCCTAACGATGTAATACATGAATCAGGAAAGGAGCGTGCCAGAGATTGAACGCGTTCGTCGAAAAGGATGCCTAAGTCTTAACCTCACATTTTTGACATCTTTTCTCACAAAGAGAACCTAATTAATCTTTGTTTGCAAATCAAATGTATGTAGGCAGCAGTTGACATGGTTGTGTTACAAAAATCGGATCACTTGCGATTTACCAATATTGATCTTGTCAGTTCAGGAGGATAAGTTCGGCGTCTCATCAGAGTTGTCCATGAGGCGGATACGGAGTTCCGTGGGTGGTGCCCCTCTCGGCCCTCGCCCCGCTCTGCTCGCCATTCTAATTAGCCATTGTGGTCGCTAGTAAAGTTTGCGATCGGCCGGCCGGCTAGCATAGAACTCAGACAGTCACGCCGCAACCGCCGTCAAGCAGGCACGTGTTCGGGGCTTCCACAAACGTACATAGCACGCGACGCGGCTCGCCTGTGATGACGATAAGTGATTGACAGTGCTCTCAATTGATAACGAGAAACTTTAAAGCAAATCAACATTGAAACATGTGAATAACATCCGTTGGACTTGTCACTCAGTGCAAAATACTAATTGTTGGCGCACCACAAGGTAAACCCATTATGTTCAGCTCGTATGCTTCTAAAACTGGCACCATTGTGCGTCGTGGACACATCACTGCAAATCCTCATTGGAAGTATGCTGCAGTTAACGCACCTATTTAACGGGAACACACAATATCACATGCTTTCAACGCTGTCGAGTCAACATCCCTCGCTTTTACACTGATTCGAGAAATAATGTTTATAAATGGTCATTAGCGAAATTGATTTGCGATAAAATATCACATGCAATATGAAAACAATATAGAGATTTATGTATGTACAATTTATTTATATTGAGACTTTAGTAAGTAATCCGATGGTAGATAGGTTTTAACAACCGTGACGAAATCCGCTTTCTAAAGAGTAGTGATATGATAATCACTAAACTAGAAGATACATCCCTATTTTAACTGGATAATTAAGTAAAAATGTAACAAAGAATCAACTCTGCTTTCAATGTATTACAATATAAGCATCTAGTCAACTAAAACTACACACCGTTGCTACTAACAACCCTGATAAATATTAAAAGCGTACTCATATCTCGGTGTTTTTATCTGCATATCCAATATCAATATTAAAATATTCAATAAAAACGTATTTACTATAAGTTTTTACTGAAATATATTATGTTATATAGGTATTAACGTATGTTAATGTATGCCTAATCAAAGGACCTGTTAGTTGTTCCGCTTATAAGATAAAAGTTTATAGCTGTGTTAAATTAAAATATTAAAGCACTGCTCTATTGAGGCAATATAATGTTAACAATACAATCGCAGTTGAAGAACGACTATATAAATGTGAGTACTAGGACAGATACTTAGATATTCTGGAATAATTTGTATTATAATGTTAATATGGCTTTAATCCTATTGCGTTAAGAACCGCAGGTCCGCGCGTCCACGTGACGCGGTACTTTACAATTATGTAACGAATCATCACTTCAGCTATTGTGCATGCAAAACTGACCTTCACTAACAATGTCTCTCAATATGCATGCAGCTACTAAGTGCATCTAGCACTAACCTAGAATACCACTGTGTTAAATAGCATGCAACATTCAATCAGATGTCTACATACATAAGGTTCACTTTTGGGTAATGTGAAATATAAAACCCAATGCGTATAGATAATGGCTGCAGCTGTGAAAGCTCTGCCAAGAAATGGGCACGGTTTGCATGGGTAGAATATTTAGTCTCATTTTATTTTCTAATTCTATGTTATTAATGCTTGCAGTGACAACATTGGAATTCCTTTAAGTCCTTACTAAGAAAAACACTATTACTATTCACTCCTTTCACGGTTGATTTATATTATCAACTGTTTACGTTGAACGCTTTTGTTATCCATACCTGTAGTTGTAATCAATTCTTATCTTTAATGCAAATACTTTTGATGTTTAATGCTTCCTATAAGTGTTACGATCGTTCTCCTTCTAACTCTCTCTTTATTTGTTTTTAGTAAGTGCCTGTATATTCCTATGCGGACATACGTCGGGAAGCGTATCACACATGTGAAAATAACAATATTAAATTGTATAGTTCTTAATGAATTTTTATTTTATTCCCCGTTAGTAAAATTGTTTCTAGTATAACTTGTACAAAAGATAGAGCTTTCACGAATAATTTTTTGAAAGATTTGTTGTTCCTACCCTGTTTACTCTCTTAGCTTTAGTTTTAAGTTACGAATCTAGTTATCACTACAATTTAAGTAATTGACGCATCAAGAGCGCCTTTTAAAGTATTATTTGAATAAAGTTTAAGCTTGATTGATCCCTATGATACTTCCTACTCGTGCGTTTTGCCAGTGATAAAGTTCAACATCTGAAATATATTCGCAAACTATGGCCTTATATGAGAGCTTAATCAGTGACTCAGCCAAGTACCAAAGAGTTCGTAGTAAAGTTGTCGACATTGCCAAAGTCCTACGATGGCATTAAGATGAATGGCGTGTGCAATGGAAGTATGTAGCTTTTAAGTTGGTATCTGCACGCTGAATTCACAAGAGTCTTTAGAGAATGACTGATCGACCACTATTAAAATCAACAAAAACAGTATCTGGTTGATAATATTTTTGTATTCTAATAAAGTATTAGTTTGTAATCTGATAATATGGAAATAAAAATAGAAATAACATTGAATATATTTCATATCTCGTACCACCTGGTCGGGAAAGGTGGACGCTACATTTGGAAAATAAAGCATTGTTACTAGATACTATAAAACACTGGCTTAATTCTCAAACAAAAATGCCTAGTGCATTGCGTAACACAAATGTCAAATGCATTTATTTACAAGTTGTTTTCCAAACGATATGATGCTCTGAATGTGACGTGACCGATCTAATGTAACCTATGTAAGGTCTCTGGAACTGTGACGACATTTCTGTGAACCATGAATCACGCTTGTCTGCAATTGACCTGTTTTGATTTGATCTCCGATCTTGGCTTTTTTGCTTCGGCAAGTATTACTCATCATTGACTCAGGGTATCAATGAAATGTTATATAATCAGCGCTATGCCGTAAAATATTTTATGTGTCGATTGTTATATTTTAAACAGACTAAAATAAGTTTTGTTTTAAATGTTACCGTTCATTAGGCTTGTTTAGATCGATTGAGGATTCCTTATTTTACTGCGCTACATACTACGACATTCTGCAACGCAATGCAGTGAAAATAGCATTCCACTAATGCATCGGAATTTATAGCTCTCGCAAATGGTGAACTTAAAACAGTACTTCAAATTTACCGAAGAAAAACAGTAGGTTCTTTAGGACTTAGTGAATATTTCATAAAAAATAGCAATTGTATCTTCTGAATCCATTGCATTTGAATTCATAGAATGGGAACATATAAAAGATTTATAGATTTGATGTCGAATATCCTATTAATTCGCTTACTATGGGTTTCATAAGAAGATATTTTCTACGTGATAAAATCAGAAATGGGATATCCGTAGAACCAGAACCAGAATCATCAACATAGCTATACTAGTTGCGAAGCTGAATTTCTGAAACAGGCACGTAGTACGGAGGAGCGATAGACATTGGGGTCCCAAAGAACTAAAAAAGCTACCCCAATGTTCTCAGACACATAACACCAAGCAGTGAGTCGTTGACCGTGGAATGTGGAAGACTTTATTTAATGCTAACCTATTTCCAGCAGTGAACTTCAATCTCTTGAAATGATGATAATAAGAAGATATTCCTAAGACAGTAAATAAAACAATATACTCATAGTAATTTCCAATTTACATATTTATAGCCCACTAAAGAGCTAACGATTGGCAATCATGATAGCCGACGCATACTTAAGCGATGTGTTGATTTGAGGTTTATTAGAGATTATAGTTTCGCGTGGCGATGACACCACATCGCGCAACCGATGCCGGCGCTCTGTGGGCTATGACATCAGCTGGACGTAACGTCAGGCCGCGTCATAAGCATCTTCGACGGATTCTCCGTACGATTCAGTCAGCGTCTTGTCATAAAGCAATTAACATATAAATATAACATTATCTTTACGATTGCGATATCGATATCTTAATAATACAATTTGAGCGATGATCTCAAATTTTTAGCGTCATATTTCGTAATAATTTCTTTACGTGTTTTGATTTATAACTAAGCTTCGTTTATCGTATACGCACGACGAGTGTCTTTTGTTGGGTTATTGATTAAGGGCTATTGTGCAGCTGTGAACTGCTGTTGAGTGGTGCACTTTGATTGCGTTGACGCAGGGTTGTCACGTTCTAACTGTCGAACCATTTGATTAGCGATTTATAGATTATTATAATCGATAGTTCTTAATAGAGTTGGTGTTTGGGAAAAATCTATAAGTTGCGTTTTAACAACACGTTTAGGTTAACATTTTTGAACTCTTATAACTTTCATAAAGGCTATTAGTTAGTTAGTTTAAATATAATGCAAAGGAACATGGCAGCCCTACTTTTAAGTTTCAAAGCGTCTTCTAGTCTCGATTCGTGTAGGCGGTAAAATCAGTATTCGAGGTGCAACACTCCGTGTGCTACAGTAGAGAGCGTGAGCCGTATTTCTGATAGATAATCACCGGAGTACCCAGTGACTCATGCATAGATAAAACATTACACCAGTGCGGTTCCTTTGACCCTATTCAATAGTTTCACTCGCTGGCTGCATATTGTCCTTGCGCTGAATTCTAAACCAGTTCCCAGAAAACAATAAAATAGCTACATGTGCCTGAAGGTTATATCTATTGTACCTAAGTACATTTGTATCATGGATGTTACATTGAGTCTGTAAACTTCCTTCTAACTGAAAGAAACTACCAGGGATGCACCGCAGGAAATCATTCCTGACTGACTCACTGACTAAGTCATCAACGCTGTCCAGAGGTAGAATGGAAAGTTATAATTTTAAAAAACACTAATATAAATAAGAAACGTGGCAGAATTTTCCGAAATTCTCTTGAAATAAGAAATAAAAGTTATTTTTTTCTATGTGGAATTACTGTGAGCGAAATGATCATATTGTTTTGAATCATCCTTTAGAAACGATTAAATCCAATCTCACCAGAAATGAGAACTTTTACGCGCGTTAGTTGACAGATAACTTTGTAACGTTAATTAAAAGCGTTGTTTCGAATCACTCAGAATTTATCTCAGCTTATCGGACCGATTCTTGTTAGGTACTTTATTGATTATCACTAGTAGGTATATTATAAGTAATGGACCAGTTTATTTCGCCAAAACTAGTTTATAGTTACTTATCTGGTTGTTCGTTGGCTTCCTTGAAGTCATGATGTCAAATACAAAAACAAAAAACCATATATTTCACTTATATTCGCCATATATCCATCGCTCTATACTCGCTTTATACTATAGCTATAGTTTTTTAAAACATTTGGAAGCCTAGCGGATAATGTCAGCTTACTTGACATTCTTTTTACATAATCTTTTGTTATATTTTCTATCAGTATTTGAATGCCCTTGTTTTCATTAAACCTATTATTGTTGTTTAAAATATAAAGAAATTCTATCCGTATTTTTTTTCCTCATACCTGTGCGTGTATCGATTCTTCGTTGTAGTTTTTTTATCATATTTTTTTTTATACTCAATATCTGAAGTGATAGTTATACGACCATTAAAGATTTCATGAATGATAAGAAGTTTTAAATATTTAATATAATATTTATAACTTTAAAAATGTATTTGATAGACGCTGGGATCACTATGAGGAAATACATTTTCTAAAATGAAAATTCAGCTTAATATGCTATTATCCATGAAAACCAGTCGAAACTTCAGTGGTTTATTATTTTGTGTATTATTTTGTTTATATAAGTCCAATTAAGCTAAGTTTTTACTGAATATCAAGCCCATTATAGTTATGCAATAATATTCGATAGCATTTTATTAAAATTTACTCTTTGCCATCTTTGCAGATACCGGAGTTCAGTTTGGATGGCAACAGCAGTCTAAAACACAACGGCAGCGCCAAGGACTTGGCCTCCGTAATGGAGAACCTTAAAAAGAGCAGCCTCGCCTCTCGACAGAACCAGAGCCTGAACACACAGGTCACGAGCTCCTTAAAGCAACAAGTAATTAACATTTACCCCATGAATCTATCTCTGCTTATAATAGAGCTAAAGAGTTTGTTTTTTTTTTGTTCGACTGCGCCAATCACGGCAGCTAACAGTTATGAAGAATCTTTTGTTGCATTCAATAATATGACGTCACGATCTTTAAGAGCCGTACAAAATAACACAGTCGGGATATGCGACTAGGTGGATCAGGGTATATGGTGTAGAAAAGCGATTATATTTTGAATAAATATACTTAGCAAATATTGTGCGCGGATGAATTCGAGCTTTGCTAACTTGCCTATTAATATTATTAATGCAAAGATCACAACGCACAAAAGAAAAACACAAATCTACAGATATTTTTTCTTGTTTAACATTAATAGATTTTTTTAGACTAATCCTGATATATCTTCATAGCAAATTTTATAAACCTTAATAAAAACTGAATTAAAAATTTACTTTTATTGAATAAATCATTATTAATATAAACCATGAATTACTTATATCATTTGCTCTATTATTGCATGAAAGAAGTACAAAATAACTGAAAGAGTCTCGAATTTACAATATTATATAGTAGCGATGCCGATCGAACACAGCATTAACTGTCCGGTTAGAATGGGCTGTTATTTTTAAATTTAAAATAAGCTGTTTCAAACTCGCTGTAGGAATTGGGGCCTATCAGCCCGTATTTCCGGTATTATATAAAGATCTTTGCGTATGTGCGATAACAGAAAGGCCAAGTTAATTAAAAGTTTTAGTAAGTAGACGTTTCAGCGATAAGCTCTGTAGGTACACAAACTATTAAAATTTAACTACATCTATACTTATTGAAGTGTTGTTACTTAATCATAAGTGACGACTTCCTCGAAAGTATGTATTTCCAGCGAAATTTAGTTTTGCATCTCAAAATCATTTTTTGCTATAGATCAAAAATACCGTAAAAAACCTATAGTTTTTTTTTTCAAACAATATATATGCACACCCATACTTTATTAAACGAAGCAATAAAAAATATTCAAACCCGAACTCTTGAACATCCGGCCATTTGGCAGGTGGTTAAATCATAAAAGTTTTCAAACATATGTTACTGTTTTTTTTTTATATTACTGTAACGCTGCCCTTTGCAAAGACCTGATAACTTTTGATATGTTTATATTA
Organism: Lasiommata megera; assembly: GCA_928268935.1. Classification (NCBI taxonomy): domain Eukaryota; kingdom Metazoa; phylum Arthropoda; class Insecta; order Lepidoptera; family Nymphalidae; genus Lasiommata; species Lasiommata megera. The sequence continues at coordinate 7,185,164 of OV743312.1, forward strand.
AATATAAAGCAGAAACAACACTCTAGCGGCAAGTTGCAGAACATTTGTCTCTACAACAATCAATTTGATACTTTATGATCGTTTTGATTGGTTCTGACATGCGTAAAATCTTGCATAAAGCCTGTTTATACAGTGTAAATGATTTAAGGTTTAAAAGATCAAGGTAAACTGGAGTCTTTGAGCAATAGAGTCGTTAGGGCAAAATCTATAAAAACTTATTTTAAAGCGAAAGATTCTTAAGACAGACAAATGTTTCAATTGACCTGCTCAATGCGATGCATGTAATTAATATGAAAGCAATTATAAAAAATTAAAAGATCACAACGCCGAATAGAAATAATAGCAGTCCAAATTCTAGCAAGATATAAATAATACCATGAAATTAATTTATCGAAAATTGTATAGAACCTACTCACATACATTTCATTTTATTTACATAACATTAAACTATACTGAATCAAAAAAAAAGCATAATCGTTTTAACAGACTTAAAAAGGGAGGACTATTTTTAATGTTTGTTTACCTACCGCTTTATCCATAAATTTTAAAGTTTGAAAGGGGTATGCCTACTTTCTGGCGATCCAATTTTTAATAAATCCAGATCAGATGATCTTCGCCCTTGGAGACCAAAAGTAATTCTTAAATTATATAGTGTTGTACCTACACTGAGTGTAAAACTTACCCTTCAATTAAAAATAAATCTATAAGTAAATATTTTTAAGTCAGAGCGTCATCGAAAGCTGTCAGTTTATTTAATGAAAATAAAGTTGTTAAAAAAATAATTCTAGGCCAAGACTTTTCAAGCACAAAAATCTGCCAAATCTGTGTTCACACATCACATCAAATACAATTAAAGTAATAAATATTTGTCGGTCTGTCTGTTACTTTCGTTTTGACGGCACTTTGAATGACTGAACTTAGTTACACTACTTTTATTCCAAAAATAAGAATCAGGGTTCCGTACATAACATTAAAACCCATGCAATTTTGAAAAAAAAACAGATTCAAAAAAAGGAGTTTTATAGGGAATCATTTTTTGCGGCAGTATCTATGTTAAAATCCGAAATAAAATTAGTTAAAGTGTAACTGTTTTGAAAAACCCCTTAGCCTTTTTTGTGATAACAATTTGTATTTGTCAAATTTTAGTCGAGAGTGCGGGCTATTTAAACACACAGTAACTTGTATATATCTAGAAAAAAAATATTTATGAACGTTGCAAGTGTCCGATAATACCGGGATAAAGAAAATTTACTTCTGAACTAAAACTATTTCCACGGTAAAGATAACAAAAGAGGTTATTGGATCGACCCTGGTTCCATAAAACACACTTTACACATTAAGTATTTATTTATATTTATAATAAATATGAAATTAAAACTCTTTTTGGTAGGCCGGCAAATTTGATAGAAATGTAAGTTTTTGTTTAAATATAGATAACGGGGCTATTTCGGCATCGGCCTCGGTAGGTTCATAAAATTGCCAGTTTATTTTGAATTCGGCGGGCGCGAGTTACGAGAAAAATAAATAAAATAAAGCAAATGCGCCGCACCGAGGCACCGAGCACAATATGGGATGAGTATACCTATTGTTAGAACTACTTGGAACAATCGGCGCCGAGGTCAACGGAATCCGTAATTATTTGGGTACAAAGATTTTAGCATGCCTTTGTTTTCAAATTAACGTTGCAATTGCTGTAAGAATTAAATAATCCTTGATATTTCCAAAAACCAATACGCGATCTCTTGCATTTATTAAGGTCGAATATTATCCCTATCCCGGTATGTCCAATTAACCTATTCGAAATTATCTTGAACAATTTAGGAATAGTGGATGCTGTTTACGATAAATCTGATGGTAATTAGAAGGCTACGCTTGCGAATGAGCGGTGTTTGTATTTATTGGCAGAAAGCCACGAAGCCAAAAGCATTGCGACATGGCGTAGCGTAGGACAAGAAATCTTCTGATAACCTGGCCCTTTGGAATTTATTAATATTCGGCATGACAAAATAAGCTTTGTATATATATATACTTTGTTATTTGTACCAAAGTATTATTAATATAAAGCTGTGATACCTAGTGGTTAGTGCGCCTCCTAATCAGAAGCACGGTTCTATCCCATATACGAGTAAGCACCTCTTACTGTTCAGAGTTACTTTAAGTGAGACTTGAGTACTTTAATGGTGAAGGAAAACATCGTGAGGAAATCTTTATGCCTGCGAGTTATCCATAACGTTCTCAAAGGCTTGTGAAGTCTGCCAATCCGCACATAGCCAGCGTGGTCGACTATGGCCAAAACTTCTTATATTGAGAAGAGACCCGTGCTCTGTACTGAGCCGGCAATGGGTTGATCATGATGATGGCTATCAACAAAAGATCAAAAAATGTAGCTATTTTTTAATTAATGCTAGGTATGTAATTTAGACAAATTTGCATAAATTATAATATACAAATATATATTATATTCAGTAAACTTGTACGATTGGCTTAAACCTTAAATATGTATTCATTGTTTGTTCGTCTGCTTCTCCCACGCATATTTAGAGCTCGACTTTTAAGGTAACAACATTTTATGTAGGTATAAAATACTATGATATTATGTTATAAACCATTTTTCATAATATGTATTTTTCTTGGCCACAAATTAAAACACAATGGTGATTATGGATTATTGTCTGTTCACTGATTATTGCACTATCCTGTTCTATTATGTAACTATAATAATAGTCTTAATATTCTCACGATAAAAGAGTATTATTTTGGTACTATATTCTACTATGAATTAAGTAATCGTACCTTTGTTTTATTATGTACTTCCTTGTCTTTTCAAGAATTCGTTGGTTCGACATTATTCTTCTAACTGTCATAAAAAAACGGCTGTGTAATTGAAGGAATAGATTTGAATAAACGCTTGAATTTTCTAAGTTCTATTATAATATGGAAATTAAATTGCAAAGGGTTACTAGGTCAAGCGAGATCATAATATCAATCAGGAATGGCTTCATTTGCAAACTCTATGCAGTAGCTGTCTTACGTATATTATGTAGAAATAAAATATGGAATTGAAAACAGTAAAATAGTTTATGTAAATAAACACAAGCTATTTTTTTAGTAAAAGTAACAAGACTAGTTGTAGAGCAAAATATTCATTTTATCCCAATGCAAGTGCTGAATAGATTTTTACTGGCGTAAAATGTTTTAGAAAAGTCACTTCTTTATTTGCATGCATTTTAAAATTTATAAATATAATATTTCTCGCAAGAGGTAAAAAACACCTTAATAATACGGACCTGTAGATAGTAGATTTTGTGTTTGTTATAGTGAATCAAAACTGCAATGTTTGTTACTAGATGAGGCTAACAGTGGCTATAAGATTTTGAAAGGTAAAAAACATGAATTTCGGCGTCGATTTTATGTAGATCAATCCTTTGATCAATTTTTTGATGATTTGGCCTTTGATCAATTGTCGAAATACTCAAGTCGCGATTACCTAGCAGGTGTGGTTACAAATGATGCTGGTTCAGATAGTTTTTGTATGCATTTAAAATTTAAACCTTATCCAAATATAATTAAATGCTCGCTTAAATATACCTAATAGATTATCATTATGACCCAAGAATTTGTCATTAGTTTTGGTATTCAGTATAATCAAAACTTCACTATATTCAATAATAAATTAAATTCTTAAGCTAATGGAAACGTAAAACTGTTTTTAGAGGTGCCTATTTTGACAATTTATTATTATGTGTACTTTATCAATCTAGATCATTTTTTAATTTAAGCATTCAGCTTAAAATTAATAATTTTCTAATTAAATTAAAATCTAAGCTTATCAACAAACTTTGTAACAAGCCGTTTGTAACTCCAGAAGATTTTGTTGCAAATAGATTGTATATCTTTGAACCGAAATTGCATAGGTACACAATCTGATATCTAGATAGACTAGACTCAAACCTCGCAGTTGTGAATAATATTATTAATTAAGAGTAAAGTTGCTTGCACAAAATCTTTAATTTTTAAATAAGCTTAAAATCAGCATCGATGTTTTAGCTGACATTACAGAATAACAGCGAGATTTCAGTTTGAACCTAACTACTTCAACGATATGATTCAATTCAAAATCGTGTGTAGGATTTCATGTCATAATGTAAACACAACTTATACCGCAGTCTGCTCAAACGTTGGCCGCAGGGTTCAAGGACTGGTGTTGCATCTCACCCACGCATGTTGAATCATATTTTATATTGCTTCCCAATCGCGACATGACGCCCCTGCCAAAATTATCGCCATCATTTCTTTCCGTGTCAAATTATGCCTATATCTCTCATTAATCAAAATTATCTTTTATATATACATGAAAACATATCTTAAAATGAACTTTAATCTTTTGTGCATACAATTTTAATTTTACTTGACAATAAGTTTACTATTTAATGTCTCTCAATAAGTTCAAAGTTTATATAAAACGTAAGCTTGTAGAAAAGTCCTACTATAGTGAAAAGCATTATGTAAATGATAACAAGGGTATGAAATATTGCTCTAATAAGATAGCTCTTAATATAATTTTGAGTGGCATGTGAGATGGTGATATCAAAAAGATAATTTACCTGGCTAAGTTTGTTGTGGGCTTCTTCTTAGACCGGGCGCGTTTGGAACCCTCATAGCTTTAGTTATCACCATTAAATCACTACTATGTAAATTATAGACGCGTCAAAAGTGCCTTTTAAAGGACTATTTGAATAAAGATTATTTGAATTTGAATGACAACTATTAAAATTCAAGACCGTCATGGACCGTAGAAGTAGATACACATAATATTTCAAAAAAATGTTCGAGAATATCTTGCATGACTGAGCCCTGACTGTTCGTTGATGACGTTTTTAGTTTTGAAATAATATGAAATTATAAATAGTACTTAGTTTATTTTTGTACATTTCTATTTTCGTATTGATATACACCCACTAGTGGCTATACAATAGGTATAATTCGGCCGCAAGTGCGCCAAAACGCGTGACGCTTGCACGAACTTCTGTAACATTGGCACTGAACTGAACAGTTCTTGTCTAGATAACGACTGTGAACGACGAAGTGTATTATTAAGCCGAATGTTACTTGTTCTGTGATATTAAAAAGCAATCGACTTTGTGAATTCAACCACCACTTGGACAACTAACGTTAAGTTAAGGTACTAGTTAGTATATTAATCCATAAAGTTTACTCTGTAGTAAATGCCTTGTGCGAAGAAAATTGGCTATATTTGGCTTGCAATTATGACGTGACCTTTGCCTGCAGATGGTGTCCAGCACTACATCTAGCAGCGCTGTCACGAGCCAAAGGGTCCAAAGCTCGTCGCAGCGCGCTAGTTCCATGAAGTCGGACCTCAGTGAACTGAAAAGCTCAATTTCGGAAATGAAAACGCTTAGCAACTCCGCCGCTTTGAACTTCGGACAAAGGTGATTCATTCTGCTCATTATTTTTGTATTTCAGTTTATGTAATAACGTACTTTTACATTGTTTTGTCAATGAGTATTAACGATAACACCGTTTCTGGCCCACCTGAGCGGCCTTGGCTCGAAGCCAATTCTCCTCCGGTGATTTTCTTCGCTCCACGTTTGTATGTAGTTTAATGCCGGCAAACAAAAGAAACAGTGGCGTTCCCGTGAAGCTATTTCTAATATTTTCAAAATTTCCAAGTGTTTGTACTGAGAAATACTTAATTAATTATTAAATCATTGTGAAACGAACCACATATATCATTATTTGGTTGATAAAATCGTTGCAGATTGAGGAGCTCAATGGAGAACATAGTAGATCAGGATGAAAAGAAAGAAAGGCACATTCCCGACATACGTGACCTTAGTGACATGGGCGATATTGGAGATATGAGCGACATGAGTGATTTGGCCGGCGACGGGCCTTTAGTTACATTCCCAGAATCAGATACACCGCCACCTGACAAACAGTGCATCTTAGCACCTAACGCTGCAACCGTAGGTTCCAATGCTGCGAACGAGTTAAAGTATAGTGCTGCGCGCATGACATCGGCCAGCTCGACGCGCGTCGTAACGGACGGTTACAGCGCATCTAAATCAGCCGCAAACAGCACAAGAATGCGACGATTGCAACATGGGGACATGCAATATGCAGAACACAGCGCCGCTGGAGCGTCCCATAGGCTATTGCAAGCAGAGGGCCTCACTGCCGAACAAAATGCAGCATATCACCAAGTAAGTATGAAATAATTTAAATAAATTAATTATTAAGAGCCATAGACTATTTAAATAGTTGCCTTAACTATTTACGAACTGCCGAAATATATTGAGTGTAATTCTGCCGCCAGCAAGGCGCGCCGAAGGACGTGACCTCGCGTGACCGGGCCCGATCGATATCCTAGAGTGACGTCTCACCATCGCGACGCTAAAGCGTTCAGTCGAGTTCGGCTCCTTGCCTTGATAACATTAAAAACGTTAAAGATGTGAAATAAAATATCCGCAATACCGTCAACGCATGTTAACCGCACTATGGCCGCGCGCTTAGTGGCATGGACGACAAGGATGCTGCGGCGCGGTGGATCGCCGGGGGCGGTGGGCTAATACTTTATCTACAAGCGCTTATCGGACCGTTTACCGGACCATGTCTCAGTCAACGTTTGACTGTCGTGCGTGCGAGCATACACGGAAGTTAGTTATTGCGCATGCGCGTTCACACGGGTACACGAATAGACGGCTTTAATTTTAGAAGCGGAATGTCTTCTGGTGGGGGTTCGGCCCCGTGGCCGGTACGCAGAGGCGTCCTGTCGCGTTTTACCCCGAAGCCCTGTTATCCTTCGGAGAGAGTACGTTTTTCCGGAATATTTTACTCATCGGCCTTCTAAAACGTGACGTCTGTACACAAACTTTAAATATCGTCGAAAGCCCGCGAGTGCCGAGCGATTGGCCTATATCCAATAGAAGCGATTCAGCATTCAATCCGAGCCATGACGCGCACTACTGTTGAATGTAAAAGTAGTTTTCATCCCGAGACGAACGAATATCCACCGCGCCCGATATCAGAAATTCAATTTAACAAAATTTAATCAAGAAACCATGTCTTCGAAACGGCGGCCAAGACCTAATTTGCGTATCATTATTCCTGTAAATTTCCAAATATTTGTTTACCGTATCGTTGTGTTAAAAGTGCCAAATCAAAGTGACTTAGTGATAAGCATGGTGACATTAGTCACGGTGGAAGTTTCCAAATTTAGAATGATGTGCCCATTATTTTCGAGATGAGTTTAATGTTTGAATTAATAAACGTTTGTGTGTGCTTTTAGGAAAAACGGTCGTTACAAGCGGGTGAAGTGACAGCACAAGAAGCAAATAATATGTCTGCGTCTAGCTCACGTTTGCAAACAGAAGCATTCAGTGCCGAAAAGAAGGCCATGGCTTCATCACAAGCAAGGCAGACTGTCACATCAAGCGGCATGTTTAGTCATAAAGAACACTCTAGCGTAGCGCACTCCAATATGACTATTTCAAGCAAAAATCTATCATCTAAATCAACTTTACTATCGTCACAGGTAAGGTGTATACATCTATTTACATGAATATTATAAATATTTTTTTTCCATAAAACAGTGTTACAAAATAGTTTTTATTTATCAAACTGCTTGAGTTATGTTGCATACATATGCTAATTATTGTACGATGTGACGTAGGTGAGACTTCACTAAAACACTATTCATACCGTATACCTGCTTTTGTTTCAGATGAGTCAACTATTAAATGGAGCCGTGAAACCTGGCGATGAAGATCTGTCGAACTTAACATTTGAAGATTTAGATAAGTTAGATGCCAGTTCAAATCAAAAGGATGTCGAGCTAGCAATACAGAAATATTCATACCGAATGAATGCATTTATAGCAGCTATGAAGAATAACCAAATAGATATGAAAAATGCGTGTGTACAATTTAATAAATTAAATGAAATGGTACGACGAGCGTGGGCGGTCCCAACATACGGTCACGAATTAGGCTACTCTTTATGCAACACTCTACGAACCTCTGGTGGTCTGGATATCTTAATGGCGAACTGCTTGGAATCGAATAATCCAGATTTGCAATTTTGTTCCGCGAAACTACTCGAGCAATGCCTTACGACAGAAAATAGGGCACACGTTGTAGAAAACGGACTCGAAAAGGTTGTTAATGTCGCTTGTGTATGTACAAAACACGCAAATTCTGTAGACCACGCAAGGATAGGCACTGGAATATTGGAACACCTGTTTAAACACAGTGAAGGCACGTGTAGTGACGTCATTAAGCTGGGAGGCTTAGACGCAGTTTTATTTGAATGCAGAAAAAATGATATAGAAACTTTACGTCATTGTGCAACAGCGTTGGCTAATCTTTCACTATACGGTGGAGCGGAAAATCAAGAAGCCATGATAAAAAGAAAAGTACCAATGTGGCTATTCCCTCTAGCTTTCCATAACGACGATAATATAAAGTATTATGCGTGTTTAGCCATTGCAGTGTTAGTAGCTAATAAGGAAATTGAAGCCGCGGTACTGAAATCTGGTACGTTGGATTTAGTAGAACCGTTTGTTACCTCGCACAACCCGTCCGAATTTGCTCGATCTAATTTAGCACATGCTCATGGTCAAAGTAAGAATTGGTTACAACGGCTAGTCCCTGTATTGAGCTCGAAAAGAGAAGAAGCTCGAAATCTGGCAGCATTCCATTTTTGCATGGAGGCCGGTATAAAGAAACAGCAAGGAAATACTGAAATATTTAGAGAAATAGGAGCAATTGAAACATTGAAGAAAGTAGCTAGCTGCCCAAACGCCGTAGCTTCAAAGTACGCTGCCCAAGCACTACGACTAATCGGTGAAGAAGTGCCACATAAACTGTCACAGCAGGTCCCACTGTGGTCAATAGAAGATGTACGAGAATGGGTAAAACAAATAGGTTTTTCGGAATACGCAACAAACTTTTACGAGAGTAGAGTGGACGGCGATTTATTATTACAAATTACCGAAGATAATCTCAAAGAAGATATAGGGTTACATAATGGAATCAAACGTAAGAGGTACGGTCTTTAATGTTATCATATGAAATTTAACTTCTGTGAGAAATTTCAAAACGAAATTTTATTTAATAACTATTGTAATTTGTATTCGAACAACTACAAATGTAATTATGATAAAAACGACATTAATAACTCATTTACTTTTTCATAAGGTTTTTGGATAAGCACATTTACTAAGTTTTCTTAATATTATTAACGTTTACAGATTCACAAGGGAACTTCAACAATTAAAGAAAATGGCGGACTACAGTTCACGGGACACAGGCAGCCTAAATGAGTTTTTACAAAGCATGGGTCCAGAATATACAATTTACACGTATTCAATGCTAAACGCTGGCGTCGACAAGGAATCAATCAGAGGGTTAAGCGATGAACAACTTGAAGTTGAATGCCGGATAGCTAACAGCATTCATCGATTACGGATTCTAAATGCTATACGAGGTAAGACCAACTGGAAAGACGAGATATATAATTTTCCCATCAATAAGCAAAATAATAGGCAGAAACTGCGCAATTGCTTATATTTAAATATACCATCTTTTGTTTTACAGCGTACGACAATCTATTGAGCAAAGGCGACGAAAGTTTGGAAAAGAACTTAGATGTTTTTGTCAGCTACAGAAGATCAAATGGTTCTCAGTTGGCGAGTTTGTTAAAAGTACACCTCCAAGTGCGCGGTTTCACGGTATTCATTGACGTGGAGAGATTAGAAGCCGGAAAGTTTGACAACAACCTTCTTAGGAGCATACGTCAAGCGAAACACTTTTTGCTAGTTCTCACACCAAATGCTTTAGAAAGATGCAAGCACGACAACGAACAAAAAGACTGGGTACATCGAGTAAGTTTCGTGTTTTTTATTAAAGGTTTAGTGTAGTTTGGACAACCTTTTTTCGCTCGATACTTAATCGAAATGCTTCTTCAACCACAATTACCTATTTGGGAATACCAGCTTGCATACAATGCCAAAGAAAATGTACTTATATTTTAATCTTCATATAGGAAATAGTGGCAGCCTTGCAATCACAGTGCAATATCGTGCCAATCATCGATAACTTCGAATGGCCAGAGCCAGAGGAGTTGCCTGAAGACATGCGCGCTGTGTGCCACTTCAACGGCGTGAGGTGGATCCATGACTACCAGGATGCGTGTGTCGAGAAACTTGAAAGGTACGAAGCTCCAAAAAAAAGATATCATAACTAGGCTATTAAAATAATAACTAGCACGTAAGTGATTGAGTTTTGTTTTATTATTTCAACTCGTAACCTCCGAGATAGCAAATGAATAGTTTCGGATATAACTTACATATATATTAACTATTTCGATTTATTGTTGTGTTGTATAAATGTCTCTAGATAATCATCATAATAAATCGCACACAAAATGTGCTAAATAGCGCCGTAGTATCATTGCCAACCAGTTTTGGAGTACCTTCATATTGGTTGATGTTTTAACAATAGTAGTAGTTAAATTCTAAAACAAAAGGTTATTTAAAAAACTGGTTAGTTATCATTGCGATTTCTTGTTACAATTATCTCCTTGAATTTAAGAAATCATGCTTTCTTTACGGGTCTATTGGATAATCCAATAATAAGCCTATATTTTTTTTCACATTTCAGTTTCCTTCGCGGCAAATCAAATTTGGCAAATAGGATGGAAGGCCCCCTGCGAAGCCGAGGCGATGTGCAGACACCAGGCACAGCGGCCATTGGTCGCGGTCCACCCAACTATCAACGCATGCACTCTAGCGAGAGCCGGGGTAGCGATAAAGCAGATTGACTAGAGACGGTACACACTCTGCCACCTGTCAGGTATGTGCCCAGTTTATAATCATGTTATTTATTATAAGTAATTTTTATTTTCTTTTAGACATCCAAAACAACTTTAGCTATACTAGTTAGTAGTTTTTTATTATTAATAAGCGACTTATAGGCAAAATTTTAGTATTTGTTTTTATTTTCAGACCACGACGAAGTCGACAGTCTTCAATAGAAAAAGCTTCAGCAAACTCACAAAGCTGTGAACAACTGCCCAGCAGTAGCACTTCTTCGCCTGTCAAAACTTTATACAGTCTTCCCGAGAGACTATCTGAAAGTAGTGATAATTTAGACTGTAAGCGAATGCAACAGGCCTCACTTAGATGTCCTTCCTGCGACGGTTTGCTAGATTCGGATGAACACACGCAACTCTCTTTACCAGCACCTTTAGATGCAACCACGCAAACTAAGAGGAAGAAGAATTTTATGGACAGATGTGTGAATAAAGTGAGACTTTGCTGATGGTTATTGAAAATGGCTGTAAGCCACAAAACCTACTTGTATGTGAAAAAGTGCTTGCAGAGTGTGTAAATTATAGACTGTGTCGGGCTGCACTTACACAACAAAATTAAAACTTGCGAAAATATTAAAAGAGCTCATTACAACAAAACTGTCATTAGTTTATTATTATGTTTTCTTACTTTTACATATATATTTTTCACCTTTTATTAAATCTAGTCACTTATTCATCAGTCAACTTGTCGGAAGTTTTGGTGCAATAACATAAATTTTAAACCTTTTCTGGCATAACCAACTTTAAGTACCTATTTCAAACTGGTAAATTTGTGATTTATTTAAATCATAGTTTGTGTTCTCATATTAATTCATTTAGGGTTAAAAATATTTATTCATAAGTTTTATTTTTGTGTGGAGGGCAAGCCTATTGGACTTTCTTTTAATTTTTTATTGCATATTTAAGTGAATCTTATTTTAAAGTACAAAAGTGCACAATCATGTAAATATCTTGTGTATGCCGCTATTTAGCATTGTTTGTGATCAAACATATTGGTAAATGAATTTTATGTAATCTCAAAGAGTGCATGTGAAAGATTTTACAAATAATGTGACAAGTGATTGCTACCCCACGATGTTTAGAGAACATTGCACGCGGTGGCAATAATGGCAATTGGAAACGTCAGTTTGCTATTCATTTTAGTATGGCAAATTGCTATATTTATATTGGCTAATTATTTTTTATGTATCTCTTTTCACACTCTCTATAGAATTTAAAAATGAATTTATGAATATAGCTATTTTATTTGTTTAGTTTCTTGCCACTAAAGTATTTGTAAAATTTCATATGAAATTTAAATTTGCATAATTTTATGTGATAGTGTAGATCTTTTACATAATTTAAATAAAATTTTAAATTTGCTGTTTGACATTCAATGTAGTAATTTATTTTCGTCAATCACTATCAAAACTATTGTAATATAGAGCTGTACAAAATTTTACTTTAGGTTTAAATTAGTCATTCACATGAGTTAACCATAATTATGATAATTTTACCTTGTCATGATTATATTATTTATGTTTTAGCCTAACCATAATATAAATGGTAATAAACGAGTAAAGAACTTTTATTTATTTACCCTGGACAAATTACCATAAAGGTCATCATTAAAATTAATAAAAATTAAAGGTCATCTTTAAAATTAACAAAAATTGATGTGATTATATAATCACAAATTTACTCTAATTGTTGGTGGTCACGTCTGGTCTCATATGCAAGTCCAAAGGTGCTCACCCATTACATAATATTGCTCATGTCACACTGCTTATATCAACTGTCCAATTAATTCAGAAAATATAGCAATGAGCTATGAGGCTAATGAATTATAGCTATCAGGAATAGTCTATGGATTTTGCGTTAATAGGTAATTATAAACTTCTCTTTAATTGATTCATTCATTTTTTACAAGTTAATTAAGGGATAGTCTTTATTTTCACACAATATGTTACGTAACGAGCAACATCAATTATCATGGAATTTTGCATTGGTTGAACAATATAATGGGTATGTACCCATTGCTTACTCTTGCTTTGCTCACCAGGCTGCGAAAGTGGGCACTTGCTTTGCTCACCAGGCTGCGAAAGTGGGCAATCACTAATGAGGATGTAGCGCAATAGTTCACTTTCATCAGAGTCGTACATAATCCTTAATCCTGAACCAAGGCGGAAATTAAGACAATTTTACTTCTGTTGGTGCTCTTTACTATCAGGTACTACTACTAAAAGTAATTTTGAGGACCTTATATAATATAAATTTATATTCTTTATTTTTACTTGATTGATCATTTTTCACCTTGAAAAGCATCATCATACTCTTACGAGCAGATGAAAATACTAAATCATAAATAGAATAAACATTCATCATTAAGCGCCTATTCATTTCCAACATTTGTGCACAGGCTTCTATACTAGAAAAGAGGGATTTATATATATATATATATATATATATGTTGATTTAAGCACTTGCATTGCATTGCATGTTCAACCCATTACTGGCTGACTACAGAGCATGGGTCTCCTCTCAATATGAGAAGGGTTTGGCCATAATCCACCACGCTGGCCATTAGCGGATTGGCAGACTTCACATGCCTTTGAGAACATTATGGTGAACTCTCAGGCGTACAGGTTTCCTCACAATGTTTTCTTTCACCATTGAAGCAAGTCATATTTTAATTGTTTAAAAAACGCACATAACTCCGAAAAGTTAGAGGATTTAGAGCAATAATAAACATTAATTAATTGTGTATGATTTTTATTAGATTTAATACAATAAACTATTAAATTAAAAAGTTAAAAACTTCACTTACCTACACACAAGGATATTTTTATCACAAGTTATATAATAAGTAATGGTTTTAGATGATACAAATTGCAATAAACAGAAGATAACTGCATAAAACATTGATTAAAATGTAGGAATACTAATGGTATGTATATAATTTGATAACTAAGATATTAAATAAATAACTCTTACTCAACTACAACAAATCAATTTGAATTTCATGAATCATGATGGAACAAACAGATTTAGGTATTTGGAAATCCACAAATTTAAAACATAAAAAATGTTCCCATTTGAAAGCTAAATATGAGATATTTACAAAAATGAGTAACATTCTAGTGGTTGATTGATATATAAAGTAATATTCTACATTTAATAAATGATATAAGTGACCTTGCAAATGCTGTCAGTCAACATGCAGTAAGGCTGACAGTTCTCTAATTTTATTCTTCATATAGCCCATTTTAATAACATGTTCAAGACTACCTAGCTTATCCTTTGCTGTCATCGAGTCTACAGAACAGAGTTAGATCTGAAGAATATCAGTACATCATGTTCAACCCATTATCGGCTCACTACAGAGCACAGCTCTCCTCTCACTATGAGAAGGGTTTGTCCACCACTCTGGCCATGTGCGGATTGGCAGACTTCACACGGCTTTCAGAACATTATGGAGAACTCTCAGGCATTTCCTCACAATGTTTTCCTTCACTGTTGAAGCAAGTGATATTTTAATTGCTTAAAAACACACATAACTCTAAAAATTAGAGGTGGTTCGAACCCCCAACCTTTTATTAGGAGGCGGACATCCTAACCATTAGGTTATCACAGCTGGTAAAGAACATCAGTATTTAGATATACACAAGCACTACGCTCTGGACATAAATTACGGTCAACTTGGTATATTAACTTCAATGGAAAACGAGCATTCATTGCAACCAATTATCACTTTACTACTTGAAAGCTCACTTGCCTCTAAATAGTAGACTCCATTACATCGGCATGGATACGTGTATGCACCTTCGTCAGCGTCAAATCCCATCTCGGATATAGATATGGTATCGTACAACAAAAATTGAGTGTTTTCGTAACAAGCAAGCTCTGCGTCATACTGTCTTCGAGTTGTAGGGTCCTTTAAAATGGACCATGCTTTTTGGATAAGATGAAATTTCTCTTCTTGACCATATCCAGCTTTATCGGGATGGGACAGCAAAACCAAACGTTGGTAACTTCTTTTAAGCTGCTCTTCTGAAGCTTTACGTTCACTTTGCAGTATTTCATAATAGTCGATAAATGTGTTCATTTTCCTTTTAGTATTTAAGTAGGTTATTGCTTTATAGTGTTAAAATTAAATTGAATGATTACTATTTTTATTATGACAATCTCAGTTGAAAATGTAAAGATGACAAATAATGTCAAATGCCAATTCCATTGTCATGATGAAATAGGTTAATGTGAAGATTTCACTCCAAGTCAAATACCTACTTATTGCTATCTCCTTCTCTGGTGATTCAACCTCTGTTTCTTAATGAGTATTTTATTAGGTATCTCTCTTTTCAAGGCACATTTCTTCTCGGTAAATTGATTATTAATGAAATTAATACAATTTGTATTTAATAATAATAAATTACTATGATAAAGAAGACTCAGTTTTGATACTACACTTGAATAGATCAGCATAATAGTTTAAAACATTGTGTGGGTATTTGTAACGTGTGAGGTATAAGCTAAAACCATAGGGTGGCTGCAGAAATAAATTAATGCGAAACCAGAAAATATGGCATAATTTATACTTAGGATACGGATGGGTTATG
Source organism: Lasiommata megera (assembly GCA_928268935.1). Classification (NCBI taxonomy): domain Eukaryota; kingdom Metazoa; phylum Arthropoda; class Insecta; order Lepidoptera; family Nymphalidae; genus Lasiommata; species Lasiommata megera. The sequence continues at coordinate 7,200,652 of OV743312.1, forward strand.
CCACCCTAGTGGTATAAAACAAATAAGTCATAAGTATTTAGACCATATTAATTATAAGAGTATTTTTAATAAGATCTAATAATTGATAACGGGAAGTTAAACGTAAAAACTATAACCTTAAGGGCCTGCGGCGAGGTTGTTCAATGAATTAAGACAGGTTTTATGAATTCCCTAATAAGAGGCTTTTTGTAGTTCGCTAAAGAGAGCTTTTCTACCTGTTTATTGCTATTAAGTATAATTTATTGAACTAATGTAAAGAAAATTAGGCATTTCCTTTCTTAGGACTGCATTACTTGGATTGTCCTACAGAATTATATATGATGTAATTAATTTTCTTTTTACATACACTGAAACATAGTACGCAAATCTATCAAAAATAAAATATATTTTGTTATAAAAGTATTACATGCCCTATACATTGATTCTCTTTCAGAAAAGCCATAACAGAGCCGTAAAATAAATTAAAAAAAAAAAAAAATACACAGAACCGTAGTTTTTTTTCTCGTTTTATGGCTTACACAGATTAAACCTTAAAGTTATATAGCAGTGATTATATTCCAAGTGATTGTGTTATATTCTCTTTGGTATTCACTTTGAGCTAGTTATTTAAAAAAATAGAAGAGGATAGTAATTTTAGGTTAGATATAAAATATTTTAATTTAATAACCTGAAAGAATTTAAATATAATTGAATTGGTTTAAAATTAACTTCTATGTGGATATATTTTAAATTACACAGCTATCCGAACCGGTTCTTATCCTAACTTAGTATTATGATCAAGAAGTAAGTGAGTTACGAGTATATAGGAATAAATATACCGGCAATATTAAGAATCAGTAACAATAACAATGCCGACATGGAATCAAATTCAATCGCAGCTGAGAAACCCTAATAACCCGGTGGTTTTCTTCGATATAACAGTCGGAACAACGGTAAATATTATTTATATTAGTTCGAAAGTTTACTTTATCACCAACAATGTTTGAAGAGTTGACGAACATATTATGCTATAAGAAATAAAATTTTATATTTTCAGGAAATAGGCCGTATGATATTTGAGCTGTTTGCTGATGTTGTTCCAAAAACAAGCGAAAATTTCAGAGAATTTTGTACAGGAGAATATCGAAGAGATGGAGTACCTCTTGGTTTCAAAGGAGCTACCTTTCACAGGGTTATTAAAGATTTTATGATACAGGGCGGAGATTTTGTTAATGTAAGTTCAATATTGTTTGAGGCTAATTGGATAGGATAGATAGGAAGGGTACTTAGTGGTTAGTTCTGACTCATTCTTTGCTGGTTTTTGATGTAAAACAAAGTCTTTTGAGAAGAAGTATTTATCATCTTACACTGACTTATGATCTGTAGCTGCTTTATCAAAGTTCAAAACACTGGTTGTAATTGGTGTTGCTTCGCTAGGGATTTGCATGGCATGGGAACAGCTACATATGTGGAGGCTGTATTAATCATCATCATCATGATGATCAACCCATTACCGGCTCACTACAGAGCACGGGTCTCCTCTCAATCTGAGAAGGGGGTTTGGCCATAGTCCACCAAGCTAGCCATGTGCGGATTGGCAGACTTCACACACCCTTGAGAACATTGTGGAGTACTCTCAGGCGTGCAGGTTTCCTCACGATTTTCCTTCACCGTCGAAGCAAATGACATTTTAATTTTTTTTTTTTAAACACATAACTGAAAAGTTAGAGGTGCATGCCCGGATTCGAACTGCCGACCTCTGATTAGGAGGCTGACACCCTAACCACTAGGCTATCACCTCTTCACTATATTAATTTATAAATAAATATTAAAGAAATAGTGTTTAACTAAAGTTATTTTGTTATTATTTACAGGGTGATGGTACTGGCGTCATGAGTATTTATGGAGGAAGTACTTTTGCAGATGAAAACTTTGTATTAAAACATGATTCTCCAGGTCTTTTGTCCATGGCTAATAGTGGCAAGGATACAAATGGGTGCCAATTTTTCATAACTTGTGCAAAGTGTAATTTCTTGGACAATAAACATGTTGTTTTTGGTAGAGTAATTGATGGTTTATTGGTGATGAGAAAAATAGAAAATGTACCAACTGGCCCTAATAATAAACCCAAAATACCAGTGACTATTTCGCAGTGTGGACAAATGTAAATATCTGATTTAAGTATTCCAGAAGTAAGTTGTGTATTTTAAGAAAATAAAATTGATATTTTTACATAACTTTCTAGTATCACTGTCCCCTTAAACTAATTACTCAAATTGTCATTGATTTCACATTCTTGACTCCAGCAAAGTTCTTGAACATCCCACTGTTATTACAGTTAGTAGTTTATATGGTGTACTTGATGAGTAGGTATTTTGTACCCAGCAAGAGCTACAAATGAACACCAAGAATGGCTTCACATTTGGCATGAAATAAATATAAACATTTGCATTTATAATGTGAATCCCACTTCTACATCTGCATATTAATAGAAGGATTGTATATTAACACAGAAAGCATAGGATACTATTGAGCTGGGTAAACACTGTTGGATCTAAGGCGCTCAACATTCTGATCTGCTATTTACATAGTAAGAATAAATCTATTTCTCAACCAGAGGGCATCAATATCACTACAGCAGGATACAATTGATGTGAGTGATGATTCCAAGGAGCTCAACATAAAGTTCTGGTTTTTACATGGTAAGAACAAAAATCTGTTTCGCTATTGTAGTACACCATGCTACCATAGGTACTTGAGCATTCACAAATATATGCTCCAGAACATTTTGGACATCTTACTGTTTGTTATCACTGACAATCCTCTTGTGCAGGGTATGCAGAGGGGGAACATAAACACATGTGATGCTGGAGTGAGCGGGCCTGGCAGACCAATGCACAGTCTACCTGCGATACATAAGTCCTAACCTGGTTGGTTTACTGAGTTTCTGGAACAAGATGTCTGTAGTAGCAAAGTTGTAAAAAAATTAAATAGAGCTTATTCTTTACCGAAAAATCATATTAATTATAAATATGTATATATGCTACATAGTTTTGCAGTACTAATTGTGTGTTACGTAAATAAAACAAAAACTACTGAAATAAATTTTATTATATTGTGTCATAATATTACTATACAACATCAATTATTTGATTTCATTTTGTTTTTCTTCAAGGTTGTCTTTTTGTCATTGGCATTCTTTTGGTTAGCCTTTTTCCCATTCAATTGACCAACTTTTTTCTGTTTCTTTTTCATTTTGTTCTTTAATTTTTTTGATACTGCAATCTGTATTTTGTCTGTTATATTTTCTGCACTTTTAGTGATTACTGGTGCTGTAGTTGTTGCTACAGCTTGTTTTTTTGTCTTTTTATTCCCATTTTTCTTTGTCTTGGGACTACTGTTGGTATTATTGACTTTAATCAATGTATTTGTATCATTTTTAGATTGTTGTGGAATTGCATTTGCAGTAACTTTATTTTTTTGAGCTAATTCCTGGTTCTCAGTAGTTTTAATAATCTTACTTTTTTTTGTTTCAGTCTCATTTTGTTTTATATTTCCACTACTTTGAACATTATCAGCAGATTTATTCTTTTTTTTCTTGTTACGTTTCTTCTTATTTTTCTGAACATTTTTGCTGGAATCGTTATTTGCAGTTTTATCAGCAGTTTCGGAGCTGAAACAGAAAGATTATTAAATGTATACAAAATTATAATTTACTTCTTACCCTCTTATAGGCTGCACGCGATATTATGCACACAAACAGCCTTAAAAGCAAACCCAGCATCAAGTTCAAAATTATTAGTCACCGAAAAAGTATTTTTGTCATGTTTCAAGTGCACTTAGTATACTTATTGCAATTTCAATTTGGTTTTAGTTTTACCTGTTTGGTTTATTCTTTTTGGTCTGAGGTTCCATTTTATTAGTCTCTGCAGGCCTTTTGTTAGGTGTATCTGATAACTTTGATTGTGAGACTTTTGAGGCATCGCCATTTTGTTTTGATTCACTGTCTTCTTTTTCGTCTTCATCCTCATCTTTAACTGGTTCGGGCTATTAGAAAATATAAATTTTTTATTTGGCAATTGAATTATTAATCCAGTCATTGTTATACATTGGTGAATATGTTTATAAAGGTAATAAAATAAAAAAGCAGCAACATACTGATAACCAAACTCCACAGAATGTGTTTGTTGGACATTAAAAATATTAAGATTGCATTTGATTACATTGCACAGCTTCTATTAGAATATATGGCCTGCTGACTTAACTCTACTTTATACTTACAATAACATTTGAAAACTTCTTGAGTTTGGCTACAAAGAATCCATCCATATTATGGGTATGAGGATAGAATCGCCTTGTTAGTTTCAGTGATGGATGAAATCTGTGATGCCTGTATTTCATGAAACCTTCAGTTCCAAAGTCAAGACCTGTGGGAACCAATTTAACATTCCTTCTTTTTAATGCATAGTTTACTACCCATTCATTTTCTTCAGGCAAAATAGAACATGTTGAATACACTATATAACCACCTGTGCTTGATTTGGCATTACAACAATCTATAGCAGCCAAAAGAAGTTGTCTTTGTAAATTGAAACATCTTTGTATATCTTTTTGATCCTTTGTTGTTTTAACACTAGGATCTTTAGCTATGACTCCTGTCCCTGTGCATGGTGCATCAAGCAATACCCTGTCAAACCCTTTTATCACTTCTGGGAATTCTCGCCCATCATAATTACAAACTATTGCATTCACAACTCCCAGTCTATGGAAGTTTCCAACAATGGCTTTCGTTCTTTCTTTATTGGCGTCATTGGCGAATAATGCACCAGTGTTTTTCATTATGGCAGCTATATGAGACGCTTTTCCACCTGGAGCTGCACACATGTCCAGAATTCTTTCATTTTCCTGTGGAGCAAGAGCCATGACAGGCAAATAACTGGATGCACCTTGTAAAATATAATGGCCAGCTAAGTATTCAGGTGTAGCACCAATTGGTACTGTAGAACTATACACTACCAATCCTACTTTACTCCATTTTCCAACTGGGTCCAAATTGACCCCTCTGTTTATAAGTGCCTGAGCTAAATCTCTCCTTCTGGTCTTAAGACTATTAGTTCTTATTGTCAGTGGCCTGGCCACTTCACTTGCTTCTAGAAATTCAACCAATTCTTGAATAGGGAATATTTGCATTAGAATTTCCATGAGAAACTCATTGTAGCTATAATACATGCACAAGTCTTTGTGAAGCAATTCTGTGTATTCACAACGAGATCTGCTATCCTCCTTCAATCTGCTAAAATCACTCAAGACTGTTACTATATCTTTGATTCTTTGATGAATGTCTTGAAGACTGGTAGGATTTTGCAATTCTTCTTCAGATGGAAAAGCAAACACATCCTGTTTAGCAATATTTAATTGTAACTCTTCATCAGCCAGCTTCTGATCTAACTTTTTCTTCTTTTTTAATTTAATATTAGCCTTCTCAATTGGTAACTTATCATCATCTTCATCATCATCACTATCTTTTTGTTCACTTGAATCTGAGTCGTAGGTCATCTTACTGGTTTCCATTTCATCTTCTGATTGTTGATTAATGTCACCAACTTCATTATCAGAATCCTCAAATAAATCATCAAGTTTGCCAACCTGTAATTGGTTTATTTTTGCATTATAAGTTAGCTCTTCACTGCCAACTTGCCTAAAGGCGAGTGAATATTCTAATCCTCAACTGAATTTATTGTTTTTAATAAATAAAAAATACTAATACTAGAGCGTATGGAGAGTACTATGCATTAGTAGTCTTAAATTTCAGTGACATCATTTGTTTTAAGTGATTAGCAAGAAGGATTTTGATTATATTTAGAAAAATAAGAATTGCTTATTTAATATATTGGCTAAGTAAATTTAATATATTGAATAAGCATTGAAAACCTAATGAACACTTCCCAAACAATATTACCTTATACTGTTCTTTAGCAGACTTCACTTGAGTGTCATCATTAGTATCTGAGACCTCATCCGAAGCATTCTCTATTTCATCATCAGAACCTTCTTCTTCCCCACTGTCACTATCTGACTGACTTTCTTTACCCTTCTTCTTTTTACCCTTCTGTTTCAGAGTTAACCATTCTTTATTGTCATCTGTAAAACCTGTAATAAATGGAAATTTTTATGTGGTTAATCTCTTTGTTCCAAGAAAAGTTCTGCAATAGTGTAAAGGATTATGTAAATGATAAATTGCTCTTATAAGATAGCTCTTAATATTATTTTAAGTGGCATGAGAGATGGTGATAGCAAAAAGAAAATTTACCTGGCTAAGTTTGTTGTGGGCTTCTTCTTAGGCTAGAGTGCATTTTGAACCCTCATAGCTTTAGTTTTAAGTTTACCAATGTAGTTATAATCATCAAATCACTACTATATAAAATATTGACATGTCAAAGTGCCTTTGAAAGGACTATTTAAATAAAGATTATGATTGATTGGTTATTATTTGACCAAAAGTCACAAAGAGAGTTTAATAATGGGTTTAGGATAGATTACCTAACCATCTACATAATGGAATAATATTGGAAATTTAATTAATTTGTGTACAGAATATACACAATTTTAAATTAAAGAAATGTATTTGAAGAGCTTTATTAATCTCCACATACAGATTCAAATGTTTCTGACACCTACCTTTAGCATTTTCATCATTAGAGACTTCCTCAGAATCTTCCTCAATTTCTTTTTCTTGCTGTTTAGCAACATTCTTCTTTGCTTCCTTTAAAGCTTTCCTTTTCTCTAAAAGTTCCTTTTTCTTTTTAGCCCGTCGAGCAGCCCTCTGCTTTTGTCTGTGGCTTAACTGTTTTTCATCTTTGTTATCATCAACTGTAATAAAATGCAACTAAAATTATAATTTCCTTATGTACTATGATTGATTTTTGAGGTTTTCAAACATAAAATTACACCAAAACATAATAATCAACTTTCTAAAGGCTATGTGTACATTTTTAAAATTCAAGAATGATTAAGAGTTTGCCTAAACCACATATACACAGAAGTCAAAAAATGTTAAAAACAAGACATAAATAACAAGGTAAATTGTAGTAATTTAGGCTACTTTTAATAAGAGAAAAAGAATTAAGGCTCCCCACAAAATAAATTAAAACTCATTAAAAAATCAGGCCATAATCTAAATTAAATAGAGAAAGTAAATCTATCACTCTCTCTCCAGTTGTTTCTTCATTACTGAAGATCGTGGTCCTGGTGGTGTCCTTGCAACCTCATGCGGATTATTTGTTTCCACCAGCTTCTAGCGGAGGCTAGTCTCGCTATTGTGTGAAATCTATCTAATAACTATCTATACTAATATAGCATCACCAGCATATTCTCATATACACTCCATTCACAGCAGGGCATAGCTAGTAATATTATAAAATATATGTGAATCACAGCAATAAAGCGATTAATTGACTTTGTTTGTACTTCGTTTTCTTGTGCCATCTACTATCAGAGCTTGGCTAGTTGTATTATGCTACTTTCTATCCCAGGATAAGCAAACCTTTTAAATAGAATATAGTTAGGGCACACTACTAGACTAAGGAAATGTAAATTGTGCAAAACAGCAGAATAATTTTGATTAAACATCTATATATACTTTTTACACATAACCTTACTATTCTTTTACAGATCCACAAGAAACTTTTAATAGGGTTGATATAATAGCTTCACTTTCATTAAAATTAAATTCTGAAATTAACTTTAACGTAAAGAATACGAAATTAACTTTCTGATAGATATGAAGTCTTAAAAATTACCTACAATTTGGTGAACTATAAAAGTATAATATACTCAGAGATACTTCAATAACATCACAAGCTTTAAATCCATAAACACATGTTGAACAAGTTTGTAATATATTTTTACAGGTTATGTTGTGATGAGAGTAGGATAGGTTATATCTTCCGATCAAATTAAAAACTCGACAGCCATTAATTAAACTGATAAATTCAATTAAAATTCTATATTAAACACTTACTAAGTCCCTTTTTAAACACTGGCTCGCCCTGTTTACGTGCTTTTCTTCCAGGCCCTTTCTTCACCTTTTTCGTTTCATCAAATTTTGCTTTACGACCCATTTAAATAATAAAATTATGGTCGGTTATATTGTACCAGTATTAATGTTTATTACAAATCTAAAAATAAATTATTTTTAATGAAAACTATGCACGTGTGAAACCTGTGTAAAACTTAAACACTTTTTTAAACGAACTTGCACCACACCACACTTGCACAGGCCACAGAGTATATTGAATACCACAGAGTATTTTATTTTATAGTGAAACCACAGAATACAATTACGAATCCCACTCAAAAGAAATATGGGAGGTACCTAGATAACTATTGAATATATCTTCATAGTTTCGGCTACTAGGCTTTTGAGCCTAGTTAATATACCTAATTACCTACCTCTGATTTAATACCTCAAATAATAACACAGACTTTAATATGTACGCCAATATGAAAACAACTTGCAGGCCAAACCTAATGGGAAATGTTATTATTTCTATAAATCAATGTTAACTAAGGAATAAAGTTTTAATCTTAGGTCTATGAATTATTATTTAACTTTATTATCAATACAAAGTTTTTGTATACTCATTGTGTACTAGTTTTTACTTGTCACCGGTTTTGGCAAACTGTGCAAATGATAAGACAAGTTCAATCGATAGCAAATTGTCAATTGCAAAAATGCAAAATGTCAAGTTGAAATTTTCATTTTATGGTGTTTGAATATGTATAAAATTACTATTTCTTGTTTTAGTTCTTGATCGTAGTGTAATTAGACAAGAATGTAAGAAATTCAATAATATTAACCAAAAAAACCAAGAACTATATGAACGTGTTGAAATGATTTTGACTTGAAACAGGAATTGTTTATATTTATTAAATATGATTTTGTCTAAAACTTATTTTATAGGATCTCGAACATTTTGGCCTGTACCTTATATTTTAAGGTAATTTAAATAATGTTTTATTGAACTATTACGCCATAATTTATTTCCGATAATGCAATATGGATATTACGATTTTAGATTCCAGGGTCATTACGTAAATAATGTTCATTGCCAATGTCAGGCGGAGCAACAGCAAAGGCGCAGTTTCTTTAACTTCCCTAAATCTAGTCGAAAGAGAGAATACTGTGGAAGACAATTAGTTGGGTAAGTGCATTGCAATTTATATTATTTTCTTATCTGACAGACCAGACAGAACAGATCAATAATCATTGCATGAAGTAGGGTTACAGCAAGAAAGTGCTATGTAATTTTGGGTTCAAATTTTATTTTGTAAAGTTCTGGCTCTGGTAAAGCACCCTTTGAAGCAATTTAAGTGTTTCAGTATAAATTGGCTATTACTCATGGTTTCATCATTTTTATCCATGGGTTGTCATAAGACTTTAACAACTACCCAAACATTATTTATATTCAAACTCTCACAGTTTGAACAGAATTATTGTTAAGATTGAAACCTGAAATTATTATTTGTAATAGGAACATATAAATTTTTCAACTTACTGTAGACAAATGATTTATTTGAATTACTTGTATAATATATATTTTATTTGAATATTGAATTTGTAATGCATTAATAATTTCTACCATTGTTGCAGTTATACAATGGAGCAAATGTATGAAGTTGTCTCTGATGTAGAGAACTATCACAAGTTTGTTCCTTGGTGCAAGCAGTCTATTGTTCGAACAAAATCACCTAACAACCTTAAAGCAGACCTGATTGTTGGTTTTCCACCAATCAATGAAAGCTACACATCAAATGTAACTTTAGTTAAACCATACTTTGTCAAAGCAGAATGTACAGATGGCAAACTCTTTCATCATCTACTTACTCTATGGAGATTCAGTTCTGGGCTGAAAAGAGAACATCAGTCCTGTGTTGTTGACTTTCAAATAGCTTTCGAATTTCGTTCTGCATTTCATTCCCATCTATCGAATTTATTCTTTGACCAAGTCGCTAGACAGATGGAAGGAGCTTTCGTACAAGAAGCAGGCAAAAGGTACGGCCCTGCTTCAGTGCCACAAAGAAATCTCCTTCAAAATGGAAATGTGATAAAAAGTTGACGAATGATTTTAAACATTTAGTCTAATAGCAAAGGTGTAATAATATTTATTTATTAAAATGTAAGTTAAGCATACATGCAAAATGAGATAAAGTTGGGAGTGTATATTACAGATATATTAAAATGTAATGTATGTACCAGTGAATATAATAATAATAAGTGAAAATGGACTGACAATATAATGACAAAGAAAAAAAATGTATGAAGGAAATTACTCAGTGGTAATTCAATAATCATATACATGTAAAGATGCCCATCCATGAGAAGATGTTTATTTTTTATTTGTTATACAAATAACCACAAAGTGGCAAGAGCAGAGACCAAAGTGTGAAATTAAATTACTTCAATGACATTATTTATCCATTTCTAAAATTAGATGCACTGATGGTCTTCTATGGATGGGGTGGATGGCAGATCACATATATACTTGTATGTCCAAAAATTGGTATAAGCTGTTTATGAGCTATTGTGATGTGAAGTTGTTAATTTGGAAGGAGACAGGATGACCAAACAATTTCTGGAAGAGGCATAAAAAAGCCAAAAAGTTGCATAGCAAAAGCTATAATAATGAATGTCAATAATTAAAATATGTATATATTTTATTATGTTTTCTTCAGTAATAAAGGTTTATCTTTATCTTTGTTGAAGCGGAACCATAAGTGTACATTAATAAATATTACTATTCCATGTTATTATTTATTGACCTTTATACCTTCCACCTGTGAGTAAAACATATTTATTAGATATCATGATATAATAAACTTAGCTACTAAGCTGAGTCGCTAGGAGATGTAAAAACATCTCAACACAGTTAATATTTCTGCACGGTCATTGTTTTCATGTGTTAAAGCTTCTTGTATTATTTTGCTAATAAAAAATCTTTTATCTTATCTCAGTATTTGACTCATTATGGTCGCCTGGTGGATGGGTCATTCCTATGACCCATCCACCAGGCGACGCGACGGAGCATCGCTGGCATTATAATTCTGGTCGCCGGCGTGTTCCCATGGGAATGGTATGGTTCCCATGGTATGCGAAAAACTCATCTCACAGCGATAAAAGAAAAAGATTAATTATATACAATTCGTTAACGTTCATGATAATTTACTTCAAATCAGTTTTCTAATGAGAGTTCTGAGGTAACTACCAAATAAAAATTCAATCGATTTAAAAACTTCCGCCTTTTTTGAAGTTAAAAACATCCGTCTTTTTTGAAGTTAAAAACTTTTGGGGTTTCATAGAGGATAAATGAGTACAACGTGGAGTAAGCGTTCGCGATACTTAAACTTAGTCTCATCGTCTTAAGGACATAATCTACTTTTCGTGTTGCTATCGGCATTGAGCATGTGGAAAAAACTTATTTTTTCACCACCAATATTCATAAATCACAAACTCCATACCTTGCCTTGTTACCAATTTAATAACTACTTAATAATTAAATAAATTATTAAAATAGCTACTACCTAACTACTTAGAGAGCAAGGATTATTTTCTAGATGCGACCCGGCTGAATTTGTAAGATGCGTTCCAAAAACAAAGGAACACAATATTACGCTACGACAAGTTTTAGATTTCTGGCGCTTAAGCCAATTTTTAACTTGGCGTCCCCTAAATTGGCAGCTCGGGGTAGGTATATTCTCGCAGTAGGTAGGTTCTCGCTATCTTCCAACCTATGTGGAGGGTGGCCATCGAGGAGATTAGTGGATAGTAATTCAAAAATCCTTCCTGAAATCCTCGAGTTGCTCTGAAATAGGCCCCAAGTAAAGTATGGCCTGAACATGTAGGTTCACCTTTTTGGTCCATATACTTTCTATGACTGAACCTGGTTGTGAGAACGCTTGCCGACTGTAGGTAGATCGCGCGCTGTCGCATTATAAAGTTTGAGGTCCTGCGTTTGATTCCCGGATCGAGTCTGGTCTGGTGGGAGGCTTCAGCCGTGACTAGTTACCACTCTACCGACAGAGACGTGTCGCCAAACGATTTAGCGTGCGGGACCGATGTCGCGTAGAAACCAATTAGGAATATGGTTCTACCCATAACCGGTTTGCCCGCTACCTACCATCTTAGACTGCATCAACAGTTACTCCAGATTGCCGTCAAGGGATACTTTGAAGTGGGTAAAAAAACTAACATTAATTTAGCACTTGACCTTAAATCTGATTTGTGAAAGTGGGTAAAATGTTTTTCAAGACCCAATGGTGTTCAAACAACCTTACCTTCTTAGCTAAGAACTGTGTCGGTCACGTTTTCTGAGCTTTCGAACAGTAAAACTCTCATCAAAAAAGGTTTCGTTTGGGAGCTACAATGGTACAGAGAAATACCTTAATTTCAAGATTAAACTACAATTTTTTCGATTGGGCTTCCAGGTCGGCTTTATCCAATTTAATTTTATGCGTGAACGGTGTGGATACATTGCATATTTATCATCTCATCATGCCTATTTGTTAATAGGAATAAAAATATCCCGTGTGATTTCAAAAACTAATGCGGCTGTTCCCACAAATATAAGCTAATGTGATTCCTTTCACCAATCTAGGTACCTACTATGATTTCATAAATACAAAAGTAATAAAGGTTACAGATGAAATATGTTCCTTATGTTCATATCCAATATAAGCGAAACCACTCCGCTTTATGTGATGTAGGAATAGTTACTTACACTAACATATACCTACTAGTATTGCGATATATATTTGCGCCCAACCCCGGATATCTGGAAGCTGAGGCTTCCCGTACCGGGCCGGGGCGGCGTAGCTACGTGCTACGGTGATCCTTAATGAAACCGTAGATCGCGCAGCCGCGTCCGCTATCCCCCCTTCGGAGGCTGCCACTGACAGTGTCTCGCGGGCCGCGCTGTCGACTTCACACGTACGACATAAGTTCCCACGAATTTCTACAAAACTATAAGTAAAAAATCGTATTAATTGTAACGCCCTAGTGCTTGTTTCGACTCTTGTATCAATTATAGTGCCAGTTTAATTGATAGTGTTGCGGCTTTTTGTCAAAAGAAAGTAGGGCGGGACGCTTTGTCCGTACTACGCCCGAGAGGCTGAAACGCGCAGCATCCCTTCCCATCGCTATATACCTACTCGTACTAACGCGTAGAGATATGCAAGCTTGACAGCTATTCGTTTTATTGTAGAGCTTCGAGTGTTGGCGGCATAGATTGGTTGTTTCGCGTTGTTTCAATCTCAGGTAGTATAACATATTATTATTGTAATCTAGGTTTACCACACGATTACTATCATGTTATATTTTAATGAAAAACAACCCGTGGTGTGATGGGAGGCTTCAGGCTAGTTAGCTAGCCGCGACCGAAGAGAGACTTACTAGAGTATGCCGAGTAGAAACCCATAAGGAGGACGGGTTTAGCCGGCAACGCACCGGTTGTTCTAGTAGTGCTGCATTTATTCATGGGCTATGGTAATCACTTCACATCAGGTGACCCATCTACTCGTTTGTCTCCGATGTAAAAATTATAACAAAGCCTTGAGGACATTTTTTTAAAGATTGTTTAGCACATTAAGAACACATCTATCTTTTAGTACGTACATATATTATACAACTATCAAGTAAAGTAATAATCTTCACCTTAAACCCTATATATAGGTAACATTGTAGTTGTGAGTTTGCTTGTATTTTTAATCCATAAACATTCCAAATAGCTGAACTGATTTTGATGGTAACCGTGTAGATTACATAAGTCATTTGTAATTTGGGAAAGATCCTAGAAAAAATATATTCTACGTGGACGAAATGGCATACTGGAATTAGTAATTTATCGCACATACTATCGTATATATAGCAAATACACTTGATTGTGAACAAACATTTAGATCCCTTTTATAATAACACTAATTGACGTAATAATTTTTCCCTTTCAATATAAATGGGATTGATTTAAAAGCGGACGCATATTACACCGTTACTAATGAGCCCGCAACGTTTCCAGCGGAACTACAAGTGTAGACAAGGGCCCTTGAAGCAAATAGGCCACGGGGATTCATTACTGGAGCGTTGATATTGCAGGGTTAAACTTGGAGGTGATACGATTATGTTTACTTACATACATAAACACTTAAGAGCTATTTATTGGATGTAAGCAATCGTTACTATTGCTGAAGTCCTCAAAGAGGAATTAGGTATATGCAACAAACTATATATATAGGTTTAAGTAATTTGATAAAAATTAACCCCGACGGAAAAACAATTAACATGGATTTTTACGCTATGTAAAGCCAACATCTACTGAGGACGTTCCGGGCTGCAAGCGTAAACTTAGATAGCATATTTTGTAGCATTTATGCTGGACTATTACAGATAAAAAAATCATACAGAATAACACACAGCTAATTCTAACTGTCGCAAGTATTGTAAATACTTTGTGCATTCGATGAAATGTATTAGTTATTAATTTCAATCAAGAAAAACATTAATTAATTAAGTAGGAATATTACTTACGTAAATTACGCACGGTATTTGGTGCTATGCGCTCGAATGGAGAAATTTCAAACCCGTATTGTGCCCGGATTTTCCGGGTATTGAGCTAGCCCCCGGGCACGGGGGAAAACATTATATAGAGGTGATTGAGCGTATTTGTATTTGCTCTCGCCTCCTACATTTTTCATCTACCTACTTGCCAACCTGTATACGTACCTTTTTCTTTTTAGAATCCAAAATCTACGACAAACGAATATAAATAATAAGGCACTGATATTTAGTTACAAAAGATTAGGTTCAAAAATTCTTCGTTTATGGTTCGCCAAGTTACCTTATTGTTTCAAATGTATTCTAATTATTACCATTTTTAACGTGTTTATGTTTCATAAGGGCAGAATAATCTTGAATCCTCTGAATATCCTACGAACGAAATGTTATAAGCGGTGATAGCCTAGAGGTTAGGGCGTCAGCCTCCTAATCAGAGGTTGGCGGTTCGAATCCGTGCACGCATTTCAAACTTATCAGAGCTATGTGCGTTTAAAAAAAAATCACTTGCTTCAACGGTGAAGGAAAACATCGTGAGGAAACCTGCACGTCCGAGAGTTCTCCATAATGTTCTCAAAGGCGTGTGATGTCTGCCAATCCGCACATGGCCAGCGTGGTGGACTATGGCCAAACCCTTCTCATATTGAGAGGAGACCCGTGCTCTGTAGTGAGTCGGTAATGGGTTGGTCATGATGATGATGATGAAATGTTATAATTATAGGTAGGTAACGATACATCGTTATTATTTAAGCGCTATAGTAGGTACACCAAACTTCACTAACGCGTTACCTCACAGCAGCGTCGTTATGAATGTTAATGCAATTTAGTACGAGTGCAAGTTGATTGAGCGTGATTGTTATGTATTAGGTGGGTGTACCTATCTACCTGTACTGAACTTAGCACGAAAATTGTAGACAATTATTAGAGATATTATACTACCAATGCCAGATTTGTACGTGAGTATTTCACAGAGATTTCCACATACTACGATTGCTTGCACCAACACTGTTCTCTGCGACTCTTTTTTTTTACACTCTACAAGTTAGCCCTTGACGGCAATCTCACCTGATGGTAAGTGATGATACAGTCTAAGATGGTAGCGGGCTAACCTGTTAGGGGTATGGTAGACCCACACTTCTATTTGGTTTCTACGCGACATCGTGCCGGAACGCTAAATCGCTTTGCCTCACGTCTTTATCGGTAGGGTGGTAACTAGCCACGACCGAAGCCTCCCACCAGACCAATGTAAGCAAAATGTCATGCTTTTACGGCTAATAAACATTACTTTTGTAAAAGTCACGCTCAATGTAAAAGTCTTATTGTTCCGAAATTGCAAATTGCAATACAGTGCGCGCGCTACGTGTAAGTGATACGCGGTATGCATTATTTGCTTGCTTGCTTATCATAAACAAACAGTCTACCCATTAGTAGTGAGAATGCAACCTGCAGTTACGTGAGATAAAAATCTTTAAATAAATCGTCGATAAGTTGGAAAACTTTCTTAGAATTGCTTACGTAACACCACAATTTGTATTGACGGAAGATGGTGCCGTAAACATCTGGAGCAAAATGATTTTAGTGAGTTAGATTTGCCCATCAAGACCGCCTACTAGGATGTAAAAACCGTAACTTAAATTAAAAAAATATTTACAGAGGATTATTAATAGAAATAGTGATAATTTAATATTAATTTTAATAACAAAGAACCATCCACAGTAGGCTAGTATTCCTGATATTTTCATTTGCAAACTTTGGAGTTTATATCATCAATGAAAAGAGGAAGATTTAGATCGATTGAAATTTCAAAATATTTACGGTGTTTTAAAATTTTGCTCCTTTTGTAATGCTTTAATTACAGGTAACTGTAATAAAATCGGTGGGCTAAGTTGCACCAAAAGGTGTCTTTTTAATTTTAGTAATGATCACTTACGAAACATAAGTACATCATCATGATCAACCCATTGCCGGCTCACTACAGAGCACGAGTCTCTTCTCAATATGGGAAGGATTTGGCCATAGTCCACCACGCTGGCCATGTGCGGATTGGCACACATCACACGCCTTTGAGAAAGTTATGGAGAACTCTCAAGCTTGCAGTTTTCCTTAGGATATTTTCCTTCACCGTTGAAGCAAGTAATATTTTAATTGCTTAAATACGCACATAACTCCGAAAGTTAGAGGTGCGTGCACTGGACCGAACCCCTGACCTCTGATTAGGAGGCTGAAATCCTAACCACTAGGCTATCACAGCGCAGCGTGTACGGGACTGAACCCCCGTCCTCTAATTAGGAGGCTGAAATCCTAACCACTAGGGTAGCATAGAAGTAGACTCAGTTACATGTATTAATTTGTTTTTGTTCCACAAATTAACGTTTGTTTCATTAACCTAAATAGGTAGCATTCATAATTTCGTAGTCAAGTACTCAAATAGTGTTTCTCAGGATCTTTTTGAGTATTGAATTAGTTTAGCATATTTTCGATTTCACTGAACATTAGCTTTACGCTACGGAGCTCAGTCGAACGGTCATTGGCGAGTCGCCAACTGCCAAGTGTTACCAGATTTTATCACTTTTAGTTTCAAAGTGCACACGGACAATGACCCAATGAGTTTAACTGACTTGCATATTTTATAGGAATTTATAAAAATAATGTATACATATTATATAGAACTCGATGATGCCCGGGACTTCGTCTGCGTTGAGTGTGTGTGTGAAAGTGCGTTTGTTTGTTTTCCAATCACGAAGCAGTGGATTACTAAACCGATGACCTTGAAATAATTACTCCTTTCTAACCAACAAAAATAGAATGACTGAAATCGGAGTACGCGTTAATGAATTACAACTAAATACACATTTTGACTTTCATCCCCTCTTCCAAGGTTTCTTCGTGCTAAAGCCTTCTTTGTGCTGAATTCCGGGATAAAAACTATTCTATAAGTTGAACCGGAGTATCAGCTATTCCTATACAAAATTTCATTCAAATCCATCCAGTAGTTTCGGCATGATGCGTGGCCAAGATACAGATTACTTTTACTTCGGCAGATTTTTCCACTGTCATATCTGTTGCCTCTATTGGAGGATTTAGGCCGCAAACATAGAGCTTTTGTTTCTACATCGATTTGTTCTCCCATAACGAATTTAGAGCTTTTGTACGACAAGAGGTACGAACATTTTGCTAAGCGATTTTATAGTCTATAGGAGTCAATTCTTTTAAGATCTTCGTGTGCACGTTTACTATCCATTAGTTTTAGCAAGCTTAGCGATCCTTTACCCATGAAGAAGTCGTATAGACTTCAATAAAAAAGGAGACTTTAAATTCTTGTAAGATCGTGTGCACATTTAGAGTCCATTTGTTTCGGCAAGTTCCTTTACGTATGAAGGGGTCGTTTAGTCGTCAATAAGAGAGTACCTTTTGACCTACCTTCGGAACGTTATTTATCTACCAACACCTACCTAGTGTATAAATTCTTAAGTTCTTAAAGTGGGGCTCAAATGTTAACACGTGCACATCAAATCATCAAACGTTCGACTGGTTTCTACTATTCCATTATATTTAATTATTACTTTCGTCTAAAAGTGAAATTTACGAATAAGTGTGTGCACAAAGCACCATTATTATTGCAATTGTCATAACATTTTATATATATTACAGTTGGAAAATAACTGGAATAATAAAACTGAGGAATATTGGTTATTGAATAGTAATGAAACATCAATCTATGACCAATAATGATGATGTTATCTGAAACGTCGACCTTTGGCTGTAAATTTAAGCCATATTCTTTGATTTATATATTTTATAAATGTCCAGTGCTATAAAGCAACTTATAACCTATAAGTTATTTTGGTTATTTTGTGCCCTTCCCTTAAACATGTCAGGTCCACATCCAGGAGAATCAAGTGTAAATCAATTAATCTCACTACTGCATTAAGGCTTATTTTATATATTTGTGGTCAGTTTTGTGGACTAATAAAAAAAAATAACCTATTTGATTGTATAAAACATTGTCAGTGCAACATCAAAAGGATGAATGGATGTATATACTTCTACTGTACACCATAGAGAATCTATATATATTAAAGCGAAAGGTCACTTACATACTGATTAAACACGAGATCTCAAAAACTATTGTACGTATAAAGTTATAATTTAGCAAGTAGGTAGTTGATAGTTAAGAGATGTCAGTTAAGAAAGGATATTTGGAAATTCCACCCCTAAGGGGGTAAAATAGGGGTTGGAAGTTTGTATGAAAGTGCTATGTTTTTTAATTTAGAAACAAGAAAATCGGCAATTTGACATTTGCCTGTAGTTAAATTAGTGGCTAAATCTTTATTAGGTACCAACATAAAATGCCTTTTAT
Source organism: Lasiommata megera (assembly GCA_928268935.1). Taxonomy (NCBI): domain Eukaryota; kingdom Metazoa; phylum Arthropoda; class Insecta; order Lepidoptera; family Nymphalidae; genus Lasiommata; species Lasiommata megera. The sequence continues at coordinate 7,219,593 of OV743312.1, forward strand.
AATTATCGTTTATGAAACTTTTAATATGCCATCCTATTAATATCAAATATTTAATAAGGCCGTGAATACAATTCATAATATCTCATTATATTTTTATTATTACAACTTATATGAATTTATTTCATAATTATTGCTTCACGCCTGTTAGTATTTCAATGCATTACGAGATGACCTGGTTTTGGTCCATTTAATTTCAAATATCAAATTCGTTGTACATAATATTCATTTTTATAAAAACGACGCTGTATTGATAAAGTTATAAATAAATACAATATGTTTTGCTTTCAGGAAAATTAGTTAAAAATACTCAATCTAGCTAATTTATCCTCTTATATGTTTAGCCGTGTAAGGAGATGTTATCTGCCCAAATACAAATTAATTATATAAAAGCTTTTACAAGCGGGTTTGCATCGCACTTCTATCTGCCCGTTTCGCCTGTTGATTTGATACATATTCATATTTATCTCGATTTGGAAGGTGTCCAAGTTTTTTGAAGAGAACTCTTTAAAACTACTTTGAGAATAGATAGATTCAATAAATATTTTATTGATAACAATCCATAAACAATAGAATAATACAAAGATAATAAGTGTTCAAGTTAGTGATAGCCGAGTGGTTAGGGAGTCAGCCTCCTAATCAGAGGTCGGTGGTTCGAATCCGGGTACGCACCTCTAACTTTTCGGAGTTATGTGCGTTTTTAAACAATTAAAATATCACTTGCTTCAACGGTGAAGGAAAACATAGTGAGGAAACCTGCACGCCTGAGAGTTCTCCATAATGTTCTCAAAGGCGTGTGAAGTCTGCCAATCCGCACATGGCCAGCGTGGTGGACTATGGCCAAACCCTTCTCATATTGAGATGAGACCCGTGCTCTGTAGTGAGCCGGTAATGGGTTGATCATGATGAAGTGTTCAGGGTGCGAAGGTGGCCTTATCACTTTAAGTGGTTTCCGTTTTTTTAACCAATAGAGTTGTCTAGACGTTACGGCTTTCTACCGCTTGTGTAAGGGTGGTTGTTCATCGATCAACAACACTTGGCTATTGTTCCTATTTAAGCAATGTTTTCATAATATCTATATATATATTCGAAGTAGGAAACTGCTAAATTTATCAAAGCCTTTCTAAGAACTAGCGCAAATAACAACCGTATCCACACAACATTACTATGAAGTCATGAAATATTTCCGAACACAGATTAAACATAGGTTTCACCAAACAGGTTATTTATTGAAAGATGAAAAATTACGTCATCTATTATCTATACTATACAACACATGTATCAATTTCATAGTTTTTATGTTTTTAATACGAATGAATGCACTATTTCAAGTAAAAGCCTATTTTTTTAGAATTATTTAAATCGAACATCTGCACGATCCTACTAATTTACTTTGTAGAAGCGAAGAGAACAGCTAGTATGTCATTAATACAATACACTGTTTTACTATTAATACTTCTATGTACAATTATAAACATTATTTACATTTATTTTGTTATATTACCATGCGACAGCTGAGAGACAAGTACGAGGAGATACATGTTTGCATACCGACTCGATGATAAGATGAAATCAGTATTATTTTGTTCAGCGTGGTTGCTTTGACAGATTTTGTATCTGCTACCGAATTTACATAGTACGGCCCAGTTAAGATTGATCAAATAAGTTAAGTTACCCAATTGTTTAAACGGATGGGTTTTTAACTGCGGTTTAATTTCAGCAGACAGCCATGCTCAAATTTAACCAATGCAAGAACAATACCAATTGGACGTTTATTTATTTAATCACAAAAATGAAACTTGTGTCCAGCTATAAGACATAAAACATATATACACTATGTATAGTATAATAGATTAGCGAAGATAATTAAAATAAAAATAAAAATAAAAACTTGAATTTAAGAAAAGAAGGTTTAAATTTTTTTTTTATATTCTAGGTTTATTTCTGAGATAATCTCTGGGCATTTTAGCGTATTTTTATTTGACAGAAGAATATCTCGACTTTGTTTGTTTGGTATTTTAAAGTAGGTAAACGGATTAGTAGAAATATGTATTTATTTAAATAATTAGCCTTCAAAGTCCTACTTTAAATTCGATTTTAATTTATAATTTATTTATTTCAAATGAAAAATACATTATACCTGACAAAAACAAGTTGACATGAATACGGGCATCACTATCACAAACTTACATAGCAACCCTTTAATATTGAAGTGCATGGTTGAGCTCTTGGTTACGATTAATATAATTATACTTCTTACCAATTAAACAAGTAAGAACCGATTTTTCTTTATCACATAACAGCTGTTATAACGTTGTAATTGTTTTTGCGGTACAATTCTAGGAATAGCGATCTAAGGTTGATTCATAAACCCTGTTCCAAAATTGTAAATCTGGAAGTTTCCGGATCTGTTTGTCTGTTAGTTGTTCAGGTGTAAACCGCTGAACAAATTTTGATACAATTTGGAAAGAACATAACTGGTGTGTTTGGTGCTGTGCGTGGCAAGCTCATGAATAAGAGCCCCGTATGGATTCGAAATATTCCGAAGAAAATTAAGGTAGGTATAACCCCTTTATTCCAAACGTCGCCTTAGCCGAAGTTTGGCCTCACAGGAGACGCACGCACCTAAGGCATACATTCCCTTAGCGTCTTCGAGCCCTAGGGCTAAATATTTCTTCTGGCAACAGCCCGGTCACGCTGTCGCAACCAGTAGGGTTAGTACAGCTAAATTACAATCCGAAAACAAATAAAAGGTAGGTATAATTTACATAAAAAAACCCTAGATAAATATAACATGAGAAAAACCGTAAAACAGGTTAAACGCTATAATGAAACGAGAACAGGTTAGAGCGCACCTAAAGTCCTAATTAAATTCTTTTTTTCGTGTCGTTGTGAATAATTCTACCCCCGTTAGTTCCACGCGCCCCAATTCGCAGTCTCTGAAATGCGCTTACAATACAAGGCCATTTAAATAAGGATTCATTATAGCTTTATTCTTTCGTTATTACAACGCTTTTGTTGAAGTCCGCTTTTGAAATATGTTGTGGATTAACTAGCTTCTTTCTTTCTTCTTTCTGTAAATAGCATTCCACGTTTCTACGTCAGTAACAGTGCTGGTATAAGCAAATTAACCGGCACTTTGTGCCTTATTACGATCACATTGTACTCATCCTGTAAATGGATCACTGGCTTGACACATGTTCCTGTCTCATAGGAAAGAGAGATACAATCTCCACGTAGCTCCAAAGTGGTTTGCGGACTCTTTTAGTGATTTAATGTCACAGTTGATAATTAATGGGGTTAAAGAGCTCGTCTAGATCGAGGGTCAATTGCCCAATTCCAAACTGGAACTGAGAATTCTTGACAGTTTAATACTCTTTTAGCCTGAATCATGAATATAACCCATAATAAATAATAAATAGTCTTAGAGATCTTTACCTAACCCAATTACCCAACTAGTCCCATCAGCATAATGATTTCAACTTAAATGTGAGTAGAGGACGGCATAAGCTATTTTGCAAGAGGATAAGCAGATGTTCCTTCGTTTTATCCATGATTTTTTTGGTCACGATATTTTACAGGAATACTAATCCATTTTCTAGCACTTGTCAGAGTTAGGCGTCCCTGCTCCAGAGAAGTCCTCAATATCTCGTTTTTTTGATGGAATCTTTAAAGGATTCTACCTTTACCTTCAAACATACAGATTTTTTTACGCTCCTCTTGATTTAATCAATAAAGATATGTCTAGATAAAGACAAATTAAAGTTAAGAGATAAAAAATTGGGCAATTTTCAGTGTGAGTTTATCGTTTTTGTTTGTAAGGGAAAGTTACCTTCGCTTGGAAGCCCAGTTTTAATCAACCTTCACCTTACAATTATAAACAAATTGAGCATCCTCGTATTGGTTTTAGCATTTTGGAATCAACAATATTTGATTCGTAAAAAGAAAATAGCCTTAACAACTCTTTCAGTCACTAATAGTGGTAGCTGGAAGCGACTAAAGAAATGATGCCGGAACGTGTGACCGTGTGCACAGTCACCGTCCAACCCCTCCCCCCCATTATCCCAAACGTCGCAGAAGCCGAGTTTCGGCCTCACAGGAGGCGCCCTTAGCCAGGCGTTCCCTTAATTTCTTCGAGCCCTAGGGCTCAAAATTTCTTCTGGCAGAGCTTCTTTACGAAGCTCACCAAACAGCCCGGTTACGCTGTCGCAACCAATAAGTTTAGCACAGCTAATAGTCAGTCCGAAAAAAAAAGTGTGTACAGTGTAGTGAAGCGCTCTCCAAAAGGCATCTGTCTAGGCTAGGTGAAATTAAATTGGAAATGTACCTATTATTGTTTGGTTTAAATATCAGTGCAGCACGCCACGTGTGTTGATTCATTGGCCTCGGCCTATATCAGGGAGCCGGCTCAAGAGCGGGAGCGTCAACGGAAACGGACGAATCCGGCAAGCGTAATGCGCCACTCTCGTGTACCGCAGATCCTTATGTCTTTTGCAGTTTGATGACTTTTGCAGCCTATACTCAGATGTCCTGGTGCTAAAACACTCGTACAACATTTTTATAGTGATATTACTTTGCCTAATAGCGATTATGAACTCTTATTCAGTAAATAAGATACATTCATAATGGAACTATAAAACTTTTCAGTTATTCAGCGGGAATCTATTATTTACAGTGGTACTAGGTTATCTAAGATACGGAATAAAGGGGATATACGTAGCTCATTTAGTTATAAAGCTAAAGTGTTAATTCAAAAAATGACTGGAATCCCAATATGCTGTAATGGCAAATTTGCACCAAGCGTACTTTTGGCCGAATATCTACTTGCATAGATAGGCTGCACCCAAGCGATATAACTTCGTTTATTGTAAAAATCCCTGCTTTTACACAGCTTTTAACAGTCGTAATTATGCCACGGAGCCTATTTGTAAGACTCTACTGTTAGTTTGTCTGGCTTCTACTCAACCGTAATAGAAAGAGTTAAACTTTTCACATAATGTGTATTTTTAGAAGAATGAAACACATTCAAAATTGTTGGTGGTCCCCGTAATCTTAAAATCTCGGCGATACATTATTTATATATATTGATTAATTATTAAACATTACTATGTAGAGTTAGTATGTTAATAATGTTCGATGTTCGATTCGCGGCTCGAGTCTGGACGCTTCGGCCGTGGCTAGTTACCACCCTACCGACAAAGACGTGTCGCCAAGCGGTTAAGCGTTTCGGCACGATGCATTAGAAAGCAATTAAGAGTGTGGGTTTATCATGCCCCTAACAGGTTAGCCCGTTACCATCTAAGAATGCATCATCACTTACCATCAGGTGAGATTGCCGTCAAGGGTTTACTTGTAGTGGATAAAAATAAAAAAAAATGTCAATACTAGGTATGTCATATTGCACCTCGGTACGGAACAGTTTGTGCAAGTCCAACTCGAATTTCGACGACCAAACTGGAATTTCACTTAATATCTACCTGAGCATTACAAAGGTATGATTGTATGTGCGAGGAACGTAGTGCTCCACTAATGGTTTAATGCAATACAGTCTCTATTTAACCACATACATCGCTGGCAAGGCAATAATGAAGTTACAGATGCGGTTATGATTGTATCTCTTTGTTGTGGAATAGAAAATAAATAAAAAAATATAATGCATGAATGCATTATTGATGCCTGTACTAGGTCTGCATATATAAGTATAAATTAATTTGGAATTTCTGCTTGCATGGATGATTTTTTTTGTTTAAAATAATTCAAACTAAAAGTATCATCATCATCATGATCAACTCATTGCCGGCTCACTACAGAGCACGGGTCTTCTCTCAATATGAGAAGGGGTTTAAGAACATTATGGAGAACTCACGATGTTTTCCTTCACCGTTGAAGCAAGTGATATTTTAATTGCTTAAAAATGCACATAAAACCGAAAGGTTAAACGTGTGGGCCTGGGATCGAACCACCGACTTCTGATAAGAAGGCGAACGTCCTAACCACTAGGTTATCACAGCTTCACAAAACAGCTACAAGATAGGTACAATATTCTGGATAAAAAAGATTAAACATCTGCTATTTTTCAACTCCAAGAGATTACTATTAGGTAGTTAAATAACCGCACTCACAGAAATAACCGCCCTTTATGGGACCACACGGGCTCAGACTTTTCATAAATATTTACGTTGGAGTCATTTGAAGTACATTGCAGTCCCGACTTTAATAATAATCTACTGAATTTGTGATGAATTTCATTTGTAGCCTCGTGGAAGCCATGAAATGTCATGGTTCATAAAAGTTTGCTATATTACAATATTTTCATTGCATATTATGAACCAATGAAGTAATTAAATACACTCCTAATTAATCTCGAATTTCCCCGTTGGTCCAATGGATAGCTGGGTCGACTACGCATAACGAGTCTACTAGGGTCGATTACCAGAATAGATTAAAATGTTCAATATACTCCTAAAATGTAGCTACAATACTATAGTTTGCCATATCAAATTATATTTAAATATTTGGAAAGGTAACTTTGCCTACTAGGTAAAGATGATTACTATGCGGAGGCTGTCGCGGGCATCAGCTAGTAAATAATAAAAATAAATAAAATAGTGATAATGATGATTCCGAGTCTCTATATTTTTATTAACCTAGTTACAAACATTTATTTTTAATGAAATAAAATACATAGTCTGATTTACATAATAATACAAACTATTATATCGATATATCTGGACGTCGTTTTGTCGCTATGATTTGGATTCCAATCTATAATTATATAACCTTTATATTGACAGAAGGACACCCACAGCTTGACATATTATGTAGGTAGTAAAGTCACCTGCGTATCTTTTGAAGTTTTCTGGCAACCAACGCTAAGGTTTTTACCCTGCGGGGTCACCTCTCTGCCCCCAGACGGTACACATAAAGGTTGTGAACTTGAAAATCATTAATTAAATTTTTACTGGTTCTTCTAAAGCAATAAATAAGCCACGGCAAATCTTGGATCAAAATTAATAAAGCACCACTTGAAATTTTTACCAATTTTCATCATAGCAAATTAAGCGTAAACACTTTTGGTATAAAATATATTTTGCTAAACAAATCATATCCCCAGTTGCCTTCAGCGAGATGTAATCAAGTGGGATCCTTACCTTTTGATGTTTACCCTTACGGTGTTGGAGAGCTTAACAACTCTCTTCATGGCTTTTCTGTACCAAGTAACTCGCTTTTAAGTGAGAAATTATTTTCTCACTGGAAAGTGCATGGTGCGACTTAGTGTGGGTTGAATCTGGTAACTTTTTTATTTAACTATTTTTATATTTGTTCAAAGAAATTCAGCTTAAATGAGGCGCTGAAATGTCTAAACTTCTTTAATCGTAACACACTACTCTTCATATAAACTTTAAGATACATTCCGCATCACTGAAGCTGTGATAGTCTAGTGATTAGGGCGTCCGCCTCCTAACCAGAGGTTCGAATCCGGGCACGCAGCTCTAACTTTTCGAAGTTATATGCGTTTTTATGCAATTGAAATATCACTTGCCTCAACGGTGAAGGTAAATATCGTGAGGAAACGTACAAGCCTGAGAGTTTATAATATTCTCAAAGGCGTGTGAAGTCTGCCAATCCGCATATGGCCAGTGTGGCAGCGTTGGACTATGGCCAAACCCATTTCATATTAGGCGGAGTACGTTTGTTGTGGGCTTCTTCTTAGACCGGGGCGCGTTTGGAACCCTCATAGCTTTAGTTTTAAGTTTACGAATATAGTTATCACCATGAAATAACTACTATGTAAATAAATTATTGACGCGTCAAAAGTGCCTTTTTAAGGACTATTTGAATAAAGATTATTTAGAATTTGAAAAATTTGAATTTGGAGACCCGTGCTCTGTAATGAGCCGGCAATGGGTTGATCATGATGATGATGATATTCACACTTTTAAATAGGACACTGCTACATTTCAGCAATAGTGTGTCGTGAAGCTTAAATCTCCTTACCTGCTTCTACACCTGAATGGGCTATAGGACACGGATCACCTCTCCATATGAGAAGGGGTTTGTCCGAAGTCCACGCTGGTCCAACTTTGAAGCCGCTGAGGACGCTGGTAGGACGCCGTGTTTCATATTTTTTGCCTTTATTTATTGAGGAGTAGTGGGACTTTTAGAATGAGGTCAAAATTATTATATAATTACAGTGTTATTATCCTAACAACTTACTACTTTGCTTAATACTTTGTGAAAAAAAAAAAACATTTGTTAGTATTAATTACTTCCACAAAAAAAATGTTTTTATATATATATATATCCATTGCATGACACTTCATTTCCACACACGAATACGAAAGCCTTAACAACATTCAAGTGGCAAACAAACATCTAAGTAGATAGTAAAATAGACCTCGGATTAAACAAAGTAGCACTTAATAAGCTAGTTAATTAATATTTAATATGTTATAGCACGGCATATCACAGTATACCCTGGCATACTGTGATATGCCGTGCTTACTACTTACCATACGTATACTTTTCTAAATTACATTGTTTGCTTAAAGTCTCTATAAAATAAGACATTTTATATCGCCCTTTTTGAGTAACGTTTACACATAAACGTAAGTTTTATTGTTCTCTGTCATTTTGATATATTTTAATAGTATATGTACTTATACCAATATTCTAATTGCTATTAAGCCTCACCAGAATACTTACGTCATTAGCACATACTGGCGTTAAATGGTATTAATCCACAGTTAATTAATTAGGCCGTTAATTACTTATATGTAATGTATTCCCATGTCTCCTGTCAAATTTAGGGTTTCCGTTCAAAAATTTATTACGTACGCTAAAGCGTTACAGGTGTGCCTCTAATTTCAGACATAATTAAGTTTTGTTAGGGTTGTACGTCTGTAAAACGTACTACTAACTAATTGGAGTGTGACAAGCATTTGTGACATTTTTTGAGGCGTAATGAATAATAAGGCTAGGCCATAGGGGACTTGAATCGAGGGCCGTAAAAAAATAAAAAAAATAAGGTAGAGTTTCACACGGTGGTGAATAAGTGTGTTATGTTCTTAAAACTAGCACATTTCTATAATTGGATTGTGTAATTGGAGACACATTTATTTCGTTTGTTTTTTGATATTTAGCTACGCTCCGAAGTCTCGAGTATTGGGGCCTATATAAATTATAGTTATATATATCATCTAAAAAGTTGGCGAACTGTCAAATTCAGATAAAAACAATAGGGACAATTCACAGATCTTATCTACCTATCTCGATATCTCTTAAACTCTTACAAAATTATTATTATATATTTATTTAAGATAACAGTTAGAGTAAGATACTTCATACTTTTAGATTAGTTGTTAGTTATTACAGTTACGATATAAATGTAATAATAAAATAATAATATTTTATGCGACGGTAGCACGCATTAAACCCACTGATTAAAATATGGTTTTGACACACCAGTCTTGAGGGGTTGAAAGTCCAGATTAAGCATCTTTGGACCTTGATGTAAAGAACCCTTAATTTTAATAAAGTTTTTCAAGTTTTCTCAGTAATATTTGTTCACAACTCTTATTTTTGTTGTCCAATGTTTTGTTTCTATGTGTACTTTAGTGTAATAACATTTTTACTAGAACGTAAAGTTACTGACCGTCACATGCTGAGTCAGCCAAGCGTGATAGATAGTTGCATAAATCGGAGTTAGGTGGCCCGGATCTAGCCGCGTAGGATAGCCTTCCCCATTGCAGCGGAATGATTTGAGGCCATATCAAATTGTCCTCTTCCTCGCACCACTACAACGGATAATTGCTCTTATATCCTAGGACACAAGCTATATAATCACTTAGTAGATATCCCGGGAACTGTTTTAAAGAGAGGATGACGGGTAATCTGACTGTTTTAAGTTGCGACAAACACATGTGAAGCGTCTAAACTCTGTCAGACAAAGAAACAAAAACGATAATGTTATTAAATAGAAATTGTGTAAGCCAGAATTTTGATTCTTTTTAACTGAGTTTTAGTTAAAAGAAAACATGATCTTCTGTCGGCCCTGCATTATTAGTAAAGAGGAGAAAGAAGTAGGTAGGTTTTGGTATGTTATAGTTCTTCGAAACTATAGCAGTGGATTAAAGCTTTTATATATTGCAATTTGCAGAATTAGGAAAGCCCTGAGAGAAAGAGGTAGACTAAAAGAGTATACAAAACAAGAGTATTTTACAGCACTGCTAGTTAGCCCTTGACGGCAATCTCACCTGATGGTAAGTGATGATGCAGTCTAAGATGGTAGCGGGCTAACACGTTAGGGGTAGGGTAGACCTACACTCCTAATTGGTTTTCACGCGACATCGTGCCGGAACGCTAAATCGCTTGGCGACACGTCTTTATCGGTAGGGTGGTAACTAACCACGCCGAAGCCTCCCACCAGACCAGACTCGAGCCGGGAATCGAACCCAGGACATCCATAATGCAACAGCGCGTGCGCTGCGCCACGGAGGTCGTCGTATACAAACATTGTCGGCGGGTTTGTCACATCTTGTTACAACTATCGTTGGCACGATGTCAACAATTAAAAAAAGCGTCCAGCAATTGAAAGTGCCTAGAAATTGAAAGCAATTGAATAGTCATGGATAAGCTGTTCAAATTTTGACGACATGCTGCCGAAAAGTACCTTTGCGTAGGCGCGAGTAGCCAATAAGATTCTCGCAGAATTAGCTCAAAGACACCAAGTCACCCAGTTTCTCAAATTAAGTATTCTAGATATTTATCCGCGTCAGTTCGTTGTCTTGCGGTTATTCCAATTTTACCAAGCCAGCCAGCACTTTCTTAGACATTTCAGAACCCCTATTTGCCCCTAAGACCATACATTTTCAATAACTTTTTCTTAGTTTACATCGATGTATTTACACACCTTTTAATACACAATAAGTAAGTACGGTAATCTCAGCAGATGGTAAGCGATTGTGCAGTTTTAATGGTAGCAGCCTAACCTGTTAGGGGTTTGGTAAACCCATACTCCTAATTGGCCTCCCATCAGGCAAACCTTACCACCCACCTTATGTGTTTGTCAAGTTTCAACTCGTCCATTCAGTACTTTGAGCTGTGCGTCGGTAGATCAGTCATTCCGTCAGCGAGTCAGTCAGTTACTTTTTTAAATATATTTTCAGGTTAGGATATTATGGATTTTAACAGGAACTCCGAACCCACCGTCATTGCACAAGCGTAATCATTATATCGCGCTAAGTTTAAAATATCAAATGTACATACTAAGAAAAAATAAATGTAATGAAATGTGTGTATAAGACACATATAATGTAATTTAACAGTTAATAAGATTAGGGAAGTTTTTAAGTGGAATAAATACTAGATTAAACATAAGAGAATTTACTTAAAATAAATATTAGAAGTAAATATAACTAACTAACATTGCTTTCTAGTGTTTGATTTGCAATCTACATTTACGTGGAGATGTTATGAGGTGCATTTGGCAATTTCAGGAAGATTATGATTTTGTAACTACTTATACAGTGTAAACAGATGTTGTTATTAAGTCATTAACTCAAGAGCTCGTTTAGTGATATCGTATGATCTAGTAATGGCGTTTGTTAGTCGAGAACGGGATTTGATAGTCTTTAATATCGTTTAGTTTTCAGAGACCTTGCACTTAGATATTTGCAGCTGCCGTTTCTTCCCATCCATTCGGTCGCTGACATTTGAACAGAATACCGACGTTCAATTAATTAATAGATAACGAATGAGCTTCGATTTACAAGATTGTACAAATCTATGAGCATTAAGCTAGTGTTTAAATAACAAGGAATGTGCGTGTGAAAATTTTCAGGCGTTCCAATCTATCTCAGAACTAATTTTTTTGACGAAACACGGCTAAAAGACCTTTCGACAAATTATAACCCATCAGACCCATCATTTTCTTATCTACAGTAAGCAAAATTTGGGCCTAGGTGGTGAACTACCTTAAGTAAGACAATTTTCCGAATAGGAAAAACTCTGTTATTTCTATAAAGAAACACAACTGCATTCAAAGATTTTCTAAAATTCACTTGTCTCACCCGGGATTTGAACTAGTTAAAGGTTAAACGATACAGTCAATTTTAAGGATAAAAAATGAAACATTAGGTTTTGCGCTTGTCTGCTGTTTAAGATATCTTATGGATATCTTGTGCGACAGTATTTAGTACACAAGTTCTTAATCTGCATTACCTAGAACTCTTCACTTTCAACGAGCAAAAGACGCGTTATAACTGTCTTATGAAGACATTGTTGTATGAAGTAAAAGCTTGTTAATTATCCCAAAGTACATAGTTGATGACTTAGAAAAGATAATATTTTTTTCGCAAGTAATATTAATTCTATACACATTTCCTTTTTACATGAGACGTTTAAATGAACATTTATTTTTTTTGCGGTTCAGGTCAAAAATTTTTCGAATATTTCTATTGATATTGTTTTGTTTCGATTTAGTCATTCTGTAACAATAGCGTGTAAAGAATAATTCAATTTCTTAGAATCTTCCATTTCAAACAGCATGAATTTTAATTTAGTTCCTAACTTAAGAGTTAAAAGTAAGAGCTAAGTTGTATTCAGACGGAAAAATTATGTTTAGAAAAGTTTGGAGTGAGGAAGCAAAGTGCTTTGTATGCGTTGTTAACTACTTAAGGGTGCAGATCTTTAGAATGCCTTCCGTCAGTTCGATGGTAAAAAAGTGACTGAGGCTTAAATAGTTGATCCTAAGAGGTATATAAAAATCTGCCCAAAACTTGACTTGATTTATTTATACAGTCATACAAAGCGGGTAAAGTCAGGTACCCTTTTTGTGTCAAGATTTGAAAACGGGACAAAGCTAAATGTTTCATCATTATCATTCCATTACCGACACACTACAGAGCACAGGTCTCCTCTCAATATGAGAAGGGTTTGGCCATAGTCCACCACGCTGGCCATGTGTGTCATTGGTGGTTCTCGTCCACTGGCCCTGCAAGGTGTCCGGGGATTGTTAGATTAGGAAAGTCAAACCACTGGCGCTCTTTCACTTTCAGACTGTTCGATTTCTGGGTGTTTAGAGTGACTTTGGCCTTTTTTTTTTTTTTTTTTTGTGGGTATTTTTTCTTTTTTTTTTTGGATCGGTTTGTTTGTTTGACGGGTGATTTTGTTTATGGGAATTTCATTGGTGTTTTCATTGTTTGTTATTGTTTTTGTTGTAATTGTTATTGCGGGCTGTTGTTTTGTTGTTGTTGGGGGGGTATAGTTATTCTGTGTGGCTGGCTAACGTCCCTAAAGCCTTGGGTCCCTGAGTGGCGACCCGTCTGGAGCACCAGACGGGTAGACCGCCGCAGGAAGAGATGGGGGGGTCGGGGGAAGACTCGACGGCGCGGGTGTCGCGTCGACGTTCGGCGGTTACTGTGAAGGACAACCCTCGAACCCGAAGTCCGATTGTAACTCGGAGCTCACGCGCGGTGCGCTCGGCTTCTTCGAGTTCGAGGGAGTCCTCGATGTCGAGGTCGTCGACTCCGATCCCGGTGGGAAAAACGGGGATAGCGGGAGCGAGAGCGGAACTGAGGGCTGCTCGGGAGGAGAGGAAAGAGGTCGCCTTCGACCAATTCCTCAGGGACCGCATTGTCCGGAAAGAGATAATGGGCGCTGTTCTGGACCCTGAAGAGGGGATCTTTAGCGAGACACCCGTTGAGGAGGACCCAGCGCTGCTCAGCCCAGAGGAGCTACGGGCCGCCGCTGGAAAAACTGCGACGGAAATTATATTTCTGGCAACCAAGTCCGGCAACCTTAAAGGCACGTTCGTGAAGCGATTCAAGGACGCGGCGGCTAGGATGCAGGGCATGGTTGAGGCTCTGGCGTCGAGGACGGAGGCGGAAGAGACGCGCCGACTTCGAGCTGATAACGCCCGCCTCCGTAGTGAGGTGGAGAACCTCAAGGCAGAGGTGAAAGCCCACCGGCGGGAGTTCGATGGGATGCGGACGGAAATGGCAGCGGCGAGGGGTGCGGCGGCGAGTAGCGCTGCGAGCCCTGGTCTCCGTTTCGATGTAATGGAGGAGTTCAAAGCCTCCATTGTTTCCTCCGTTGGGCGGATGTTGGATGCTCGTTTTGCGGACATTGAAGGGCGTCTTTTGCCGGGGAGGGTCTTACGCCCGCCGTTGGCGGCGGACAAGAGGACATCTCACGCCGAAGCAGCGGAGGCTCCGCAGGTGGCTCAGCCTGCACGCGCACCTCTAGGTGATAGTGGGGCAACTGCCTCCCTCGGGGCACCGGCGGCGACACCGGGACCGAGCAGTGGGGCTCACGTCGGAGAAACTTGGTCGTCGGTAGTCCGGCGTAAAGGGAAAGGCCAGGGCAAAAAGAATACTGCATGCACTCCCTCGGTGGCTCCTCTGAGAGCTTCCCCCGCGCCGGCACCTCGACTGACTCTGGCTCCCCCTAAGACGGCGGCGGTCATTATTACGTTGGCCCCGGAGGCGGAAAAAAAAGGGGTGACCTACGCTCAGGTGCTCGAGAGGGCGGAAAGCCGAGTTAGTCTTGAAGAGCTGGGCATCGGCGCGGGGATGAGAATCCGCCGCGCAGCAACGGGCGCCCGACTACTGGAGCTTCCGAGTGAGCAGACGCAAGCGCAGGCGGACGTTCTGGCCGACCGACTGCGAGCGGCGCTGCAAGGACTGGCAGAGGTCAGTCGCCCCACCAAGACGGTGACCCTTAGGGTCACCAGTCTCGATGACTCCGCCACGCCGGAAAAAGTGGCGGCAGCGGTTGCTCGCGCTGGCAGCTGCCCTCTGTCGGCAGTCAAAGTCGGGGACCTACAGTTGGGTCCCCGCGACATGGGCTCGGCCACCGTCCATTGCCCGGTGGACGCTGCGAAGAAGGTTTGCGACGCCGGTAGGCTGCTTGTTGGGTGGAGCTCCGCAGATGTCCGTGCGCTCGAGCAGCGCCCACTGCGCTGTTATGGTTGCATGGGCATGGGGCATACACGTGCCCTGTGTCCCTCCAGAATCGACCGTAGTACACTGTGCTACCGGTGTGGTGTCGAGGGACACAAGCAAGCGGGCTGCACTGGCGCAGTCCGCTGTGTCGTCTGCGCTGACGCAGGGCTTCCGTCGGGCCATATTATGGGAGGTAGGACATGTTGTCCTCCCTCCACTAAAGGTGGAATAAGGTCCCAGCCGCGAGTTGATGGCGGTAGAGGTCAAGCGCAGGAGGATACTGATATGTCGTCATGAGTTCGCAAAATATCAGTATCCTACAGGCGAACATAAACCACTGCGCAGGGGCTCAGGACCTCCTGATGCAGTCCTTCGCGCAGTGGCAGGTCGACTTGGCAGTGGTGGGGGAGCCATACTATGTTCCCCTGCAGAGTTGTCCTAATTGGGTGGCGGATACTTGTGGTCTGGTGGCGATCATTGCAGCGAATGGCACTGGCCGCTCTCTCTCTGTCGCTGAAAGGGGGCCGGGGTATGCCGTGGCGAGATGGGGAGAATACACAATCGTCGGAATATACTTCTCACCAAATCGTCCACTGTTGGAGTTCGAGGCTTTCCTCGACTCGGTTGTTGCGGCCTTTCGTAGGCATAATGAGGGGCGCACCTTGGTACTTGGCGACTTCAACGCTAAAAGCCAGGCATGGGGTAATCCCACGCAGGACAATAGAGGTAGGGCTGTCGAGGTGTGGGCTGTGCAGCTGGGGCTCACGCTGCTTAACAGGGGCACGGCCTACACCTGTGTTCGCGCGGGGGGAGGATCGAGAGTCGACCTGTCCTTTGCGACGACTTCAGTAGCTGACAGAGTCGACAACTGGTGGGTGGAGGAAGAGGTGGAGACCTTGTCGGACCACAACTACATTAGGTTCGAGATATCCACCCCTATTCCCGTCGCTGTAGTCCCCCCCCGAGGGCCGCACCACTTTCCGCGCTGGTGTCTGGGTCAGTTGGACCGGGAGATGGTGAGAGAGGCCGCCATCATTCAGCGATGGTCGTCTCCCAGCGCCCGTGTAGACGCCAGCGTCGCAGAGCTGTCGAAGCGTATGCAGCTGAACCTGACGGAAGTGTGTGACTCCTCGATGCCAAGAGCTCGCGGATGGCGTCGTAGCAAGCAGGTGTACTGGTGGTCAGCAGAGATTGCGGCCCTCCGCGCCACCAGTAACAGAGCTCGCAGAACGTATGTCCGATGCCGGAGGCGGAACGGCTGGGACGTCTCTCTGGAGGAGCAACTGCGGGAAGCCTATCGCCAGGCCAAGAAGGCCCTAAAGCGGGCGATAGGCGAAGCAAAAGAGCGGGCCCGAGAGGAGCTGCTAGAGAGTCTGGATAGGGACCCTTGGGGACGCCCTTATCGCACTGCACGGAAGAAACTACGCAGCCAGGGGCCTCCGGTGACCCAGACTCTCCAGCCGGAGTTCCTGCGTCGGGTGGTTGAGGAACTCTTTCCGGACTCACAGGGTCACGTCCCTCCAACGATGCCCCCCTCGGTAAATGAAATCAACAGTGGTTCTGCCCCGCTGGTCACCGACGAGGAGATGAACGTGGCTCTGGACCGCCTCCGTTGCAGGAAGACAGCGCCTGGGCCGGATGGCATTCCGGGGCGGGTCATATATATGACCCGAGAGTTCCTCGAGGGTAAACTCCGGGAGCTGTTTAACCATTGCCTACAGGCTGAACAGTTTCCCGAGTCTTGGAAGGAGGGGCTGCTTTGCCTCATCAGGAAGGAGGGGAGGCCGCTGGATGCCCCCTCGGCGTATAGGCCGATAGTCTTGCTCAACGAAGTCGGAAAGCTTTTTGAGAAGATTTTGGCTTACCGGCTTGTTGGGCACTTGGAGACTTTTGGTCCAGGGCTCTCAGCGGCGCAGTATGGCTTCAGGGCGGGTCGTTCGACCCTTGACGCCCTGGAGTCATTAAAAACATTGACGGATGAGGCAGTTACCCGGGGTGACGTCGTGATCGCCGTCTCTTTGGACGTTACGAACGCCTTCAACAGCCTCCCTTTTGAGACTGTACTAGAGGCGCTCCGGTTTCATGGAGTGCCAACGTATCTCAGGAGACTGTTGGAGGCTTACCTGCGGGAAAGATGGATTTACTGGGTGGGAAGAGACGGACGAAGGGAGCGGCGGCAGGTGCTCAGGGGTGTTCCGCAGGGGTCGGTTTTGGGGCCGGTGCTTTGGAACATCGGCTTCGACTGGCTTCTGCGGACACCTCTGCTCCCCGGGATGAGGTTGCTGTGTTATGCGGATGATACCCTCATCACGGCGCGCGCGGGCACTTTTGAAGAGGCGGCTGTTTTGGCTGGGGTCTGCGCCACATTGGTGGTTAGAAGGATCCGAATGCTGGGTCTGAGGGTCTCGGAATCAAAAACAGAGGCCCTCCTGTTTCACGGCCCGCGTAGAGGTCCTCCTCGGGGTGCATATATTACCGTGCAGGGTGCAGCGGTGGAGGTCAAGGCCCATATGAAATATCTGGGCCTCACTCTGGACGGTAGGTGGAGCTTCAGGAGGCACTTTGAGGTCCTTGCTCCCAGGCTCGTCAGTGCAGCTGCCGCTCTGGGAAGGCTTTTGCCTAACGTCGGGGGGCCGGCCTCAGCCTGCAGACGCCTATACGCGGGGATCGTCAGGAGTATGGCACTGTACGGCGCTCCTATCTGGGTCCACGCACTGTCGCCGCAGATTGTGTCCCTTCTGCGGAGACCGCAGCGTATAATTGCGGTGCGTGCAATACGGGGGTACCGTACGGTGTCTTGGACGGCGTCCACCCTCCTAGCTGGTGACCCACCTTGGGATCTGCAGGCTGAGGTACTCGCTCAGGTGCATCGGTATCGGTCAAGCATGAGGGCTCGAGGGGAACGACCAGGACCTGAGGAGATTGGGAGGTTAAGATCCCTTGGAAGCGAGGCCCTGGTCCAAAGATGGCGGGATGACCTCGAGTCTCCGATTGCCGGCATCTGGACGGTAGAGGGAATCCGGTCCCACCTGGAGCGGTGGTTGAGGCGGAGACATGGCGCACTGACATATCGTCTCGTGCAGGTACTTACCGGGCATGGGTGCTTCGGTAAGTATCTGCACGGAATCGCGAGGCGGGAGGCAGCGCCGGCCTGTCATGAGTGCGGGGCGCCGGAGGACACCGCTCATCACACTCTGGCAGAGTGTTCATCATGGGCTCCGCAGAGGCACTCACTGATGTCACTTCTAGACGGGGACCTCTCGCTGCCAAGCGTTATTAATTTAATGCTTGCTAGCGAGGAAGGCTGGTCAATTGTAGCCTCCTTCTGCGAAACCGTAATGGGTTTGAAGGAGGCCGCGGAGAGGGAGAGAGAGCAGGCGGCTGATGCTCCCCTTCTCCGTAGAAGGAGAACGGGTGGCAGGAGGCGCCGATACGCGCACCTGTTACCACCCCCGTAGAGACCAACGAGTACACTGATGAGCGCGTCGGGGTGTCAAAGTGCATGCTACCGCGATCCCTTGGCACCCCATCTGGGACGCAGAAGGCTACGCTGGGTTTTAGTGTGTATTCTGGCCGCCAATTTGACGGCCGGCGAGTCCCACATACCCGCCTGGAGCTCGCATCCGGGCGGGATGCGTAAATGCATTTCCCAGCGGGAAAAAAAAAAAAAAAAAAAAGGTACCCTTTTTGTGTCAAGATTTGAAAACGGGACAAAGCTAAATGTTTCATCATTATCATTCCATTACCGACACACTACAGAGCACAGGTCTCCTCTCAATATGAGAAGGGTTTGGCCATAGTCCACCACGCTGGCCATGTGCGGATTGGCAGACTTCTCACGTCTTTGAGAACATTATGGAGAACTCTCAGGCGTACAGGTTTCACGATGTTTTCCTTCACCATTGAAGTAAGTGATATTTACTAGATATACGATAGACTTCGAAAAGTTATAGGTGCGTGCCCGGGTTCGAACCCCCGACCTCTGATTAGGAGGCGTCGCTCTAACCACTAGGCTATGCCAGCTCAATGTATATAGTTCAGCAAATGCAAAAATGTCACAAAAAGTGCCATATTAATATCTTACCAGTTACCCTGTATTTAACTGTGGCAACAGAACCCTTATTCAAGCCGACCTCATTTGCTAACAGTCCCGGGGCCCCTTCTCGTTCCACACAGGCCGTCTGTATACCACTTAGATACTGAGCAACATCGACTTTATAGCATTATAATCTTTATGTCCAATACACTAAGAACTACAATACTGAATGCGCATCCTCTGGTGACAAAAGTATCTTACATTATCCCGAGGTACGCAATACCACCGAGAAATAGCGTTTCATATCTTGAGTCTTGACCCATTTTAGGAATGCGATTTTCTTTTAGTATAAATACTCTTTCTAAAAGTTTAAATTATATGCATATTTTGTATTATATACACGATAAACGTATAACACAATATCTAGGTAAGTATTACACGGCGATTCCAAATCTTATTTGTGATATACCTAATGTTATGATTAATCTCATTTCAGTTGTCAAAGTGCCCATTGGCAAAAAGCTCAAGATGTTAATAATAGCCTCGTGAAAAGTGTACTTTTAATGTCTCATGACTTGTTTTTCTAATTTTAAGTCTTAAAACTGATTTGATTTAAACTCTGGCCTCAGTACAAATTCATTCTATAAAAAGCTTAAAGGATACAACTATAGTTATTCCTATTAATTAACATATAGACGCCTATTTTATGCAGATATTAATACTTTATATTATTGTCTAAAGTCAATTAATCAAGTGTTTTTAATTTAAAATTGAAACATCTACTCTGCAATAAAGAGTTGGGTTTATGTTTACTGGTAATTTTATAAACGACATCAAAAAATATTAAGAGTGACAAAGAGTTATCAGTCACTTGCAATCTATTTTTGTGTTGGTGCTTCTTTAAGTCTTTTGACAATAAAGCACCGAGTCCATGTCAATTTCGTTACAATCTGTAAAGACGCGTGCTTTTTGTTATTATGAACATCTGTAATTATGATTATCATGGGTCTGAAAAGCTTAATGAAACAAAAAAAAAAGAAATAAAAAAATTGGAATTGCAAGGACCCTTAGCAACCATGTTTGATACAGGATTCGACCGAGATTGCATGAGATCCCATTTCACATTCATCTAAGCACCAGAATTCACTAGTGAGCTGAACGTTAGACAAATTATACCGCCATGGAACCTAACGTAATTCGTAAGGTTCTCAAGTCATTGTTCTCAATGCTTCAATGAAAAATAGGTACTTCAAATGGATCTGACCAGTATTGCACACATCTCTATTTTGCTACTAATGTACTAAACGCGAAAGTATCGGTGTGTATTTCTAACAGGCATTATCAGTTGCCGTGTTTTTTTTGTACTGGGTTACTTTTACCTGAAAAATATTTTGAAATTATTAAGTGAAAATGTCATATGTTAGACTTTCTTTAGAATAGAATAGAAAACATTTATTTATCAGAACAATACAATTACAAATATATAACACATAAGAGATCGAAACAGAGTGAGTAAAAACTTATTATCGAGTACTTCTTGTAAACACTTTAAATAAAAAGGTACTGACCCAGCTCAATGTTGTTCTTTCAGGAAGTGCTTTCATAAATAGGCATACAATTCAAGCGGGCGAAACTGTATAACTGATTTTTATCTCAGAACTAGCTGTGACCCGCGGTTTCTTCCGCGTAGTTCACGTTTCCGTGAAAATACCGGGATATTGAATTGCAATAAAGTCCAAATTGACTCAACATTTTATTTAGAAAACGTTTATATGGGAAAAAGCAAAGAGCTGTTTTTAGGGTTTTCCTGGCAATTATTCGAATTTTCCTCACTTTTTAAACCTTCCCTAGATCTCCACAAACATTTCAAGACCAAGATAAGATAAATTCGCTCAGCCGTTCTCGAGTTTTAGCGAGACTAACGAACAGCAATTGATTTTTATAAATATAGATAAAAACGCCTGAAGTATGCAATTTTCTATTCTGCAGGCAACCTGACTATATACAATCGCAAGAATCGTAATTTGTTTTTACGTCTGGAATGTGGGATTCGGAAAGCGGTTACTATGCCCTAGGGGAGGAATGTAGTGCTAGTGGAGCAAACGTAACAAATAAGAGAGTTACCGACACGTTTGGTAAAGTAAATTGCTGATTTTCTGAGAATGTTTTATGTAACATGACAAAGGGTCACGACTGTATTGGAATGTTGAACTAGTCTAGAGAATATAAATGCGTAAAAATTACCAGTGGTACATTTAATGTTCACTCAACGGTGCGGTGATAGCCCAGTGGTTAGGGCGTCAGCCTCTTAGGCTCGGCTAGAGGTCGGCGATTCGAATCCAGGCACGCACCTCTAACTTTTCGGAGTTATGTGCGTTTTTAAAAACACTCAAAATATCACTTGCTCCAACGGTGAAGGAAAACATCGTGAGGAAACCTGCACGCCTGAGAGTTCTCCATAATGTTCTCAAAGGCGTGTGAAGTCTGCCAATCCGCACATGGCCAGCGTGGTGGACTATAGCCAAACCCTTCTCATATTGAGAGGAGACCCGTGCTCTGTAGTGAGCCGGTAATGGGTTGATCATGATGAATCACTCAACGCTGTTTAAACTGCGGGGAAACGTTAGCTTACAATAATAGAACAATTTGAAATTTTACATAGTTTACGAAGACTAGATATGTTTGTGAGATTACAGAAGATTAGATTTGTGGATTACAAGTGGGTAGGCACCTTTCGAGCAAGAATTTCCTTTCGTCAATTCAATGAGCTCAATTACCCCAGCCACTCGTTATCCTGTTAGTGGCCTAGAGTGGTAATGCCTAGCTTACAAGAAGAGCTATTTTCCTCACTAATTCTACTTATACTTGTAACGATAACTACTTACAACCTAGCAGGTATTATCACTAATATAACCAGTGTTCGTCAGTTTAGCAATTGTTACTTTATAACGTGTACTCGTACTTCTGGCTCCTTGGACTCGTGGTTCGTATTACACGTGGATTACGGGTCTGGGCTCGATTCCCTGAAGGGCCAAAGCTCATATACCTCTATCTCATGAGAGAGGAGGCCGCGATACTAATACATAGTGATGATGATGAGACTCGTGTATGTACGTCGCTTCTACTCGAAATTTTTTTTTAATTAAATTAATTTAAATCATTGGCTGAAAATTTCCATTATGTACTTATATTATATAATATTGCCAGTGTATAGGCTGTGGAATTTAAGGTTCTGCAGTGAGTGACAACGCAATGAAAACAGTGTTTTTTAACCCCCATTGACAGATGACATAAAGAGAGTTAGTCAACCGCTGGTTACAGGCATCAAGAATCTGTGGTTTCGCTACAAAATACCTAAGTCTAGTATACACCACTGGACGTGCCTTTATCTATTGAAATTGCGCTTAAGCTGTACATAATGCCTCATCATCATGATCAACCTATTACCGGCTCACTACAGAGCAAGGGTCTCCTCTCGATATGAGAAGGGATTGGCCATAGTCCACCACGCTGGCAATGTGCGGATTGGCATACTTCACACGTCTTTGAGAACATTATGGAGAACTCTCAGGCGTGCAAGGTTTCCTCACGATGTTTTCCTTCACCGTAGAAGCATGTAATATTTTAATTTTTAAAACAGTACATAATGTCTACCCAGAATATTTATGTGATAATGTCTTAAACACAATCAGCTTCAGATCGCTAAATCAAGTCGGTCGCTCGTTATCCTGTTAAGATTCAAGCGGCTACGGGCTTTGATCATTCAGCATTTTTCTAAGCCTACTTAAAATCGGCTTCATGTGCCCCCAATACCTATTTCCAGTATTGGCTTATTTTACCAACGTTTCATTGTTGTACGTATACGTTTGTTTTTACCTTTTCTATCTGTTGGATGGAATCATGGTTGCTTTGACTCGTAGCTCGGTTATATACGATCTTAATTTGCTACAATTCGTGAATATCGGAAAAATCTGTATATTTTTTTAATAATTGTTTATTTTTTTACGTAACATCACGAAGATTCTCCAATATACGTTCTCAAACCTACAACTCGACGCAACTTTTTTAGTAATGCATTTCAAGATTTTTATTCATGGGTTTAGTGATTTTAGTCAGTCAATTAAAATAGTTAGTGGTGTCCGCTATACATATATGTATGTTTATTTATTGATTATTTATATATATTATATCATATATATAAATACGTGTTATTTTTTTAATTATTTAAGTATATTTTTGTATGTAGTTTAAACATACCTTGCTTGACCTATTCCACTTTATAAATTCATCTTACTCACATCTAAGGGTAGCTGGAAGAGATCTCTTATAGGGATAAGCTTTCCTTTGTATACTTCTTTTGTTATTTATAAGTTATTGATAAAACAAATTTGGTACAAAAATAATAAAAATAAATAAATATATGGATTGATTATAAACAAAGTAAAGGCACGCAGGTATATGAAAAGAAAAACAATTCAAATTCAAAAATGTTTTATTCATGTAAGACACAGTACAGTTGTATGAAAGGATCATATGATATAATTTCGTTATTTTATTTCGTGAGGCGATGAGGATAACAACATTCGTTAACTTAAAACAAAATCTAGGAGGGCTCCAAATAATGTATCACGAATATCCCCAAAAAGCTTCGGTGTTAATTGTGTAAACAGTAGAAACAGTTACCACCACAATTATCCCTTCCGTGATGCCACGTGAAACGATAAATAATAAAAGTTCCTACATAGGGTGTGGGGCATTGTCCTTCCGGTTCTAATGTTTCAATAATAATTCACACGTTCACATGAATGTGATTCTAAGAGCTTGTACAAGGTTTGGCTGTTATAATATTAAATTTTTCAGAGTTATGTTACTTTTATCATTGTGTGTCAATTAAATGTTATATTAATCTAGCTACTCCATAGCTGTGATCTTTCGTTTACCTATGAGTTCTGTAGGTAAGCAAATATAAATATTAATACATATGCAAATTTTTGTTGCAAAACACGAAAAACGCTGCCTGATAAAACTTAAGATCGCGATTATAATAAGGTATTTTGGGATGAAAAGTACCTTACTGTGTATTAAGAAAATTTGTTTTGCTATTTTATCTTCGTTCTTTATTACTAAAGTATTAGATATAAGTAGGTATCCACCCGTATTATTCCAGAATATGAACTAATTATTTATATCATTACCCTAGTTAGCCATCCTGGCACTGAATTATTAAATATCGTTGCATAGCTGACAACTATGTTATAAAAACTATATGTTTGATAGATTTGCACGCGTAGTTTTAATTTGACCAGTTTGCCATGGATTTCCACTAGGTACAAGATAAACAGAGGCGCTCGAAGTTAGCCCTACTTGAAATAAAAACAAAAAACAATAAAATTTGGTAAATTTCTTATCCGATGATTAAGAAAAAAATCTTTAGGGGTTTTGTACAACTACGTACTTCTACGCCAAATGAGAATCAGCGGAAACATACGGTGGAGCTATAAATTTTTACTGTAATAATTTGTAACTCCTTACCTGACCGATGTTTTATTTATGGATATTGCTCTTTTCCAGGAAAATCTGAAAAAGAATCGTCTTATTTTGTTTTTTGCATTAGGTACTTAGGAATATAACATAAATTACGTATAATCAAAAGTTTTTTAGCTATAATGAAGGTAGATTAGTATAGGCTATAGAAGGAACTATAATAACAACTATAACTATAATACAACGAGTTAAGGGTTAGGAGGGAGCTTACACTAGTAACATATATATTTAAATTAATGAGAGGCCAGATATTTAACGCAGAAGTGTTAGTGCAGGTTCGGCTTAGGGTCCCAGATAAGTACGTGTATCGAAGGCGCAGGCCGCCGCTGCTGGCTGTGCCGAGGGGACGCACCAACCTGCTCAACCAGGCGCCCCTGACGCGCGCACTTATCACTCTGAACGATGTCGCAGAGAGGCTGGACTTATTCAGTTGCAATCTGAGTGAACTCACAAGAGTGTCATCATGGATGATATGTTACCGGATTTAAATTTAGGCAATTTTTATATATATATACTTTTATATTAGGCTACTCTAGCAAATTAGGTTTTTATCCTGTTAAGCTAGATTAAGAGGAGATAAATAAATAAATAATTTCACATGGTTTTCCTTTTTCATTACATTTAACGTAGTTGGTATATAGTGATTTTCTTTCTTCGCTTATTTTCCGGTCAAAGAAATATTAATCAAAGCAAATGTAGTTTCTATCCTGTAATCTGGTGATATACGAGTCGGAACGAGCGCTCTTTGAGAATAAGAGTAAATAAACATAATAGCTTTCAGGTCTCGAACTTTGTTAGGAATTAATCTCGAAAGCTGACGATCGATATCATTATAATTCACGTTTTCTCTCATTCTATAAGCACAAAGTTTTGAATCAACTTTCTCAAAGTTATAATCGTAAACGCGGAAAGTGGAAAAGTGATTTTGACTGTAAAAAAGCTAATAAACTTTATAGTGGTGTACTCCGGTAACTCCGGAGGTCTAAGAGGTCAATAAATCAGCCAAAGTGTCTCCTATTAAATTGTTAGCTATGGATAGCAATTCAGTGTCGCCGATGCCGGAGTTAGCGCCGATCGCAGAGTTCGACAAGTCCCCACCATCACCACCCAATGAAGAAGTACCGATGGACGACCTGCCTCCGCCGCCCGTCACCATTTCCCAATCTGAGGGGAAGAAGAAGCTTAAAGTGTGAGTATACATTTTTTTAATAATTTTATTTTTTATACACTACAAGTTAGCCCACCTGATGGTAAGTGATGACATTGTGCCGCAACGCTAAATCGCTTGGCGACACGTCTTTGTCAGATAGGTGGTTACTACCCGGCCATAGTCTCCCACCAGACCAGACTCGATACTCTATAGGCAACAACAGTGTATGGACCCATTTAAATATCTTTTAACTAATGTAATAACGAAAAAAAAAAATGCCTTCAGACCAGTTACAAAAACCGATAACGCAAATGTAAATAGTTTACTTTTGGATATACCTAATATTTGCATGATCAAATCAGAAATGAGGAGATCTGTAGTAGACTTGCATAATGATATAGCTGGACGAAATATGTACAAAAGTGCAATATATTTATAACCGATGGACGCAGCAGGAATATTAAAAAAAAAACCCCTAGACGGTAATCACAACAAAAGACCTAGGTGCAGCAGGAATCGGTCTTCCTTGAATATGATGACGATGATGATGATGAGAGTTAGTTTAAAAAAGTTAGTTTAAGAATTCTTTAAAAAATCTAATTATATGAATGATATTAATTATTTTAAACGTAACAGCACCGCTAGAATACTTAGCTATAAAACACACTATCTACGAAAACTATAATAATATAATAATTATGTTAAAGTTTGCATCCAGAATTTGACTAACGCCATCTAGACCGGCAGCGTTGAACCAAAAGAAAAACCGATATCGAACACTGAGCTGTGCATGCTAACAAAATAGTCTATACGTAATGTTCTACAGATAAGAGTGTTAGAGTTTTTATGCAGATGGCGCCAGTTGTATGTAATTGTCTCCTTTACAAAAATCACTTTTTTAATTAACACTATTTATTGCCTCTAATTGCGTCGAATAATACCTAAATATGTGTGGGCTGCAAAATAATATAAAAAAATACTGAAATGATCATAGTAATAATACGTTAGTTTATTTTATAGGTGTCTTTTTCTAGCACAGCTCATAAAGTATTTGCGTCTCTGTCACACAAGTAATATTATCGTAAAGTTGAAGTAGGGCGCATATCGTGTCCGGATCGAGGCCCGATCTCGGAGAGTGGTGACACGATCGCGAAGGGAAACATGCTCATGTGACCAATACCCGCCAAATTTCTAATTTCGAACGTTTTATTTTTTTTCTACTTGTGTTTGTGTTTGGTGCTTTGGAATCGAGCGAGACATTGCTTTTAGTGTTTTCTCTAATCGATATAGTGAATTTTTAATTCAAAATGACAAGAAAATCTCAACCGTAAGTATTCTTTTAATTATTTTAAATTATGCAAATATTTTAATAATTCAGGTGGGAAACTTTTTATTTCGAAATAATAGGCAGTACGCATTACAATTAACGATAAATTATTATTTTATCATTTTCCTTGAATTTAACTGATTGTTTTGACAACATAAAGAACTCTTAAAGAAATGTATATTGTTTTATGAAATTAAATATAATTAAACCTTACCGGACGGGTAAGGTTTATGTTTGTATTAATTTCATCAAAATAAGAGAAATAAAATATTACAAAACAGATTTATTTAATATGTATCTGTCAACATAATTATGTACTTTTTAAAAATACCCAGGTAGGAGTTTATTATAATTTTAAAATTTAGGTACAACAAAAATATATAGATATTATTGCATGCAATTCATAAATGAAATATAATTTTGTTAAGTGATTACAGCAACCTTAATATGCTTAATATTTCTTCTCCTTGATTTGTTTAATGGCTTCCGATATATTTTATAATAACTACTTGTTTAAATAGCACGTAGGAATGTTTAAGTACTGGTCATGGGATTACTTAAACCTTAGTAAACCTAACAACAATTCTTAAAATATTATACGCTCTAATTTTTTTTTGGCAGATAGAATATTTCGTTACAAGTGAATATTATTATTATGGCGAAAAGTCGAAAAGTTATTAAAAAAATCTGTGATATAGTGACAGTCTAAGAAAATGAAATTGTAGGGAGATACTTGTAGGCAATGTTTTAAAAATATGACACCTGTGTAGTATAAATGCATATTTGTCTTTATACATGTCATTACTTATATGTAAAACATTGATAATGATTCAAACTGATCTCAACTATAAAATCACAAAACCTGTGTATATGATTTGTATTGCGCCATTGTACTTAAAATGTGAGAAATATTGTAATGAATGGGTACATTTAATAGCTTAAATTTTGGGAAAACAGTACACCTATTCGTCGGTCCGCCATTAATGGACAGAACCTTTTCTCTATTTTTTTTTGTGAGTAAATAAACAGTATTTTATTCTGTGGTTCACCGCACGTCAATTCAATTTTCGAATACAATCAGTGCCAACGAATTGAAATTCCAACGGGAGCGAAGTATACCTATGGATAGTCGACCTCCAAGAGTAATTTTATTGGCTCTAATAATTCGCAGTGGGTCTCACTCATAGGGAGCTGACTCAGGAAATGGGATGAAATTGATGCCATTTACTGTCGTACTTGTGCACGGGGCACATGAGACCGTGAACGAATATTTAATTCGATTAAACTCGTCAGGAATTTTATATTGTTTCGAGCGCATTTCCCGCCGTTTAACAGTTGATCATGTAGGTAAATAGGTTTATTTTAGAGTTTTGATATTATTACTCTATACGCGTCGACGTTTCTACTGTTGAACATTCATTTCATCATACCAATATACGGTTTGAATATTTTGGTTCCAACGTAGTGTTTGTATCCTCATAGTCATTGGTCATTATTCGGACATATAAAGGATTTCTTATTTATCTAATCTTAATTAGAGCCATACAATACAAATAGAATTTCGAAATAAAAATATACACGCACGCGCAAACTTATGAGATTAAGTAAGTTCTTGAATAATAAAGATGACCTTGAGTTTTACTTTGGCGTGAAAATAATTAATACCTAATTAAAATTTTCCACTTAACGGAGAAGTAAATTTGTCGACGCACTTAAGTGTCACTTATCTTCGAGATTCTTAATGATTAAAATAAGAGTAAAATTCGTTAGACACAAACATTCATGTAGATACAAACATAGACATCGACAAAATGATTCGTTTATCTAGAGCTTGTTGACTTTCATTCCAGTCCAGTTAGTAGACCTTATTAGCACCTAAAATATGTCGCTGTGTCGTAAAACTGTTTTTGCGCGAAAGAAATTGTATCTTTAAATAAATAAAAAACCGGTATCAGTTGAGAATTGAGAACGATGAGAGCGGAACAAGTCGGTCTGGCTTATGCACTTGACAGATCATCCGCCATTTTTAAGTACCATTTAGGCAGCGTTCACACGAACCTTGTATTTCTTAATGGGCAACGGCACGTCACGTCTCATGCTATTTTATCGTATTATACGTGACATTTTACTTATATTCAAAAGTATCTCATGCTACTAAACCAGGTACCCAATCTGTTTGTTCGGTATTAAAGTATTAATTAAAAAATGCATCGCAGATTCATATTTTGGAATGGAGATGAAACCGGTTTTAGATATTTATTTTCGATAAACAAAGAGTCATAGTCAACTCAATAAATAAATAATAAAAGTATTCCACATTTCTGATAGTAATTATTCAGGCTTGGAATAATTAATTTTAGTTTTTCTATGTTTAGAAATTATAGTTAAATGGGTGACAGTGTCCTATAAGTATTGACTGTTGGACTTTTACTATTGAAACACCAGGAAAACACACTTATGTAATGTATTTTTTATTGCGTTCTGCTAGAAACTTAAAATTATTATTATTATTGCAATAGTTAGAGTCCATTGACCCTATTTTTAACATTGTACTTTTTTTGTATATACAAAAAAATTACAATGTATTGAAAAATAGGGTAAAAAAAACAACAATAGTGTGTAGCTTAAAATAAACCTATACTATTGATAAAGTATAAAATTAATACTTAAAATAATTGACAACATTAAAATATTGAAGAGATTAATAATAATCCTAAAATTATTTTAAGAATAATATCTTAAAATATACATATATATGTATTTTTTTTACTAACAAAGACCTTTGTTTAGCAACAACAGTAGGTTATATAACACTTGTTATATACATTTTATGTTTGTACCGTATTGGGCATTTCGAAACCTGGGTCTTTTAAACTTTGCACTGGGACAACGGTCCAATCGTTGAAGCTTCGTAAGAGAATTAATCTAAGCTGTAACACTTATATTTAGATCTCTCTCTCCAGTCGTTCTTCATTATTGGAGATCGTGGTCCTGGTGTCCTTGCAACCTTGTACGGATTAATTGTTTTCACTGGCTTCTATGAGAGGCTAGTCTCGCAATTGTGTGAAATTTGCACTTTAGAGTCGCTCAGCTGATCTGTCCATCTGGTTGGTGAGCGGCCTCGCGATCTTTTGCCGTCTGTATTGCGTATCACAATTAGTTTTTCTAAACTATCACTCCCCCGTCGCATGATGTGTCCGAAATAGGAGAGCAGGCGTTGGTAACATATGGAGGAAAGTCGTATTTACATACAGTACATTCAAGTTTCACTGAACAGTTATCCCTGGTGGGAGCAGTAGGTACTATTGCATAGAGTGTATATTATTACTACAAAGCAAGGGGTTGCTGTTACAAGGAGAAGGTTTTTGGTTACAGTACACGCTGGCAGTGGAAAACAATAGTTGTTGATTGATTGTTTTTTATCTGACTATTATTTCTGTTAAATCACCTTGCAATGACTAGTCACTCTTTACGACCTAATGTATTGGATGAAGTCACAGCGAAGAGTTAATCACGTTTTACTTTGTTTTTGAACCGCTCGCGCTGATTGTTTATTTGAAACTAATCTTTTGATTTATTAACTCTTATTAGCTGTTTAGAGTTAATAAATCAAAAGATTAGTTTATTAGATGCTACTTAGAACCAAACGTAGAGTACAAATAGTCATGAGCAACAATTCATTCAAGGTTTCTTATTTTTAGGTCGTAGGGTATTATGTATATTATATATCTCGAGTAATAGCTATGATGTTTTTACAGCTATACATCAGTTAATATTTACTGTCGAAATATTTTGATATACCTATATTATAACCTTGCCATTAATAATGACTGGTGTACCGTGACAGAAAACGGCATAACGCTTTCCTTAGCCGTCATTTAACCGCGTAATTTATTTTTAGGCAATCTTTTTTGTCACATCACTGAAGTCATAATTCAAGTCGTTTATATCTTATATAAGAATTTGCTTTTATAACGAGCTAATATCGATTATTCATTAAAGATTTGACACTAAGTGATTAAACTGCTACTGTTTAATATATGTAACTAACATTTTTTTTCTCTTAAAAATTTAAGTTTTAAAATTAATATGAAGTCCTCAAAATATGTTATTATTCTTCAAAAAATAGTCCTTGTTGTATAGACCATGTATCTTCTCCTTCTTAGTATTCTAGATAAGGTTTTGCGTTGTATAATTCAGGATTTCGCTTTAAAAAAAACTGTCAATGTCATTCTAAAGAAAACCCGGTCCTATAGGTTTTTAAACGATGAAGTCGAAGGTTAGTGTGTAGGCGACTTTAAACAGACTACGCTTGACCCTCTTCGTTCAGACTGTGGCAGGATTAAAGAGGGCTTTACTTTTTGCATAGCGCTGCGATTTAAGAGATCCTCGGGGATTAATCGGAAAAGTGGGATAGTGTGTTACTACATTTAAACCTTGCGTAAATCAATGTGGGAACAACTTTGTTGTACTAATTAGCTTCTAAATATGCTTTGTTGGCAACATACTTTTTTTCATCAGAAGATCTCGCCTCATACTTATGCAGTAAAACTTTTGAACTAATTGTTTATAGATAGGTCACAGTACACCATTATCTTTTAGTGTTATTGGTTGTTTGTATAGGTTCCAAATAGAATAATTCTACTGGACTAATTAGAGTTCACTTACTGCTTACCTATAGAACTAAATTTTTTTTTTCAAAAGACAGTAGGTTAAAGCTTGTGTATGATGAAGTGCGTAAATTAGAAATATACGAGTATTTATCATCTTGTAATAAAGTACCAAAAAGAGAAAAGATCAAAAATAAGTAAAGTTTGGTTTGGATTAGTATTTTTTCTGACGGTGCAGTAATGATAAGACAAGATGATAACGGGCCAACCTATTAGAGGTATGGTGAACCCATAGTCTTTATGGATTTCCACACGGACGGCGTTTCTTTGTCGCTAGGGTGGTAACTAGCCACCTCCCTCTAGACCAGACTCGAATCGGAAACCAAACCAGAACCTCAAATTTTATAATGCTACAAAGTACGCGCTGCGCCACGGAGGTAATCAGTCGAGTAAGAAATTATTAGCCGGAAATCAAACCCAAGACCTCTAATTTTATAATTCTACAACGCACGCGCTGCGATACGGGGGTAACCAGTCGGGTTAAAAACTAACTATAATATAAATTATTATACTGAAAGTAATTTTACGTTGACATCAAATTATTCAGGGTATTATACATCAATAGCACATAACTATTAAATAGTACAAGTTTGATATAATTTGTACTATTTAATAGTACAAATGCATATTATGTCTTTCGAATAAATCTATCACTTCTATTCAATCTATCAGGAAAAGTAACGCCATTTTGAAAACTGGAACTTTCTAGATGTACGTGAACGTTTAATTTTGAAGACCGATATAAAATTTTATTTTTGCTGCAATTTAATGTTAAGCGATCTCTCGTTAATGCTCTCTTCAAACAGATTACATTTTTGTCATCAACTTGTAAGGAAGTACCCACTCATATTTCATTGCGATAAAATTTGTTGTATGAACATTTTAATTTATAAATTCTTGGTGTGCGAAATATCTTTTTAAATGAAACCACGAAATTTCGAAAAGCCTGAATTTTCAATTTAACTTTTAGTTTATCTTGTTTTTAACATCCGCTTTTTAATTCGTTACTATTTTTAACGGAATTTTCAGAACGGCGAAAGATCTATGAACAACTTTAAATATGCTACACTACTACACATGATAAAATATAATAAGTATTTACACAACAGTTAAACAAACATATCCACAGAAAATATGTAAAATTGTAACCCTTCCAAGGTCATATACCACATTAATTTCGTATACTAGGAACTAATCATTCTAACAATACCACTCAATATCTACCACCATGGCCCCGACCATTTCAATTGTGTGGTTGTTCTTTGTTAGTGAGCAGATAGGGGTAATCAGTGTTGTATAGGGGTGATAGAGCCGACCCTTTGTTGTCTATCATTTATTGATCACTTTTCACAGATTATCACGGCTGTTGGATGCCTTTACAGTGTAAAGTTTATAGAAACGCAATAACAAGGATTTTGACTTTTAATAATATACCAGAATGTTATTTCCGTTAGTTCTCATTGGCCATTTAGTTATACATTCTAACAACCAGTTCGAGCTTCGTTTGGTTTAATAGAGTCAATGTGTATACTAAAAAAAGATTCTTTTTTTATACACTACAAGTTAGTTAGATATGGTAAACCCACACTCCTAATTGGTTGCTAAATCGCTTGGCGACACGTCTTTATCGGTAGGGAGGTAACTAGCCACGGCTGAAGCCTCCCGATAGACTAGACTCGAGCCGGGAATCGAACCCAGGACCTCCAACTTTATAATGCGACAGCGCACGTACTGTGCCACGGAGATCCTCAAATTAATTCAATGAGTTCAATTTTCAACTTGAAACATTTAATGTAGGTACTTATCAAAAATGCCCGCCACTCTATATACTAGTCAAATATAGCAGATGTAATATATGAAAAGGAGATTATATTGATAAGTATATGTAAAACAACAACAAGTAAAAACTGTGAGTCTATTATATCTTACGGAAGATATAAAATCTGTGACAGATATTTCTGCATGAACGGAGATACAGGTGAAGAACATAACTTCACCAAATTCCAATAAAATATTACAGCTGGTGTATCTGTATCCCAAAAAAATATGCTTCAAAATATAATATTGTCTCAACAAACGATATGAAGATGTTGTTTACTCACTTCAAAAATAAATATTTAATCTTACACAGATGATATTTGCTACCGTGTATCTACAGATGGGAGAGTTTGTTAACCACTTAAGATATTAACGGACATCTGTCATTGCATCAGCCTTGGTCTAATCTCCGCTTCCTCCTAATAAAACAAATGTATATCTTGTACACCCACTCGCACATTTACTTGACTGCATGTCACATGGGCAATCTTCGGAGAGTAATGGTGTACTTTGTCCTAATTTTCTTTTAAATTCGTCTAATAGGCCCTATCATGATGCGTATTTTTAATGTTTTAAAGAATAGCTTGTGCTCCTTTAGATTGATAACAATTGTGTTAGTTTAGTTGTCGCAAATCTTTGTACTGTAAATCAATATGGTGTACAGATTTATATACAACCGAATTCCCAATAATAAACTATCAGCGAGCAACATTTAGCTACATATCTCATTAAGTATTTTTTTTGGATTCTTCCGACTATTGAGTAGTACCACATGGAAACACACAAACATAAACTCACGTACACACACACACACACACGCACGCACGCACACACACACACACACACAAACAAACAAACACATACATGTGCATGCTTGATATATATATGAAACATATATGATATCATAATTGGACACCAAATACAGGTTTTTTCAAACTTAAATAGAGATCTTCGCCAATTGTTTTATGATGTAATTGGGATGGTAAATAAATGAATTCCTTTTTTTTCTCCGACATATTTTAAGTTTGTTTGAATCGATATATAAGATGACGGCGGAGAAACCAATATTAGTAAACGGTTTCATTCGGGTCTTCTGGAAAATCGTTGTCAGGTAGCAACGGACTACCATCAAATATAATTTGACGTAACGGTAATGGAATGACAACAAAAATTTTGGGATTGGCAGCATAATAATTAGGTATCCGCTTAAACATGTAGTTGAGTACACTAATTAAACCTAATCTAAATGTAAATGAACGACTTGAATATGCCAGATAGTAACACATGTTAACGAGCTCTTTCACGTAATTCCAGTCAAAAACGCCTGCAGCATTTTTTTTGAGTTTTATATAGAGTTATGTAGTTCAAATTATTTTGGTCAACACAGTTTAATTATTTGGAACGATGCTTGGCAATATAACTTTTAACAGTCAAAGGAATTGTTAGGAATGTCTTCAATTGAACAAACGCACGCAGCCGAAAAACGTGAATTTATAACTGATGAAGAAGTAAAAAAAAGCGGTGATAGATAGCGGTGGTGCGGCCATAGTCCACCACGCTGGCCATGTGCGGATTGGCAGACTTCACACGCCTTTGAGAACGTTATGGAGAACTCTCAGGCGTGCAGGTTTCCTCACGATATTTTCCTTTACCGTTGAAGCAAGTGTTCATTTTTTGAAAACGCACATAACTCCGAAAAGTTAGAGGTGTGTGCCCGGATTCGAACCGCCGACCTCTGATTAGGAAGCTGATGCCCTAACCATTAGGCTATCACCGCTTCTTTGTACACCATTCAAAAGAAGAAATACAAGATAGCGTAGAGACACACAGATAAAAACAGAGCTATAATAGGCGGCCTTATCGCTTAAGAGCGATCTTTACCAGACAACTTAGCTGAGGATATAATATAAAGATAGGCAGCTTTAGGGTGTACAATTAGAAACGCAGGTTTAACGAATGAGGCCTACTTAGTTCATCTTCAATAGCTTCTGGTGTCTGTGGACACAAGACACAAAATAGGGGAAAAACACGAAAAGTTGATTGACGAAACACTGAATAGCGGCAGCTGAAAAGAGTTAAAAATTAAATTGTTGCTTTAGTTTACTTGATAAAAATGTTGCTCAAACTATGACAACACAATCATATTACGAATAATATATTGATTAGGTATATTACGAAAAATGTCTATAATATTAATATTTTATTTGATAACTTTCTTTTATACTTACGCAAGGTAAGTAAAATATTTAAATATTAATAAAACAGAAATATCGAAAACAAGTTGTAATAGAAGCGTTTTACTGACAGGAGTGTCCTACAAAATGTCAAACGCAAACACCCGCAACAAATAAATTCAGGCAGCTGGAAAATAATGTAGACGTGGAAATATAGGTATTCATTTATAAATGACAAATAAAATTCATTTTATCGAATTTGTATCATAGCGTTGTTAGGGTTCGTAATCAAAAGTTAATTACCTAGCTAAGTTTGTTGTGGGCTTCTACGTAGACCTGAGCGCGTTTGGAACCCTCATAGCTTTAGTTTTAAGTTTACGAATGTAGTTATTACCATCAAATCACTACTATGTAAATTATTGACGCGTCAAAAGTGCCTTTTAAAGGACTATTTGAATAAAGATTATTTGAATTTGAAGTTATCGAATGTTATAAAAGTATGAATAGTAATATCGGTATGTACCTATCTATCGTTGCTTTTTAAACATGAATACATAACAATGCATTGCTAGAGAGATCTTTACTCGTCAGAACATTTACTTGATTAACAAACGCTAGGGTGTTTTGTTATACTAGAGTAGAATATCACGTTTCATTGACAAATGCGTCGAGTTTCTATGCAATTGTCGGGGTCGTCGAACCGCGAGGATGCAGTAATTTGTACGTTATTACTAACTTTCCACCTAACCCGGGGGTTTAACGACGGTGGATTTCACTTCCAAGATAATATGCATATTGGAAACTAAAGCCGCGTTTCCACTTTTGCATGACGTGCAAGTTAATTGCAAGGTTTTATTTGCAAGCATGTGTTAGCACCAGATTTGGAACTTATCTTTCTCAAAGGAGTTCGAAAGTTCGAGCACTGTGAATGTATTATAATACTAGCTGATGCCCGCGACTTCATCTGCGTCGAGTCAGTATGTGTGAAAGTGTGTTTGTTTGTATTCACGAAGAAATCTTCGTGATTGGATTACCGACGATATTGAAATATTTCCAGGACAAACATTGGAGTATCTCCTTTCTAGCCTAAAAAAGAATGAGTGAAATCGGAGTTCGCGTTAATGAATTACAACTAAATACAAATTTTGATTTTCAACCCCTCTCCCAAGGGGTCTCCCGTTCTGAATTCCGGTATAAAAGCTATCCTATATTATGTTGAATCGGAGTATCACCTACTCCTATACCAAATTTCATTCAAATCCATCCAGTATTTCCGGCGTGATGCGCGGCCAAGATACAGACAGACAGACAAAAATAAATTGTTTTGGGCTCAGTATCGATAGTGAAGTATAATCCAATTAAAAATTTTAAAATATATTTAATGTACAGAATTCGTCCTATTACAGTTTTATTATATTACATCTAGTCATTGCGATGTGATAGTTTTATTACCTTTGTTTGAATGGTCATACCGTCAACCCACATAGGAGCACTGGGAGATTTGTGCGCCAAAACTCTCTCATGAGATGCCATCTAGGCCTGGGCCTAGATGTTCACGTGCTGTTGATGATGATGAAATGCATGATATATTTGTACGAGCTGTTTACCAGTCCTTTTTATTGCACTTGAACACAAAAGACAGTATCACGTTTTGCTTACAAGTTCAAAATATGCAAGTATCCTCCAATCAAGTTGCATGCTATTTGTATGCAAAAACTAGCACAATTTAAACCTCGCCTTAGTTCAATGGACGTAGAACGCGTTCGAATATATATTGTTATTTGTATACCGGGATTAGCCATCCTTGATACGATATGTGTTGTTAAAATTACAGATATTATAATATAAATTATTTATCGTTTATGCGAAGATATAAAGCGGTGATAGCCTAGTGGTTAGGGCATCAGTCTCCTAATCAGAGGTCGGCGGTTCGAATCCGGGCACGCACCTCTAACTTTTCGGAGTTTAGTGTTTAAAAAAAAAAAATATCACTTGCTTCAACGGTGAAGGAAAACATCGTGAGGAAATCTGCACGCCTGAGAGTTCTCCATAATGTTCTCAAAGGCGTGTGCAGTCTGCCAATCCGCACATGGCCAGCGGGGTGGACTATGGCCAAACCCTTCTCATATTGAGCGGAGACCCGTGCTCTGTAGTTAGCCGGTAATGGGTTGATATGATGATGCGAAGAGGAAGAAATGTTTTTGAATAGTCTACGATTATTAAATATTAAAATAATTATAAAAATTGTGAGAACTGACGCGTAGCAAATTGTTAAATACACAAAAAACTGCGTTCTGGAGAGATTTTACTTAATTATTTTGTTTGTTTTTTTACTAACATAGGTTAAATGATTGTTACCACCTAAAAAATATGTGCTAGCAGTTGGCTCGAAATAAAAAAGGTTTTATTTTTCATTTCAAGCCGTAATTTCTTCGGGGAAATAAATTTGAAACGTATCTAAAATTTAATTTAGCGCAGGTTTATGCAAAGAATCTTGATGTCCTGGTTTGCCAACGTTTTTATTTTTAAATTAGATTTAAAATAAGAAACAAAAATACTTTGTTTATTCAAAGAAAGGTACGACCTTGATGATACGTTCTTATTTAAAAGCGAAATAGAATATAAAGAGTAAAATGGAAGAATTATTCATTATAATATTAGCGTGTAAAATCTATGCAAAACACTGTTTAGCTATGCAGCGTTTAAATAATATTTACATAACTCGTTAAGATCTTATTAATTTTAAGTTATATGACTTAAAGTATTATTTTTCGGATCCAAATTTAAATACGATAAATAATTTATTTTTGTATACATGTTAATGTACCCAATGCAAGATGTTTACAAATGTAAATTGGAATTTTCGGAGAATGCAACGCAATGCAGCTACGAGTATGTCATCATCATCATCATCATCACTTCAACCGATAGACGTCCACTGCTGGACATAGGTCTTTTGTAGGGAGTTCCAATGGCCACGGTCTTGGGCCGCTTGTATCCAGCGGCTCCCTGCGACTCGTTTGATGTCGTCTGTCCACCTTGTTGGGGGTCGACCAACGCTACGTTTACCGGTGCGAGGTCGCCATTTCAGCACCTTGGGACCCCAACGTCCATCGGTTCTCCGAGCTATGTGCCCCGCCCATTGCCACTTCAACTTCGCAATTCGCTGAGCTATGTCGGTAACTCTGGTTCTTCTACGGATCTCCTCATTTCTGATTTGATCACGTAGAGATACTCCCAGCATAGCTCTCTCCATCGCCCGTTGAGTGACTCTGAGCCTTCTTATGAGGCCCATAGTGAGCGACCATGTTTCAGAGCCGTAAGTCATCACTGGCAACACGCACTGTTCGAAAACTTTGGTCTTCAGGCACTGAGGGATTTTGGACGAAAAGATGTCACGGAGTTTCCCAAACGCTCCCCACCCGAGCTGAATTCGGCGGCGGACCTCCTTCTCGAAATTGGACTTACCTAACTGGATCGTATGTCCCAGGTATACATACTCGTCTACAATTTCCAGTGCAGAGTTCTCAACGATTACTGGGTAAGGCAGAACATTAGCGTTCGACATAATCTTCGTCTTGCTCATGTTCATACGTAGGCCTACCTGTTGAGAAACTCTGCTAAGGTCATTGAGCATTGTGTCGAGGTCTTCCAGAGTCTCTGCCATTACGACTACATCATCAGCAAACCGAAGGTGATTGATGTACTCGCCATTGATGTTGATGCCTAGTCCGTTCCAATCCAGAAGCTTGAAGACATCTTCCAACGTTGCGGTAAACAGCTTCGGAGAGATCACATCTCCCTGCCGTACTCCTCGCTGCAGTTGGATCGGCCTCGTAATCTGGTCCTGTATACGGACTGACATGGTGGCGTTTTCGTACAGACATTTCAGTACTTTGATGTACGAGTATGTAAGATAAGCAAATATTCATTTCAAAGAGCGAGGGAATTTCTGTTCGTCATTTGTAAGTTTTCAATTTATTCTATCAAACAAATATTGTAAATACAAAAGTTAAGTATGTATGTTGGTTACTCCTTCACGCTGAAGTTTTGAACTAATTTGGCTGAAATTTTGAATGGAGATATGGATATACCCTGGTTTAACATATAGGATATAAAGGTACTTTACTACTTTATTTTCTACGGGATACTCTTTGTACCCGGAAAATCCCTGAATTTCACATCGATGATTTTTACATCGATAGCTCATCGATTTGCCTCAGCAAACTTCCTTAAAATTTTATTTATATGTTGGATTGGCATATATTTTGCGGGCTTATAATATGTTGCTCAATAAAAATTACGATACAACTTTAGTAAAAAATTAAGGCTTTAATTTAAATGATATACTAGGACTGATACCTGTTATACATACTAAAATAGTTTTTTTTTTTAATATTACTACAAGTTAGCCTTTAATAGCTATCTCACCTGGTGGTAAGTGATGATGCTATCTAGGGAGGTAGCAGGCTAACCTGTCAGGGGTATGGTCAACCCACTCTTCTAATTGGTTGCTACGCGGCATCGTGCCGGAACGCTAAATCGCTTGGCAGCACGTCTTTGTCGGTGGGGTGGTAACTAGCCACGGCCGAAGGCTCCCACTAGACCAGACTCGAGCCGGGATTTGAACCCAGGACCTCCAACTTGATACGGAGGTTCTCGTCGTTTTATTTATCGCTTGTATTTAAATGTTTATCATATTCGTAACACCTTACGTGTACCACAAAATTTTATTATGTTACGTGAGGAAGTATATAGATTTTTCATATAGATAAGGGTATATTCATATTGCTTGTAATTATTAGCGTTTATGAGTTAAAGCCGGATACTATTTTGCAGTTAAAATATGAGTACTAACTTTTGACGTAACTGCCGCAATGAATACTACTCATGCAATCGAACTGTCAGCGAGCGTATTATTTCCGGGTAATTATTCTAACAATCAAACACCAACCTATCAAAAAATTACCTACGTTATAAAAGTTGTTAAGTATAAGTTATATTATTAAGTAATCGGGCAGGATAAGGCCTTGAATGTATTTCTGGCTGAAACATATTGCATATTCGTCCAACAATTTATTTACCCTATGCCAATGCATGTATACTCGTCCAATATCCCCGTCCCTATGTCAATGCATGTTACCCTATCTTACCTTTTTATTAAGCCTAAAGGCAATTCACTTTATGATCATAAAATATTTTCGTAAATATGAAGTATATAGTAGCATGTAATTTTGAGACGATATCATAAAGTCAACAAGTCCTATAACAAATGAGTTATTAGCAGGACGTAACAAGGTCAACACTGATAAACAATTGAAAATTAAACAAAGCGGGTGATATGTTAGATATTTTGGGTTATTTTATATTTAGATGCAAGGATATTACACCTACTTGACATGGAGAAAACTACCTGAAAACTCATATTTATTATAATAATCTTGTCTTTAAATGTCACACTGCAGATCTCGAACACATATGGTGTTTGAATAATTATTGAAAAACGTAAACTTTTTATATATATTTTTACAATAAATACAATTTCTATTGTTTTTTTTTTATACCACACCACAAGTAAACCCTTAGCGGCATCTCACCTGATGGTACGTGATGATGCGGTCTAAGATGGCAACGGGCTAACCTGTTAGGGATATCCCTGACAGGTTAGCCCGCCATAACCATACGGTAAACCCAAAATAATTAAATTGTTCACGAACACAGGGCTCACGAATTCTATTAGTTTTTTTTTTTTCATTCACCACAAGTTAACCCTTGACTGCATCTCACCTGATGGTAAGTGATGATGTGGTCTAAGATGGTAGCGGACTAACCTGTTAGGGATATCCCTGACAGGTTAGCCCGCCATAACCATACGGTAAACCCAAAATAATTAAATTGTTCACGAACACAGGGCTCACGAATTCTATTAGTTTTTTTTTTTTCATTCACCACAAGTTAACCCTTGACTGCATCTCACCTGATGGTAAGTGATGATGTGGTCTAAGATGGCAGCGGACTAACCTGTTAGGGGTATGGTAAACCCACCCTCCTAATTGGTTTCTACGCGACATCGTGTCGGATCGCTAAATCGCT
Organism: Lasiommata megera; assembly: GCA_928268935.1. Classification (NCBI taxonomy): domain Eukaryota; kingdom Metazoa; phylum Arthropoda; class Insecta; order Lepidoptera; family Nymphalidae; genus Lasiommata; species Lasiommata megera. The sequence goes on from OV743312.1 coordinate 7,261,347, forward strand.
TGGCCACACGTCTTTGTCGGTAAGGTGGTAACTAGCCACGGCCGAAGCCTCCTACCAGACAAGGTACTACCTTGCAACGTGCTATTCAAGATGTGTTTACTTTTCAGTCGGAAACTTTTACTATTCATTGCTAAAGAAAATTCTCATCAGCATTAAGATACATTTATGCATATTAATTTTATAGTAATGGTAGAGTTTGAAATATTCTTTCTATTTTACATAGCGGAAGCCTATGTTACAATAGCTACCTAAATAATATACTTAACTTAAACACGGCTTTGCGTTGATAGATCATTCACTTTTTAAATGACTTCAAAATAAGAGGTTGTCAATTCGGTTTTAAAAAAAAAAAAAAATTCAACGATGAAGGAAAACATCGCGAGGAAACCTGCACGCCTGAGAGTTCTCCATAATGTTCTCAAAGACGTCGAGTCTGCCAATACGCACATGGCCAGCTTGGTGGACTATGGCCAAACCCTTCTCATATTGAGAGGAGATCCGTGCTCTGTAGTGAGCCGGCAATGGGTTCATGATGATGATTATCAATTCGGTTGTATTTTTATATGATTTGCACATTTCTCTCCTATTCTAGTGTATTTGCTACCTCCTCTTGAGTAACTAAGCTTCATATTCCGCGTATGTACAGAATTTCGCAATACTGACTCAAAGTATTCGCCTTGGTGTCGCCTCAGTGATGTAGCGGTTACGAGCAATCCCATTGAGACAAGAACACTTTCATTGGCACCTTTCTCTGGCAGGTTATGCTCACTTGCGATTACTTGGTAGTAAAACAAAACGCATTTTACATAACATACACAATGGCAAGAGGTTTTGCCGCAATTGTAGATTGTTGCACGCGATATTTAGAGATTGGAGTAAAGGTCTCCAGTTTGAAGCGCAAATAATTGGAGACGCATATCTTGTGTGTTGTTGGTGGGTTAGCCCACGTTCTAGGCTCATCTTGTAAGTCCAGCTGTGGGCCTATATTGTGTAAGGCCCTTTAACGAGCAGTTTGGTATAAGGTTTGCGATAGTTAACCCAGATAAAAATAGAGTAATCTTTAATACATACAAAAATTAATGCATATATTGTGTACATTATAAGGAAAAAAAGAATTTTTACGACCTCCCTGGTGCAGTGGTGAGCGCTGAGTTCTTATAAGTGAAAGCTCCTGGTTTAATTTATGCCTGAGTTTATTTGGATATATATAATTTCTGAACATTTCTGGTCTGGTCCACCGATACATACGTGCCGCCAAGCGATTAAGCATTCCGGTACATAGCCGTGTAGAAACCGTAAAAAGGTGTGGGTTTAATATTACAGTGATACCCCTTAACAGATATGCCCACTGCCATCTAAGACAGTATCATCACTTACTACCCTGTAAAAAAACAATACACATCTTTAACGTCTTAAAAAAAATCAGTATATTTAAAGGGTTAAAGCCTGTTCCCTGGTTGCTAGTTAATTGAAATTGGTTAATGCATTAAGGATAAGTAACGTTGAATTAATTCAGTTAATATATGGGTGACCAACTTGGGTCTAAATTATCTTCGCCTTTCAAGTTAAACCCGTTCGAGGCACATTCGTTTCATAGTTTCATAGTCTAAAGCGGGTGTAAGCAAATTTCGTGTTTTATATAAACCCATTTGATGGTAATAATATCAATGTGTCAGTCTCGTGTGCGGTTTGCCTTGCACGTTCTGATATTACAGCTGCATTGCCAGTGACTGTGTCAATTATACAGTCTATTTACACCGGTTTCTATCGGCGATAACAGCAAACCTGTTCGATTTAATGTTCGGGACACTTCAAAGCCTTGCAACCTGAATAATATATGCAGCAGTCATAAATAAAAAACCGGTTTAGTGCAAGTTAGGATCGCACACACATTTTAAAATTGGAGGACCTGGGTTCGATTCTCGGCTCGAGTCTGGTCTGGTGGGAGGCTTCCGCCATGGCTAGTTAACACCCTACCGACAAAGACGTGTCGCAAAGCGGTTTAGCGTTCCGGCACGATGACGCGTAGAAACCCATTAGGTGTATGGGTTTACCATACTTTTGACGGGTTAGCCCGTTACCATCTTAGACTGCATCATCACTTGCACCAGTTGAGATTACCGTCAAGGGCTAACTTGTAGTGGATAAAAAAAAACCTTTATAACATCCGCATTCAATTTTTATTAATTTACTAGATCTATATATTGCATATCTAGTACCTACATTTTTTAAAGTTACTAGGTATAAAAAACAGCGAAAAATAACTGTAGGAGAATTCGTTCCGATACAACACAATGCTGTTTTCGAAGTAGTTGAAGTTTTACAGGAAATATCGTTACGTGTTTCCATGCATGAAACACTGAAGTGCCTCTAGCACTACTAGCGTATCCACGATATATGTCAACGATCGAGTTGTGGTGTACAAATAAAGAATAATAATAATGAACGTTGTGAAGTCAACATCTCCTGAAGATGCTACGGTGGCAGAGCGTAACATGCGTTGAGAGGGGCCAAAACTTTTCTCATGCAGAGTGGAGATGTCTTATAGTGTGGCGGTATTGAATTGATATTTATGATGATGAATTAACTACCTATGGAGCGTGATGTTTTATGTATTACTAAATTCGATATGCAGATTTAAAACATGACTCGTCGTAACTAACTTGAATTTAGTTTAAAGGCATAGTTACTTTTATCTTTAAGTAGGTCTATAATGTATAATATATTCATATAGACTTCAACAAGTGACAGAAAAAAAAACTCAAAATAAACCTTAGATTAAGATGAACCTAAAACTAAAAATATAACATCGTAACTAAAATATATTATTAAAAGGAGAAAGACCAAGACTAATCCTTTGCCCGAGGTAGCTGGCAGCTCTTCGGTCTCCTGTGATGTCGACTAACCTTCTTGCTTTTTCTAACTCTTCGTTATATCATGATTTGTTTAGGTAGGTATGTAAAGGTTTCTATACCATCTAACAATCAAAGTAATTGCAAAGATTTATTAGTCTATTTGTGCTCCGCAACAATTGAGCAGAGTCCTCTTTAAACAGAGACCTCGACATACCGTATCGTTAGGCTTGTTATTCAAATAGATCTAGTCCGTTCTTGCATGTTTCTTTTTATTTTATTGATAGCCTAAGAATAATTTAACCTTACGTGAAGTGATAGAGAGAGGAGGAATATGGAAACAGCCGCGGCGACAAGAGCTAAGCAAGACCTTAAGATAGTTAGAGGATAAAATAAGTTTTCGGAAAACATGTTCTAGGACGGCTATGGTCGAAAGCAGTAGGGGAGTTTTGGGTCGTCAACTCCGTTTTATTTGCAAGTACTTTATAAAATATTATCGACTCATTTTTCGGGTCAACCATACGATAATTGAATTTCACCTTTCCACGGCGGCAAGAGGGAATTCAAATTAATAAATGAATCATTTAATTTTTTTTTGATTTTTAATGAGACACCCTTTTTAATGAATTTCTGGTTACGTCCGCAGTTAGGACATCTCTTGAAAACACCGATCACTAACTTTCCATTTAGAAAAACAATGATTTGACGTACCAAAATAATGTTTCAGTTTTTATATCAAATGTAACTAATAATTATAAAGTCCATACCGATTAAATATTTAAATGAAGTCTGAATTATTGATTTAATATATTTTTCTTATTATCCAGGACTAAAGGCAATATTAATAATAATAGTAGATGAGTACGTGAAATTTGAATTGTCTTATTATTATAAACATTATATGCATATATAGGCTCGAGGTGTAGTCTATTGCGCTCGATCGGCGAAAGAATTATTGTGTATGGAGCGGAGCGAAAATGGGAGAAAATAATCTTCATAGTATCATCATAAAAAAACTGTTCTATTGGTAATTAATTGAATAACAATAAATACACAATCGTTTCAAATGTCGGTATTACTTAACCAGGTCATCTGAGCAACAAGGCTATCTAAGGTGTTGGACCTAAGGGCTAGAGGGTCTAGTGCGATCTGTAAAAATCAAGCGATTATGACAAGAAGTTATATTAAAACCAAATCAGTTAACATAAGTTCTACGTTTAATCAAGGGCGTGTTTAATAAGAATAAAGAATGAAGAAGATAAACTACAAATTAATATATTCAAACGTAATCATCATGTCATATTTGTAATAACATTTCTTTGTAACAATGTCTCACTCAAACTGGTTCACTGAGGGCTTATCATACCTACGCTTGGTCAAATGAGCCGAACAAAAAAGTAATTCGAAGAATACGTAACATGAAACAACGTAACACCAAAACTAATCAGTTCTGTTGGCAATTAAGTCACGATGTCGAACATAAAAATATAGACACAATCGCTCCAAATGTTTGTAATAGTTCTTGTATAACCCAAACTGGACAACAGAGCGAGGCGATGACTCTTAACAGGTCCAGCGGCGCGTAACCGCCAACCAAAAAGACTGACGTGTTGTGACAGTGTCCCACTTTTGGATGAATATACGAAATCACTTTAATCAGGGTGACACCCGAAGATTATAGAGCCCTGATTCTAATACATTTTTATTACTCACAAACAATGAAATAATTTTTTACTCCACTATCCAATGGAATCCATTCTGCGATCAAACTGTTATTCATAGAAAAACTTATTAAAATCCATCGATCCGTTAGAGGGCGATGATAACACAGAAGAGTATGCTTTGTAACACCCCTCTTTTAGTATTTGATATGCCAAATTATTGTGTAATCTTCTGCGAATATAATTCACATTTTCATTAAGTAAAATAGTTGCTATTAGCACCGTGTGGATTTATGCACTCGCGGTTCTACAGGCAGTCTGCAATCGATTTTATCAACGCATAAAATGGTTCATTTATCGTATGCTCGTGAAAGCTGTATTTAATCGTAAATGGATAACTTATTGCGAGCAATAAATATAAGGTTAAATGGCGTACGAGAATGTGGAGTTGTGTGTGAAACGCCTGAATAGGATTATCCCAGACGCATAAAGAGGGATGTGATAAGTTTGACCAATTGGTTTCTCTGCGTGTGCATATGTCATGTTAGTGAACAAACATTTGACCCAATTTGACTGTCGATCCGTTAAAAATAAAATCCATAACGTTCTCAAAAGTGTAGAATGGCTGCTAACTGGCCAGCGTGGTGGCAAACTTCACTCATTCTGAAAGGAGGCAAGTGCCCTTTACTCGGTTAGTCATCATCATGATCAACCCATTGCCGGCTCGCTACAGAGCATGTCTCCTCTCAATATGAGATGGGTTTGGCTATAGTCCACCACGCTGGCCATGTGCGGATTGGCAGACTTGGTCAGTAAAGGGTTGATAATGACAGTTTCGCTTATCGCTACATATACTATGGTACACTTTACTTGGTTCCTCATGGGAGGGGCTGCCGTGACAAGCCTGAGCACCAGGAACGCCGTTGCGTTGTAAGAAAGATCCCGGAGCCTCCTAATAAAAGGGTTGATAATGACAACTAATTTGCACATTAAGATTATTTACACCAAATGCAAAACACAAGAATCATTAACGGTGATTATCTTACACTCACATGAGCGTATATTACATGATGTGCGCTCGCAAAGGATCATATTCCATGTCCCCATGGCACTTATATATCCATTGCCGGTCTTGATAGCCAATTTATTCGTGTCCAGTCCCATCCCGTCGGTAATTTGCATAAATTGATTGCACTGCGGTGTCTGATACGGCTCGCTAATGCTGGTGCGGCAACGAGGTGCGCGCGCGCACAGTCGCGCGACCCACCGACCGCCCGATACACGTTCTGCGGTAATACTTAATAACATTGTAACCCGATAATTTCCGCGCGAATTGTGCATTTACCGAAACACGCGGTTCACATTAGTAGCACTTTGGATTCCGATTGAATAACATTTGATGCTGAAGCGCGCGTACCTATATTACGTCACTCAAATCCATGGCTCATGTGGAAGAGGATCGGTGATTACTCCAATTAGTACACAGTGTATGGCACCGGAATCGGCTGCTGTCTAAGCCACGATGCGTCAGAGATATCAACTGAAGCAGAGGCCGTACGTACCTGTTTGATTATTCTTATCAAAGCCACTCATCTGCGTAAAGCTATGGAGTTCTCATCGTTACGCGTCGGAAATGCCCAAAAACACGTCGAAGGTATAACTCTTTCGATTTCTCACAGTAAAGCGAACTTCAATGGATTAAAAGTTAGTCACATCCGGTCATCAAATTTAATCAGCTTTGGAGTTTCGATTTAGTTTAGATAAAAATAAATGGTGTAACTGCGAAGCGTCATCGTTTAAGCTCAAGGTCAATGCAAGGTTTGCATAAATTAGTTTTGTTTTTAATCTGACATTAGATCAAAATGTATATTAAACGTGACTGCGTATTAGCTAAGTCACTATATTTATGAAATAAAAATAGCTTCTAATGTAATAAAAACCACTTGGGACATAATTAATTAGGAGACAGGAAGAATTACACGGCGTTACAGTGAATTTAAACTGAATGCTTAACATTCATGCATAACATTGTACTATTAATTGTTTACAATCTGTAATGTCTAACATTTTACATCGATCGACATTACTTGTGAGAATATGATTGGGTGCACGTTCAAAAATCTATAACTATGCGTAAGTACAATGAAATCACTAACAAGTATTTTATTTTGTTTGTTTGTCTGACTAATGTATGAAACAACTGATGCAACTGTTCAGTGATCAAGATTAAAGATTGCTAAGCTACAAACACAAAAAAGAATCCTTAGTATAGTTTTCAAAAACTTCAACCTGCATGCATTTGCTGGGTTGATCATGATGAATATGATGAACCAATGCTTGACTGAATTATTATATTTCAAGGTTACATATTATCTCGATAGATATTGTTTTTGGTTACTTTGCTCGTGCAAGCATTAAAGCGTTGGAATATCTTATTTTAACCAAATACATTAATATTATAAGTCAAACACTCAATAGATAACCATCATTAAAAACAAAAACCGGACACCTTTTTACCAGATTCTGTACGGAATTGCATATCTAGTACCTACTGCTTTTTTTAAATCACTATGAATAAAAAACAGCGAAAAGTAACTGAAGGAGAATTTGTTCCGAAACAACACAATGGTGTTCGAAGTTTTACAGGAAATATCGTTACGTGTTTTCAAACATGAAACACTGAAGTGCCGCTAGCATTAGAACGTATCAGCAACGATATATGTCAACGATCTAGCGTTCTCTACATACAACCTTTGAGTTTGCTAACATAATTTGACATAATATTAGTTTATCTATAATGAAGCGGTGATAGCCTAGTGGTTAGGGCGTCAGCCTCCTAAACAAAGGTCAGTGGTTCGGAGTTATGTGCGTGTTGAAAAAAAAAAAATCACTTGCTTCAATGGTGAAGGAAAACATCGTGAAAAAACCTGCACGTCTGAGAGTTCTCCATAATGTTCTCGTCGTCGTGTGAAGTCCGCCAATCCGCACGTGGCCACCGTGGTGGACTATGGCCAAACCCTTCTCATATTGAGAGGAGACCCGTGCTCTGTAGTGAGCCGGTAATGGGTTGAACATGATGATGATGATGATCTATAATAAAACGCGAGCTCACTTCATCAGTATGATTTTATCTCAGAAAAACACGCAAACAATTTTTGTTTGTTGCTCTCCGGTAAACCGGTTACGTTGTAAACATAATTCTATAATGATCGTTATTATACCACCAAGCGATTTTGGGTGGACTGGACTTAGAGGCATTTTTCTCCAAATAAATCGGTTCTATATTTGCACGTATTACTTATACGACAGACTACCTCGTTGGTCTAGTGCTTAGTGTGTTCAGTTTCGGGTCAATAAACCATGGGTTCGGATCAGTGTTTTGCCATGAAAGGTGTTGGATTTCTCTAATAAGAGCTCTTGGAGTTAGGGAATTGATAGCGTGTTCTTCGTGTCTCGAATCGCACGTTATTCGTCAAGCGTGGTCGTTCAGTAAACTGACTAATTTTATAGAAGGTAGATGTCATATTATTATGAGGTAAAATGTAAAAAAGTACTTACATATACATTTGGCGTGTATTTTATTTAATAACAAAAAGATATATTAAGAGTTACGTCATTATATACGTATCGCATATTAATATAATCGCGTCACATAAACTGACGATGTTAAAGCCTCTTCGCCGGAGATTATCGTTCGCTGCATCACTGCACGGTTGTGCTTCGAGGAATGCCATTGTTTCAAACGAGATCTTTTCGAATATTAAATAACTTTCTTCCTATTGTTCACCGAAATAAACTTACAACAGACCACTAGAGTAGATCATAGCGTTTTATTCCATTATTAAAGATGTACTCTTTAGGGCGATATACGAGTAAGTGGCAGTTGGACAATTGCCCGGGTTTTATTCGCCATTATATAGACCTCAGCTCATTTCACAGGTTATAAGGAGTTTACCTAAAGAGTCAACCAGTAGTAAACAGAAATAATGTCTCAATTATTATGAAGTAAGAGTGTAAATATTTGTTACCTTAAAAGCATTTATTTGTTTGTATATTTGTATTACATATATATACGGGTTGCCGTAAACAAACCTGCGTACAAGGAACGCCGTTGCGTTGTTAGAAAGATCCCGGAGCCTCCAAATAAAAGGGTTGATAATGACAACTAATTTGCACATTATGCAAAACACATATATTATATAAATAAATAATAAAATAAATGCAAAATAATTTATTTACTAAAATTAATTTTATTTATTAGTGTGTATGTATATTTAATTTTGCAATCCCGTCTCACTGTTAGCTGATTGGCTTCAAACGATAGGTTGCCTGGAAGAGATTAGGCTATTAGTTATGAGGTCGCCGGTTGCTTGTTATTTTTAATTATTTAGTTATGCTTCTTTATAAGTTTGCAATAAATTTGCTGAAATAAAAAAAAAAATACAGCCACTTGAGCATAAGTTATAGATAGCTCTGAGTATTTAGACACATCTCGTTTCAATAATAGTGAATAGAATCGCTGACGATGTTACATCGAATTTCATCCATGCGCACCATTTTGTAATGGAGCTACTAGCTTCAATTAAAACTTCCATCGTCTGTGTCATGACATAGCGCCATTTTCGTTAACGTGTCAGCGATGCCATCTAAAATATCCATGCCGATGTCGATAATAAGTACGAATGGGTCGTGCCAAAATTATGAATAAATATTGACCCTAATTGAAGAGCGCGATGCCTGATCTACTTCACCCAATCATCACCTATAGCAATGACCAATATGGTTCGCAGATTGCTTTGTATACAGCTCGTGTCACGTAAAAAGACTATTTAATTTCGTCTCTCTGCTCGCTTTATATAAATATTCGAAAGAATGCGTCATGTCTATTTTTAAAACTAAAACATAGTAGTACATAAACTGTACTTTAAATTTTAATTAAGGGGTTTATTTTAATTTGCCTCTTATAAATACCGTACTAAGAATATTACGCCGAGGTTCTAAATTGGAACTGAAATAAGATTAAGTTACGCTTAAAACCTCCACTGATTTTTAATGGAACCGTTTTATTGGTTACTGTAATAAACTCCAAAAAAAAAAAAATTACATTTGTAAGTAAATATGTTAATGTAATGTCTGAGTCTCCTTCATCTCAACTAAAATAAGCGCGTGACGCAAATAAAACCCATATTTAAATAAAAAGATAATTTGCAACTAGTATTTTGTTTTTGTAAACTAAATATAAATTATATTATGTCCTCACCTAGTTTTCTAAATTACCCGCGTACACGCACAAAAACACTCGTTTTGTCTCGTCACTATGTCACACGCGTTTTTCACTGTTTCTGATGTCTCAGAAAGTATCTTTTTTTTTCATTATTTTGTTATTATTGCAAGAAAATCTCTTATTGACCCTATTAAGTTAGCACTTAAATTTTTTACGCTTCGAAATTTCCTGAATCCTTTTTCACCTTATGAAAAGTGTAAGATAGGACACCCTTGCCTCGAAGATGCATATTAACTCTTGTTTATTTTTGCAACCTATGTACATTAGATTGCAAGACATAGAGTCCTTGGAACGACACTCTGTTCTCAAAACCTGCCAAGAAATAAAGACTCAAACCGCTTACATATTTGCTTTTATTTGCTATTACTATATATTGCTATTTAGATTTGTTTTCTATGGCTATTTCATTAAATTCAAAATGATAGTAAGCTTACTTACGCCCGTGCTTACGCTGTGGTTTGAATATTACGCAATACATTCAGCAGTAAAGAGCATTTCGCGATCGTAAACCTGTAGGAGGTAGTTACCTACACAAAGTTGGATGTATAGTGGACATTAGCAAACCACTCGCTGGGAATGCGGAATGGAGGCTGAGTGCTTGAGAATTGAGCCAACAGTCCAGTAAAACGATGTTATTATGTGCAGCTCTACTTGTTATATGTACTATACTATGCTGGGTATATATATAATGTTCCGTGGTATGTTTATATGTTATATGAGATGGTGATAGCAAAAAACCCCCGGCTTATTTTGTTGTTGGCTTCTTCTTAGGCCTGGGCGCGATTGGAACCCTCTTAGCTTTAGTTTTAACTTGGCGAATCAGTGTACTAATACAAATAATGAAATTTTTGATATGTATGAACGATTCATTCCTGTAATAGGTTTATATGAATAAAGCTATTTTGATTTCTTGTGGAAAAAGGACATTTTAGCAGACTTATTCAACGTTATCTATCTTTAGGTAGGAACATATTATTCAACAACGTATATATATAAAACAAGATAAAAACAATTACAAAAATAAATTACCAACCCCGAGATCATCATCTTCGCGAGATGATTGCCGCGTAAGATTTGATTATCAAGAGAACCAAAAACACATATATCCTTTCATTACCCGTTTCACCCGACGTCCTCTTCGAGATCTGTCTGGGACAGGCCTCTTCCCTTATAGGGCATAAAGATCTACAGCTTGGATCAACCACGCTACCCCAATGTAGGTTAGCGGTATCTTAACTATTATTATCTAAAATTACCGGGAAGTTAAGATTCCTAACTGTAATGTGATACTGTTTTTTTTTAAGAACTACTAAACTATTTTGAATACATACGAGCCTAACCACTTAATGAAAGATTCAAAACTTATTGTTAAAGCGATCTTTCGTTGTTACAAAGCTAACAATTTAAGTCTATTGCATATATTATAATGATCCATATAAAGATGGCTGTCTTTATAGGTACCTATCTCTATTGTTATTTTAAGCCTTGATTATTAATTTAATTTACCGCATGTATGTAATAATCTACCCGCTTTGCATACTAAACTAACATGTTTTATGTATCGAATACCGTCTTAGTACTGCGCAGTTATCAATCACTATTAATCGTATTTTGAAGGATAGGTACCTAATTATAAGTTGCTTCACGTAAAATGAGCACTGTCGCCGTTCTGCGCAGTAAACGATTCACACAATATGTCTAATCTACAAAACCGTCAGAATTAGATTGTTTGATAGGTCTAAAAATATTTTCAATAGTTCCATTTTCTTATTTAGTAATTGCCAGCCATGACAGTTAGGAAACGGAAAATACTGTACACCCACATGCCTCGAAATACACGCAAAGTTATATTTATATTATCATTAGGTAAAAAGTGATAATAATCGTTAAGGCAATCGTGCAAGCCTGCCTTCTACATATTGGACCAACGTTTAGGGTCTAAGCTTTTCGAGTCTCTTTAAGGAGAATACCTGTGTTCAGCCACGGGAAAATTGAGAATGCATCGAATGTCATCTTAAAAAAACCTAGCTAGTCAGTATTAATCAGTATCAATTATTTGTTTGTATGTCCGAGGAAGCGCCAATACCGATTGCTTATGTCAATGCCGTTAGAACGGGTGTATCCACTATTCACAGGTTTCTGTGGAAAACCGTGGTAAAATGGCTTTTAATAATATCGTAAATCTTGAAAGATTACACCTACACCTACACCGTCAATAGAGTCCTCACGGTCGATCTTCGCAGTGAAAAATTGAAACAATAACATACGAACGAGCGCAATGTATTTGCGCTTAATAATCTCTATTGCATTTGATACTAACGAATATTTAACGTAATATAATATAAAACAAAAGGCTAGACGCCTCGTTCCCATGGCAATATATAAATTTCCTAATTTACCGAAAACAAAAACTCATCCGAATTAGGCAGTATTCACACTTGTTTTATGTTAAATTGTGTGGTGGAAGCTGTGATAGTGGGTAGAACGTCAGCCTCCTAATCAGAAGTCGGGGGAAGCCGGGCACGCACCTACAACTTTTCGGAGCTATTAAAATATCACTTGCTTCAACGGTGAAGGAAAACATCGGGAGGAAACCTGTACGCCTGAGAGTAATGTTCTCAAAGGCGTGTGAATCCGCACATGGCCAGCGTGGTGGACTATGGCCAAACCCTTCTCATATTGAGAGGAGACCCGTGTTCTGTAGTGAGCCGAGAATGGGTTGATCATGAACATGAATATGTCTAATCATTGGACGGCTTCGACCAGGGTGGTAAATTAGCATTTGTTTACACCCACTTTTACCTCTTGCTGACCTATAAGTCCGATTGAGTTCAACGCCTGGGCGGCCAGATTTGATAATTTCATAGTAAACACACATTTGTAACGGCGGTGTATCGAGTTGTGAAACGGTTCTTAGGTTTAGATAGACGTGTGAAATTGACCGTGAAAACCTAACGGTCGAATTTCGGTAAACCTACTGAAGTTCACTAACCGGTAATTTCATCATTCTCAGCCTATGTTCCAAACACGCGTCATTTGCATTTTCCTTCATAAGAGGGATGGTATTAAGCATTAGCCCACAACGTTGGTTATATGGGCTTTTACTTTCGTACTTTCTTTTGCCTTTATAATCTAATGAAGTATTAATTTTTATGTGAGTTCATAATGTTCTCAGAGGTGTGTGAAGTCTATTAATTCGCATATGGTCAGCGTAGTGGACTATGGCCAAAGCCTTCTCATATTGAGAGGAGACCCGTGCTCTGTAGTGAGCCGACAATAGGTTAATCGTCATCGACCATGATTTCACTATCACATTTTTTATTATTTTATATGCAGATTAAGTTACATTTGTTGTGACTCCTGTTGACACTCCTGTGCATAACTTCATGCTTTAGGCCCAATTTAAGCTAAGTATTGTCTGGGTTGAGTTATTAGATAGTTTTTGAGCTATCATCATCATTATAATCCTCAGCCTAATGATATGCCAACCCGCGTTAGAGCAACTGCGCCCTTTTTATTTATTTATTTATTATTTATATAACTTTATTGCAATCTATTGGACATAACATACATGAAAAGACAAAAACAATCAGCAACTGGCCCTTTATGCTAAGCTAAGAGATTAAACACATTATTTTCTTTTAGGACGCAAGAGGTTAACCCAGAAATGTAACAGTTAATACGCTGATAATGTCGAAAATGTCTGCACTTATAGGTATTTAGCTAATCATTTCGAAATACTGTACACAAATATTCATACGAATTACGCGTCAGCAGAAACACGTATTAAACAATAAAGCAACTTGACACTCAATTTAAAAGTCAGTATTTTGTGAATACAAGTGTTTGGCACAGCCGTTTGTTTAATTTATTCAATACCGTGAAATGAACAATGATCTGTATACTGTAGGATTTCTAAATAATTCGTATATGAAAACATAATAACTATGAAACGTGGAGTGACAGAATTACATTTGCCGTTCTTCGGAAAATATTTGGTGTTTTTGATGGAGGATCTGAAAAAAAGGTAGGTTTTTTTTACCATCGCATTCATATCACGCACTAGATAATATTTTTTTTGTTGTTAATTAGTAATGTTATAAAAGAGCAGTCATTATTAAAGTAATAACTCATCAGTTATTGCTTTAAAAGATCTTACCGGCCTTCCCAGTTCCCACGATAGCCTTACTCTATCTACTGAGTCAATACAAACACGGAGACTAGAGAATCGCAAGCGCTTTAAAAGTTGCTATAATAAACATTGAACTTGAATTATGTTCTAACGATTTATGTACCATTTCCCATTCTCTTTCCCTGTGTCTTCTACGTCTTTGAATGCCTGGAGAAGATCTCTATGTAGCGATAAGGCCGTTACTACTGTGTTGTATTGTTTCTGGTTTTATTTCTTCATATTCTTTTGTTGGATACAATAAAGTGTATTGATTCATTCATTCCTACCATCAAAATTAGCAGCGTAATTGACAATACCGCAGGCTGTTTCATACATCTGCTAAACAAAGACTTACTAATGCTACTAAGGGATGAGTTCAGATAGAAATGGGTGCCTCTCGCTGAGTGATGAATATCTATTAACATACCGTTCTTATCTGCTAATTGATCGCATAATAAGCCAACTCCATAGAAAAAAGTAGAATGATTAAAGCACTAATTAAAAGCACCAGAAGGACCGAGCATGTGCGAGCGTTTTCAAAGATTTTGAATTAACTCATGTAATAAAATGTACTTTTTATTAAATTTTTAACAGAGGTCGAAAAGTCGAGTTCTAAAAATTAAAAATATAAACGACGAAAAGTAAAATATCCGGTTCGCTGATAGATTACTTATGATAAACGAAATTTAGCTGTTTGAAAAATGGAATGCGTGAAGATATATTTCGTCTAAAATCAGTTTTAGTTATTAGCCTCAAAGTAGAACTTTTTTTCCTTGAAAAAATAACGTAACAATTCCCAACACATCGTACAGTAGAATAACTAAAATCAATCGGTTGTTCCAAGGAATAGTTCGCTTCATCAGTATAGTTAGGAGCCTCAAAGTAAAACTTTTTTTTAATTCCTTAAAAATTCAAAAGCACAACGTAACAAGTCCTAATACGCCACAGAGTAGAATACGTAACTACAAGCACACTGTTGTTTCAACTTTCAAGCGCTGCTGTAGCGAAATGAGGGTTTTGAATAACAGCGAGGGCCCTAACCCTTCTGAATTGTTAATTAACAAGGAAAACAAAAGCGCGATCACAAGGTAACGTGAGCCTCTGGGAGCAAATCTACGCTTTGCCATAATTAAAGCAAAAGCGTTTATTTGCGGTGAATTAAAAAGAGAAAAACAGGAGATAAGGCGAGTAATCTATAGATATAAAAATACGTCCTGAATTATCAACGCACATCTCAAACCATTGGACGGGTTAGGCTGAAATTTCACATATGTTGGCATAAACGGATTCCTTGCAGTATCTATTGTAAGGCATCCGGTTTTTTGATGAATGAGGATTTTTGAAATTTCACTAACCTATAGGGAATAATAGAAGTTTGAAATTTTAAGGAAAACTCGATCTTATAGTGTGCGTTGTTAGATTAAGCTAGTTTTGTATAAAATCTTTTACTAATAATCTTGTTTTTGTTTAATTTCGGCAACCTGTAGGTTGAGTTCTCTCTATTCATGCGTAAAATTGTCAGAAGAGATAAATTTTGATCCCTTTTACGTGGTAAAACGCGTAAAATTATTAATGTATGTATTTTCCAGAAAGTTTCCGTGCGTATTTGTTTCGTCTAAGATAAAAGTAGCCCATAAAACTACTTCTATGCCAATTTTCCTCCAGAAGTTTATGCATTAATCTATCACCGCTCACCAACAATATTAATTTTATTTAAATTAAAACTAAAGGTTTGTAAAGGTATACAAAAGATTAGATGATAGTTACTGCAAGAAGGCAAACATTACCAATCGTATTTTTTGTATAAGTCTAGTACAAGACTGATTGAAGACCTTGACTGCTAACTCGAGTGGTAGGCGATATTGCAGCGTAAGATGGTAGAGCACTAATCTGTTAAGGGCATGGTAGATATATTAATCCCACACCCTTATCGTTTGGCAGAAATAAATCGTTTTGCGTCACGTCTTTTTTAATACGGTGGTTTTTTTTTTTTTTTTTATTCACTACAAGTTAGCCCTTGACGGCAATCTCACCTGATGGTAAGGGATGATGCAGTCTAAGATGGTAGCGGGCTAACCTGTAAGGGGTATGGTAAACCCATACCTCTTATCGGTTTCTACGCGACATCGTGCCGGAACGCTAAATTGCTTGGCGACACGTCTTTGTCGGTAGGGTGGTAACTAGTCACGGCCGAAGTCTCCCACCAGGTAAGACTAGACTAAAAAAAAAAAACTTGAGAGGTGTCAAGGGACACCCGGATGGAACGAAGTTCCTTTCGATTAATTAGTGAAGGAATTGTAATAAAATTTTATTTAATTTATAACTTAATAATATTTTTTTATTATTAACAAATATAATGTTATATAAACTTAATCAGTAGGCTCAATTTTGTACTCCATCAGCAATATCCGGAACTTGTGCAGAAACACTGTCAGGATTCATTATTATTATTATTTTTTATTATTTATTATGTACAAAAAACCTGTATACACTCAACAAAAATAATCGTTGCGACACCACACTGTTCAATGCGAAATAGAAATGAAAATATCTGGCTTGCTTTCTATAAGAGAGAGAGAGACAGACATAGAAACATTCGACGCCGCACAGCTTACAATAACAAAAAGTGTCGTGACAACTTTTCGTAAGAATTTTTTCCGTCTAGCCCCCTTTCACAACGCGCGATAAGGAACTTCGTTCCAAAATCCTTACATTTTATCCCGTTAAAACCATATTCCACACTAACTAGTGGTCAACATAAGTTAGCTAGTGTTTCGTGTTATGTTTCGACAATCCTAGAATTGCATCGAGAGCTATTCAAGCTATATTCAAGGTAGACCGGTGAAGGCAGGAAGAATGCAGGCTATGAGTTTAGTTTCTATGTTACCGACCTTGCTACTACCTTGCGTGTTCAGTTTCGCAACTATTGTTTTCTAATTATATATATTCGATGACAATTCTGTTTAGTCAAAGACATATGTTAACTAGCAGATTATGCATGCAACTTTGTTACCGTGAGAAATGGGTGCTATTACAGACAGAGCTTGACTTTTGGCATAGCGTGGCTATAATATTTTGTAACGTGTACCGTTTAGTAGGTTTGATAAAATTAGTTACTCATTTAAAGGATTCGTATCTTATTTATTACAACGTTATAACAATCATTCTCCCTTAAAGGAGAAAATATTATAGAGATTAGAAGTTGCACTAGTTAGGAGATTCCGAACAGTAAGGAAAACAAAATAAGGGACTGCTATAAATTTTGCAGCAGACGTGATAACTTAGTGGTTAAGATTTCGGCTTCCGTTTCGACGGTACCGAGTTCGAGTACTTTGCAGAACTTTGCTTTATTAATTTAAGCAACGTTAAATTAATCATCATCTCTATCTTAGTTCCCTGCAGAAGGGGTAATGTCTTGATAATGATGAGGATTAAAACCTTAGCGTGTACCTTACGAAAATAACGTTATCCAACGTGCCTTAGTGAGCACGTAAAGTACTTACTCGTATGCCCTTCTTTCCCTTTCCTTCTCCGATTATAACCGAACTACTGCAAAAACGTAGCGTACATAGACACAATAATTATTTTTAATTAAGCAACTTATATCATTATATACAAATAAGGTGCGGTGCTCATTGCAGCTATCAGTTAACTGGACAATGCAAAAGGTCAGGTGGAAGATGTACAATCTATGATGATTTGTGCCCAACAGAATGCTTTTGCAATATTCATACGATTCCACCAGCGTTGAAATAGCCATGAAGTTTTGCAAATAGTTGGATCTCGTTGCAATATTTCTATGCCGCTCCTAAGAATATCTTCAAGCTTATGTCGAAATATGTTGAATAAAGTTTTATCTAACATATAACATTTCATTTTAAGTTGCATTGCATAGTATATACTACTAAACTTGGATACTAACCCATAACGCATGGTTTTTAAATAATAATCAGGTTTATATTTTTAAGATGTCATTTTATAAATGTTATTTATGGCTTAGTTTAGTGCCTTTCTTTTGAAGATTTCTCTCTCTGACGGGCATACTAAAGCATATTTACATTAATTGGGAATCAAGAAAGATATTCTAGTTCCTCTATTGGTCATACGTGGGAATAACACTCCGTGAATTCCGTTTAGTTAAATATATTAGTCACATATATATAAATAAAGATGTTTTGCTTTTGTGCTTACTTGAAATGAAAGAACTACATTGTCCTCAAAGGAAAAGAAATTTATCACATTATTCGATAGGTTTAATGTCAAATTAATAGGAAATCGAAAAGTAAAAAAAAAGTCAGAAATATGAACTCTATTAGTTACATAAGCACTATAGCGTTAACTAGAAACTATACGTGCAATATAACATTGGTGTAAATCTTACTGGTAACTTATAAGATTATATATATTAATATTTTTGCATGTAATTCTAATGCTATTTCTTATCTTTTCCGTTAAATTACAAGAGCATCATACACTTGGCTTAATTATACCCTAACGCATACAGCAAGTTGTAGAGTTAGCAGCAATTAGTGAACAAGTCAAGTTACTCCGTTAAATACTAGTCCCAGAAGAGATGTCTTAAGTTCCCAACTTGTTAATAGTTGTCCTTATATTGCAAGGTTGGTAAAGTTCTTGAAGTAGATAATGTTAGTAGCATTAAATGTCAATTACAAAAAACAGTTGTCGGTAACTAATACGTACCGAAACGCTGAATAGTTTTGCGGTAACCGCGGCCGAAGATTCCCCTCTAGACTGTTAACTTCATATGAACAAAGTCTATAAATGCGAAAGCATCCAATCTCACTGGAATTTCTTTCCAGTTCACAAATGGTATATCACTAAAGCTAATTTGATATGAATGTTCAATTTTTGTAACCTTACACCGAGGCGAATATCCATTCATCATGATCAACCTATTACCGGCTCACTACAGAGCACGGGTCTCCTGTCAATATGAGAAGGGTTTGGCCATAGTCCACCACGCTGGCCATGTGTGGATTGGCAGACTTCACACGCCTTTGAGAACATTATGGGGAACTCTCAGGCGGGCAGATTTCCTCACGATGTTTTCTTTCCTAGGCAATTACAGCTACTAGTCTAATGTCCATTATATAATCTATAATATTTTAATAGATGAGAATTAAATTCAAAAGTGTTTTCTTATGTTACATTTGGAGCAAGCAGGCCGGTTGAGCTGTGAACCCTTATGGAGTAATACATTATCGATCAAAAACCGTTCCCCGTTCACAAACAACATCGTTTGTTTGGAATTCCCCGTGCTTTGTTTACGCTAAGCGCTGTTTGATTTGCTTGTTCCTTGGCAAATATTCATCCAACAACATGATTGATTTTCTCGCAGAGATTTAACGTTTGTTAACCGTGTTACTATCCATCTAGGGCGAAGTCGATGTTCGAGTTATGTCTGTTTTCTATATTTAGTTATATGCGATTTCGTTCGCGTTTCTATCTTGTTTTTAATAATCCCGCGGGAGATGTTAGTTTTCTCGGAACGTAAAGTATGCTGTGCCCATCTCCAGGTTGCTGCTATACAATTGCAATAAAAAACAAAGGAATCACTTTCGCTTATATAATATTAGTTAGGATTTGTACATGATAGGTGTTTTACCGGTTTTTTTAACCACTAGTGATAAGGGTAATAAAATAACCCGTATTACGATTAGTAGTAAGGTCGGTTGTAACGGTGGTAATAAACGTGAATTAGATTGAAATATGAACTCGCCTTCATGTTGACGAAAAGTCTTCATGCAATACTAAGACTGGAGTAATATCTATTGTATTAGCTAGGTAGCTCGACTTGAACTGCCTTTTTATACAATATTTCATCCCACCTACTTTATTCACTTATTTGACAACAATATTAAAAAGTACATTTCATCATACTTTCACTAATGACAATACTGTTATACAACAAATATTTTACTGTAAAATTATCTATGATGGTAGGAGACCGAATGTCTAGCCTCCCATTCCCAGATGAATGACTGAACGAATGACAGAGGGGATTTGACGAATTTATGATACAATATCAAATTATAAATTGTGTCAGTAATATACCATGTTTAGTCTATTTTTTTTTTACCCAACCAGTTTTTTTAATTACTAAATTAAAGCTAGATAAACTTCGAGCAACTGCAGTAAATTTTAATCCACGATTTTGTTTTAACATAAAGTAATGTTCTCTTTTGTAACACATTAGGCCCAAACTAGGAGAAAACTTACCTTGCCATACCAACTTACATAGAAGCACGTTAATTTGTTATTAAAAACATACTCTAGAATTCGAAAATAATGAATTTCATTTTTTTACATATTTATATCGCGGGCAAACGAGTAGACAGTTCATCAGATGTCCAGTGATAACAGTCGTCCATCTTCATCTGAGTTATCAGAAGAGCCAGCGATATAGTGTCGGCTGAACCCATCCTGCTAATGGGCTTCTTCTTGATCATACCGGAACGCTAAATCGCTTGGCGGTATGTTGTTGCAAGTTGGGTGTTGACTATTCTCGGCCGAAACCTTAATATCCACCACGGAGGTCGTCTTTTTGCATACAATTGTGAAATTACATTCATAGGTGTACACTTACAATAAACCCGTGAAGATATTTCGAGATACGCATAAAAGTTGTTACCCAAACAATTCCATGTAAGTTTAATGTCGATTCACATTATTGCAAGATGCCAGAGCGACTGGTCCATCGGATGTTCGAGATTGCTTGATGCTTAGGTACTTGTGATAATAGAAAGTGACTCCACTTGTCGGTCAAGTACATTTAAAGCTGTCTCTACTCGACTATTGTTAACTAGTTTTATTAGACAAAGTACTTGAGCACACTGTAAATGAAGTTTAGGCATTGCATTGATGTTGCAATTTTGACAGCTAGAAGCCTTCTACCTTATTATATTCAGCAATAAAATGGGATTTTTAAATTTACTATTAATAAAAGTCGTATCCAAATTTTAGGTAAATCCTGAATCCTGAAACTAAAAAAAATAATGCGAATGTGTGTGTGTTTGTTACGCTTTCACGCGTCAACCACTAAGCCGATTTAAAAATTCTTTCGCCAATTTAACAAAGTATCCTTCATCAAACTTTTGCTAATGATAATCCTGTTATATAACAATTATTTTATTGTAAAATTATCTGTGAGTGTAGGAGACCAAATGTCTAGAGGATTTCTGCTTATTTATGTTACAAGGTTATACATGGTTTGGTATATATATTTTATGCATAGGTTATATATTTTATACCCGTATTTCTATGGGAATGACCACTATGCGGATGAATTCCTGAGGGGCAGTTAGTTTTGTATGAAACCTTTTTGGTCAAATTTTCTGTAGATTATAACCTGGTGTAAGACAAGAAAGCCTTACACATACGTTTTTGCATTGCTATTGGTGATGTTCCTTAAAAATGATTTTAGGTACTATATTTAAAAATAAAAGCAAGAATATATAGATCAATAATCAGGACTTTAGTAATGTTTAGCCTCACTTTTAAATATTCGATTTACGACAGTCAATAACGCAGCGGTACAACCGTTTTTCATAAACAAACAACCGGGTTTTATTTTAAATGTTGTGATAAAGTCCACCATTCCGCATTGGAGCTGCGTGGTGGATCCAAAGGCATCCATATTATAGGATCCGTTGACGGATAGTCATGTTGAGAATGATGACATAGTCGCGGTAGCAGTTAAGGTCGCTAACGAATGGTAACTAATGGTATAAGTAAATGTGGTGTGATTATGAGAATACCTTCACGTGTACCGCGGTTCGAGTCGTGGTCATGAATAAACCATACGTAGCCATTCGCGGGACTGATGCTTGAACTCCGACTTCTACGCTTATGACACAGTTGCTGGTCATGACATAGCACGATACTCCTGTAGATCGTCAGTCCAAATTCATGTTCATTCTTTGTTTCCACTTTCAAGGCGTTATTTTTCAAAAGAGCTTTTAAACCTACACGTTATTATTACTGAAAAGTAATGCTCTAATTGTCGATTTTCATTTCAACGCAGAACGTTCAACCCTCTCACCCCTTTTGGGGTGTATTTTTGTAATATTGCGTATAAAGGTTTTTATTATTTAAAACAAATTACCTAAATGCCAATTTTCACGTTTCTAACTTCGAAAACTTAAAATCCTCATGAAAATTTCCAACCCCCCCTTTCACCCCCCTTAGGGTAGATTTTGGTAACATTGATTGTACAGATCTTTATCATTTATAATTAAAAACTTAGTTGCCAAATTTCATGTCTCTAACTTTAAAAATATAGGACTTTCATATAAACTTCCAACCCCCATTTCAACCCTTTAGGGGTGGATTATCTCAAAACCGTTTCTTAGCTGACCTCTACTTCATAAAAGAAATCTACCTTCCAAATTTAATGTTCGTATGTTTTATAGTTCCTGACATATCGTGATCATATGTCAGTCAGTCAGTGAGTCAGTCAGTGGTATTTCGCTTTTATATATATAGATTTTCATATGAACTAAATTAATGAAACTTTTATTATAATTTGCATTAAAACATTAACTACGTTATGTGTCGTGTGAAATGTCCCAAACCGCGTTGTGAGAAGGGCCGGTAATGTGTAGATAATGACGATGATGATGATGATAATGTAAGTAGCTGTTAAAAGAGGTTAGCGTGAACCCGATTCCAAGTAATATGCGACATGGATCACAAAAGCTGGTTCCATAGAAACTAAATGTGTCATATGTTTATATATTCAATCAAATTATGTGCTAACGTCTAACGAAGTAAGCCCATGTAAACAGACACTTTAAGGCCCGCGCACATTAGCGTGCGCCTCGCGCTTCAGTATAGTACGGTAAATAGTATAGTATACATACATAGGATATAGGATGTAGCCCGAGCAGAAGGTTCACATACATATTCAATCATATTAAAAAAAAAAAGTTTCTGATATTTCATATATTGCATAGGTCATTCAATTTAGTTGACACTTCCTTCGGATATTTGCTAGATACGTTACTTTGCAATACAAAACACGTAAGACGACCTTTCGTGGCGCAGTGCGTGCGCTGTCGCATTATAAAGTTGGATGTCTTAGGTTCGATTCCCGGCTCGAGTCTGGTCTGGTGGGAGGCTTCGGCCGTGGCTAGTTACCATCCTACCGACAAAGACGTGTCGCTAAGCGATTTAGCGTTCCGGCACGATGTCGCGTAGAAACCAATTAGGAGTGTGGGTTTACCTTGCACCTAACAGGTTAGCCCGCTACCGTGCTAGACTGCATCAACACTTACCATCAGGTGAGATAGCCGCCAAGGGCTTACTTGTAGTGTATAAAAAAAGATTGGTATATATATGTATAAGATAAGCAGTGTAAAATTTTATAGCACAAACGTATAAAACAACGCCTTGTAACTTAACCTGATGTGCGCAGCTAATAACCTGTACAGATTTAATAAAAATGATATATTTAGGATATTCTTACTTATCCATATTTAATGCGTGTCATACATTACCGATATAACACGCGAATGTAATACCGCTTGACATTAAAGCTATGTCCCCAATAGGCAAACTGTTAGCGACCAACTGAGTTTGCGGCGTATAGGTTTAGTACGCCCTTCCATATATTTTAAATGGAGTGTCCACAGTTTGCTAGTTTTGCACTCATTTTACGCAGTTTGTAGCGTTACGTGCGCCGACTGTCTCAGTTAATGGCCGACTGTCATACAGTTCTTGAAAATTGATCTGAGTTAGCAGCCAACTCGAATTTCAGTTTGCCACAAATTTGCGGCCACCTACTCGGGCAAATAGACGATTAAAATCATTGCGCAGGTGTCTAATATGCTCCAGTCTTTGAGTTGTCATAGCCATCTCCAAACAAGGTCGCGATATATTATCGTTGACATCTTAAATATAATTTATCAGCCTTTAGATTGTTGGTTTATGTGTAACCGACCTTGCTTTATCATGTTTAGTTAAAAATCACCACAGTGAAGATATTTTTGATTGATTTGCTACGATTTTCAACTGAGGAGACCGTTGACAATAGCATTTCGAGGTTACAGCTTTTTTTGGTTCGTCTGCCGCTACTAAAGTCGATTCTTGTGGAATGATGACGACAATGCAACGGTAGTAACGCCTTCTGATTGGCTGACACTATCCCAAGATTGGTTTAAGTACGCAATTAGAGCGAAAGTACCCTAAATTTCGCAAATTAGTTGCAAGAATATCTGACATGATATTTTGCTGTATTTAGATTTGTAATGGAATCACTAACGAAGTTGATTTTCTTACTATTATCTAAGAGTATTTACTATTACATATCAAAAATCATATATAAAAATACTTCATTTTTATGGTACAGGTTGCAATTCGTACAAGGCGAAATATCGAAAATGCGACAAATCTAAACTACATAATCATTGTTCGCAATTGACACACTGAATACTTTTCCAGTAAAAATCTTTTAATACTTTTGATAATTAACTTGGAGTTAGATTTAAATAGCGAAACGTCATGTAATAGTGTTGTTATATTAGTTAAGTAGCATCATTCATCTCGTAGATAGTAAATAATTTCCATTCTACAGTTTTCTAGGATGTTAGTAGTAGGATTCTTTACACAATATGGAAACTTGAGTCGAAAAACTGGCTTATGATTCACATTGGCATCATGAATTTGATCTTTTAATAATAGTTTTGGGGTGTTTCTGAGAGTCCTGAAAGGGTATGCGTCATATATAGTAACATATTATTAAAAATCTGCGCAGTATTGATTACACGTGAGTTCAATGCCCTCCCTGTTGATCCCATATTCGTATTAAATGATACAACATATTCTTTATTATTTCGTAATTTTGGGTTACTATCATCATCACCATGATCAACCGATCACCGGCTCACTACAGAGCACGAGTCTCCTCTCAATATGAGAAGTGTTTGGCCATAGTCCACCACGCTGGCCATGTGTGGATTGGCAGACTTTACACGCATTTGAGAACTTTATGGAGAACTCTCAGACGTGCAGGTTTCCTCACGATGTTTTCCTTCACCGTTGAAGCAAGTGATATTTTAAAACGCACATCAATCCGAAAAGTTAAAGGTGCGTGTCCGGATTCGAGCCGCCGACCAGGCTGATCGAGGCTGACGACTTAACCACTAGGCTATCACGGCTATACTATATAAGTCACATTTCTCGCTATACGACGGTTACTTATTACCTTCTTATATGTGCAAGTCTGATTTCAACTTAATTAACAAACGTGAACGTCATAACACGTGCTAAGGCGATTCGTTTTATATTCACAAAACTGTCTTGTCTTCATTTGAAATAGGTTCCATCGAAATTAAAATGAACCTTATGAAGTTATAGCGTAATGAATATGTTAGCAAAGTTGAATAATAAAGCTACAAGTTCGAACTTTCGTACGTGTGGATACAAGTTCGAGACTACTTGTTAATCAGTCCCGTTCGTCGATCATTACGGTAGTTGATCGAAAGTCCAGTTACATTGTTTTGGAATTTTTCTAACATAAAGCACCACAAAACTGCGGGAAGAATATTGATATAAAGTTTTCATATTCCTTTGCATTAAAAAGTTACACAAAGAATAGATTGGTTCAGTTAGTTCTACAGTGTTCTGCGAAACTTTTGGCACACAAAACTCGTGAATATTTCGCGATTATATATTATATAGAAGCAGGGGCTTCATAGCGGAATATTTTTTTATACACCACAGGTTAGCCCTTGTCGACATCTCACCTGATGGTAAGTAATGATGCGGTCTAACATGTTAGGGGGTATGGTAAACCCATTCTACACGACATCGTGCTGAAACGCTACATCGCTTGGCGACACGTCTTTGTGGGTAGGGTGGTTTGTTACAATAATAATGTTATTTCTTTATTTTGACGACTAGGCCCAATTTATTAAATTACAGATATAATTAAAACACATACTTAATAAAAAACGAAGAATTTTAATTTAAGTCAAATTCAATAGTACAAGATGGAGATGTGGTACTACCGGGCATCGTGCGTTTCTAATCTCTCCACATTGTTACAATCACCCACAATATCCCCACTTCCCAGTTTTATTTTATAAAATATTTGTCCCCTTTCCTCTACACAAGGGATTCTTTGTGCCCCAATTTCACTTTCCGTCCCAGAAACTTGGGCGAAATGTTTGTAGAATGTTTATTTTGTCACGTACTGTCTTTTTTTGGGTTGCGCTTTTGTTACACCAGAACAATGTGTAATTACATGAAGATATTTGTCTCTCATGTACATTTTTCATGTTACCTTTTACAGTTTCTTTCTCCAATTGGTAAAATTGAGTAAATGTTTTTCATAACTAGCAAGGGACGATTGTTGTTAAAATTAGCTAATTCAATTCAGATTATCGTGATTTAGTTATGCCTTAAAGCCCTCTTCTATGAGGGAAAGGGCTTGTGCCCAGCAGTGGGACGTTTTTATGGCTCAGGATGATGATGATGATGATGATGCATGTTTTTGGAGTGGTGTGGACAGCGGAAATTATCCGATTGGCCGGCCGCGAAATCACGTTGACCAGTAGACGTAGTAACTAGATGGTTGCTGACTTTTTCAGACTTTGGCTTTTACTTATCTCGCTTGCCTCGGGCACGTTTAGGTAACAAATTATTTCTGCTGTAAAATAGATACTTGTGATAATGACCGAGTACAATTACTCGGTCATTATCACAGATAGTAAGATTTAAAATTGTTACCTTGGTTTGCCAACCAACATTGTTAGTAATGGGCAAAATGGCGGTAAAAGCTACAGCCTAGCATCAGCTCATTGTCACATTATTTAGTTGGAGGTCTTGACTCCGATTCCCGGCTCGAGTCTTATCTGGCTGGAGTCTTCGGCTATGGTTAGTTACCATACTACCGACAAAGGCGTGTTGCCAAGTGATTAAGCGAGATGTCGCGTAGAAATCAGTTAGGAGTATAATTTTACCATACCATACGTTAGCCCGCTACCATCTTAGACTGCATCATCACTTAACACCAATAAAGGTTCCGTCAAGGGCTAACTTTTCATCATGATCAACCCATTGCCGGCTCACTACAGAGCACGGGTCTCCTCTCAATATGAGAAAGGTTTGGCCATAGTCCACCACGCTGGCCATGTGCGAATTGGCAGACTTCACACGCCTTTGAGAACATTATGGAGAACTCTCACATCGTGCACGTTTCCTCACGATGTTTTCCTTCACCGTTGAAGCAAGTGATATTTTAATTGTTTAAAAACGCACATAACTCCGAAAAATTAGAGGTGCGTGCCCGGATTCGAACCGCCGACCTCTGATTAGGAGGCTGACGCCCTAACCACTAGGCTATCACCGCTTTAGGGCTAACTAATATGCGTACTTAAAAGAGAATAATGTTTGTTTGAATTTTTGCTGAAACTGTGTTAGGTATTTCCCTGTGCGTCAATATTACAGAATTCCTGAAATTCTTGCAGTAATGTCTTTGTTTACAACCTTCCATTGTGATATATGTGGCCTTTATGCGGCGTTCTTCACAGCCCATTTCCTCCGTTAGCCTACTATTTCAGAGACTTGCCCGGAATGTTTGATATGAGAAAACTACTTTCAGGGATGGTAGACCTGGTGAGTTAATTGCGACGGCACGCTCGAGCTTCTAACCCACGGATTATTGAATACCGTCAAATCAAAATCAAATGAAAATAGCTTTACATACTACACTCGCTAACTAAAAATAAAAAAAGGGTTCAAATCGCGCCCTGGTCTAAGAAGAAACCCGCAACAAACATAGCCGGGTTTTATATTTTTGCTATCACCAACTCACATCATCATCATCATGATCAACCCATTACCGGCTCACTACAGAGCACGGGTCTCCTCTCAATATGAGAAGGGTGTGGCCATAGTCCACCACGCTGGCCATGTGCGGCTTGGCAGACTTCACACGCCTTTTGAGAACATTATGGAGATCTCTCAGGCGTGCAGGTTTCCTCACGATGTTTTCCTTCACCGTTGAAGCAAGTGATATTTTAATTTTTTAAAAACGCACATAACTCCGAATAGTTTGAGGTGAGTGCCCGGATTCGAACCGCCGACCTCTGATTAGGAGGCCGACGCCCTACCCACTAGGCTATCACAGCTTCAACTCACATAATCAATAAAAAATTATAGTACCTATGGAGATAGGGCAATTCATACAGTTAGTAGTAAAAACCACGCTTTTTCCATATCAACAAAAGCCAGCTCAGAAATGTTTACATAATAAAATACCATCCATTCAAATATTCAGGAAAAAATCTCTGCAAGGGTTTGGATAACTATTATGCAAAAAAATCTCGCAGGCTATGTCGTAGCTGGAAATGTTGAAAACACACGAGTGATACGTGACTACAATGAATAAAGTGAATTCTTGCGTTATTTTCATCGTCAGCACAGTTTATATACTATTTTATACAGGCCCACGTTTCTTTAATTCTGGTTGGGGTGGTCTTCTTCTTGCCCCTTGTCTTTTTTTTTTTTTTTTGGAAAAACTTTATAGCTACCTGCGTACCCTTGGGCAGGAAGGAGGTCATTTTGGACTCCCACCCCGAAGGGGGGTATACCCGAACTAAAAACCACCACTGCATGTCCCTCTCGCTAGTATAGCTGGATTCCCGAGGGACCCGTTGTATACTTCTCGGAAGACCACATTATTGACAAAAAAGAGTTTTAGGACGCCCTACCAGCCGCCCCAGCCTACCGTCAGGCCCCCCCG
Organism: Lasiommata megera; assembly: GCA_928268935.1. Lineage (NCBI taxonomy): Eukaryota > Metazoa > Arthropoda > Insecta > Lepidoptera > Nymphalidae > Lasiommata > Lasiommata megera. Next base: position 7,290,082 of record OV743312.1, read on the forward strand.
TTCTGAAAGGGGAAATATCAGAACAGCTTGATCCCCCCCAAGACAGGAAGGAGACTTGTGCAATGGCGGGTAACTAGACCACATATGGCCCTGTATGGTTGGCACAAAATATCTTCACATAGTCTAAATGTTCAAACTGAATACCTAACTAATTTTATTAATATATTTTTTTAAACGGTTATTTGTGGGACATTTCATACAAATCTTTTTTAAAAAGCCCAACTGTTTGTGAAGGTTTATAGGCTACATAACGTTACACACTGAAGTCTCAAGCAAAACGAAAATAAACCGAAATCGAATAACACAGGCGGGTATTTTTAGAATATGTATAGCTTGGTGTGGAAAAAAATACTCAGGCATCATAAGTTGTACGCAAGCAAATAAAATGACGATAAAATAGTATCTACAGTCAACACGCATCTTGACCGCAAACCAAGTGAAACCCATTCAGCCATTCAGTAACGTAGCTTTGTACCGTTACGAAGCATCTACCAGGTCTAACAGGTGGCCACGCTTTATGGTCATTTACATAAGGTCTACTTTGTAATGTAGTCAATATACTACGGGTCGTCAGTGGGCCACTTTTTATCATTTATTGAGAACACATTATTTTGCTCATGCACGAGGCCATTGGGGATAAGGTACTATCAACATATTAACCGACATTCCCGAGGCTATTTGCGAGTCACGTGTACTAGATATTACTAGCTGGTGCCCGCGACTTCTTCTGCGCCAGATTAGTATTTCGAGCTTATATTAGTGTGGCGTAGAAAAGAACCAACATTATGACATTAAAATTATCACACAGTAGTAGTTGGTACTACTTTGACACTTATCGTCATATTTTGGACATAATTTAATTTGGAAATTGGATGTACAAATAACCACTAGCAATAATGATGTTGTTAAAAATAACTTTAACCTTTACGAAGAATAAACCGTTTTTCCAGTTTTCAATACTTGAAACTCAGCTTGATCGTGCTGATGCAAGTATGCTATGTCTACTACTTTAGACAAAGTATATTTATTATTATGTGTGATTATGACGGACACCTCTTTTAGGATAAGAGAAATGGGTAATGCTGAATCTCCAAAGTATGCCACACATACATTAATAATTTTCTCACAATTCTTTACGAAACTTAGACACTCTTTAGAAATTAATTTAGTAAATGGGTATATCATACCCCTAACAGGTTAGCCCGCTATCATCTTAGGCTGCATCATCATTTAGTATCAGGTGAGATTGCCGTCAAGGGCTCACTTGTAGTGTATGAAAAAAACGGACAGGAAGTTAGCAGAGGCTAAGAAATATCGCCCCGTAGGAACCCTTCGGGTACGGAACTCTAGAACGAACTATAAACATTTATTACGTCATTAAAATGTTCCCATGCTCATCTTCATTATCAAAGGTTGTGGTGAATACGTTCTGTGGTTTGTGTAATCTGTTCAATCATGCTAATGCAAGTCTTGTTTGATTTGCACTACTTTCACGCAGCAACGGAGCAAGATTTTTTGATTAAATAGTACCAAGCTCACATGAAGAATTCCAAGAAGATTACCGCGTCAGAGCCTTAATTTTGTGTGCCAATTTTTCTGTTCTTTTCCAAATTACATATATGGTACGATAGCTTTCTTAGTTGACGTTGCTAGCAATGTTAGTTTTTATATGTTATTGAGATGCGAAGCCAGGGTATTATTCTGGTAGCTTGGTTGGATTAACCCAGTCAAGTTATAACCGGTGATGCGACAAGACACTTTCAGTTGTGCTCCTATCCTTTATCGTTTTTGCAATCAGCGGCGACTTGTTAAATCCAATTGAAAGGGTCAAAGATCAATGAAGCTTATTATAGGGGCAGTCTCCTATCGTTTTCACTTCGTTTGGCTGCTGACTACAGCTGGTCCGGATGGTTCGGGAAATAATAGAAAGTTATATTGCTAGTATGTTATACATTTTGAAGATGTGATAGCCTAGTGGTCAGGGCGTCAGCTTCCTTATAAGAGGTCGGCGGTTCGAATCCGGGCACGCACCTCTAACTTTCCGGAGTAATGTGCGTTTTTAAAAATTAAAGTATCACTTGCTTCAACAGTGAAGGAAAACATCGTGAGAAAACCTGCACGCCAGAGAGTTCCCCATAATGTTCTCAAAGGCGTGTGAAGTCTGCCAATCCGCATATGGCCCGCGTGGTGGACTATGGCCAAACCCTTCTCATATTGAGAGGAGACCCGTGCTCTGTAGTGAGCCGGCAATGGTTTGATCATGATGATGATGTTATACATTTTAACCGCGGTTTAAGGCTGTCTTTAATTAAAGATCCCTTAGCTTAAATCTCGTTTCGGTCGTCATAAACGATATAAACCATAACCTTTTCAATATCCTGTGTTAGTTAAGCTGTGGGCTGTCCTTTGTACGAGTGCACCAGGCTTTCGGCCATTCGAGATAAGTGGCGAACGCTCGTGAGGCGTATAACATCTAACCTCAAAGACTTTGCTTTTGCTTCATGATGAGCACGACCGCTCTGCCAAGAGTGTAACGACAAAGAAGTAATTACTGTTCACAGATCTCTATCATGGGAAAGAGAACGCGATGTTCCAATACGACGAGGCGGGCTATAAGAATTTTATGTTATTATGTTAATAATCAGAAACGAGGGTTAACCGTAATGCACCTTCGATCCCTACTGTATCTACATCTAGTAGAGATGAGTGGCATATCTATTTCATAAAATTTAAGAAGAAAAGTGTACGGATTTGCTTGGTAGAACATAGTAAAATTCTTTGATTATTTTTTACAAATTGAATACCAGTTATGCTTAAGTTTTATTTTTAATTAACATATTTTGCCTCTTTTATTTCTATATGCTCTCAAATCGTGAGTGACATTTTAATATTATATTCTCAAATCTTGGGTGAATTAATGATTGATGTACTAAAACCCTTTCCTTCACTTACAATTACTTGCAAACTTATTTACAATTTCAATTTTACAAAATCAATTGTACTGCGTCTTTAGTTACCCGCATTCTTTATTCATTAACTTAGTTAACAATCATTAATAGTTTAAAAAGACAAAACGACTGATATTTTTATGTAGTAATATTTTTAAAAATTGGAATTTCTCCAAATGTAGATGCAAAGATATCCTTATCTCGTGCATATTTAACGCATAGTTAAACGCAAAGTTAGAATGTAAATGTATTCATAATGAATGGTTACCCAACGTTGCAAGATACCTCGTGCATTACGATGCCTGTGCAACTGGGTACAGATTATATTCAAAACGGTGACGTTACATAACAATAATTGTAGTATGGTTTTTCTAGAGCACTTCCTCATTAAAACGACGGACGGGGCTTTGCAGGCGGACCATAGTTTTGAATATTTTGCAGTTTCGCATAACGATCTTGATAATCCGGCTCGGTAACGTTTATATACGTTTTAGATTCCACGTTTTTAGTCTTCCATTCAAAAGGTTTGTACACTCAAGTCTCACAGCATATTTTGGAAACCGTGATAATAAATATAAACAACATTAATTAAACACGTGGAACGTCATTTATTGCAATATTTTTACATTTATAACTTTCCTTTTCATTAAACCGAGTTCCAAAATGTTGAAGATTTTGATTCACCCACTGTATGTATTAAATTTCAAGAATACATAAAGAACTTAAAATAAAACTTAGATTATTTTTAATCATAACCTAAAACTAAAAATCTTAAAAAAAAAAAAAATATTTAACATCATAACTAAAATATATTAAAAGGAGTCCCCTTAGGCAAGGTTCTGAAGATACTGGCAGCGTTCCCCCTTTGAATGCCTAGACTAATTCATTGTCCCCTGTGATGTAGACTAACCTTTTTGCTATTTTCTTAAAAAGCCTTAGAGCGCTAGGACCCCACGGACCAAGGGTCTCGACACCGAATGGGACAAAATCATATTCGGAGCCTAGACCCCTTAGTATTTGCATGTTTTACCTTTTTAGCCGCTTCACAAGCCGCACCAACTCTCTTTACATTTATTATAATAGTGAACAACGAAAAGTCGATATACTAATTATTAGTCATCTAATCACTCTGCTGTCATTTCAAAACGTTACATCAATATACACTGCGGGTGTACAACACACACCAAATTTGATTTATGCCCAATACCATCGTCACTCTTGTAACACTGGAATGGCGTTTAAGATCCCGTGTATTTTTTAGATCCAACGAAGTTTGTGACTCGTTGCTTTGTAATATGCACTTTTAAATTTATAATGTAGGAGTGTTCAATATTTCCTTGTAAGTAGGTACCTAGTAGGCCTTTGGCAATCGCGCAGGACTTGTTACACTTTCTCGCTTCAAAAGGAGCGTGCCGACATCTCGCCGAGACGGCTTTCATGTATCAATTGCCTCTGACTCGACTCGAAACGTGTTTATTTAAAGCCAATTAATTATATTATTAAGTCTTCCTGTTAAATCGCAGTCGTATGACAAAGTTGTATAGAGCCAAAGGTGTCGTCACTTTAAAAAAAATCTGATCTCGCAAATTCGGATCCTATATTATAGAACATGCAATTCACTGCAAACTATAGACTTTGCAGTAAAATAGCTAATGTGTTCGTACTTCACGTTTGGAATAACGATAAAAAAAAGTCACGGTATATCTTATTTTAAGTGAGGGCATATAATTTAATATCTCATGAAACATCCTAATTAAAATACTCCACAGAACTTAAAAACAGATACCGGATATAAATAAGAGATTTAGACCGATTAAACTATATGTTTTGATTTTTTTATATATGTACATATATTGAAGGAGTTAAAAGAGTATAACATATTTAGTGTGATTGTGATATAAGACCAGATAGGAATTCTTATCCTAATGGCATTCTATTCTCTTGCCTATACAAATACCATCGAGAATAAACCACTAATAGTCCCCTACGTAAACGTTTCCGTTTGAATACGAGAATAGATATTAAAGCTTAAGAATGTTTTGATTGAATAGGTGCATTAATTAATGCCGTCTCGATGGTCGAGTAATTAGAATATTAAACTATACAACTCACGCGGTGTTTCTACTAAGAAAGTTTCAATACCATAAAACCATAAAATACAAACATAAATCACTGGAAATCTGACCCCGACTAGGAAAACCCTTATACCGCAGGGTAGGGTCAGTGCTTTGCCTAAACTAAACTATAACATCTACTTAATTTTCACCCATTTATTAAGTACAACTAGGGACATAATATAATACATTTCATCAGCAAATCTAAAATATTATTTATTGTTTCATTTATGTATATGATCAGCATCCAATGGGTATAACATAATAGCGTTTGACGGTGACCCAACTGCGGTTGGATCAACGAAGGCCGTATACTAGATCTTGCCTCGAGGTGCTTGTAATGTTGCCAGATTCTATTATCTTTAATTATGGAAATAACAATCCTTAATGGTATGTTTATGATTTTTTACCAGATATGTTTCGACCTTTCTCGAACCTCGGTTGGACCAATTTGGTATTACATAATTTATTGTTTCTGGTTTGTCCCATAATGTGCATGTAATGTTGCCAGATTCTATTATCTTTAATTATGGAAATAACAATCCTTAATGATACGAGTAGATGTTTATGTTTTTTTACCAGATATGTTTCTACCTGTCTCGAACCCCGGTAGGACCAATTTGGTATTACATAGTTTATTGTTTCTGGTGTTTGGCTTCGATCACGGCTAGTAAGTACCCTATTAACAAAGACATTTTTGACGACCTCCGAAGCAGCGCGCTCTGTTGCATTATAAAGTTGAAGGTCCTGGGTTCGATACCCGGCTCGAGTCTGGTCTTGTGGGAGGCTACAGCCGTGGCTAGTTACCACACTACTGAAAAGGACGTGTCGCCAAGCGATTTAGCGTTCCGGCACGATGTCGCGTAGAAACCAGTTAGTATGGGTTTACCATAACCCTAACAAGTTAGCCCGCTATCTTAGATCGCATCACATCGTGATTTTTCTGATGATTTTTTTACTTCTGCCAAAATGACACCTTTATCTGAAATAATTATTCGAATCTCAACTGAGTTTTAGTCAAATGGGGAATGATGTGAATATCTATTTAAAATCTTTTATTACACCGGTAATAAAAGATTTTATATAGAGATTCTAAATTCTTGACCCCGAGTAGCGTAATATTACAGAACCCTGCGGTGCAATAATCTTACTCGCAACCTACTTCTTTATTTGTTATAATATTCACTGAAAAAAGTCTTGTTCAGTAAAAAACAGGCAGAGATAAGAAAAACTTTTGTTCTCTGCATTTTTATTTTCGCTTTCTTCCAACTTACGTCATGAAAGACATAAAAAGGTGCTTTGAGTTGGGAAGTTAATACATAGAATTGAATGTTTGTATCGTAAGCTGCTTGTTACAAAAAACAGTGAAAGAACTTTATTTCTTTGGCATTATTGAGAAGACAAAACAAATAAAACTGACATAAATAGGTTACATTGTCTATTGTTACTGTAATAATATTGCAAATTTAGTTTTACTCTAATCTGTCCTTAGGCTGGATTTTCTTTTATAATTTCATAATTATCTACATTAATTTATTTATATCATGGTCGAATTAGAAATCGTAGGTAAGTCATAAAGGTTCAATGAGTTAAACTGGTTTTAAAGATGTGAATATAATAGTGCGTCAAAACGTGAAAGATGATGAAAGGCATTACTGTATTTAAACACGTTAAGACCTTCTTTACGTATTAAAGTAATCCAGGTGTCCGAGGGCTCTTAGTTTAAGGATCCTTGACATTTGAAATAAAATCTTGTTTCATAAAAATGTTTTACCAACATATGGAGGAAATATCAGTATTTGAATCCGCATCTCTTCATAAACCACCGCTTTTTTATTGCCTCTGGGCATTTGTGTAGATCATAATCTCTGTATTTATTATTTTAACTTTTTTTTTCTTGTTCCTTTATTTGGGTCTAAGGAAACCGTTTCGGTTTAACCTTCTCATCGTTTTCGCGTCCTAAGATAAAGGTAAGTTAATTCAAATTTCATGAGAGATAAATCGTTACCACACAATAATTATATAATTTATAATCAATAATATATAAACGGATATTAAATTTTCACATACTCTTGACTATCATATTTCTTATTATTATTATTTTTTATAGCATCTTTAACAACATCTCAAACTGGCTTTTTACGCCGGCGATTGCCTCAAAGAAATCGTCTTGTTATTTCTATTGTTTACAATACACAATAGAAATAAAATCTTAAGGCTAAACTTACATTACATTACATTAAAAATAGTAGGTACTAATTCTTAACAACTCACTAATGTAGTTCCCATTTAAAAGTAAAACATTATTTATAAATTAGGTTACAATAAAGAAATATCACAATAATAAGTCGATATAAATATAAAAGAGAATGAAGAAATGGCTAAAAAACTACTGAGTACAATATATTATAGTAAATGCAGAGGAATGATTAGCATTCCTTGATCATAAGACATCAGCACTTATATTGACTTAAGAAATACCAATTGATGCTACCTACATTTAAGCATCGCGGTTCCAATTACATCTCTTAAAGATACCTTCTATTTTGTCGTGGCAAACGAAAACACTCCATATTTTGAACAGCATAGAGATGCTAATTCCCGTTTCCAGTCTATCTCCAAAGCTCTTGTTCATTTTGCGTGGTCATTACGATGGTACACTGAAGACGGAGAGGCGAAGTTTCTAAGAAGTTTTCGAATGAATGTGGCTAATTCAACTGTTCCTGCTAAGATTGTTACGCAATCTTACAAACCTTTTGAAGATATTGTTCGAATGGAGATTTTGTGAAAGCATTTGACTTAAAACTTTAGAATTCGGACCATTGGACGCTGAGATATTATGACGGGTCCTCACGTTATTTTTTATATTTTAAAAATTCAATACGTTGGCACTTTTATGCTTTGCTAGAAATTTTTCGGTGGAAAAGTTTTCTGAATAAATAAAAGTAAAAAAGATTATATAATTTTGAATTCGATGACGATCTGGCGTTCGGTTGATTGAGGCCATTTTGTCGAAAACAATTTGGGATATAAAGTTGAAATCAAGTTATTTTTGTATAGTATTAAAGTTTTAAGCATTATGCTTTTTTTGCAGTATATCAAAAGGCTTATATGACTAGATTCTATATAGATTCCAAATGATCCAAGGGGAACGGGACCAAACTTATAATTTAATAAAAAAAAACAAATTCGAATTAAGATTTTTGTCTCGTTCCCGTTACGTATGCTGTATCGTAACGGTACGGAACCCTCCACGGGGCGACGAAAAACTCGCCAGATTGTTTTTTTTTCTTAGTACTTAAAAGTAAAAAACCCCTTTTTTGTATTGCAGACACCTACTAGGTTTTCTTATTATTTTATGTGAATGTATTACATTAACTATCGACAGTGTAGAATTAATCATGTAGGCCAGGAGTCCCATGGCCGCAAAAGTTCGTTGACCGTCCCTCCCCCCTCCCGACGCCCTCGCAAGACCCTACGCCACATTTCTCCTCTCTTCAATGCAACCGTTTAAGTAGAACAGCTAGATGATACAACTCGTTTCGCCGCTTTTTTGTGTACGAGAAAACATTTGAAAGCTGACGTTTCCTTCGCAATATTTCTCTTGTGATCTTCTATAAATGCCTGGTCAGTGTAGGAGCTAGGTTAGGTCGAACTTTGAAGCAAGGGGGTACAAAATTTCCTTTTTTGAAAATGTTTTAAATTAATATTGGGTTTTCCTGTCAAAAAATATTCAATCAGATTGGAGTTCCTACCTATAGAAGAGTCGCTTCCTATTTTATAGCACCATTCAGAGATAAATAAATCGACATTTAATACTTTCTCCAGGCAACGGTTATGGTAAAGCTATCGACGATAGATCTGAGTAGATATGGCAATTAATGTGTTATCTTAAAAAATAATTCAACTTTCAACATTTAAAGGCTGAATAAATCAGAAAAAGAATGTTTTGATTTTTCTGATTTTTCTTGATTTTTAATAAAGCACTAGTTAGATTTTTATATGTTGTTTCGCAGAGCTAAAAGACAGTGATTCATCATGAAAGCATCACATGCATAGAACGTACTTCTGGGTGTTTCAAGTACTATTACAACAGCTTCTTCTAGCAAGCGCGTATGCTAGATGCATAGTCTAAGACGGGACTTGCCATCAAGTCAAACGTGAGTCTTACTAAAAAGAGGAGTCGTACGTACTCAACAACTTAGTTTCTTATGCTGCTTTATATTTTATGAAGTTACCACTGAAAGTTAAGGTATAATATGAAATAGCTACTACGTATCTAAGTTTCCCCGAGCTGCCACATCTTCTCGCCGAGAAAGTTAACAATCATTTTGTACCTACTTACAAGTATAAAGGAAAGTTAAGATAATTTGCAACAACGAACGTTTGACTGTAAAAGTTATAAAAGTCTAAAAGCCTTGCTACAAAAAATTATACTAAGTTTATTCATTTGTGGAGCTTAAACGATATACTATGTTGATGATTATAAGTCGTTAAAAATATGAATATACGTGAAAGTGAAGTAGTAGATGGACGAAAGAAGAAAGTAGAAATAATTATTGAAAAACAAGTACCTACGATAAATACATTTATTTTTAAGTACCTCATCATCATCATCATGATCAACCCATTACCGGCTCACTACAGAGCACGGGTCTCCTCTCAATATGAGAAGGGTTTGGCCATAGTCCATGGCCATGTGCGGATTGGCAGACTTCACACGCCTTTGAGAACATTATGATTGATATACTCTTATAGTAGCTTTAGTTTTAAGTTAACGAATAAATCTAGTTATATTCTCAAAATGTCAATTCTTAAGTGTAAATATACTGGCCTTATAATATACAGGTAATGAGAATTTTATTAAGTACATTTAAAATTCTTCAAAGTAGTTGCAAACAAACTTGAGTATATAGGTATGCCATAGTTAAGTTTGTTTGAATCGTGCATTGGAAAAACAAACAAGAATAATAAAGTAGATAGATATACGTGGATGTGAAAGAACGTGAAAATGTTTTTCTACTTAGGTGCTTCTTAGCGATTTTATCACACTATTATTATACTTGCAAATATTTGTATGTGTGTGTATGTTTGTTTCTCTATTTGGCAGTAGTTTTAAATAAAGATAGATTACCTATTCCCAGGATTAACATAGGCTGCTTTTTATATCGAGTAAATCCATGGTACGTACTGGTGTTTTCAAACACCGAATTTCACGTCGATAAGCTACTAAAATAGTCTGCCATAACAAACTGCCTCGAAATTAGTTTTATTGGGAACTAAAGCGGGAGCATGAATAGACATGAACAAGACTTGGGATAATCTTCAATTACAAAGTTATTTAACAGGAGTTTTTAAAACCTACGTCTTAATTTAAGCAGACATAGTCGCGGTCATCTGCTATTAAGAAGATAAATTTAATATATTTGAGAGCTTTTTTGTCGAGGTGGAAAAGCTTTACGGCTACCTGCGTCCCTTGGGCAGGACGAAGTTATGCGGGATTCCCACCCTCGTAGGGGGTATACCCGAAATAAAAACCACTACAGCATATGCCTCTCACCCGGGGGGTTTTTTGTAGACTTCCCGGCAGACCATATTTGACACCTACATTTTTTTTTCTGGAAAATATTTTAGTATCTATCTAAACTCTTACATAATGCGAATGCTAGTATTGTTACGCTTTTAAAAATTTGGTAACTAACCAGTTATGATGCCTCTTTGAATGAGTATATATAGCAAAAACATATAAGAAGTACTTAATGCATATAACGTAAGGTTCAAATTAGTAAGATATATAACAGTTTATACGAAGATTTTTTATACTGCCCAGTATAGTTGACAGCTTTTTTGGATGCTCAAAGCATTTATCACGGCGATCGTTTGTCGACATTATTTAATTTACATAAAACATGCTAATCCAAGAAGATAACATTACACGCATGAGTTGCGTTCCGTTAACAAAGTGCACCGAATTGGGTCAATGTCCTTTGTTAATCGAGAGCTTAATTAAATTGTTCACGAACACAGGGGTCACGAATTCTATTAGTTATAGCGGTTAAGCCAAATTTTAAAACGCCAGTTTATTTTGATGGCCATAAAGGTTTATCCACACTTGTTAAAGGCAAATCCTTGTCTGGGCTACGCTGAACCATGATTTCTCTCATGATATCATACTCAGATGTTATCTGAATTAAAGTATTATATGTTTTGGACTTAGTTCTTGGCTCGTTCGTTTTCAAAAATTAGTGGGTTGATTTGAAATTTTCATGCAACGTTTTATTTAAATATACGACTTTTTTATTCTCAGATACGTAAATACCTATACCTATACTAATACTATACCTATACATACCTACGTAAATGCTAAATATTATCGTTTTGCAAGGTTTTATTAAAGTATCTACTAGGAAGACAGAAAACACCAAGAGTCGCAAGTAGTGTCACAGGCTTAGTGGTCATTTCGGAATGCGGAAATTTCCTCTAGGTTCAGCTATGGAAGTCCATCAATTATATAATGATAGTGATGATGAGTAGGTATACTACGTTATTTTTTCGTTACTTTAATTTCCGTTAAACTGAACGGATATTTCCACTCACGTCAATTAAACTATGTAACAATATAACATGCCCGTTCTTAAATAAAACGTTTGGTGCATTGGTAGTTTCCCACCACATAATATCACGCTAATAATAAAATAATCGCGGCGACACTCAAAGAGATTTTTATCAGTTGTATAAAACGTTATAGGTACTTATATAAAGATTCACCCAGCGACATCGCCCCTGTCCCCGGCATCCGGTGCTTTCATCTCTCGCTACTTGACACCTCCGAGGCCCTCACAACCGCTATTACGCTGAGGACACAGGCACTCTTATACATATTATGTGCTTATGTTTTCCGATCATCCATTCAATTGGAAGTAAGTTGATAGAATGCTTTGATGAAACCTCGTAGGTTCACCGCCGCTATCACCGCTCACATTTATAATATTGGACATCAAACAACTGATTAATGTACCAATATCACGTAATTAATGATGACTAAGCTGTCCTAAGGGACAATAGTGGATACTTTTTCTACCAAAGGATGCGAGTCAAAGAAAAATCGTCGTACACTTGTTTCGAAACTGAATGGTCTTTGTTCACTAACCTGAACAAGTCTAAACCTGTTTGAATGGAGGTAGATAACTAAAGCTCCAGCGAGCTTGAAAGGAAACCGCAAAGCTGTCGATACTTAAGTTTCACTACAGCACTTGTGACCGCGACGATGTTCGTTTAAACCTTTCTTGTCTTCGTCAGATTACAAAAACAACGAATTTTATTTCAATTAAACCTCTCCCTACCTTTGAAAACTCGTGACGCAGCGTGTACACTGTCGCATTATTAAGTTGGAGATCCTGGGTTCGATTCCCGGCAAGAGTCTTGACTGGTGGAAGGCTAGTTGTCATCCAACAGAGACGTGTCGCCAAACGACTTAGGGTTCAGCCAAGATGTCGCGTAGAAACCAATACGAGTATGGATTTACCATACCCTCTAACAGGTTAGCCCGCTACTATCTAAGACTGCATTACATACCATCAGGTGAGATTACAGTCAAGGGTTTATAGTAAGCTGTGATAGCCTAGTGATAGATATTATTACAATACACTACCATTGGTTCTATAGCAGCTATATCTCTTCCCCGACCTAAGCGCTCCTCTCCGAAAGAGGAGACCTAAACATATCCTTCACGACCCTGACGATCAGATGACTACTGACAACATACTCGTAACACCTATCACACAAGCCGAGGTTCGGCCTCATATTAGGCGCCCTTGGCAGACGTTCCCTTAGTTTCTTCGAGCCCTAGGCCTCAAAATTTCTTCTGGCAGAGCATCTTTCCGAAGCTCGCCAAACAGCTCGGTTACGCTGTTGCAACCAATAGAGTTAGTACAGCTTATAGTTAGTCCGAAAAAAAAAAATAGCAGCAATAGAAATAATTTCTGAAAAATCTTCTCTACCTAATGCGGTGGTTGATGTTAGGGACAGATTGATGAACAGTCAGGCAGCGGAGACTAAGGAATAGGGCACGGAGACTTAGCAATAAGGTTCCATTGGCACCCTCAGAGTATGCAAGCATATAACAGATTACCTAAACGACCTAGCGTACGATGCTTTTGTTTTAAATATATGGCACAGCAAGCATATAGCATATGTTGCTGTAAGTACGCCGCTGTTATTATAAGCTCTTCATTAAATTAAAGCTCTACTCGTAACAGCGTGGTGCTCCGCCGTAATATCCACGTTTAATCTGCAATAAAACCTCTCCCGCTTAAACTCTGTAGAGACATGCCTTTGTGATAGTTTTAAATAGATTAAGGTTACCTACTGGATCGGATATACCCGTTCCAAAACTTATATGAAATTTCTATATATTATTTTATTACCATTTATAAATAAGCATAGTCGATTAACTGATGATTTAATACTTAATAATATTGCACCCGTAGTAAAAAAGATCCTTAAAATTTACATAAACATGATGTTGGCTAATTGTTTTGGTTTAACAAAAAAATAAATTTTTGTGCGTATTTTAATTATACTTTTTTGTTAATGATGTAACCATTGTTTGTTTCATTTGCATCTGAAGTTTGACTACCAGATATATGTTACAAGCTTTGAATAAGTCTACAATGCATTCTGTAGACCAGTTCAAACTTTGTTGACTCATAATAAAGATTATATCAATCTTAAACTTCCTAAAGCAAAAAATAAAATCTAGCCATTGGTCCTTTGCTGCATGAATGCATTAAAAACGTTGGTTTAAGGAAACTAGAAGTGCCTGTGGCCTCACTCGTATGTTCAGAATCTCTATTATGTTTTATTACTTTTTTTATTTTACAACTATGTTATAAATACGAAAGAATATGATAAACGGTTATAAGGAAATGGTGTTCCAACTCTATCCCAAAGGAAATGTGCCTTTTTTTTATACAGATGACCTATCTCTTGACAGAGAATCACAGGTCAATGCGCCGTTGCTGCGTGGAATAAAAAAGAAGCAACAAAAACATACTTCTACAATAATTACAGCATCTCATCAAATCTTATCTTCTTTTTCAGACAACGCAGCCGTTCGTACGATTCGGAAGAACACGAACGGGGCGCTTGCGAGTGGTGTGAGTACGCGCTGGTCATCACGCTCGCTACCATCCTCCTGATCGGTGTCTCCGCGTTGACCATCTTCTGGACCTTCTTCTACAGAGAAGGATACGGCTGGGCCGACGATCTGCCTGAGAAGCAGTTCAATCTGCATCCTACGCTTATGATTGCCGGATTTATCACTTTCAGTGGTTTCTGTGAGTGATGCCATGTTTGTTTCATATTTTATAATATGCTGGAGTTTTTGTCTGGTGGGAGGCTTCGGCCGTGGCCGAACAAACCACCCTACCGACAAATAAGTGTCGCCAAGCGATTTAGCGTTTCGGCACGATGTCGCGTAGAAACCAATTAGGAGTGTGGGTTTACCATACTCCTAACACGTTTGCCCGCTACCTTCCAAGACAGCATCATCACTTACCACCAGGTGAGACAGACCTGAAGGGCTATCTTGTGGTGTATAAAAAATAAGTTAATACTATATGTATATGTATAAAACTGACACATGATATACTGATAATAAATATTTAATTTGTATTTCTCTGTCATACATCGACATTTAGATTCGTAACTTGAATTTTGTATATATGTATTTATCTCTGGCCATACGTATTTATTGGTACGCTCATAGCATTATCCCAGTCTCTTGCCGTAGGGTCTCGAAATCAAATGGTGTCCTGTAAGAGATTGCTGGACAGGGATCGCGAGTGTCGACCAGCTTTTCAGCCTCGCGAGAGACAAGGCTAAATATGCCATTCTGACTGCCAACATTCACTAGTTGGAGAGGCACCTAAAGAAGAAGATTTTGCTTGCAATAAGGCCGCAAACAACTCTGTCATCATTATTAAGATATCTTGGACGAACGTATTACTATGTCCAAGAAGTCACTTTCTAAACGTTGATTTTGCAATTTCCAGCGGTCCTGTTATACCGTATATGCCGGTGCTTCAGGCGCATATACGTCAAACTCCTGCACGCGATCTTCCATGCCCTGGCGTTCCCATGCATCGTCATCGGCTTCCTCGCTGTCCTCGATTTCCACAACAAGAAGGGCATAAACAACTTCTACTCTCTTCACAGCTGGATTGGCTTTGTTGCAATGGGACTGTTTGGACTTCAGGTAATTATTTAATAATAACTGTTCTATGAAGCTGTGATAACCTAGTGGTTAGGACGTCAGCCTCCTAATCAGAGGTCGGGGGTTCGGGGTTCGTACCCGGGCACGCACCTATAACATTTCGGAGTTATGTGCGTTTTTAAGCAATTAAAATATCACTTCAACGGTGAAGGAAAACATCGTGAGGAAAGAAAGCTGCATACCTGAGAATTTTCCATAATGTTCTCAAAGGCGTGTGAAATCCGCCAATCTGCACATGGCCAGCGTGGTGGACTACGGTCAAACCCTTCTCGTAGTGAGCCGAGAATGGTTTGATCACGATGATGATGAACTATTCTACGAAAAATAATATAGACACTATAACTATATTCATGCCTACAAAATACTTTGATTTCTCCCTAACATGATAAATGCTGTTCCAATGGAACTATGAACAAATATTAATCACGCTGATACGGATATTTAAGACGAATGAGACATCCACGGAGAAATCCATCATACTAATGGTGTTTTACCGACTCAAAAGGTAAACCGACTAACGGTCGAAGTCCGAGAATGGTGTATTACATAATATTAAAGTTCGATCGTGTGTGACAAGGTTGTAACTACATAATTTAGTAGTTACTTGTACAGAGAAAAAACTTACAAGTCATATGAATAAAGTAGGTAGGAACGTTATACGAGCTCGTTAAAATCTCACAAATTGCATTGTCCGGCTCTCACATTTAACTTCTCGACACTGACGTCAAGATTTCTTATAAAAAGAAACTTTTAAAACTCTCATAAAGTTTCATATTCACTAAGAGAGACCAATTTTGAATTTGCGGAATCGTTTAAACTCATACGTTCTTGGAGACGGCTAAGTATTTTAAAGTTTTCTTTTATATTTTCCAGTATGCCGTCGGTTTCTTCAGCTTCCTTCTACTGTTGATTTGTAATAAAGGCACGGCTAACTTCCGTGCATCTTTGGTGCCGATTCACGCTGCATTCGGCGTGCTAACTTTCGTTCTCGGAGTGTGTGCTTGCCTCACCGGATTGACTGAAAAGGCTCTCTTTACCCTTGGGTATGTATATTGTCTTGTTGAATATTCCAAAAAGTTTAAACAACTGGGTAGCATACATAGCATTTTAGGGTGTTCACAGACATATTGCATTTAAATTGCCAGAGCCATTATTCAGTGCATCTTGAATACAGTTGAAAAATCTATTCTCACGTTTAGTCTAACTGCGGAGTTGGTCTAGTTGTTAGTATGTTCGACTATAAAGCATGAGATCTCGGTTTGGACCAAAAATTCATAAGTCCTAAAACGTTTATTCTCAAAACGGTGCAACACACAGGACGATGATCACAGATCAGTTAAAACCTAATCCACAATGATGAGCGACAGTACAATAGGTTTAAGCTTTATCTCACTCGTATGAGAGAGGACGCCTTGCAGTAAGACGTTGATTGGCTTACGATGATGATTTGGTTTGCAGTTCAAATGCAGCCTGTTTGATTACCTAACTGTTAGTTAGGTAATGGTACTGATTCTGTTTTGCATAAATCTCCAAACTAAATTAGGAGGCCTAATTGCGAAATCTATATAGTGCGCTTTGCCTTGCCTCAGATTTAAGAGATAGTCGAAACAAGACAAATTTATATGAGAGTGTAACTCGTTTTAACACTAAGAGCGAAATCGAAAAAGCGAGTTTTTCCTTACCTCTGACTTATGATAAAGTTAAAACGAGACAGAGATGCGTGCCTTGCATAAGTCTGTCTCGGTTTAATACGTTGGCTATACTTTTTCACAATGATCAGAGAGTGAAGGATGGTATTTTTTTTTTCGGACTGTCTATTAACTGTGTTTTGGTTGCCACAGTGTAACCGGGCTGTTTGGCGAGCTTCCGAAAGTAGCTCTGCCAGAAAAAAAATTTGAGCCCTAGGGCTCGAAGAAACTAAGGGAACGTCTGCCTAAGGGCGCCACCTTTGAGCCCGAACCTCGGCTTAGGCGACGTATGGAATACGGGGGGTCGGACGGCAAGGCATTGCTCTCAGACCTGTGTTTAGTTTAGAGATTTGTTTACAACAGAATTGGTACCAAATATTAGGCGGTAATCTTTAAAGCGTACTTTCTTACCTAGTACGCTTTATAGATCTTGCTCTTAGTGCCTTACAAATAAATGTGGCATAACTTCGGTCATTTGTCTGCCATATGTGATGTTAGTTTAAGTGTGACAAAACACTGCATAGCTATTCTTACGTTACGTCACGTTTATTTCGAGAACCCTTAGTTATCAATAATGCAGTAACACTAACTTATTTGTTTTAAATTTGTGATAGACCCCAACTAATCCTTTAGATTTAGATAGTAGATCGTGATAGATAAGAAATAATTAGGTAGGTATACAGTTCGGAATGTTAGATTAATGAAAACTAAACACATAATAACCAAAATTTCACTTTAGAAACGCTACTGTGGGAGAATTAAGGTACTCAACTTTTTCAATCAGTTTACTTTCGTTTATTCTGTCAGTGAAATCAGGCTTATATGTTGGACGTTTAGAATATAGTACAAGTATTAGATCATGTTTGTGGCTTTTAGATTGTATCAGAGCATGTACATGCATTCTTTCAGTTTAATTATCGTATTTTATCTCAGTCATAGATATATTTTTGTCATAAATACAGGGCTTGAACCGGTTTCGTTTAAACAAGTTTACTTAGAAATTCTATCTAAAACATTTAGATTCTATAGAAACTTAAGAGCAGTGTCTTAATAAACTTAAAAGTAGCGCAAGTGAGCTCACTCGCGCTGTTAAGTGAAAGACCGTAAAGAAGCTATCAGTCAACTCGGTAAACAATTCGCACTATTAAACCGATTATTCACTAGTAAATTTTTTACCTGACACTATTAAAACTCAAATATTAACTCGTTAAAAAGAACGTTTTTATGAACGAAACCGCAATTGTTAAAAGTGATTACAAAGTCAGTCTCTATTTGAATAAAAATTAACCGGTTTAAGCCCTGCAATCATTTTTTGCAAGATCACACTAGAGTCGCAGATATCGTATGGGGAAAAGTGCGAAAATAACACTGTAAAAAAAACATTAAGTTTCACCTTGAAACCTTCAGGTGCACTTTTAGATGATTGTAACTTTGACTTTGCTCGGCCAAAGTGAGTATTAAAACGAGACAGACTTATGTCCTATACGCAGCGTTGTCTCGTTTTAACTGTTTCTTAAATCAGAGGTAAGGCTAAGCGCGCTTCATAGACCTCGGCCTAAGTGTTTCAGTGAACGGAGTTTTCCCCTACTCAAGTCGCTAGTATGATCTTACCTGCTTATGATATGTATGTGATGTGTGAATTCTGATTAGTATGTTTTGCGCATGTGTTGTGTTAGTGCTTGTATATGTGCATATTCACAGCGCGGATCGGTACAGCGGCCTGCCGGACGAGGGAGTAATCATCAACGCCATCGGAGTGGCCATCATTGCCATACTGGCTGTGGTCATGTACATTCTATCGAGGAACAAATTCAGAGCCGACGCCCGCGATATGAGAGCCTCTGTTGATTTGTAGATATATGTTTAGACTGCCATTTCACCTAAGGGTAACGTGTGGCGATGTCGAGAGGACTAATTACACACATTTATTTTAAATTTTTCCACTAAAAGCCTTGACGGTGGGTTTTTGTTTTCATCAAGCTGTAGCAACTTATGAAATATGTGTCTAAACAATTTCATCTTTTAGGGATAGAAGGCTAACAAAACTTTTTTCAAGAACTGTTTCTGTTCATGTGTAAAGATTTGGAGGATTCTGTACAATGGGACGGTTATTCCTAGAACTATAGTAGGTATTCAATCCACACATCTTTGCTTGCTATGAATACTCACACATGGAAATGCATTCCTAAAAATTGGCAGACTTATTCGGCTTTTATCATTCGTCAAAATAGTCTTCTTGAAAATAGGTTCTCATCGCCGAATTCGTAGATAACAGTTAGTTTACAAGTGTTTAAGCCAATTAAACAAAGAAATATCTTATTTTAAATAAGATTTATATACTTATAAAATCTAATCGTAAACACAATAGATTTTTCAATATTCTAATATTAGTTGCCTGGCAAAGATCGCTACATAGCGATAAGGCCGCCTTAAGTATCCTGCTTGTAGATTTTTTGTTTTTCTTATTAATTTACCTTAATCTTATTGTGTACAAATAATAATACATATTAATAGATAACTATGAGAATATAAATACCGGAGATTCATTTAGAACATTGTTGATCATATTATATTCTGTGGATTTGTTTTTTGGCGGTGTAATTTATTTAGCTATTATAGCCTAACCAAAAGTAACAAAACCTGTATATTTCAATTACCGCAATAAATCTGTCAATTCGCTGGGCTGCGATGTCGCTAGCACATGCAGTCAAATCCCCCTATTTTTGAATCAGGTTTTAGATAAGACTGTACTTGAATAACTCCGTAGCTATATTTGGTATGTAAACCCATAAAAAGTGTTATATAATTAATTTTCCTTTCATATAAGTACATTACCTACACTGACAATTTTGTACCGTAAAATATTAAAAAGTACCTATATATGTACAAATCTGGAGGCTTTTATATCTCGTATTGTATTATGTACCTTATAGTAGATTCGGTCTGTATCAGACCAAATATTATATAGAACTTAATGAATTTTAATTTTACATATAAAATTATTTTAAAAATTTACTTAGAGTAAATATAATTAAGTTGTTTATTTTATAAATTTATATTTAGGTAAAATATTATTCCGTTGCATTAAAATATTGTGATGTGATTCGACTTTTAATTTATCCACTACATTTTGCTTATTAATGTGTGACTAATACTGGCAGGCATGCTTTTTACTAAAATCACTAACGTTGTTATTAATTATTTTTAAAAGTGAAACCTACATATATAAAAAAAAAAAAAATTTTTTTAGCCTATTGACTTTTGGAACAGTTTCCAAAAGGATATAGGTGTTTACATATCATGATTATCATTAATACATGATTCTGTACTGAACCTGGCAACTTTGGTATTAAACATATCTGATGTTACACAGAAAACCACGTCATCTATGACCTTTATTTTTTACAAAATTTTTGCCCCCTTCCACAACAGTTTCTGTGTCAAGAGCTTAAGTGGTAGATAGGCATTCTTTACCACTGATGCAAGACGAAGAGTGGATATAAATATATTATGTAATTATTATTACCTTTACAGAAAGCTAACATATGATTATACATTAATCACCCGTTTAGGGTGAGTGGTTAAGGCTGTTAAAAGCTATGAAATGAAAGCAAATGCCATATATAACAGCCTTTTCCTAATTTATCCACATCTAACACCTTGAAGACATAATGGTGTTATTCTATTTCCTAGAAAAATTCTGTTACTCCATATTCCACAAGTGTTGTATTTCACTGTGTAACATTAAAATCTGTGTAAATGTAGCATCAATGACTCCTCAATGTAAAACATGTAGCATTCCTAAAAGTATTCTATATTCCTGTGAAAGTCTTGTTAAAATTGGTCTACCATTTATGGCAATTTATTGCGTAGTAATCACCTTACTGTTTATCCTGTAAGAGAGTATGTAAGCTGGCTGAGAGAACGAGCTTAGCTTTGTTCAGACTTTATTTAGTGTTAAAAAAAGAGAGACAAGTTAGAATTTTAATGAAATACACATAAATTTGTCTCTTTATTTTTTCTCTGTAATATAAGTATGAGGCAGGCTAAGCATGCTTTATATATAAATAGCTTTGGCCTATAGTTTAAGACATATGCTAATTCTTTTGTACTCAAATAACTAAATTGGTCAAAAAATAGTATATATACTCGTACCTTTAATTTCACTGTTTTATGTGGAAAAGTATATCACTGATTTCTAATTTAATCCGCAATGATTTGTGTACAATAGAATTAACACCATTAACACTGTAGAGAACCTCAAACCTCCGCGTTTGATGGTACTCTTCGTGATGCTAACTAACCCGGGGTGCATGCGGTGTGCAGGAGTGAGACATACGCCTCGATGACGACCGAGGCGATTGTGATAAACGCCATCGGGATGTCGGTGGTTGCGGTAGCCATCGTGGTGCTGTACACAGTACGTGGAACTGGAGGTTACCGGCTGCGCAAGGTGGCCCAGAACCCCAGCTAAGCGGCGAGTGGACTACACCCCCCACAACAGCGGTAACACCACGGTTTGTAAAGCGTAGTCTTTGTTCACTGGAATTCTAACGTTGGATGCGGTCTGATTAAAAAAAAAAAAAATAGCTTAATTTTCTTGGGTACGCTTCTTTGTGCAAAGTCGATACTTTCCGTCGACATGCCATGACGAAGATACTCGAGTGTTTATTCGAAGCAAAATTCAAATCATTAACTAAACAATTACACTGCAATTAATCTTTTCTATTGATTAGATAAAAGGCTAGAAGGTAGAACGCCTGCTTCTATTCATTAGCCTAGAAGTTTTCAATTTAATGGATAAAAGCTGCGACATTAACTTCAAAGTTGCCATATTCAAAGAGAGAAATTAAATTTGGGTGCAGTGTGACCATTTGTTTATTTATTATTTATTATCTAAGAAAACTTTATTTTATAATGACAAACAATAAACACAAGATGTTCTCTATTATACAGAAACTATATCGAACCACCGATGTTGCAGTAACCTAATTTAAAAAAAAAGTTGTCTATGTGTGTCAATTCAATAGAATACACGATCAAAGATAATCCTGAATTTTGTCTAATACTTAGATAACAATTAATAAGAGATCTGTCTGTTTTAACAGTTGCGAACATAAGACTACGCTTTCAATTTGAACGTACAACACCAATTATGTGTAAATTCTTCTTTATGCTTAATTCTTCAATTTTATAATTTTTATTTAAATCCAAATAAACTCAAGCATAAAGTTGAATGTTTATTTTTAAATGTTATTTTATTAAATTCTGGTTTACTTCTCATGGAAGCTAAATTTATTTAGGGTTTGCGAAATTTATGAAAAACATAATATACCCTTAGCTCAATCTGTTGACTTTAGGTTGAAAAGTATCCCGAGAGTGCAGGTTTGGTTGAAGTAAGCAAAACGCGTTTAACAAAGTCACCTTTAGTATCAACACGTACCTACCACTATTAGGTATATGGAAAAATTACCGCGCGCAAACGAAAATGAGGTGATCATGATGCCCATATAAATATAATGTAAACTATATTATGGTCCGTGTTACGTTTACTTTAAATCTCACACTCGTGGACAGATTTATTGGTCGTTGCTCAGTGATGTTATTATTATTGAAGCGGTTGTGCGTTGTTCTATTTTTAAAATTTAAAATTTTTTATAAAACTAAAATTCCGTCTTTAATATTACGACGACTTAGATTGGGCATGTTTTTGGGCATTATTTTTCTCCAATTGAATATAAACAACTAATGTAGTGATTTAGTTGTAATAATTAGAGTTTTTAGTGATACGGACACGAAAAATTGATTTTTTTTAATTTAAACTTGTTTGCGAACAACCAATGAAGACACCTATTTATTCGAATATACTGTACTCGCTATTCTGTGGTAACCAAACGATTATACGTATGTATTTGTAGTGTTAATATTCGAATATACGAAATCTAAATTATTTCTTGTTCCACAATAATGTGGGACATGTTTGAAAGGTTTAATTTCTTTATGTGTTCTATTTATCAGCTACTAGAATAAATCAGTGGCCATATACCAAATGATAGATAGTGTCATCACTTTTAGTAGGCTATAAGGCAGTTAAGGTAATATTTTAGACGTAATCTGTATATAAATCTAATTAATGTAATGTGCGAGTGTTCGATAGCTGTAGTATGTGATTGATTTGTAGTGAATGTCTATCTTTAATATTAATAAGTATCAAGTGATGTCATCAGAACAAAAGTAGCCTCATGAAAAATCTTTCTTAGCGTTTTAAGATCATGCAAAACAAAAGTTTAGCTGATAAAGCTGATTTGTGAGTTTTTAAAGCTTCAATTACTGTAGGTACTTCATGAGTTGTACCTACTTAAGGATGGCCTATCCTATCTTATCTTATAAATATCATGGGTTATTCTGACGACTTCCGTTACGCAGCGCGTGCGCTGTTGCTTTAAAAAGCTGGAGGTTCTGGGTTCGATTCCCGGTTCAAGTCTGGTCTGGTGGGAGGCATATGCCGCTACTAGTCACCGCCTTGATTAAGCGTTCCAGCACGATGTCGGATATATACCAATTAGGAGTATGGGTTTACAAGACCCTAACAGGTTAGCCCGCTACCATCTTAGACTGCATCGTCACTTACCATCAGGTCAGATTGCCGTAAAGGGCTAACTTGTAGTGTATTAAAAAAAAGGTTTTCATTATTAATTAGTTTATGACCCAATTATAGGTTTTAGAAATACTACATAATTTGAGATCTGGATACTTTTGTCCTGATGCCGCAAATTAAAGTCATCCATTCGTAGCAAAGTGTTTCATCCTTAAGAAAGTTTATAGATTTCAATGAGGATTTTTGATGCAAACATTTTAAAGGAGAAATAAATAATAGTGATATTAATCTCCGAATGGGAAACGAAATAAAATTTGCTAATGTAATATTATCATATACCTATTTAGATATATGTGTAAGTCTGTCTGTACTATTACATATTATAAGCGAAGTGTTCATTCAAGTTGCCAAATTCGATGTAACGTTCTGTGGTTAATACTTGTTATAATCGATTTACTGCGTATTACATACATGTAGCGTGTTTATCAGTAATTATGTAGGATAACGCTCAATGTGTTTAATTATACGAAATGTGGTGTACCTACCTTCATTTTATTCCTTTATGTAGAAATTGATTAAAGGTTTCCATTGATTAGATATAATGTTATTTATATTCCATTTACGTAAAAAGTAACATTCCAACCAGAAGTTCGAAGCTTTTAAACGTTTCGGTTTTTTTAAACGAAAATATTACACAATCCGAAGACTGTAATGGCACGGACACATGTACATCACGCCGCTCTGCGAGACGCAGCGCATTACGAGTCAAATCAAATCGAATCTGTATTTGAGGAAATACCAACATGTGATTACACGTAACGTCGGTTGATTAGCGGGCAGCGTGGCGTGATGTTAATGTGAGCCTAGCATATTTGTAAGTAGTTTGTCGTTGAATTTACAATTGCGATAATTTTTACTCAATGCAAAGCGCATATTTACAAGTTTTAAATATTCCCGATTTTTTGGATCCCTTTTGATATCACCGGGGCCAAGTTTTTATATAATAGATCCCTATTTTAATTCCGCGATATAATACACACACACAGTTTCTAAAC
Source organism: Lasiommata megera (assembly GCA_928268935.1). Taxonomy (NCBI): domain Eukaryota; kingdom Metazoa; phylum Arthropoda; class Insecta; order Lepidoptera; family Nymphalidae; genus Lasiommata; species Lasiommata megera. The sequence continues at coordinate 7,314,761 of OV743312.1, forward strand.
AATGTTAGATCATAAAAAATAATAGTACCTACATGCTAAATTAAAATAGGACTTACCTGAAAACTGTGACCACCTATTTTAAATCTTGCATTTTTTGCAAATTTTTTATTATCAGATATAATTCTTAGACAATTTTGAACATTGTAATTTTTCTATATTCCACTAAAACTATATGACTTTTGAATGTATAATTTGGTATAATTAGTTGTGTTAGTTACAGTTGTGTATTGGTTACTGTGAATTTTATCACTGTTTTACATTTTTAAATATTTATACGCATTCATAATGGTACATTAAATTACATGTATAAAATAAGTTGTTTTATTTATTTAAATAACCTATCCTCTTTATTATCATTTAAGTATCTAGGCATCATTATTTGAAATCATGCCCTCAATTTCCAGTCCAATTCTAATATATCATGCAAAATTAAATAATTTAACCTTTTTTTATCGTGGGTAAATCCTCATGGATACCTCTGCGCCACGGGGAGGCAACGAGGTTATGTCAGACTCCTACTGACTAAAACCGCCACGTGTTCCTACTCACCGCTGTATGGTGGAGCTTTGGGGAAACGGGAAAGTTTTCGCATACAACCGCAACTCCACCTGGGGGTGTCCGCCGCAGCAGACCCTTCTTGGGCACGTGCCCAGTTTCGCCAGTTATATATGATCCTCCTTGACGTGTCTGTCAACGGCGGTCCTGGCTAGAGCCGATTATGAAAGCGAATATGGCTCGCGAAACCAAATTTGGTTTTGAAAATCCTATTGCACGGCGCACAGTACAACTGCCCCAATGCGTTAAGAGTGTAGAGGTAGGAGGTACTTGGCTTGGTTTTTTTGGCTAAGCGCTTAGCGTCAATGTCTTTTACTCGCTGCTCCTCAAAGGATTTCACAGCCTTATCTATTGATTTGCGCCACTCTTGCCTCTGCAGCGCAAGTTCCTCCCACCTCTCACTAGGTATATGACATGAATTGAGATGGCGCTTCAACACGTCCTTGTACCGTAAGAATTGACCACCAGACTTACGTTTTCCCTCCTTTGACTCCGAGTAGAAAGCGGCCTTAGGGAGTCTGGAGTCACTCATACGAAGGACATGCCCACACCATCTCAGCTGACATTTCATGAGCATGGCCTCAATCCCGCTTGTCTTACATCTCCGCAGTATTTCAGAGTTGGGTATTCGGTCTTGCCACTTAACGTGCATAATTGAACGTAAGCATCTCATATGAAAGGTATCGAGTCGCTTTATATCCTCTCTGTAGAGACACCAAGCCTCAGTGGCATAAAGCAATATAGGTAGGATAATTGCTTTATACACAGCTATTTTTGTGTGGAGCCGAAGATCATGTGAGTCCCAAACTCTTGTGCGAAGCATACCGAAAGATGAAGCCGCTCTCGCAATCCGCGAAGAGATTTCTGCCTCAAGGCGATTATCCTCACGGATCACACATCCCAGATATCGAAACGATGAGACCTCTTCGAGTACCTTACTTCCGAGAGCAATTTGCACCGGATCAGGCACAGAGCCACGTGATGGTTGTTTTAGAACCTTAGTCTTTGATGCACTAATAGTCAGCCCAAACCTCTGGCACGATTCATCCAGGCAGCACAAAGATTCTTGCAGAGTGTTGACGTCATTAGCCAATAAACATACGACGTCGACGTCGATAGAAATCTCTTGTAATGTCTTGTTGTTGTTCGCCAGTTAGAGGTGTGCCGGAACAACAGCACACCAGTCAACTTGAGGACTGTACTGTGAGTGATGGACGGCCCCGTTTCCATCGCCCACAAGTCCTCCGAAGGCACAGGAGCAAGAGAGGTGGAAGTGGAACACTCTCTCGCACCCGGCCTGCCATCGCCTACGGCAAGCGCAGCGAACACTCTCCGTTCACCCCGGCCCACCAGTTCCATTCCTGGACGAGCCTGGCCCACCCATGTATTAACCAGGATAAACTTTGTCTTTAGTAAAAATATGTTCACAAGTGTTTATATATTTTTTATTAGTAAATTATTAACATAAAATTCAATGTCTGAGGATGTCATTTAATTTGCATTTTTTTTTAATTTATATCGCGGGCGAATTATTAGCCTGATGGTAGCTGATCACCATCGCCCATGAATATCTATGGCACCAGAGGGCGAACTGATTCTTCCAATCGGTTTCTATTCGGCATCATACCGGAACGTTCAATCGCTTGGCAGTATGTCTATAGCGGTAGGGGAGGTCTAGGGCGGTAACTAGCCGGGAACGAAGCCCCTCACCAGATCAGACTCGATCCGGGAGTAGAACTTGCGTAACATGTTGCAACTCACGACAGTGCCAGCGTTTCGCTCACGGAGATCGTCAAAAACTTACCGTTGACTGTCTATATGTAGGTAACATATAAAGCATATAAAATTTGAGATACTTGACACCATTTTGGCATTCAATATGCATATTTATTAATAGGCCTGCAACCCTACTTTCTTAATGTTTTCAAGCGGTGTTATCTTATTACATTTTGGCCCTGGATTTTATGTCAAAACGAACTACATAACTGTCAGCTGATAGTCACTGAAATATCGCATGACGAAACAGCGACAGAGCCACTACTAGCTCAGACTAGCAAAGTTAACAATCGGCAAGCGTGACATAAAAGTTGGCATATTTCTAATATCATATTTGTACAGGGTTGACGTGGAGTCACGTAGAAGTTGGCGTAATCTGTCATATTTGTATATGACAGATTACGTCTTGAGTTGTCAAATTGTAACGATTGGTCCTCCATATAAAATGACAGATTTGCTCTAACTGATATATGACGTTTGTTAAAATGAATATACTATATATAGTTTGTATTTGAACTCAATTATAAGATCTGAGTTTGGAGCAAGAAAAGGGAGTTAAATGAAACAATATTCTGACTGACACTTATTTATTCTCAATAATAATAGTCTATATTGAACATCATTACAAAGGAAAAAATTAATTTCTATTTTATAATAAAAATAAAATACGTTATTAAACGTGTTTTGGCAGATAATGAGAAATTGAAACCTTCAACCGTGAGGCTGAAATTATTCAATACTTAGAAAATGTTTCTAATGCGTAACACCATGTCCGATAGAGGCGACGGAAACTGGGTTTGCAGACAATTTGGTTTGCAGAACTCGTTTTTAAAATTAAGGTTTAAGATATTTTTTGGACTGCTAATTTTCATTTTGTGGACAAAATATACTTTTATCGTATCGTATTACTGGTACGATAACATTAAACGGTTTCCAACCCCCATTTGATTGATAAGTATCTCTACTTAGAGAGTTCAAATAAATTGGTTGAAGTTGCAACAGTTAGTAAGCACCTGCAACTATCAGCAAAAGCTTTGCATTTTCACGTTTGGCAAAACGGCCATTAAAACGAATGGCCTAGACAAGAAAGGGTTGCGTATTTTCTAAAGAATCACATTTCGTATTCGTATTCATAGAATATATGTTCTTAATCACAAAACATAATTTAATGTTGTCCGTATTTAATTAATTTAATACAACTCACAAATTTGGCAAAATTTTGAGCAATCCACAATCAAAGTCAACACAAAATATAAAATGTCAATGCACCGTAATTTAAAAAAAAATATATACAGGATATGACCCGCTAGGTGATTTTGAACTACCCATCGCAAATCGTTTTTATACTCAGAGTGACTATTGTAATTTATAAAGTATAGACGATAAGACAGCCTCTTCTGTCTTATACGTTTATTATTACGGTAGGTACTAATTGCATTGCAGCATACTAATAATTTTAAATGCGCTATATCGTACCGGTAAAAAAAAAAGCATACTAATAATTTTAAATGCGCTATATCGTACCGGTAAAAAAAAACATAGTCCAAAATCTTCTGCAAAACGAGCGACTGATATACGGAGCGTTTACGAGAAGTGATTAAGAGTTTAGGACAATAACGTTGTACCAATTTTTTAAATTTTTAAGGAAAGATGCGGAATAATGCAGATGCGGAATAATGCGGATGAAAATAATTTAGCGTACATTTTAACGAGTCAGTACTGCAGATGAATTTGACTTTCAAAAAACTTATGACCACGCAAGATCAAAATTACTCCGCAAAAAAAGATTGTTTCACAATAATTCTTTAGTATAACTGAAAGTAACGTACAATACAAATTATTTTATTTATTATTAACAGTAATTTCGTTTATAATAAACGGTAAATGCTCAAAGGGAATGATCGAAAGTAACCAAACTGCAAAAATAATTTAGGCACAGGATTGCTTTTTTTAATACAAATGGTAAAAGAAGTCCCGGATATAACTTTACTCGTAAATAATAAATAGAAGCAGGCGTTACTTTGCGGAAGTCCATGACAAACAATAAACAGAAAGTATAATTTGCTATATTCCGCCGACAACCGGGAGATTAGTATAGTATAACACCACACAAAATCCTCCACTAGAACCTCTACGCACGTTTGGACCCGACACCGGATCATGCTCAGGAGATGTTGACTTCACAAGCGCGAAAGGCAAAAGGTCTTTGAAAAAGCTAAATTAGTTTTTAGTGAAGGTGAACATAACGTAGAGATTCGTTATGAACAGCGGGATTTTCCTTTTAACTTGATGGTGTTTCTACTAAATAAATAGATTTGAAAAATATTTTACCTGCTCTCACGCTATTCAACGTGTAAATGAATAATAATAATTAAAAATGCTTCTGATTTTTTAATTTCATTTTTAACCCTGGTGTTTTGGTCGATAATCTAGAATAACGTTAGAATAAAATTTAAGGAATCTTCTTGAACAAGTTAATGGTAAATATTATATTTTAAAATCTACATTATTACAAAATATTTAGGATTTGGGGCAAATTACGAGTGTACCCGAATATTAGACACAAATACACTCAAACATTCATCAAATATTATTTATGTAAGTATAGAAATCTCTATGAGGATTGATCAAATTGTGATATATTTCTTATCTTTATAAGTAAAATACATTAAAAATACTATGTCGGTGGGAAGATTAGCAAAGAATTACCTATGTCTTTTCACAAAAAATGCAAAAATAATTTTAATTAATGCATTAACTATAATATTTAGTCAATAAATAAATAATCTAGTTAAAACATCCACATCTTAAAAAAGTTAACTAATTTAATTAATAAATTATAGTATAACCAGTATGTCTGTGGCTACTGCTAATTTATTATTTAAATGTTAATCAAGTTTAATAACCAAAACCGACAATACTTTGTAAAGAGATCAACAAAACATAACATCTCTGTTTAGGCCTATAAATACTATTACATTATTATCTATGTAAGACAAAATACACTTTTCGGTTGTACATAAATATACTTTTAAGACTCTCGGTAATATGATTATAATAATTGACAAATACATAAGCTATTTAATTAGTGCCTGCGTTAAACCTAAATCTTTGGTGCGTTAAATGGCACATAACATAATGTCATAACAATAATTATTAACATTACTAAGTACAGATGTTACAATTATTGTTTTAAACACTACTATCTAAATATAAAATAACCGACTTTTACAATTTAAGCTTATAAATTAAATACTAGAAATAAAAAAGAATAACTAATAATTAATTAAGGATGTATATTGTGACACAAATGAGATATAAGAACTTTCTCTGCAAGAAACTTTGCATACAATTGCTTCACTATGTAAATAATAGACTATATAAATTTCTAGTCTTAGCTGGGCAAAAACATTAATATAATAACGTTTTAACTATATGACTAAAGATACAAAAAAACATACAGTAATATTTGAAATAAGCTGTGCAATTTTAATATAAATATCCTGAAAATATATTCACAATCACACTGATGAGCTATTCCTAAAGAGTAATAAATTTTCTCCTTCAGATCTCTCTTGAAACTGTCACGATCATATCTTTTAGGAGACGTAATGACCATAATCATAACTATTTAAAATTTTAATTATAATAACATTTTTAATAATAGCAATATTAATAAAGATCTTGTAGTGATATCTTGATAAATTACTACACACTTATCGAGAAACAACTCCCTAAGTAATATGTTAATTGGTAAAACAGTACGTACAGTCTTTGCAAAAACATTGTATGAACACTTGAGCATTGACCATTTGACGCTGTTGCTTTAATACCACCTCGTGTGTGATAACTAACATAGCACAATACTATCATAATTTACTATTACAATAAGAGATAAGATAAATAAAAACATAGTATGTATAATATCTCGCCCAACCTCACGTATGAGTAAGTGTAACAATAAGGCATAATTGAGATTATAAATTTTAACACAGCCATTTACGATCCATCCTTCTTGAATTCTTTTCGAAATTCACCTTAAAATGTAATGATGGCGTTTTGGAGTAATATTTCCAAAAATATTTAAACGATTACTAGATATAATCGGCTAGAATTACTTTAATACTATAATAAAGAGTTATGTTTATTAGTACTTAACTGCATAATTCTCAAAGACTCCATTTGAAGACAAACTAATTATATTATAATATTTGTGCATAGAATTTGTAGTTCTATAAATATTTTAAATATCTTTAAGTGTTTTTTTTTTTGTTTGTTTTTTTACAATAGAAACAATAATTTCACTATAATAAAGAATACATGTTTGATAGCCCAAAAAATGGTATGCCCCATATACATGGATATAAAATGAATATAAGCCAAGGCCATTGATTGCTATGAACGGCTCATTATATATTAAGTACTAATACTATGTATCTGTGTTCAATAATGCATGGAAAAACAATCTTATAGATGGCAATTATTGTTTATAGCAAACAGAGAATAACTATCGTATTCTGCGCTTAACATATTTTATTATTTTACACATCATTTAATTTCAGTAATTCCCTTTAAAAATTGGCCCTTACAGAATAGTTGGTAGAATTTACGCATAGGGGTATTTTAGGGCTATGTGTGGGTGTTCACATATACATAAAAAGGAAATTATCTTATATATTTTTGCGATACGACAAACGGAGCGACAAGCGACTCAAGAGCTCTAGTGTACTCGCAAAAAATGTCTGTACATGTTGATTGCTTCACACAATATCAATCGTAGCACCAAAACATAACACCATTATTGATTTACAAAGCCCAATCGTCTATGCTCAAATAGTATACGTACGTTGTCATAATAAGATTAATAGAAAACCCTATTATTCGTAGGTAGCAGGGATGACAAAAACAGGGCGTTTCAAATATTTTCGAGTATTATGAACTCGCATTTGTGGACTACAGAAAGGCCTTCGACTTCATCGAAACTTAGGCGGTTTTGGACTCACTGCAGTGATGCCATGCCGATTATCGAAGTGCTGAAATGTCTATACGACACCGTCACAATGACCGTTCAGATGCAAATCATGCAACACATCCGATATCAATTCGAAGGAGAATAAGATAGTGGACATTTCCCCTAAACTGTTTACTTCCGCTCTAGTAGTTGTGTTCAAGGTTTTGGACTGGAAAAATCGTGGCATAAACGTAAATGGCGAATACACCACGCTCTTACGATTTGCAGACGAAATTATAATGGCAGAAACGCTGCAAGAAATTGATGGAATGCTTTCGACCTTAGCACTTTGTCGAGACGGGTTTCAAGATGAATGTGGACCAACGAAGATAATGTTTAATGAATACGCCATTACAAAGCCCATCGTGGTCGAAAATGTCAGCATCGAAGTTGGCCAGGAATATAACTGACACAGATTATACAGTTGGATAGTAACAACTTCGACAAGGCGTCTGCGTGTTACCGGTATTGACATACGTAGCAGAAACGTGGACACTTACAGTAGGCCTTGTTCTCAGGTTCAGCGCTCAGCGTGCTATGGAGAGGACTATGCTGGGTGTTTCTCTGAGGGATAGAATCCGTAAAGAGAACATCCGTGGGAGAACTAAAGTAACATAGCCCAACGGATTAGTAAGCTTAAGCTAAGCTCTTGCGAAGTACCAGGAGTCGTTAACTATTTAATTCTTTTAATTTGATCGCTTGTCGCACCGCACAACGCTAATTACACCGTAAAGGGGAAGTAAGTTCTGAATTTTAACAAAATGTTTATTCCAAAACTTTGAATTGATACCTTAAGCCTTGAAGTACTGCGGGAATTCGTTGGATATAGCCCGAACAAGCGCTTGATCGTCACGGCTAAGGTCTCCTTCTTCACAGAATATGCGAGCGAAGCAACGTAGCAAGTCGTCCCGTCGGTACAAGTGGGCTCCGTAGTCTGTATTACGTACGATGCCTTGCAGTATCTTGAGGTATTGTTGACGACGCTATGGAATGCGAAAATTATAAAGATCAAACATCGATGCAAATGAATAGCAAAGGAACATATTTTTTCAGTTTTTCTAATAAATAAATCAGCGCAATCTCTTGGAATACTTCTACGACTTCAAAGGGCTTTGAATGAACTACCTAAACCTTTTAAGAACGGATTTTATTTATTTTAATGAAACAGCAAATACTTCAAAGAAAAAAACTTGAGTTACGATTTCATCATGAAACCTTTATAAAATAAGAACTTACAGTAAAGTACGATACTGCTCTAGGAAAGTGTGAAGTAAGCATAGCGTCGAATGGAATATAAGTTACATATTTTTGGCATAAAACTTACAATATCTCCAGGGCAGAGGTCAGCTAGCTGCCTGACAATTATGCCAATGGCAACTTTGAGGTCGTTCGTGTAGAAGTGTTCGGCGGTCTTCTTCCGACTGAATAGATCTATCACTAGCTTAAGAACGGAATGCATAGGCGCTGGCTCGTGATCGAAAATGTGCACTGGATCCTCTGTAATAAAATAAGGACTGAGTAATTAACATAAAAGAAAGAAATAAATCTACGATGAAACAAACGTCTGTAGATTTCACACTTGGCTTTGACACTTGGTCAAAAAAGAAAACTCACAAAATAAAATGGGAACAGAGAAAAGTTTTTAAAAGTTATAAAAATATTCCCATTGTATAAAAGTCTGAGTAATCGGTGATTTGTATTATTGCGTACTGGTATATTTTACCTTCCCGATTGAGAAGTAGAAGCACTTTCTCGCAGAAGGTTTTGGCGTTATCTATTGACTCGAGCGCATTGAGCAGAAGATTCTCGAACGGGTTCTCGAACTGGAGATTGTACGCCAGAAGAAGAGTAAGGAACAGGTCCGGTATTTGTTCGTCCATATCTGTTTCTGGCGGATTCTCGATAAGTTCTAGGAGAAATTGTGAGAATTCTACGCCAAGTTGTTCTGAAATAATTAATATAAAACTCAATTTTTAACATAAGTAAAAAAATAACATAATATTGATCATTAACGTAAGTTCAGTTAATCATAGCAATATAAAAATCGTTTTATTAATTTACCCAATATCATTTATTCATTATTACATGTGTTAATCGAGTTGCGCTTTTTACAGCCGAATCAGTACCACAATTCTACTATTAATGTTTTATTTTTTTGGAGTCACAGTAATTATATTTTCAAACAAAATAATCTTCAAAGTAATTATGTTTAAATAGCAAAGGCGTCTTAGACAACGCACGTCCACCTAGCTAAAGGAACTTAGTAAATATCCAAAGATAAAAGTACTCTTGGAATTCTAACTATTCTTATACTACTATGGAGATCCTACTTCTGAAAAACATTGACACATTCAACTAATTTTGCTGATAGTCCTGGACTAGGTTGCCTGATAGAGATCGCTCTTCAGCAATAAGGCCGCTTATTGTACCTCTTATCTTTTTGTGTGTATTTATTTGCTATCTTGTATTGCTGCTTATTGTGTATGGTGTACAATAAAGTGTATTTTCATTTTATTTCATAGTCTGAAGATGGAATTTTTGGGACATATTAAAATCTAACGCTCACCAAAATGCGTAATCGGCAGTTTATCTCCCATAGACAGTACCATTGACAACAACAAAGCAGAGTGTGACAGTCGACTGACGGCGTGAGGGTTGTCGCGCATGTCACGCGCTATTTCAGCCGGGAGTGCTGAAAGAGCTAGGGTTGCCAACGCAGTCCTTTCTAAACCGCACATAACTCCAAATGCCTGGAAATGCAAGAGTAATGTCTAAAAAACCGGCTGAGTTGGAATCGCACACTAAATCGAGAACTAGAAAGCGAGTTTAGTCTCTTAGTTAAGAAATGTGAGGGTAGCTGGAAGAAATCTCTTATGAGTTAAGTTTTCCTTTGTATACTTCTTTATATAAGTGTTTGAAAACAACAAACAGACTTTCTATCTTGTGTCCAGATGAAAACAGAGTGGTAAATTTCATACAACTGTCGATTTTATTATTAAGGGCTAATCTTTGTATGGTGTTAGGATTGAATAGTAGGAAATATTATAAATACCTGTAACAACAGTTGCCTAAGTGGCCAGCGAGTCTCCATTTGATAGTATTGAACAAGTGTGGTTACATAGACATAGCGGTGACTGCTTAGAACATGCTGGGATATGTTCACATCCGCATTTGACTGAAAACGAATATTAGGTCGGGGAAAGTCTTTTCGCAGATACAAACATAGTATGTATAAATATAGCATGAATAACCTTGTAATTAAATCTCTTTTGCTTACAAAAAGGGTTGACATTTAAAAACAAATCGAGCGATAAAAACGTGCATAAAAGTCGTGGTCAAAGTACAGTTCAGCTTCACAGACTGCCAAAACCTGAGTTTAATCGCAATTAAGTGATTGTTCAATGTGAGCTTTTACCATCTAGGCAGAACCATCGATATGGCTTTAAATTAATACACGCATCTAACTTAACAAATGTCAGCAGGTTTTGTTTAATTCAGATCAACTGTCTGGCAATAAGGACCTACTGTCCATATAGACGAGATTGAGTGTGTCCAGATTGTATTTTGACCTTGTGTATAAACTTTTTGAACTTTGAAGTTCTCCATTGCACAGCAAGCATTAATTATAGGCAAAAGCAGACTGAAGAATAAAGCATTTTCTACCCATCACACCTGGGACGGGACGCTAACTTCATACCATAACAGAGATAAGTTCCAACAATTGTGTTTGTATGTCGTGAGCATCATCGTGCAACGCCCAGCCCCTTTGTTGGGCGTCATTCGCTGCTTTTGATAGCACGTTCAGAGCTGTCATCATGCGTAGAGCGTCTGGTGCGGCGTCAATGGCGTTCTTAGGACACGTGATGTTACTGTTCGCTTCACGCAACAGCGCATCAATTATGGACCTGGCAGCACCGCCAGGGAGGAATTCCTGAACAAAGTAAGGAGACAAATACGGATTGTAACATAAAAGGCAAAGTTTTTAACATTCTTAATAAAAGTCTGATCAACATTGTTTTTACATAATAACATTTTGTTCCAGAAAGCCTACAGTTTTTTTGTTGAATCATGAAGTTGTATTCATCATCCCTCAAGAAGACATTAGCCTCCTCCATGCAACATCCCTCAAGAAGACATTAGCCTCCTCCATTATAGGAAAGAGATTATTCCTTAACGCTTATAAACCCTAATTGGAGAAGTAGTAGCTTGAAATATCCCTTCTTCTATAAGACCTACGCCTAGCATTAGAAGATGTTCATGATGATAGTTTTGATATTAGGGACTATCTGATGTCAGTGACTTCATCTGCGTTGAGTGAGTGTGTGTTCAAGTGTTTTATTTTCTTCCAATCACGAAGCAATGGATTCCTAAACCAATGACCTTGAAATAATTACAGTATAAACATTAAAGGATCTCCTTCTAACAAAAAAAGTAAGACAGACAAAAAATAAATTGTTTTGGTCTGAGTATTGATAGTAAAGCATCCTCCAATTAAAATTTTCAAAATATATTTAATGTACAGAATTTGTCCTATTACTCACTCTTAAGGAAGTTAAAACTGTTTCAACAGCAACTTTGGACATGTCATGGCTCAGTTGTGTTTCCTTGCGCACTGCCTGAACAATGTCGTATATGGCATTGGGCTTGATGCTCTCACTGCTATCCTGACTGTTCTCATCTTGATTGTCAGTGTCTGACGATAGTTGGTTGGAAGTGGTTTTAACACTGGTCGCCTTTTTATCTTCATCACTATCTATTAAGGAAATTATATAACATAATGAATATTCAGTATATATATTATTGAAAGAAATTAAGGTAGCTAACCCTTACAGCCTTATAATTAAGTAAAAATATTCATAAACCTACGTAAGAGATAGAAATTCAAACAGTTTTCCTATTTTTTGTTGCCTGAGGCTTTGTTTGCATGGATATTTAATGTATATAATATGAGATGGCCTGATCTAAAATCTAACTTCAACTTTCCAGAAAATAATCTCTGTATCTGCCAAATGTCATCCAGATCTCTTCACCCATTCTGTAGTGTTTGAGTAACAAACATATTCCTATCCAAACTTTTAGTTGTTCAATAGTAGAAGCTTATTCGCTATTGGAATAACACTTAATACTTTATAAATTCAAATTCACAATAATCTTTATTCAAATAGTCCTTAAAAAGGCATTTACATAGTAGTTATTTCATGGTGATAACTATATTTGTAAACTTAAAACTAAAGCTATGAGGGTTCCAAACGCACCCGGTCTAAGAAGAAGCCCACAACAAACTTAGCCGGGGTTTTTTCTTTCGTTATCACCATCTCACATATTGAATAATAAACTATCGTACCTATGGAGATAGAGCAATTCACACCCAAGCTTTTTTATCGTTTATATAATCCTAAATATCGTAATATGATTTTTCTACAAGCTTTCGTTAAAAACTTTGAACTTATTGATAGACATCTCCAAGATATCAATAGGTAATTTATTATAAAATAAAATACAATTTCCTTTGAATGAGTTACTAATTTTGTACAGCATACTAAACGGTACTACAAGTTTACTTTTACTTCTGATGGTCAGATATACAAACAGATATATAGATATACAAACCCTTATTGACAGCACTGTTCACAGATTTAGATGGTGATGAACAGGACTGCAATTCTTCAGATATATGCTGTTGTGAAACCACAGGTCGTAAATCAAAACATGGTGACACCCCATTAGGAGGGGTGTTCTCGTCTAAATTCACTGGAGGCTTTGGGGCTGGCTGTTTCTTACTCGGCGGCTTCACCAGAACTTGTAGTTGCTTTTTCTTCTCATTCAATTTTGATAGCAGCTCTTGTTTTTGTGGTGTCATTGCATTACATTCATTTAAGCTCTTGATACTATCATTAACAAATGCCAGGAAGAAGTCAGGCTCAACCTACAACCAACATTTTATGTAAGAATATAATTTCAATTAGTGAAATTACTTTATTCTATATCTTAAAGGTATATAAGTAAGCATACATTGAAATTTATAAACAGTCATGTCTGATTATATGCTCAAGCCTACAAAAGAAATGTTACAGTGACCTGTAGCAAGAACTCAGTGTGCTTAGTTCTGTTGTTTAGTCTTAGTTTGTACTGTGGTACAAAGTATATTTATCTAAACTGTTACAACCACTAATTATGCTAATACAACTAATTTTCAGTCACCAATGACACAGAACACATACATAATACTTACATACTACCAGCAAGATATTCCAATCAATATTGCAAATAAAATTCCAGTTGGTAATACAGTTACGTTTACAATAATTTGAAGAGTATAATTTATATTTTGGGATGTGTAAATCTCAACAGTTACCTGTAGCCTTATTCATAAAATTATTTTTGTTGGATCAACTGCTCACATACACACAGAATGTTTTTGTTGTTATTTATAACATTTTTGTTTGAGTAGTTATCAAACAGGCAAAACCACAAGGAGATCTTATTAATTTTACAATATTATACAGATCCTGGTAGGTCAGGTAATTTATAAATCATTATATTTCAAGTCTATATTATAAAACTTTTCATTTTAAACTCATAAATCCTGAGGTAAGGCAGTTATGCAGCTAATTTAAAAAAAAACTATGTATGTTCACTGCCGAATAGATGAATCACTAAGCTTGAATTAGGCTATTAATTGGACTAATAAAACAAAATTACCTTGACAGTAGCCACGTAATTGGATGGTACAAATCCTACATGACCTTTTCTATTTACAACGTGCCACCAGTTTCTTTGCTTTGTGTTTGTCTGTTGCAGAAAGAAGAATTCACCTTCCGAAAAACTCAGGGTTTTAGCTAATGTGGCCTCAAAATCATATAGCGCTGTAAGCATCTCTAAATCATCTGTAATTTGTATTTAATAATTTTAATTTTCTAGTTTAGCCTTGCTAACATATATTTGGTAGAATAGTAGAGTCCTTAAGAATTATAAAAGGAAGAGTCCATGAAATACTGATGGAATTGATATTTATAAAATGTCTATTAAAGCTTACCCATATTTTGTTGACCGTTTTGGTGACCTATCATGATTCTTAACAATTTTTGAGAAAGTACCAAATATTATTTTCTTTAGTTAAAACACAAGTTTTTAAATTTTTTATTTAGGCTTAATACATGATTTGTGGATGGCCAGAGCTGTAAGTCTACGCTTATTTTGTAGGATATTTGTTTTATGAAATAAACTGAATTTTTCGAATTGTTTCTTGATCTTTATCACAGCTGAAAACTGAAATTATTCACAAATCCCTGCAAGAATTTTTCTGACACTGACAGTTGACACTCCTTAGTGTTTTTTATCCTTACAAACACTAGCTGACAGATGACTGTGACTTAATGTTGCTATACAGCAATTAAAATAAATAGGTACACGTTTGGTCTGCAAGCGCAGAAAGAGAAGAAAGCATGTGAGGGTTTCGCAGATTAATATCTGTATCTCTTAACTACGTGTATGGGTTTCTAGATAGTTTCTCGCAAGGTTAGATTTAGATTATAAAAGTGCTTCCAATGTTGTGAAATTTCGTCTACCGGATTACATAACCATGAAATTGTATAGGTATGTATGATAAAATATCATGATCTTGAAAATGTCCGTTAAAGAACAACACATATTTATTTCGTTTCTAAGAAATTGCAGATCAGCTCAAACAAGCACGATTGGTTTGTTGTTTAGTTGAGGAGTTTTTATGGATACCTTCCAGCTGTAATAATTATTATTATATTTATAATAACTTATCAGCATAGATACCTAGTAAATTTCAAGCACAATCGGATAACAGCAAATGCTGGAAAAATGGATAAAGAATATGATCCGTAAATACAAACTAACAAAGGATCAAAATAAATAAAGGCTTGCGAAAATTAAACTTCTTTCCTTTATTTATTTCATTAAATTGACTTTTCCTTGAATAATACATAATTTATTCATTTTATAAAGTAGCGGTTAGTACCTACAGTATAGAATAGACATGCCAATCTCAGGCATTTCGTCGGTTATATCCAGGATGAGTCCGGCTAGTATCGTGACCACTGCTGGACCGTGAACGACTTCCTCCTGATCGCCGGGCGCTGGGAGAATCCACACTTCGGGCATACCTTCGGTTGGGATCCAGCTTTAAATCATCGATTATATTTGGTAGCACTGGATGGTCGCCGCTAGCAGGTGCTCTTGGAATGTCCTCTTGATATAACCACTTTGGATCACTTACGTCGCGAGCGTTTCTTCTGTGGGAGTCCAGTTTACATGATCACGAGAGGCAGGCGCTCGAGGGATGTTGCTATCTTCGTATAACCATAACGGTTCTTGATCGCTCACATCCCGAATTCTTCGAATAATAGGCCTGCGTGGAGGAGGTCTGTACGTCGGAAGAATAAATCGCTGACTCAAAACATAATCAATAGAAAAGGCTAGTAACAAAACCGATGTCAATTTAAACATTTTCACGTGTTCTCTTTCCAACTCTGTTTGAAATGATGCCTTATGATATTGCAGCGGGTATTTTATACCTATCCGATCTTAAGGAAAACAAGTTCTAAGGAAGTAGGTGTGTGTGTCATAATAAAAAGGGGACTTTACTTTGGTTATCTTAGACCGTGAGGATTATGGGTACGACAGACTAAATTTTATTTTAACAAAATTTTTACGTACGTACGTACGTATTCTTAAGCTCGTATCATGTATTTTCTCTATCGTAAATACTTTTTATTTATGTGCGCGGGTGTTACCCTCAAACACCTGCGCCAAAAAACAGGCAACAAAGTTTTAAGGAAACGTATAAGTGCCCTAAGAGAAGAGATTTGAATGTAGGTGTGTTTGATTTTCCTGATAGCCCAGAAAAACATCTTAGTTATCTATTTGCATCTTTGCCATCTACATTGATGTACACTTTTTTAATTACTGTATATAACTATTTTGTTATTATTATTACAGTTCTTATATTTGTAATAGCTGATACCCGCAATATAGTCGCATAGATTAAGGCTTTTACAAAGTCTTTGACCGCAAACGCTCCTGGTGGGTAATGATTTAGATGGTAGCGGATAAAGCTGGTATAAGAGCTTACTCATGAGTTGCCTATATTAGCTTGGCCCTCTCTTTCACCTCATTATGAGTCTTAACCTTAAAAAATGTTTTGAAAAAGTATCTTGGTCGTCCCGTTCCCCTCTTTCCCTCCATTTTAAGGGAGTAAAGCCATATTCAGCCCATACCCTTGTTATCTTTTTTTTTAATATCTTTATTTATTATTAAGGACTGTTATATTATAAATATATATGACAGTCCTATCTTACCTTACTATAAACTTATATCTACGACAATTTTTTCTTCTACCTCTGTATTAAATCTAACTATATATATATACATGTAAATCGACTGCTTTTTATAATATAACTATCTATTTTTTACACTTGCGATATAAAAATTAAATAGTATTTTAGCCGACAACGAATTTGGTTCGGCTAAAATATTATTTAGAAAGCCAACTTCGTTTTGTTTAAAATTAATTACCGACAAAACATGTACCCTCAAATTTTTGTTCTGGACACATTCCAATAAATGTTGCATATCGTCTAATTTCCAATCAATCAATCAATCTAATTTCCGTCAAGTCAAACCCTTGTTTATAAGGTTTCTAATAGGCTTTTCCGGAATGGCAAGTTTTAAGTTGGCGGATATTGTTTGTCGCTAGCCCCGGTCCAAGTCCCTACTAGACCTCCAGAAAAGGAGGAAGAGGAACCCGGGACATCAGATTTATAAGACCACATCAACACCACGGTCATCAAAATGCATTAACTAAGAACAACCACCTATTTTGTTTGTAATTACAAATAAGCCATCTTTAATGATATAATATATAAGCCAGACAAAGTTTTCTACTTAAGTAGGTTACTTTCGTTTGTAAGTGTATACAAACGCAATAACTATATATTTAATATTTAAAAACAATTACTGACGTGATCTTAGATTAACAAGGTCAATTAATGCTAGTAGGTAGGTACTTCCCCGTTTACGTTGATAAAGTCAAGTCCCCATTTATCAAAGCTGCCCAAAGCTTGTTTCACACTCATACACAAATAATGTAATTGCTCCATAGGTACGTATTTATCATCATCATCATGATCAACCCATTACCGGCTCACTACAGAGCGCGGGTCTCCTCTCAACATGATAAGGGTTCGGCCTTAGTCCACCGCGCTAGCCATGTGCAGATTGGCAGACTTCACACGCCTTTGAGAACATTATGGAGAACTCTCACTGGATTGAATATTACAACCCGGTTTTAGATATACGTTTACAGAAGAAATATATAAATACCACACTATTAATGAATTAAAGCTATCGTCCGTGAACATGTGGGACCTCTCCCTCTTGTTTAGCATTGCTAAAAACCCCGCTTTGTTTGTTGTGGGCTCTTTTTCGATCTGGGCGTAATGGGAACCCTTTTAGCTTTAGTTTTAAGTTGGCGAGTGTAGTTAACATCACGAATAATGAAAAATAGCTTCATCGATGCCTTTAATAGATTCACATGATTGAAGCTATTTGATTTGAACATCAATTTATAGAAAAACAAAGATATACATACAATGATCACTTAAAGAGAACTAAATGTGATTCACCATGTGAATACACCTTATGTTATTATTAAGATGCGAAGAAGTATAAAACCCAGACACAATGCTCTAATTTCAACACAATTTTGGAAATTACTCAGTAACACAGACGACAATGTTCAAGTTAATATCGATCTTAGTTTTAACGGTGTTGGTCGGCGACAGCGTTGGGCAGCGACCTTATATCATCTATCCAACGTATCGACCGCCGCCTCAAAGACCCATAATCATTCGAACTGCTCGCGACGTTCCTGAAACATCACTATTTCAGGGTGATAACAATCCTCAGGAGCCGTTAAGTGAAGACAATGGTGGTGTACGTACTATAATCGATGATGGCGGAGTAAATTCAGAAGGAAAATATACTCGCAGTTTAAACTCTAGAGGAACGGGAGGGCATCGATTGAAAAGAGGCGTATCTCCTTTTATACCTACCCTGCCACCAACGTTCCCAGATCCTAGACCTAGCGGTCCATTTAACCCGTTCCCTCGCCCTGGACGACCAAGTCTACCTTTTCCCATATATGCAACTCATTAAAGTTGACGTTTGATCCCATCGTATTCCAGGTGGAATCTAGTGGAATATAATTATTCCACTAGATTCCACCTGGAATAAATGAAGAAATTGTAGTATTGCTTACACAATTGTTAAGTTAGTAAAATAACCGTTTTTTTACTCAATCTGTTTTAATTTTTCACGCAATAACTTTTACTGTATGTTACACAAAATACTTTTATGTTGCCTTACAAGCATTTTAGATATATCTTTTTGCGTACATAATTTTACAAGGTTTAAAATAACTTTTGTTTTCAAATAAGAAGTTTTTTTCACTTTAAACTCAATAAGTTTTACCGTTTGAATTATTTTGTGCAATACACAAAATTCAATGTTAATTTTTAAAAAAATCGTCTGATCATAAGTATGTCATTGATAGAAAACTGGGTCTCAATTGCAATAGACTTGGTCCCCTAGAGACCTTTTCAACAGGAATGAGCCTGACAATGGCCATCAAGGGGATAGTGGACAAGAATCCCATATAGACCGACATCTTCCGGCTGAAGTCGGATAACTCAAAGGCGATTTTCCTACCGTCAACGAAAAATAGCTCGATGTCCCAAATACTCACTTGTTTAGCTTTCAATGTAAATCTACCAAGTGTTATTAAAATGCAAATAATAAAGATATTGAGAAGTGATGGTTTGGTTTCTCTCAATTATGTTATTTTATTTATTTTTAAAGATATATTTATTCTGTTCCAAAAATTACAATGAGGTTTTTAAAGTTTTTCGTCTAAGATTCAGATACAATTCACTCGCTATATTCGATAGGTATAGTCACCGTGTAGCAGCAAATGAAACTGTAATAATAAACCACATGTCGGCATTCCAGCCAATTATGTTGTATACAAATCTCTAAAGAAAACTATATTGACCTTGAAAAGTTTGAGGAAAAGGATAAAGAAAGTACTTCTTTATCCTTTTCCTCAAACAAAGGGTAGACACTACTGGTTAATTTAGTTTAGTTTATGGATTTGGATACGATAGAATTGGCAGCATTGCTGTTATACAAAATTGATTCCAAAAGTGGCAAAAAAACAGAACGCTTAAACTGGTAACTAAAAAAATACGAAAATGCTGATGGAAGTCAAGTACTTAGTAACCGTGGTAACAGAGAAAACTCTGTTCAAGTGAGAAACTGGCATTCTGTATGGCGTGACGGAAAATAAGACACTTTGTCTCAATTTTCTTTCATAATCCGTATATATGCGTATTTTGACGACTCGGTCTGGTGGGAGGCTGAGGCCGTGGCTAGTTTCCAACCTACCGACACAGGCGTGTCGCCAAGCGATTTAGCGTTCCGGCACGATGTCGGTTAAAAACCAATTAGGAGTATGAGTTTACCTTACCTGACAGTTTAGCCCGCGGTATATCTTAGACTACATCATCGCTTACCATCAGATGAGATTGTCGTCAAGGGCTAATTTGTAAGATCAAAAAAAAAAATATGCTTTCCACATTCCTCACCGTTTCATGGCTACATCTATTCAATCTGAGGTCTTTGAGTCATATGCTCACAAAAATGGTCTGAATCAAAAAGGTTCGGTATCTCAATTAAAAATGATGATTGGGTTTACCGGATAATTATTTTTTTCGAATATAATTTGTAATGCATAATTACCGCATTATTAAGATCGAGCTAAAAAGAACGAACTTGATTCTCGTAAGTTTTGAGACCATTCATTTTCAACTATAGTCATCATCATAATCAACCCATTGCCGGCTCACTACAGAGCACGGGTCTCCTCTCAATATGAGAAGGGTTTGGCCATAGTCGCTGGCCATGTGCGGATTGGCAGACTTCACACGCCTTTGAGAACATTATAGAGAACTCTCAGGTGTGCAGGTCTCCTCACTATGTTTTCCTTCACCGTTGATATTTGAATTTTAATTACTTAAATTAATATTTTAATTACTTAAAAACATAACTCCGAAAACTTAAAGGTGCATGCTTGGATTCGAGCCCCCGACCTCTGATTAGGAGGCGGATGTTCTAACCACTGGCTATCACAATTTCCTCAACTATATTACCTATTTGTTATTATAGCGGGAATAGAAATCCACACAGTTTCACTCTATAGGTACCTGTAGTTCATGAGATGCAGCTGATCTATAGATAGTTGGGCTGACGCACAGTGAAGGCTTAGTAATTAGTTTCCGTTGGAATGCTTCGTGTACGGAAACTAAACCATATTACAGGAACCAACCATAGACTTCATATAATATATATACCCAGCGAAACCTATTTAGATCAGTGATTGAATGAAATATAAAAACACAGCAAAGTTATGTATAGAAACTGGGTGAAATTTATAACCACCTCGACTTATTTACAACTAGCTTTTGTTCTTTGACAATAAACAATTTCTTTTCGAATTAACATAATTAATTATTATCAATTTATCTAAATCTACCGCACTTGTACCACGTACTCTAAACCAAACGCCAGCCTAGTTTCCGTTCCTTTTTATTTTTCACATTACTTTCGAAAACCGAAGTTGTCTCTTCCTTGAAATGAGCACTGGTGTCTTGATTGAGAGTTTATATGCGTAATATAAATATTAAATTTAATAGAATATATTTGTATATTTCGTGACAATTATTTGTTAGGAATACATATATAATTTAAAATAAAACTTAGATTAACTTAAAAGTAAAAATTTAAAAAAATAAATAAATAAATATTTACACATCACATTAAAATTAAATATTAAATTGAGTGGATTTTATTATAATCTCTAACACAAGTAAGCATAGCGATTTCTGTAATCTTTAATCGGCAAAGAAATGGGGTATAAGTAAATTTGATACAGTAAAACCTCAAAATAAACCCACGCCTTCATATTTATGATGGGCATTGATCCCGATTTAGTTTTAAAGACAATTCTCTAAAATAAATTGGCAGTCCTAAAAGTTGTGCTGTTCTATGCAGAATGTTATTTGTTGAAAAAGACAGCAATATTTTAAATGTCACGAAAGTTTCGTTCAAAGAATGAATAAAAAAATTGGCCAATGCTTTAGCAATTTATAAGAAAAGTCAATATCGCGGTCAAGCTCAGATAACAGATTGTTATTTTTATTAGGTCTTATTGGGCGTAAAGAAAATGTTTAGTAACTTTTGGTCCTGTGTCTATGTCACAATGATTTGTAGCACTTTTACTCAATTGTTATATTTTTATAATAAATCAAAGCTAAATAAATAAAATACATACAATAAATTGAATTGTTATTTTTTTTTGTAGTAGCATGTAGTTATTAGTGTGTATGTATATATATATATATATATATATATACATACACACATACATACATAAAAGAAAAAAAAAGAAAAAGCTATATATATATATATATATATATATATATATATATATAGCTTTTTCTTTTTTTTTTCTTTTTTTGCAACCTCCGTGTATAATACATCGGCTTCAACGAAATGGTTGCCTGGAAGAGATCACTATTTATTTATTTTATTTTTATTTATTTATTTATTTATTTATCAAAAGCATAATACATTTTATAAGTGTGAAGCCCTGTCTCCTGTGATAGTTTAAACTGTGTTACAGGAGACAGTGTCTTCCCTAAATCTATTGGTACAATAATATGCGATTGACAAAATAACAAAAATTTACACAGCCAAAATTAAACAAAGAAAAAAAAAATAAGGTTATGTTATTATATTATGAGTGAGTATGTATGATTTTCAGGGTACGTGTATATGTATGTGTGTATGTGTATATGTATGTGTGAATATGTTTTCTATTTTTTAATTACTTAAGTTAGATATTCTGTTGAAATAATTTCTCTGTTCCTTCGTAATCTTTTTTTTTGAGCCAAAGTTTGATGTAGGTCTTAATTTCTCTTTTCGTCATGTCTTTTAAGGTACTCTTATTTAATAAGTTATATAAGTAGGGCGCCAAAAAGTCGTAGTGTCTTCGAGCAAAACTACTTTTTAGTGTAGGTATTGGACATCTATCAATTCTCTTTGTATTACCGGGTAAGAATGGAACTGTTTTAGTATGGTATCTTCGAAGAGTCTGATATATAAATAGTTTACGCACTGACAGCACATCAAAATTTTCATATAGCGTTTTTGTTGGGAAGGTAAACGGATAACACAGAATGACTTTAAGTAGAGCGCGTTGTGCTCGCTCAACCTCCAACATCAAAGTTTTAGAAGCACAACCCCACGCACAGATACAATAGCTAAGAATACATTCCCCGAGGGTTTTATATAATTTAATTAACATATCAGTATTACAAACTGTTCGTAAGGTTTTAAATATATAGATGAGTCTTCTAATTCGCATACTGGTATTAGATATATGTGGAGCCCAATTCATATTTTCGTCAATTGTAACTCCAAGGTATTTGACTGTGTTCACTTGCGTTAATGATCTACAACCACAGGAGAAGTTAATAATCGGATTACATGGGTAGCAATGCGCCCTTATTTTAAAATCATCTGGAGGTCTCCCGGCTTTCGTCTTACTGAAGCAAAGATATTTAGTTTTATCAGTGTTAAGTGAAAGGAGACTATGCTCTAACCATGAGATTATAGTTTTAAGGCCCATTTCTGCGTGTTTGTTTACTTCTTCCCACGTCGAACCATGAAATAAGAGAACAGTATCATCTGCGAACGCTATAATATCACAATTATTAATTTCTTTATTACAAAGTTCGTTAATGTATACTAGGAAGAGTGTTGGTCCTAAAGTGCTACCTTGTGGAACTCCATATGAGCAACAACTCGTATCGCTTACTGACCCTTCAATCCTCACTTGTTGAGTTCTATCTGTCAAGTAGTCGGAAAACCAATTATGTGCCAATCCTCTTATTCCACAGTTTTCCAAGCGAGACAACAAGATTGGTATAGAGACGGTGTCAAAAGCTTTTTGTAAATCCAAGAATACACCTACAATCTTGTCGTTTCGATCTAAATAGTGTGTTATCGATGATGTAAGTTTTAGCACGGCATCTTCCGTTGATTTATTTGGCCGAAATCCATATTGATTTATTGATAGAAGTCGGTTTTTTTCAAGAAACAGCATTAGTCTTTTATTGACTAGTTTTTCCAGTATTTTTGCCACAACTGGCAGAAGTGAAATTGGCCTATAATTAGATGGTAAATTTTTATCACCTGCTTTAAAGATCGGAGTTACAATGGCCTTCTTAAATGGTTTGGGGAAAATACCGGTACTAAGACTCTGATTACACAGGTAAGCTATGGGATGCGATAGTGAATCCACACATGATTTTAGAACATTAACAGTAATGTTATCCCAGCCCGGTGCACTATTGCTCTTAAGACTAAATATTATGTTTCTTACTTCGAAATAATCCGTTGGATACAGTGATATTGAGTTACATGGAGCAATTGAAGGGTTAGAAGCCACACTTGCTAAAGCAGACTCTGACTCTTTTAGCGTATTAAGTATTTTACTAGCCAAGTTACCTCCTACAGACGTAAAGTAGTAATTTACTTCGTTAAGAGACTCTAAATATGAAGATTTAATTTTTAGTAAAGGAAAAGAAGAAATTTTGTTGTTACTATAGCATAGTTCTTTGATAGTGTTCCATGTTTTTGACATATTGCCATAACTCAATGATAATTTTGTTTTATAATAATTAGTTTTAAGTGATTTCAAAATTTTATTACATACGTTACGATATTTTAAATACTTTGTTTTTAACTCGATATTGTTGGGTGAAGACTTTTGTTGCCTGTACATTCTATTACGTTTTCTAATACACCTCACAACACTCACAGTTATCCAAGGTTTAATGGGTAGCTTATTACGCGGCACTTTCTTAATTACTGTATGATTATGGATCAGTTCTTTTAAGGTATCAGTAAACGTTTCTGTTATCAAATTGACATCAGTAGTTGTATAGAGCTCATTCCAAGATTTATTTGTCAAAGAGGTTCTGATATCATTAATGTTGGTAATTGTTTTATATAGTTGAGTGTTTTTTTTACGGATTTTGGTATTTGAAATGAATAGCATTATTGGTGAGTGATCAGTTAGTTGCTCGAAGACTAAAGTCTGCCAGTAACCTGTAGTTTTGATCATGAAGTGATCTATACAAGTGTTTATCCTAGTCGGTATATTGATCCCTTGCTCTAAGCCGTAAGAAGCCATCAAATTTAGATATTCAAATGAGTGTCCTCTAAGATTACAAGGCAAAATATCTATATTAACGTCACCAGTAAGAATTATGTTTTGTTTTAATTTTAAACTATGAATGATGGTGTCTAATGAGTTTATGTAGTTGGTCTGGTTTGAAAAACAGGGAGGACGATATGTACATACAATAGAATAACATTCGTCGACTTCGAGCACTAAACAATTACCGTCCAAAATGAAAGGTTCATATGCGCTTACCTCAATAGTATCCTTCACATAGGCCACAATCCCGTCGTTTTGGTTTATGCTATTTTTGGTGTAAAATAAATTATAATTATTAATTAATGGCGGATTCAAATATACATTTGTCCAACATTCGGTTAAGACAAGTATGTCTAAAGTTATGTCTAAGCTACTGACAAAAGCTAGTAGTAAGTCCAGGTTACAGTTTATACTTCTTATGTTAACAGTAAGTATAGCTAATGTGTTAATATCATTTGGTTTATAATATTTTAAAAGTCTTTTACAATTCGACGGATCATCACAACTTGAACAAAAAGTCGTTAACGTGTTATCAATATCGCGTAGAATAGTATTTGAATCCATATTAATCAGAGATAATTAAAGGAGTAAATTTGATCTAGTAATGTGTATCTGAGAATAGTTCGATAATTTATCGTAAATGTAAATAAAGTACGCTTGCCGGTAACATTGCTTTGTACGAGTGTGCTACTCGTATAGAAGAAATCTAACCTGTTGTAAAGGGCACATTGGAAGAATAAATTGTATTTATTTTGTAGTGTTATGATGTATTTGTATAATGTCTTGTATGGATAATAATTCAAGGTAGATATCTTAGAATAAGGTGTTTTGGTTTGTGTAAATAAATATTGTGAGTGTGGTAAAATTAAAACAGTTTTACATATAATTAGAAAAAAACTTAACAAAACATGCAAAAAAATATTAAAATTTACTTTATATAGTCATTGCTTTGATAGGATTTTTTCGAGGTCAAGGTCACTGTTTACTAGTATTTGTGGAGATCCTTCAGATTTTCGCAAATAAACCTTACCAAAAGATGTCCAACAAAAAGTAAAGGAATTGTTGCGCCCAAATTCGCGAGCTTTGAAAAATAACTGCCTTGTCTTCTCTGTAAGGTTTTCAGAAATATAAATACGTCTCGAAGGTCCATCAATATTTATGTTTTCAGTGTTGAGTTTTTCTTTTGTGTTTTGCTGGTTATATTTTTTAAAAGAGCTAATAAATTTATCTTTCATCGCAACAGTGGTAAAGTCAGCAATAATCGGTTTTATAGTGGCTTTCGTATTAATTCTGAAGATATTCTTGATATCAGATATTTGTACGGGTATATTTAAAGCACAACCAATGTTTAGAGCAATTTCGGATAATCCCGCTTTTGTTTCCTTTAATTTTTGAGGTATGTTTCTAATTTCCACACTAGTTATGCAGGCGTTCCGTTCAAGAGTCTCTATTTTATTTTCTAATTTTTTTATATTCTTCGCATAATCTTGTCTTTCCGCTTCTAGAAAGGAAAGTCGTTCCAACATCTCATCGTATTTATGTGACATAAATTCAACTGACTCTTTTATTTCCGAGTTTTGTATTTTAAGTTCATTTAAGGACTCTAATAATGCTGAAAATTTGGAATCTTGCTCGACTTGCCACTTTGTAATTAGAGATTTAAATTCTTTGTTGGTCAAAATGGTGTCTTCAGCGTCACGCATCCTGCGTCTGGAGCGCATCGTGGCGTTATTAGATGCAACAGACGTACTCGATTTACTATCTTGTGTTGCAGCTTTGATTGAGTCCAATGAGCCCAATGAGCCGTGTAGCGGATCTGAAGATGAGCTCAAGCTGCGCTGCAAAGACATGGTGCCGCAGTATAATTAATTACCTTAATAAACAAGCGCGCGCGTCGCGTCGATACTGTGTCGGCGCACCGGTACCAGGGTCTCAGCACTCCGCGTCTCCTGTAGTCGATGTCGTCGTAGCGTGTTCAAGCGATCCGAATCTAGTAGCGTTGCGTAGCGTAGGGGGCGTGGTTTGTTATACTACGAGAATAGCGTACGATGACGAACGCGCTCAGCGTAGTAGATGGTTCTTAAGTTTTATGCACTCCTAGTACTGTATGCGATTTTATGTAATTTTAATTTTATTTTGATATTTATTAGAAATTAATTAATACGGTTCTAAACACGACTGCTCGTAATCGAGGTCCGGAGGGAAGGGATAAGGTAAAGGATAAGATATTAGTGATAAGGTCGCCAGTTGCTAATTGTTTTTGTCTTTTATCATGTATGTTGTGTCCTATACATTGCAATAAAGTTATATATAAATATATATATAAAATACGTAAATGTCGGTAACAAAATTCTATAGTTTTGGTTCAGTTTTGCGGCAAAAAAATTTAATGAGCTGTGACATACAGACAGACAGATGATGTGTCAAAAATATTAAAGGAACTTATTTGGCTACGAAACCCCGAAAAAAGGTGTTCAGTGGTCCCATAGAGAACTGCACTCGCTGGTGAAACGGGGATTCACTGGGAAATGCCATAAAATATTCATAATAGAAAGAAATGCACTGCTGTGACTAACAAAATAGGTCACCGCAAAAGGTTATCCGTTATGTGAGCGAAGCACACTTAGATCATTAAATAAATCAGCATATATAAAATAATCTGTAAACGGAGCGATAAGAGATCACTCAGGTAATTACCCTTTTACTCCGACGTTGTTTATACGGGGGGGGGGGGGGGGGTGTACTTTCCGTAATAATATATAAGATCATACCACCAAGCATTATTATGTTCACTTTAACACTATCTGTCATAAGTAAAATTGATACTTACAAAATGTTGAAAACTACGTCATTCATATTATTTGTGGGCGCCGTACTGATCCCATTATTTGCCTGCGAGTTGAGTAAGTCAAAATATAAACGTGACGTTTCGCTTCCTGGAATTTCTAAACCTACGCATCGTGATGTTGTTATTCCGAACTGGAACCCGCACGCGAGAACAAGACCTTGGCAAGCAATAGGAGTCAAAACACGCAACGGCAGAAGCTTAGAGGCATTTGCTAGTCAAGAGGGAGTACATCGTAGCCCAAGAAGCGTGGAGTCACTAGCTAGTCAAGAAACCGTGTTCCGCAGTCCAAGAAGCGTGGAGTCACTAGCTAGCCAGGAAACCGTGTTCCGCAGTCCAAGAAGCGTGGAGTCACTAGCTAGTCAAGAAACCGTGTTCCGTAGTCCAAGAAGCGTGGAGTCACTAGCTAGTAAAGAAACCGTGTTCCGTAGTCCAAGAAGCGTGGAGTCACTAGCTAGTCAAGAAACCGTGTTCCGTAGTCCAAGAAGCGTGGAGTCACTAGCTAGTCAAGAAACCGTGTTCCGCAGTCCAAGAAGCGTGGAGTCACTAGCTAGTCAAGAAACCGTGTTCCGCAGTCCAAGAAGCGTGGAGTCACTAGCTAGTCAAGAAACCGTGTTCCGCAGTCCAAGAAGCGTGGAGTCACTAGCTAGTCAAGAAACCGTGTTCCGCAGTCCAAGAAGCGTGGAGTCACTAGCTAGTCAAGAAACCGTGTTCCGCAGTCCAAGAAGCGTGGAGTCACTAGCTAGTCAAGAAACCGTGTTCCGTAGTCCAAGAAGCGTGGAGTCACTAGCTAGTCAAGAAACCGTGTTCCGCAGTCCAAGAAGCGTGGAGTCACTAGCTAGTCAAGAAACCGTGTTCCGCAGTCCAAGAAGCGTGGAGTCACTAGATAGCCATGAGATGCAGAAGTCATAAGCAAAGTTAGTAACTTAATATATTTCAAATACATAGTAATGCAAATGTAAAAGGGAGATATCAAAATATCCCTAGCCGAAGAGAAATTGATTAAAACAGCTTCAAATCATTTTTTTAAATTATTAAATTTAAATATTTTTTGCGAGTTGACGTGTACAAGTATATATATTATTTTCATTTAGAAGTATTTGAAAACAGTCGTCTTAAATTTCGAGTAGAATGAAAGCAACAGGTTTCATTAATGAGAACGCTAATGAACAGCGAATAAATAAAAAATTTTTGTTTAGCTTCATAACCAAACAGTACCACATAATAAATAGTTTAATACTTACCAACTTTTTATGTTTAAATTATACTATATCTCTATCCCGTACTGGAGCAACACGGTGAGTTTTAACTCTATATCCCTCTCGCCTATGAGAGTCCTTTACCCAACAGTGAGGCATTAATAATAATTTACTTTGTCATCACAAGACCCTAAATATCGTTCAATCAAGCGTCACTACATCAGTTTGAAATCAGTCTGGAAGCTGTGATAGCCTAGTGGTTAGGACGTCAGACTCCTAATCAGAGGTCGGGGGTTCGAATCCGGGCACGCACCTATTACTTTTCGGAGTTATGTGCGTTTTTAAGAAATTAAAATTTCACTTGCTTCAACGGTGAAGGAAAATATCGTGAGGAAACCTGCACGCCTGAGAGTTCTCCATAATGTTCTCAAAGGCGTGTGAAGTCTGCCAATCCGCACATGGCCATCATGGTGGACTATGGCCAAACCCTTCTCATATTGAGCGGAGACCCGTGCTCTGTAGTGAGCCGAGAACGGGTTGATCATGATGATGATGATAAACACCACGGTCATCAAAATGACTGACAACTGAATGACTTGAGGTACGAGATTCCTGAGGATCATTTTATGCAAAAGACAAAGCTTATTACCCTGATAACTTGGAAATATTTAAAGAAGAAGAAGAGAACATTTTGAGGTAAACTGTCCACAGAAACCTTGATATAGCTGAAGGTTGAAGGTGGAATAGGTTTTTGCTAAGTACATAGTCAAACCTCTAATTGATAAGTAATCATGAGGGAACATTTACTTTATGTCACCGATTTTTAAGCGATATGGCCTAACTGTGATAGGTACCTAACGTTTAAAAATATTGCGATAAGCAAGTGTTCTTTTTGGCATATAGTTTTTGCATATTCCAGTACAAAGAATCCTACTACTATCTAAAAAGCCTACCTTTATTAAACGAATACGTAGGATAGCCTCCATAGACGATGTGAATAAGTAAACTAATTTCAAATATTCGGAACACAAGATCATGTGGAATGAATCCAAAATCAGAAGTTGCTACGTCTCTGGGGTTTGATGATATGAATACAGAGAGTTATGTCCTTTGAGGCTTATGAAACATTATGGCGGTGTCTATTCGAATAGTAATTTTACTGCCATATACAAACAAAATGAAATTTTCTGGGTCCGTGGCTCAGGACGTGTATTCACATTATACATGAATCACACCAAATATGATAGTTAGGGCACTTTCCGTGTACACGACGTCTTCGCTAATGGGCGGCCTGGTGTTTCTTGTTTAACCATGAGATCACTGCATTATGGTAGGAAAGAAAGAAGCACCCATCGCAAGCGGCTTTATATCCATAGCATTTCTTCGAGAATGTTCATAATTTCTAGTCTATAATAGATGGTTTTTGTTACCTAGGTAGGCTTCACTCGCATTTGTGGGTAGTTATTAAAAATGTTTTGTGCAACAACTGTGTTAACTCTTTGTTGCTTCCACTCGTATGGTTGCCTGAAAGAGATCACTATAAGGTCGCCACTTGCTCTTTATTTTATTTTCATGGTATTTTACTTTCTAAGTTTTGCAATAAAGTTGTTTAAATAAAATAAATAAATAAACAAAGAATCGCTAAGTTGCACCATCGCAGCGACGCGCTTGTAACTTTTCGAAATAGATTTTAAGTATTGTCAGCTGCCTAGTGCATTGATTCAGCGAGGTGATCGATATAAAGGCCGTCTCCGAGCGACCAGACAAACCAGCGGCATCCAGAAGTAGGTGGTAGTTAAGTTTCATGTATTTTGGTGATGGTGGTTTGGCCGGAATAAGGAACTACCGATTATTACAGTCACCAGCCCTTTCGTTGGTGGTTAAAAACAAAATGTCCTAGGGGGACACCGAGTTCGATCCCGGGGGCGAGTTATGTGAGTTTTAATTAAAGCAATTTCAAATGAACCATCACTTGCTTTAACGTTGAAAGAGTTCACTAATATTATAGGCTAATGAAATCTATCAATCCAGAGTAGACCCGGGTGTCTGACCAAGATTTTTCTCATGGTTAAAAGAGACCGATTATGATAGAGCTTTACATAGTTACCAAATGGTTTAGTTACGATATATTATATATTAATGCATTCCAATTTTGGGCTTAGCCCACGCTACAAATTTAGCTGTGAACGTCGAAAATCGGAAAAGAAAACCGCAATAAATGCGACGTATCTCATCCCATGTATAGGTTAGTAAGCACTTACCTAGTTGTTTTGTAACCGTCTTGCTGTAAATGGACGAACGGAGTCGACGTTTTATTGAATACTTACTGTTGTTGTTGTCTTTATCCGCATTACTCCCGAGGGAATCTTCTAGCCTAAAAGTTTCCATATATAGATCAATAGTAGGCCTCACTTGTGCCCAACCAGATAAATGTTATACTATTTTAGTGCCTTATCTTAGTAATAAGACATATTAACTCTATGCGAAGGTTTAACAATCATCTACGCCGTGCAAAAGAGACAAATGAAAAAGAGTAGACTAAATGCGAGTAAGACTCGTACATGAAGAGTCTCGTACCACATTGCAATACGAAAAACTACCTAATATTGGTTTCATAAAAAAAAAAAACAAGTTTTTTGTATTTTTATTTATTGGTGTTATAGTGGCAATATCATATAGTTATAGTGGTCTTCTACTTCTCTGATCGATTGCCGCTGTATTTTATTACTATACAACTATTTTGGTTCATGTGATACCGCCCGCTGACAACTGAGGCTTAGTAATTGGCACCCTTCGGGTACGGAAGCCTAAAAAGTCTCCGGGATGTAAGCAATCTCCGTAGCAAATTTCAGCAAGGACGGTTCTGCGGTAAGACTGGTTAAATTGAATACTACTGTTTCTGTTATTTTCTGTCTTTATTTTTGTTTTATTTTTCTTTTTTCGTGGTGTACAATAAAAGTGTGTAAATAAATAAATAAGACTAAAAATAGCAACAAACAGACCGACATATTGCATTTGTAAAATTCGCCACAGATTCCAATTATATTTATGCAATAAGCAAACTAAAATTCTAAAAATGTACTTTTTACAGTAAGTAAGTATCCTCTATGTAATGAAAATTTCGATAGCACCGTAAAACGTTACGCGTTATATTATGATTATTATATGGCATCTCATTATTTTATGGCATCTTAAAATCTCTTTGACTTGTAGACATCAATACTCTATATCATATTTAATGAATAAATTGTAAAGTTGCTCTGATTTTCCAATATCTTTTTATGTCTTAAGGGCTGAACAGAATTCTATCTAATTTTGGATGGAGGTGGATTACGTCCGGGAGAGGGATATAACGTTCTTATCCCGGGAAATTAAAACGTTTTAAACATGCGCACTTAGTCGAATGCAAATACAATATTTACAATAAGAAATTCTGATTATGCATTTTCTAAAATACTTTTGCGGTGCAAGAAATTTAATTGAGAAATACACAGCAAAGGAATACGGCAGTTTACTTGAAAACCCTAATAAAATGCTATTGAATCTCATTACATTTTACAATGAAGAATTTTTGGAACAGTAGATATAACTTATTCATTGGATAAAGCACGTTTTAAGTACCGTAAACCTCGTTAGAATGAGATAATTTTTGACTTTAGTTCGTTTAAAACGGTGTGCATGAATGAATAATGCACGCGTTCATTAAATTTGCATATTCCTATTTAATAATTGTTTTTATTATGTTAAAAATAAAATACCGGACACATAGAGCGCCTTTGATGTTTATTTTCGTACTTGAATGCGATCGCATTTTTAGGATACTACTTTTAGATAAAAGCCACAGAAGTCTGGTTAAATTTGGGTTAAATTCTCGGGGCGATCCCTCGTCTTCCCGCCGTGACAGCTAAAGCCTCGGAGATCGACTAAAGCGAAAACTTCTATTAGCGAGGGAGTGTTCAAATCGTTTTACTTTACAGGCCAATCCGTCATTTATACCAACATGCTAACAGTTAAAGATTTTCAGCCAAGACGAGCGTCAGGCTAGAAAATACTAATGAGTTTCTACTTTATTTAAGTGTTTTAATAACTTTATTTAACTAAGCTTATTAATTATCGACTCGGATAGATTTGCCCAAAATATGACCAGAATTTAACAGACTCGACGGCTTCCTAGACCAGTCAAGTGTGCTAGGGTCTTTTTTAATTGGAAGGCCCAGGTTACTTTTGCTGACTGAATTTAATTTCATCTTCATGCTATTAGTGCTAGTTTAGTGCAACTTTTAATTTCAGTTTACATTGTCACCGAAGTGATGAAGACTAAAAATATCGTGGTGGTATCGCGGCACACTTTTCAAAAGGACACTCATAAGGCAGTTTTGTCCGCATGAAACGGTGGCTCCATATATTTTTAATTTTAATTTTTTGTCGACCTCCGTAGCGCAGTGCTTGCACCGAAGTTGGAGGTCCTGGGTTCGACTCTCGGCACAAATCTGGTCTGGTAGGAGGCCTCGATCGTGGCTAGTTACCACCCTAACGACAAAGGGGTGTTGCCAAGCGATTTAGCGTTCCGGCACGATGTCGCGTAGAAACCAATTAGGAGCGTGGGTTTACCATACTCCTAATAGGTTAGTCCGCTACCATCCTAGACATCATCATCACTTACCACCAGGTGAGAAAGCTGTCAAGAGCTAGCTTGTAGTTTATAAAAAACGACCCTACTGACAATGAGGTGTCGCGAAGCGATTTAGCGTTCCGGCACGATGTCACGTAGAAACCTAGGATCGTGGGTTTACCATACTCCTAACAGGTTAGTCCGCTACCATCCTAGACAGCATCATCACTTAACACCAGGTGAGATAGCCTTCAATAGCTAACTTGTAGTGTAATAATAAAAAATAATACCATAAACAATATAATAAACTTCAGCACGCAGCGTGACGAACACTAGAAAGAATGTGGTCTCTTCGTGACGCACATGCGGCTAATGAATTGCGCTTGCCGCGATCGTCGCCCGCAGCGAATGCCGCAAAAAGCAACCACACCCTTTATGCGAAAATCCCCCCGTTATTCCCGTTCCCTTAGTTTCTTCGAGCCCTAGGGTTCAAAATTTCTTCTGGCACAACTTCTTTCCGAAGCTCGCCAAACAGCCCCGTTACGCTGTGGCAACCAATAGGGTTAGTACAGCTAATAGACAGTCCGAAAAAAAAAAATATGCGAAAACACAGGAACCATAAGTTGCCAAAAATCTTTAAAAAAAAATAAAGCACTGGTTCCAAGCGGACGTCGCGTCGGAACGATCACGCAATTCCAATTTTGAATTCATTTCACGCCCATGCAATTAGGAGACTTCCGAAAAATTTTCACTCCGTGCAACATGTAGGTTGAACTTTAAATTGAATCAGAGAACTGGCAAATTGAGAGAGGGTTAAAAAAATTAAACGTTCCATACATACGTGCTACTTAAAATGACTTAATTATTATTTAACTCACCAAAGGTACGCTTTGGTCTTAGGTTGAGTTGAATAGGTGTGATGTACTTTTGTGAATATTCAATGTAAAAAAATATATTTTATTTTGTAACAACCATACCTATATGTTATATTTGTGACAGGTTAGAGTGATGTATATGGTTATACATATTCCTTAATTCAATTTTGTAGTTTTGGCTCAGGTTCAATGTCACTCAAAGGCCGGCGGAGAGAGCTATGCTAGGAGTAACTCTATTCAAGTGTTATTGACATAGCTGAACAACTTGCTAAGTTTTAGGGACCATGGGCGGGGCTCGGAGAACCAATCATTGAGGTACCAAGTATGAATGTGTACCCCGCAATGGTAACTTCACCGTTTATCCCTCAACTATATAGACAGAAGAGAACCACTGGAAAAAGCGGCCCAAGATCGACTTGGGAATTTCCAACAAAATTTTGTATCACGTTTCTTCCTTCTTGTTTTTCTTATTATTTATATTTATATGTGTACAAATAAAGAATAAACAAATAAAAATAAAGCCACATAAAATTATAAATAAAACTCGTTGATTTTTTGCTTTAACTGACTAGAGTACCTTATTTTGGCCCTCACTTTACGATGATTATAGGTTTAAAACTTTAGTACCAACGCGGCACTCTGTTGTCCATTAAGCGAATAAACAGACTACCGTTATACTCCACTCAACGCCAACACTCAGAATACAGAATATACCTACCCCTATGGGTAGGTATATTCTGTATTCTGAGTGTTGGCCGGATAATGCTTCAAATGCTTGCAAAGCGCTTAAACCCTTGTCACGTTGTTCGACGTGAGAGCCTACTTGTGGTACCCACGCTAGTGTCAAATCGTCACTTGCTATAACGCTCATGAACTTTTTGGTCTTGATAATTAAACGTTAACAGTCACTACAGATTGGTGAAAAGCACACAGTAATTTCGGAGTCGTTGGTATGTAGACCGTTGCTTAGTTAGCATGGCATTACGGTCGGTCGGTCAATTTTTACCCTAGCAGCAAATAGCGTAGTTAGTCTCGATAAAGAGATTTGAATCACATGATAAATTCTAAACTTTGTATGTGAATGTGTATATGTATGTCTGTATGTTTGTTGCTCAATCATAAATCTCGACCGGCCCCGGATATAGTATTGAGCGGAGATATCCTTATTTTTTCCCAGGATATCGTGAAAAATTATGAAAATTTTTGAAAACGTGATTTGTGAAAAAACTTAATGTAACGTCGATGAACTGCAATTCATATCCTATTGCAGGTCGCTCTTTTATATTTATTTTCCACTACAGGTTACCCCTTAACGACAACCTTACCTGATGGTAAGTGATAATGCAGTCGAAGATGGTAGCAGGCTAACCTGTTAGATGTATGGTAAACCCATACTCCTAATTGGTTTCTACGCGACATCTTGCCGCGCTCGTATCGCAACGTGTCTTTGTTGGTAGGGTGGTAACTAGCCATGGCCGAAGCCTCTCATCAGCCCAAACTTATAGGGAAATAGAGCTTAAATCCACCATGTTCGTCAATATGTCACTAACAACTAAGACTAGTTCATAATTATTACCAGATGGCAAGGAACTGCGATTTAACATGCTCCCAAAGGCACGGATGAACGTTAGTGGCTCGATTTGAACCTGCGTTCGTGCACCCAACTTAGATCAAAGTTGGACAAGCAATTAACTAATTTGCATAACCGCAACTAGGCCACACTAACCTCAAATAACTTTGATTGTGAAAATGGTCGAAAATTACCCTGTTTATTTACTTTTGTGATGGATTTGTTGCTTACAGTAAGGCTTTCTTGTCATACTTATATAAAAACGTGCATTTGATTTTCATAATTTTAGTGCAGACAAATAAAAAGCTATGAATAAATATCCTCCAGGTGATACCTAATCTTCATCATCATCATCATCATCATTATGATCAATGACTTTATGCTTGAGTGCCGTTTACGTTCAACTCTTTCCAAGGACTGCTGCATTTATTACTGCGAGGGTCATTCCAGTACCTTAGTTTTGAAGACCGTAGTCAGCGCGTGCGCTGTCACATTATAAATTTTCCCGGGTTCGATTCGCGGTTTGAATTTGGTTTGATGGGATTCTTCGGCCGTGGTAAGCTGGCTTACCACCCTACTGACAAAGACGTGTCGCCAAACGATCCGTTCCGGCACGATGTCGCGTAGAAACCAATGAGGAGTACGGGCTTCTGTGCTTTCCAGGATACCCATAGTTAGCTAAAACTGTATAAATGTAAAGAATTAAAAGGATAAAACAACTTTAATTGCAGGAGTGTGGTAAATATTTTGGTTTTACGATCATGTGTGACTCCGAATCAGTCAAGTTAGTTTAAGTCAGTTTAGTTTAAATCAGAACGATTTTACTCTTTATTTAAACTACAAAAAACACAAAAGTTAACTAGAGAAATAAAATTAAACCACATACAATCTCAAGTATTAAAAAATAAGTAAACATAAAAGTATAATGTCACAGCTATTTATATTCTTGCGTATTTTTTATTTCTCTAGCTCGCAAGCTTTAAAGTTCCGGAAAGATTCCGACCGGAATGATGTGAAAATTTAATTATGATGTACTCTTTGAGATTTAAGCTAGTTTGGCCGGTATTTCTGTCTGTCACCGAGTCTAGTGCTGCGAGGAGCTTTAATTACGCGCTGAAGACGTAAGTGGTGTCGAGTTAATTAAAGGAAGTTTGCTAGTCGCACTCCTACCGTGTGAGTTGATCCTTACTGCGATATAATGCTCGCGTCTATCTCTTTGAAATCCTACAAAAATACGCTTTGGATCAAGCCTTCGGTTTAAATTAAATCGATTTTAAGTTGCAAATGGATTTTACGAATGAATATCTGTTTTATCTGTTCGTTTGTTGTTGTATTAATTTACCTGGCTAAGTTTATTGTGGGCTT
This sequence comes from Lasiommata megera, assembly GCA_928268935.1. Classification (NCBI taxonomy): domain Eukaryota; kingdom Metazoa; phylum Arthropoda; class Insecta; order Lepidoptera; family Nymphalidae; genus Lasiommata; species Lasiommata megera. The sequence goes on from OV743312.1 coordinate 7,351,943, forward strand.
CTTCTTAGACCGGGGCGCGTTTGGAACCCTCATAGCTTTAGTTTTAAGTTTATGAATGTAGTTATCACTATCAAATCACTAGATGTAAATAATATGTAAATTATTGACGCGTCAAAAGTGCATTTTAAAGGACTATTTGAATAAAGATTATTTGAATTTGAATTTATTTTACATCTATACAAGTATTCTTATTTGTACTAGTTAATGCGACGCCGGGGTGAATAGTTTTTAACGCACGCGACAACTCCTTAGTTTTCGTGATAAAAAGTGTACTATATAATTAATCTATCAAAGATAGGACTAGCATATTATATAAAAATCCTTAATAATAAATAAAGATTAAAAAAAAACTATCCATCGCTATGAAACTAATTATGTTTCTTACACACACCGATAGTGGAATTTATTCTACCATGAACACATCTTTGATAACATCAATAATAACGAAATTCCCAGTAATTCTGTCTAACAGAAATTGCCTTGAAAACTACTGAAATTCGCAGAATCATACCTTTTAAATATCATCTGCTCTGTCTGCTCTAAAACTGGAATGTCTACTTCTACAAAAATCTATCTTTAAGGGGGTTAAATTGTTGTAATAACATTGCGACAATTATATGATTGCAGTCTACGTTTACTAATAAATCGTACTAGACGTTCCAGCTGCTCCGCTAAGATAACGACATCCTGGCACAGGTAAAATATTTACTTAAAAGGATGCCCAAACAATAAATAAATGTTGTGTTATAAACTGTTTTTAATATATATTTTTTTTAATTTTTCGTCGACTAATAAACTTAAACATTTTTCTTTTAAAGTGTCTACAGCCTATTATTTCCTATCGAATCTAAAAATCCTTCCAGAAATTCATCAATGCGATCCAAACTACCTAGTCTAGAAGGTGGATTTGTTTATAGGCTTAAGAGTTCTAAGGAGCATTAATTAAAAGCTCAGGACAGACATAATTACACTGTAACTAATTACCTAATTACGGTGATAATTATAGTCACTTCTTTTAAGATAAAAACCAGTCTGCTAGATGTCTCGAGGAGCCGTAATTACTTACGGCTTGAGGATATATAAGTGACATCAAGTTAATTAAATAAATGAAGTTTGTAGTACAAGTGCACTTAATAAAAATGTGAGGGTAAAGTGTAAGACCTTGTGTTTAAACACGCCAGATCAATGCTAAGTAGTGTTTTGAGATAAGAATGTGTGTCTATGGTGAGATTGACGTACCACCCTACCGACAAAGACGTGTGTGTGGCCAAGCGATTTTAGCGTTTTGGCACGATGTCGAGTAGAAACCAATTGGGAGTGTGTATTTACCGTACACTTAACAGGTTAGCCCACTACCATTTAGACTGCATCATCACTTACCACCGGGTGAGATAGCCGTTAACGGGTAACTTGTAGTGCACTAAAAAAAAAGGTACGGCTATTCGTATTTTAGACTACCCTTGAATATTAAGGGGATTGTTACAAGGTCAAGGAAGAAGGTATTTGACTAAGGATTGAATATAATAACAAAAGTGTAATACTGACATACTCTTATTTCGTTTTATAAACGCACATCTAATTTAGCATTCAGCCCGTATCCATTTAGCCCAAACGAATGTGGGCTAAATGGGCTAGCGGATGTGTCTCGAATATTTGCAATTTGATTAGTTAGGTATTTACATCCTCTATCAATAGTACTATGGAGCACAGATATTCAAGCTAGTTTGAATGGCATACAGTGCACTCTATATATTATCATAAGCTACTCCGCTTGCTTCATAATGCAAGATCTACAATCATAGATTACAAGATCCGATGTCTAAAGGTAAAGTGCGTCATGAGACTTAGCGGGGTTTGGAGTATTGCACTGAAATTCCCTAATTAATCTATGTGCTGTGAGGTGATTTGAAATTATATCTGCAGATTTACCCTATACCCTATATCAGTTTTCACCAAATCTTCATGAAATTGGCCAAAACAACCTTTTGATTAAAATAAGAAATTTCAAAATGGGCTTAGATTTAATGGAGTTATCAAGCTTTTTTTTTTGAAAGTTTGAGAGTGTGACCTTTTATAATCTGAATTAACACATGGCTAACCATAATTTTAAAAATAAATAAGAACAGCAATCGTCCAGTTATAGTTTCATTAGAAGTATTCATTGATCTATACACGTGATATTATTTGTATTACATTGATTATTCACTGATATGTAGTGAAGTCTTCTACCATCTTAGATTCGATTTGGGATCAGAGCTTCCACGCATTTAACTTTTCATTGCAAGTCAAATAAATAAAAAATAAAACGGTTACCGGCAATTACACTCAAAAGGATATTTTCATAATTTAAACTATAAAATGAAATTAGTAATTATTATAGTCGACGCCTGGTTTAGTTAGTATTTGCATAATATGCAAATAGGTAGGTTATTAACATTTTGTAATTTTTCGCGGCATAAAACATCCTTAACCATTTATAAACGTCGTTATTTTCGAAACATAAATTTTAAGAATCTTTTATATTCAATGTAGAAAAATTGTTTCGAAAACTGTGGACTTTAATTAAACTGCATAATGGTGAATGGGTAGGTAGCTAATTAAACTTGTCTTTGCCGAGAGCCCGTTGTACTAAATGTGGGACTTTTATAAAAAGCCTTCTGAAAAGTTTTGCGAGTATTCGTGTACCTTGTCGCGTTATTTAATGCCGCAAATACCGTATAATTAATAAATCGATAAAATTATTTTATATTAATTAAAATATAGTTATTAAAATAAAGGTATTAATAAAATATACGTATAATAGTTATTTTTATATTGAAAAAATAAAATAAAAATAATGAAAAATGAAAAAAATATATATTATATTTAATATTAAAGATAAACCCGCTACCATCTTAGCCTGCATCGTCAGTTATCACCAGATAGATTGCAGTCAAGGGCTTACCATCACTCACAGTACGGTTCTCAAGTTGGCTGGTGTGCTGTTGTTCCGGCACACCTCTAACCGGTGAAACTGGGCACGTCGCCCAAGGAGGGTCTCCTGCGGCGGACACCCGCTGGTAGGGTTGCGGTTGTATGCGAAAGCTTTCCCGTGACTCCACCATACAGCGGTGAGTAGGAACACGTGGGGGTTTTAGTCAGTAGGAGTCTGACATAACCTCCCTGTGCCTCCCCTTGGCGCAGAGGTATCCATGAGGATTTACCCACGATAAAAAAAGGGGCTAACCTGCGGTGCAGTATAAATGTTACTTTCGTAAATAGTAAATATATAAATATGAAATTATTGAATCTATTTTTTTAAACGTTATGTCACACTGCGTGGCAATGGAGGCTTGCGTGACTTAATTATAACTTGCGTGACGAAAAAGGAGTCTACGTGTAAGCAACACTTATGAATACGTTCATAGTTCATGCGATCGTGTGTACAAAGAAACAAACAAAGGCGGTTACTCTATAAACGTACTTTTGTTGAATTATTTTCATATATGTGATATATGACTGTTTATTACGTTAAAGAAATCACTTGAAAAGATTTGAGTTTCTGTTTGCCTGATCGACAAAATGTCACCAATGACATTTTTTTACCTGAAACAAAATCTACGTGAAGAGTCTGGAAAGAAACTTAATTACGTCTTTATTTGATTATTTGTAATTATTAAAGATATTGGATATAGAGTTCTCCATAATGTTCTCATAGGCGTATGAAGTCTGCCAATCCGCACATGGCCAGCGTGATGGACTATGGCCAAACCCCTCTCATATTGAGAGGAGACCCGTGCTCTGTAGTGAGCCGGCAATGGGTTGATCATGATGACGACGATGAAAGATATTGGTATCTTTATAAATACGTACTATGCTATATACGAGTATAAGATACATTTTATATTAGTTCAAAATTATTTTTTTAACTTAATTGAGTCAGAAATATTATTTACTTGTTTAAAAAGCTTAACTGAGGATGCGTACGTCCATACGTAGAGATTTGTACAAGGAGTTGTATTAAGCAAGCATGTACCAGTCAGAATCTCAAAGAAATTAAATTGTCTCTATAGTTTATAGTAGTCAGCATTGTAAAACTCGGCACTTAGTTACTTTTTTTTTATCCACTACAAGTTAGCCCTTGACGGCAATCTCACCTGATGGTAAGTGATGATGACGTCTAAGATGGTAGCGGGCTAACCTGTTAGGGGTATGGTAAACTCATACTCCTAATTGATTTCTACGCGACATCGTGCCGGAACGCCAAATCGCTTAGCGACACGTCTTTGTCGGCAGGGTGGTAACTAGCCACGGCCGAAGCCTCCCACTAGACAAAAGACTTGCTCGAGTATATGAGTAAAACTTTTAGAGGCTTCGTGACTGAAATAATCTAAACTATGAGATGGATGCAACAACCGGATGTTGTACTTCAGTACATCAATTAATCGCACTGAACGATAATCCCAGATGGAAGCAGTAAGCACTATTGCTCATGGGCACTAACATATTCAATTAAACCTAATAGTTGAATGTGCTGTAGTGAACTGAGAGCTGGTATACGCAATGATGATGATGAGATGACGGACGAATACACAAATACTTCTGACCGTGACAGATCCGTAGAAGGACCAGAGTTACCGATATAGCTCAGCGAGTTGCGAAGTTGAAGTGGCAATGGGCGGGCCACATAGCTCGAAGAACCGATGGACGTTGGGGTCCCAAGGTGCTGGAATAGCGACCCCGCAACGGTAAACGTAGCGTTGGTCGACCCCCAACAAGGTGGACAGACGACATCAGATACAAGACGACAGATACAAGCGGCCGAAGACCATGGCCATTGGAGCTCCCTACAAAAGACCTATGTCCAGCAGTGAACGTCTATCGATTGAAATGATGGTGATGAATGATGTGACAGTAAGTTAATAGATGAGCCATCTAGAAAGGTGGAAGCGTCATCTAGAAGCTACACGAGTTTAGCGGCTTGGGTTATCGAGACGTGTGGCAAAGATTCACAATCGCGGGAATATTCGTGAGCGAGCTTCTTCGATTTTACGCCAGTTAATACATTTCCAAGTTATGTGCTCTGAGTTTGAAATGTCTCCGCCTGACCAGCAAAAGCAAGATGGAAGCGGACGATCAAAAGGACACCCATTGGATGGATCGGTGATCGGTGACGTCACCATTTTACGACAGAACACCACAAAGTTGATTTGAAAATCTAAACATCATGATTCGTAGTCTAACTAGTAACTGAATCCGGAAGGAACATCTATTTATGAGAGAATTCAACTAAATAAACTCCACAGCTTTATTATAATTATAGACATAATATATCTGACTTCATCGAACGAACATTGGCGAAATAAAAAACCTTTATAATAATTATACTTTGCACTGCAAACTTTGAAAGAGGACTCTAAAAGAAATAAAAATTTATATCATTGAAAACAATCGAACTCCAACATAAAACGTAAAGCAATAACATAAACCGAGTTGTACAAAATATAACGTCCCGTTATGTCTTTCAATTTTATCGAGCTTTTCATTGCAAATGGGATGCTTACATCTATGTCTTGTGGAAGTACGGTGTACAGTCAACTGCACACGTGTTAGCAAATCAAAATAATATTATTATGTTATTATTTCTGCAATAAACTTAACTTTAGTCTACAGTTCAACTTAAATCTATCGTCTTAAAGGCAAAGCCACCAATTAGGAGACCAATTAGCAATAAATAATATCATCATCGTCATTATCATCATAATGATCAACCCATTGCCGGCTCACTACAGAGTGCGGGTCTCCTCTAAATATGAGAAGGGTTTAGCTATGGCTCAGGGTGGCCTATGCCACCACGCTGGCCATTTGCGGATTGGCAGACTTCACACGCCTTTGAGAATATTATGGAGAACTCTCAGGTGATTCTTCATTTCGTGTTATAAATGTAACCTACTAATAAAGAGGCTGATAAAAAGTACTCACGTAAGTAAAACCTATATTTGGTCTTATTAGACTACTATGGTGTTACGTCATTTTATAAATAGTATTCATTATGATCTCTGCCCTAGGTTTTAATTTTCCAATCAGTCGTTTTGGATGAGCAGTAAGGACCAGCCTGTGTAAGAGTAAGTGTATTAACCAGCTAATCAAGGTCTTAAAATTTCTCATCCTGTTTGTAAAAGCCTATAACTTTTGATTTAAGGTACGTAGAAATTTACAAATACTAGTATAACCTAAATCTTGTACAATTCAAATTAATTTCCTGAAATAAAAACTTAAAAAAATAGAACCAATTAAAAAAATGTATTAGAAAATATATATATATACATGTAATAGAAATACGTGAACTAATGGTTTAAAAACTATTAATGTGTTATTAAAGAAGACACTTAATAACACAATCACTGAATATGACTTTGTTTTAAGAATAGAAAGCTTCATATAGAGAAGATAAATATTTAATCACTTTTGTGAGTGGTTGTACCTATTTTAAGCTTAGTTTGCGGTTCCGACGTAATTGTCTTGAAGCTGGAACAACTATCGATGCACTGAGGAAAACATTTTAAACCGGGTTTCCAACATCGATTTCTGCTCCGGGCTGCTTTTGCTTAACCGGGTCTTGGCAAACAAAAGGGGTACATTTTTAATAGAAAACTGCTGTTGTGTTCGTTTAGGTACTATAATACGTAACTATATTTTTATCCACTACTAGACTAAACAAAAAAAAAAGGAGGGTAGCGGGCTAACCTGTTAGGGGTATGGTTAAGCCACGCTCCTAATTGGTTTCTACGCGACATGGTGCCGGAACGCTAAATCGCTTTTCGATACGTCTTTGGTAGTAGGGTGGTAACTAGCCACGGCGGAAGCCAGATCAGACTCGAGCCGGAATCAAACCCAGGACCTCCAACTTTATAATGCGATAACGCTGCGCCACGCAGGTCATAAAAAAACGTACTTTCATAGAATTAAGATAGTAGTAATATGTATTTTATTTAACTCTGCTGGGTGGGTTTTTAAAAGCTTAAAATAAAAGAAATCATTCATTTTAATGAAGTCTTTTTTAGTAATTTTACCCGGGTCCCACTTATAGCGTATTTGATGTAATTTTAAACGCTGTAAACTTGTCTTTGACATATTCTTGTGTCTGGATGAAAACGAGAACAACAATTTTGTTTTAACCGCATATGTTGATGTTCATTGTTTTAGTTAGAAGAAGTGTGTAGCCTAAATGGGTTGAATGCATCATCATCATAATGTCTCACTGCAAGTCCTAAAAGGCTAGGCTTAAAGCCCTTAGAGTCCACGCGGCTCGGTGGTAGGACGGTTTAACTAGGTTGAATTGGTTAATTTTGTGGGACAGGGCACAAGATGCCTCTCAGCATGACATGGGTGGTGGCCGTAGTCAAACTTACCAAGTGCGGATTGGTGAACTCCATCCGGCTATAGAAACATTATGGAGAAACTCACATGCATACAGGTAACGAAGTTTTTCTTTACCGTGAAAGCGTGATATTGACTCATATATATATGTTAGTGATAATATATACTTAAGGACAATATTGGTGTGGTCAGTAGCAGTATGTAATTAAATGATTATTTTAATATTACTAATACAGAAAAATCTTAGCCATCACCTTTTATAATGGATATAAAATAATAAATCGAGTCTGGACTGGAGGCTTCGGCCGTGGCTAGTTACCACCCTACCAACTAAGACGTATCAAAAAGCGATTTAGCGTTCCGGCACCATGTCGTGTAGAAATCAATTAGGAGCGTGGCTTAACCATACTCCTAACAGGTTAGCCCGCTACCACCCTAGACAGCATCATCACTTACCACCAGGTGAAATAGCCGTCAAGGGCTAACTGGTAGTGTATGTAAAAAAAAACAAATATTAAATGTGTATCATCATCATCATCATCATTTCAACCTATAGACGTCCACAGCTGGACATAGGTCTATTGTAAGGAGTTCCAATGCCCACGGTCTTGGGCCGCTTGTATCCAGCGGCTCCCTGCGACTCGTAAATTTGTATGCTTTAATATAATAATCCTTATTAGTATGGTGTACGATTAATATTTTTTATACCGATGAAAGTACTAGGTAGAAGCTAAAAGGGTGTTTTGAAATAAGAAGCTTAAAAATTACCTGTTCGGGACGTTTAATCGAATAAGCTCACAGAGACAAAGTTGTTTCACTGTAAAAAGTTAAATTGCTGTAGGTAGCAGCGTTCCGTGTCGCAAAATTGTTTGCTTCGGGGAAACTACTAACTTTAGGAATACCTACAGGAAATCACAAAATTTTCTAACGTTGAATTCCAAAGAAAACAAATAAAACAAATGTTGACACTCCAAAGATTTTAGAAGCTTTGTACTGAAGCGGTGATAGGCCAGTGGTTAGGGCGTCCTCCTCCTCAGAGGTTGGCGGTTCGAATCCGGGCACGCACCTTTCTTTTCGGAGTTAGGTATGTGTGTTTTAAACAATTAAAATATCACTTGCTTCAACGGTGAAGGAAAACATCGTGAACCTGCACGCCTGAGAGTTCTCCATAATGTTCTCAAAGGCGTGTGAAGTCTGCCAATCCGCTCACGGCCAGCGTGGTGGACTATGGCCAAACCCTTCCCATATTGAGAGGAGACCCGTGCTCTGTAGTGAGACGGTAATGGGTTGATCATGTATTGACGTACTGCCTCCTCTTTCACAAAATAGTGGGATTTGAAGTTCAGTTATAGCAGAAGGGTCTAAACTTATAAATAAAAAATTACTCTCCTCTTTTTTTATACTATACAAGTTGGTTCTTGACGGCTATCTCACCTGGTAGTAAGTGATGATGCAGTCAAGGATGTTATATAGCTAACCTGTTAGGGGTATAGTAAACCCACACTCCTCATTGGTGTATACGCGACATCGTGCCGGGACGCTAAATCGCTTAGGGACACGTCTTTGTCGGTATGGTGGTAACTCCCACTAGATTAGACTTGAGCCGGGAATCGAACCCAGGACCTCCAGCTTTATCGTCAACTGTAACAACTTTTACAGGCTGTTTTAACTGAAACTGACTTTTATTTGTTGTGACTCAGTTATACTAAAAATAGTAAGTTTTATAACGGCGACTTTAAGCGCCCGCTTATAACAATCACTATCGCTCAGTGCCTCTGAGTATTTTCGAGTACTGGTGCAGGCAGTGTCTAGACTTTACACCCCATTACAAGTTTGCAAGTTTTAGTTTTACCTACTAGAGCTGCCCTCGAATTCATCTGCGCAGTTTTCAGTTATTTTTAAAAATCCACGGATACCATAAAAGTAATAAAGGGAGATAAATGCTGATATAAAAAAGAAAACTCATTACAGCCGTCTGTTTACAGAGCACGAATGTGAATATTAATTGGATAATGTACTGTTTTATTTCGTGGCGTTGAAAACATCAGCCATGAAATTCATTCTGCATTCGGAAAATTTATTGTATTAACAATCAAAGTAATCAAGATAGTAGGTTAAATAGCAGTCGATTTAAATAGCAGTAATAGTACCTGTATTTTTTTTATATACATACACACGCACGAACGCAAGCACGCGCGCACATTCACACACACACAAACGCACACACGCATACACACACACGCACACACGCATACACACACACACACACACACACACACACACACACACCAACAACAACAACAACAACAACAAAGAACTTGTAAATTACTAATTAATAAATACATCATTCAAATCATCAAAAGTAAAAGTCGTAATTTTTGCCATTTAACAGAACTTTAAAAACATTGAGTGAGTGTGACCGTCATATTATGCCCAATGGCTTTCTTATTAATAAGGTAGGTCCTAAAAACGCTATTATGAGTGTACTATAAGAAAAATTGTCATTTCTAAGCTAAAGTGGTATAAAAGATAAACGTTGGGATAAAAAAAAACTTATTAGTGTGTTGACATGACACCAATGTGTTAATTGATTGGATAAAGTTCTGTTTTATTTCGTGGCGTTGAAAAAATAAGTCATGAAATTTATTCTGCATTCGAAAATTTATCGTATTAACAATCAAAGTTATCAAGGTATTAGGTTATACAACAGTTGTTTTTAATATCCGTAATAGTACTTTAATAACATTAAATTTAAGGAAGCGGTGATAGTGCCTAGCCTAGTGGTTAGGGCGTCAGCCTCCTAATCAGAGGTCGGCGGTTCGAATCCGGGCACGCACCTCTAACTTTTTGGAGTTATGTGCGGTTTTAAAAAAATTGAAATATCACTTGTTTCAACGGTGAAGGAAAACATCGTGAGGAAACCTGCACGCCTGAGAGTTCTCCATAATGTTCTCAAAGGCGTGTGAAGTCTGCCAATCCGCACATGGCCAGCGTGGTGGACTATGACCAAACCCTTCTCATATTGAGAGGAGACAAGTGCTCTGTAGTGAGCCAGTAATGGGTTGTTCATGATGATGATGATGAATAGTACTTTTGTTTTCGGGAGCGTTAAAAATAATAACAAAATACTTTCGAAAATACCGAATCGGTTGTAAAGGCTGGATATTTTTATAATCATCAGATGTACTCAGACGCGAGCTCATCCGCTCACCGGTGGTCACATGCCACTGAGCTAGGCGTTACTTCCTAGAACTAAACTTAATCTAAACAGGACGTGTCAGGTGTTATCATAACTGTAGTTTATTTATTTATTGTTTATTTGTACACCACAAAACATCAAGGGAAGTAATAATAAAAACAGAAACAAGAAGAAACAGGATACAAAAGGCGGCCTTATTGCTATAGATAAACGTTGAGATAAAAGAAGCTAATCACTGCCGTCTGTTTTAACATTATACGAATGTGATTTTATTAACTGGATAATGTTCTGTTTTATTTCGTGAAAACGTAAACAAAAGCCTTCAAAATCATTGTGCATTCAGGAAATTTTAATGTTTTAACAAATAAAGTAATTAATTATCAAGTATGCAAATTATCTGTCGTATTAAATACCTGAACACGCTCTTTCTAGAATTTATATTTGAGAGAGGACTAACCTAGTTGTTTTATACTTTTCCAATTCATTGAAAATAGATTAAGTGATATTGTGATGAAAATAAAAAGTTAATTATATGTAATAAGAAAATTACAAGTAGTTAGTATAAAGGAAGTAAGATGATACTTACTAATCAGAGATTTGTCAAAGCCAAGCCAAACTTCCTTCGTTCTTAATTTCTACGTAGTTTCAGCATATGAAAAATAAGTTCTTCAATTTTGAATTATAGGGCGCTTATAAAGTTAAGATAAGCTCCTTACCACTATCTCCCGAGGTTAATAATCAATTTAATCTTGAAACTACAGATAGCAGATTCAATTTAATAGCGCCATCCTTATCGTCAAGGAAGAGAAATAAATTTCATCATCATCATGATCAACCCATTACCGGCTCACTACAGAGCACAGGTCTCCTCCCAATATGAGGAGGGTTTGGCCATAGTGCACCACGCTGGCCGTGTGCGGATTGGCAGATTTCACACGCCTTTGAGAACATAATGGAGAACTCTCGGGCGTGCATGTTTCCTCACGATGTTTTCCTTCACCGTTGAAGCAAGTGATATTTTAATTTTTTAAAAACGCACATAACTCCGAAAAGTTAGAGGTGCGTGTCCGGATTCGAACCGCTGACCTCTGATTAGGAGGCTGACGCCCTAACCACTAGTGCCACCACTATCACCGCTTCGTTAAATTCGTTTTCGTTTCGTTAATTTCGTTTTCGTTTTTGTAACGTAACGAAATAAATTTACCACCAGTAACTTTAGTACCTAGTGCTATTCTTTTCCTGCCACTTAGAAGTTAGACCTGGTGGTCTAACTACATAGTGGCAGGAGATTAGTACGTCTGCAATCATAGATCTTTCGAATATCAAAACATTGTAAAGTAAATTAAAAGTAATATTCTTAGTGTTAAGGAAGCTTTGAAGCAGGCAACACTTTCTTCTATCATATATTATGATAAAAAATAATATTATACAATGATGGAAAAGAGCAACTAGAATCTGTCATACAGAATGCCTTGTTGTAGTTGAGTCACAACCAACAGACAAATACTATGCAGCATAACTTGAAATAAGTAGTTCTTAAATTCATGAACTTAAATTTGAACAAAACTTATTGACCTCATTTCAAAATTCAAATTTGTCACACGTCAGCGATCATGGCGGAATTCAGAAGGACTTTATAGTGGACCACTCGGATACGTGTTGAATTACGCACACTTTGCTTTGATGTTATAATGTGTCGATTCTCAAAAACCATGCCGCAATTTTATCACTAAGATTTAGCCTGCTCTTTGAAGAAACCGCGCGTTTCTTTGCTCGCATTTCTATGACACTTTCAATCTTATTGAGATACAAGTACTCGCGATTTAAAATGCGCGGAGTAAAAAGCCTGGGGTTTGAAGAAAAATATAAAATAATAAAACACCTGCAGACGATTATAGTACGTCGGGCCAGTACTCATAAGGTTGCGATCTGTACAACATACTATGATTTTGCTCGGACTGTACCTACTTAGTGTTTAAACGAGACAAGTTTATGTCAGACACATAATGTTTTTACTGTTCCTTTATTCTGAGCAAAGACAAAGTAGATACAAAAACTTAGTACCAACCAGAGATCTGAGATATTAAACTGATAAAATGAAAAAAAAAAATAACTAAATATTACACTTTATAATTCTAACATACCAATACACATAATGTACTTTTAACATTATAAAAAAAATTTGTTCCAGTTGGTTAGGTTATGGGATACATTCAGCTGCTGTATTTGTACAGTTACTAACCGTACATGGGGTAACCACCGTACATAGCGTAACCACCATACATTGGGTAGCCGCGACCTCCTTGCATTCTATATGGACGCTGATTGAACCGACCGCGTCCACGTCCACCTTGGGGATAACCCACTCTTCGTGACATAAAACCCCCAAGCTGTCGAGCAATTCGGCTTTTAAATCCTGCCTGAGAACCTTTGTCCTTATCTGAGGGTGTATCAGTTGTGGAATTTCTCAAGCCGCGTATTCCGTCAATAAGTAAATTGGAATGTTCCACGAAAGGTATGGCAAACTTCTCGTCCTTATTCAGACGCGTACCATTCTCCTTTTTATCAATGGAAAGATTGTCTTTTCTTGGTAAGTCAGCATCTGGATCATTTTGAACACTCGCAGGTTTTTGAGGATGGCTCGTTACCTGACTGAACGTTCCGATAATAAACACAGCTAAAATAAAGTTCGACAACTTCACCATTTCGATATCTGTTACACCGCATATATGTATTAGAATGATCTCATAGCCATTGCGTTGGCTATTTTATATAGAGGAAAATCTGTTCAATCACCTTACACATCCTTAATCACGGAATTGAACTAACTATCTCCATGTTATTATTATTCTTAATTATATTCATCAGATCTCAATTTAAAACTAATTTTATTATTTCCATGTACCAATGTAACATAACATATTATAATTGGAAGTCGTGATAAAACTAATATAGACTTTGTTATTATGGCAGGTTACAAGTCACGAGTTTTTGGATAAATCTCTACGTAAAAATCATAGATAATAAATACAAAAGGAAGATTTTTTGTTTTTACCTCCAGAGAAATGAAATATTGTTATAACTGATGAAATATTATCGTGAATCACTGTTTCGATTCTACATGGTTGAATTTTTATCAATGTAAATATATTTCATTCAAATAAAATACAAATAAAATAGTTTAAAAAACTAAAAAAACACGCTACTGCACGCATGCGTAGTTCGCGCACTAGCTCTGTCTCTCTTACTCGCATGCAAAGGATGCGGAAAGAAATTAATTAATCCTGGCGAATCTAATTAGGATAATCGGATATTTTGATTGGATTATTGCATTGTCATCGACCTTTGACAGGTGTGCAAAGTTTGAATCAAATCTGATCGTTCAAAGTAGGGCAAAATCGAGCTCAAAGGAGTCGGTTACAAACAAACAAACAAACAAACAAACATACATACATACAGGTGAAGCTAATAAAAGCGTGTTAAAAAGGAGCTTCTATTTTGTAAAATGTATTCTTTAGCGAATTAAGTACTAGCAAGTTTCATGATTTTGTAAGCTGGACGCATAGAGAAACTGAATTTCGTGGTGGCATAGTTATTTTATCATATCCCCGAGTTCCAGACTCAGCTTTTACTCTCATAAAAAAACCTACTACTGCCTACTCTTTCTTAATAAAACTACTATACAGTTTATACTTTTGAATTATAAAAACTTGTTTATAATGGAGATATATACCCTGAATAAATAGTCTTTTACACCCGTTAAACACTAGATACTTTTATCCTGGAAAAAATAATGGCTCCAGCGGGATATATAAAAAAACAACTGTCACATCGATGAGCTACATTTATAACTATTGTTGGGAACGGGAACAGGAACGAGACTTGGGATAATCTTAAATTACAAACTTTACTTTTTTCCAGGAATTATTAAAATCTCTTAATCTATGCGGGCCAAATCGCGGGCAACAGCCTGTAATCGTCCAGTGCTGGACATAAGCCTTACCGAGAGCGCGCCACCAAACACGGTGCCCGCCTTCCGCTACCAGTGAACCATTTGAGGTCCAGCGGGCAGGGGGTTGTCCTACGCTGCGCTTACCGGTACGTGGTCTCCACTCCAGAACACGTCTGCCCGAAAAGCCGTTGGTTCTACGATAGATATGACTCGCCCATTGCCACTTCAGACACTACAGGTAGGCTATGTCGTTTACCTTCGTTATCCTACGGATGTTCTCGTTATTCGGATTCTGTCCCTAAGGGAAACCTGGGATAGCTCTCTCCATTGCACGCTGAGTGACTTTGAACCTGTGGAAAAGGCGTATTGTGAGTCTTCACGTTCCTGTTCCGTATGTGATGAACGGTAAGCTAGCTAGCTATAATATTAGTGTGATAATCTCCACCTTTGGATGGATGAAAGAGTACAGGGTATCACATATACGAGTACGTCACATCTCTAACCATCAGGTGTGATCACAATGAAACATTGGTCCGTATATTCAAATTAAAAGTTATGAAAAAGGAAAGAGATAGTAGTAGAAGAGGACAAAAATACATGAATGGATAATAGTAACGAATAGTACGGGTCCCGCCCACGCGTCTACGCCGTATCTACGTCATTTACGACCACGCTTCCTCCCACACAAAACCTTCGTAATTGTCCACAGCGTAAGATAGAAAGCACAAATTTCTCTCACTTTATTACATTTTTAACGTTATTCAAACGTGACGCTTTTATCAAATGCCGTCGCTTTGTATCTCGTTCCAATTTTTGTATTAATATTTACAAAGGTATTTTATAGTAAAATGTGGTTGATATTAAATTAATTACTCATTTTCTCTGCGTTCTTCAGTTTGCGTTCTTGAATATATTTATGTATTTTCGGTCGAATTTTCATTTTATTCCGTTACTTAATACCATTTTGCCTTGTAATATGAAGGCGCGCAAATATGGGAAGGGTGTAGTAATTTAAATATTAAAATTTATATAACAAATTATCAACTAAAATCCTTGAAATGTCTCTCAATAACTACAAAGTTCTTATAAAACTTATATGGAAAAAAAACCTATTTCCATGTTTATATAAAATAGCATAGCTAATTATAGTAAATTTTGGCAATGTGAGATGGCGATAACAAAAGCAAACTCGGATGAGTTATTTCGGCTTATTCTTAGACATAAGCGCGTTTGGAACCTTCCAAGCTTTAGCTTGAAGTCAACGAATGTAGTTATCATCGCCACCCTCGAATTAAAATAATGAAATATATGTATATATATATATATATATATATATATATATGAACGCTTCATAGATGCCTGTACTAGGATTCCATGAATTTGAAATAATAGCCTTAATCGTTATATTTTGAACCAATGAAAATTAGAACGCAACTTTGCCGGCGAGCGGGATTAAAAAGTGGCGCTGGGCGTTTTCTGCTATTATGTGCTAGGTTGTGTTAATTTTTTAAGGTTGTAAAAATTGAAATGGCTGGTAGAAAACTACCAGCCATTTCAGTTTTTACGTGTGCTTAGGGGATGGAATCATATTTATCCTAAAATAAATAGGATTCACGTGTAGAAAATCCGAGATTTTCGTAGCTTTTCGGTACTTACAGCTTGAATTGTAATTGACCATTCCTACTCTTTTTTTTACACTACAAGTTAGCCCTTGAATGCTGTCTCACCTGGTGGTAAGTGATGATGCAGTCTGGGATGGTAGCGGGCTAACCTATAAGGGGTATAGTAAAGCCACACTCACACACGGAGGTCGTCAGTCTGGTTCATATTGTGTCATATTGTAGTCAAGCAACTCGGCAAATACCCGGTCTGAGTAGCGAGCAAACGGCTAGTGAAATACCTACCTATAATGGAGGGACTCAGGCAAATTTCCATCATACTAGTTTGAACACTTCACTAGTAGGACCCCGGTCCTATTCATGAGCTCGTTCGCAAAACAAACCATGCATGAAAGTTAATGTGTATTCGTACATGCAGCCGGATTGCCAGAGCAAATGAAGACGAAATCTTGTTAGGCTGAACCAGCTTAGGCTCACGGGACTCGCGTTGCATAATATGACAAATGAGTCCGCGTTTACATGACTTCACCTGCTCGGGATATGGAAAATGGAAAGGCGGTTTGAATTATTAAGCTTTGTTTCGGAAGGGGAGGTATGGGTAGCGTTAATAGGGTTCTCTACCTTGAAGGGTAACGTCGAGGCCCTATTACTAAGCCTCCGCCGACAATCAGTCCATCCGTTACTCTGTCAGCGGGTGGTCTCTCGTGAACCGTCATAAGTATAGATGGAAATTATCGCAGATTATGTATTTCGGTTAAAATAACCATATATATTTTTTATACACTACAAGTTAACCCTTGACGGCTATCTCACCTGATGGTAAGCAATGATGCGGTCTAGGATGGAAGCGGGCTAACCTGTTAGGGGTATAGTAAACCGACACTCCTAATTGGTTTCTACACGACATCGTGCCGGAACGCTAAATCGCTTTGCGACACGTCTTTGTCGGTAAGGTGATAACTAGCCACGGCCGAAGCCACTCACCAGGCCAGACTCGAGCGGGGAATCGAATCCAGGACCTCCAACTTTATATTGCGACAGCGCACGCACAGTGTCACAGGGGTCGTCAAAATTATTTAATAAAATAAAATAAATAAATTTATTGAAGAGGGTCTCCTAATAATTATGTACGCTTAGTAGGAAGCCCATCTCGAACTTTGAATCAGTTCTAGTTCATGCGAGAGTTTAACAAACACTAGCGAGTGTTCGAGTCGCCCTATTAAACTCCAAACCTTAACGCCACTCTCATCAAAACAAGTCTCAAACACGCCCTTTGCAATCCGTACGACTAACTGTACACACAAACTAACAGAACACAGCTTCTGCACCAGCGAAGACAACGTTCCCAATTTCTGACGTCATCCAATGTCAAAGGGGCATTCAGACTCATAGTCCAACAAGCAATATGCCAAAGATCAGTGAGTTGGGATCTGAATTTCATATAAGACTCTGTCGACCTTTAGTGCCCTGAAAGACGATCTCAGGCTGAGCTTGAACTAATAGGGTATCACAGCTTCAATAGCTCTAAGGTAGCTAACATTATCAGAATAACTTATTTCTAACAGCTAGAAACTCCATTTCGCTGGTTTAATGTGAATCTAATAACTTTATTGATATAAATGAACTTAATGTAAACTTACACGTGCGAAATCAAAAGCTAATGTGTCTTCGAAAACTTTTATACCTCCTTTTCCTCTGCCTTAGATGACATTTTCCTTGAAACTTTTCTTGGTTATTTCAAAATAATCCTTAAAAAGGCACTTTTGACGCGTCAATAATTTACATAGTAGTTATTTCATGATGATAACTATATTCGGAAAATTAAAACTAAAGCTATGAGGGTTCCAAATGCGCCCCGGTCTAAGAAAAAGCCGATAACAAACTTAGCCGGGGAAATGTCTAACTATTACTTCCGGAATGAATTTCTTTCTATCTACAACTAATTATTTTACTATATCTGTCCCAACTCCCAGAAAATGTATCAAAAATATGCATAAATTAACGTAAATTATGTCTTAAGTCCGTTTTCTCCGTTACGTGAAGGAGGAATCAACCGGGCCCACAACTCTCGTATTAGGAGAGATTATACGGCTCTTGTACGGCTCGTACCCATTCAGGATTCAATGTACTCCCACGCGTTTAGTAAGTGGGTGTAATCAAATCCGTTCGAATCGCCCACTTTCCCGGGTAATGAGGGCTCGATACTGCTTTGTCATTGAAATTACTCCATCCTCGTAACAAAATGGGACGCGTGTAAAATTACGTAACATCTGTCACCGTTCAGGAGTCACAGGGTGTCACCAGACTAGTTCCCGGGGAAATTAAATGTTCTGCATTACGTGCCCTTAAAAATACAACCAATAAGTAGAAAGTTACATACTTTTTTTTATAAATGTTCTGCATTACGTGCCCTTAAAAATACAACCAATAAGTAGAAAGTTACATACTTTTTTTTATTCACTATAAGTTAGCCCTTGACGGCTATCTCACCTGGTGGTAAGTGATGATGCTGTCTAGTATGGTAGCGGACTAACTTGTTAGGAGTATGGTAAACCCACAATTCTAATTGGTTACTACACGACATCGTGCCGGAACGCAAAATCGCTTGGCGACACGTCTTTAACGGTTGTGTGGTAACTAGCCACGGCCGAAGCCTCCCACCAGACCAGACTCGAGCCGGGAATCGAACTTCTTCTGTTTTTTGCATTTATTTTTGATTGTCATCAGCTTAATGATCTAATGAAAAAAATATATATTTTTGTCTAACGTTTATTCTCTGATGCATACACAATACACATGTTATCCGCTGATATAATAATGATCGACAAACATTTGTTTTCCAGTAATAAAAATGGAAGCTCAAATATTTCCTAATTGGAACGTTTAATAGGGCAAACAAAATAGTACCTAACGAAGTTTACAACTTAATATTGGATATAATATTTTGATTCTATTCAATTGTAAACAGAGAGTTTCGATACAAAATCTTATTAAGCTATCCATTTGTAATTGATGGAATGTTTTTTGTAGTTAACTGGTTTAGTAACAATTGTTATTTGAATAGTAACATTTGATTAAGGACTTTACTAGGAGATGTCGACGACTTTGTGCGCATAAATTTAGGGTTTTCAAAATTCCCGTGGAATAGGTAAGATTGTAATAAAAATTGTACTAAAATTCTCGAAATAGCGACGTGAAATTAAGTTCTTCTCATTCCGCGAGCACCATGAATTCTTCGGGGATAAAAGTATCCCAGTTAACTCAGGTTGTAATCTCCCATGAATCTAAAATTTGCCTAAAGATCCTGCGTCAATTGGTAAATAACTCACATACAAACTTTCGTATTTATAATATTAGTGTGATTCCAATACAATCATTTTATCGTAAAGATTTCCAATATAATGCAAATAATAAAAAACCCTAAGTTTATGAGGACATCGACATTTTTTTATTTGTAACTTTTCCAAAACTAACGAGATTTCGTATTCGTCATGCCTAACCTAATCCTAATCAGTGATCGCGAAACAAGAAGGCCAATTTGAACTCGAGGCGTACGAAAATTTCAACTTTCTAGCTATTAAGGCTCATAAGATGTTTTCCGTTCAACGACGGACAGACAGTGGAGTCAGCGGAGTCTGGACTCTTGATCCTAGAGGATCTTAACTCCCATCGGGATTAGAACTCCAATAAGTAATCTATTGCCGAGAGCATTCAATCTTTCTGCGCCATATTACAACATTGTAACTAGTAAGAACTATACTTAATCGAAAACGTGAATTTCTTATAATTAAACAAATAAAATGGAGCAGATAGAAATCGTGGGTAAATCTGTTCTGGATTATAGTCATCATTACATACATCGCGGGCAATCACTGGCGGGTGACCTAATGTTAAGTGATAACCGCTGCCACTGAACAGAAATAGCGTTGCCGTCTCAACCCATTCTAATAATCATATCACATCATCGGCGCTTAAGATTTTATGACCTTTCTAGAATGAGAAACTTATTCGGCAGAACCTTATTATAACCTTAGATATTTGAAAGTGTTACTAATTTATGAAACTTAAATTCAAAATTCAAAATAAAATAATCTTTATTCAAATAGTCCTTCAAAAGGCACTTTTGACGCGTCAATAATTTACATAATAGTGATTCGATGGTCATAACTACATTCGTAAACTTATATTATAACTAAAGTTATGAGGGTTCCAAACGCGCTCCGGTCTAAGAAGAAGCCATAATAAACTTGCCGGGTATTTTTTTTCGTTATCACCATCTCACATAATCAATAATAAATTATAGTACCTATGGCGATAGAGCAATTCACACCCAAGCTTTTTTATCGTTTATATAATCCTTAATATCGTAATATGATTTTTCTACAAGTTTTCGTTTTATAAAAACTTTGAACTTATTGATGGACATCTCCAAGATATCACTAGGTAATTTATTATAAAATAAAATACAATTTCCTTCGAATGAGTTACTAATTTTGTGCAGCCTACTAAACGGTACAAGTTTACTTTTACTTCTTATGTTCAGTGCGTTACAGTGTTAGTTATTCGTCCAGGAAGATAATATAGTTTTTAAGTCTTCTTGTCGCAAACAGGCATCTCACAATTTTCTATTAACTTTTAGAAACAGACCAATGTCAAAGACATAAAAAGCTTTTACCATCTGAAAATTGTCGCACCAATAAGAAATTCTAGAAACTACGAAGCGCTGTTGGCTAAAATTTCGCCCATTTATTTTCATTTTACGCGGGAGCAAGTTGTAAAGTTGCCAGTTTAAAATAACTTTGAACTAGAATAAATATAAATAAGTGTTAAAAACAACCATTTTTAGTGAATAGTTTAAAACTGCAATGTAGTAGTTTAAAAGCTTTTTGGGCACAGGTTCTTACACGACGGTTAGTATTATAGGTGACATGTTAAAAGAGCACTGGCTGTTATATGTGGAAGACACGATTGTTATCACATGTAATTAAAAAAATAAATTATACTCACATTAACTGTATCTTCTAATAGGTATTTTTTAGTAGAAATATTATGTTTTTTGTATCTGTATATACGTACAGTACTACCTCACAATAATAATAAATGTTTTACATTCGACGATCATTGTATAACTATGCATACCTCATTTTTTTTTTCGGACTGATTATTAGTTGTACTAACCCTATTGGTTGCAACAGCGTAACCGGGCTGTTTGGCGAGCTTCGGAAAGAAGCCCAGCCAGAAGAAATTTTGAGTCCTAGGGCTCGAAGAAACTAAGGGAACGTCTGCCTAAGGGCGCCTCCTGTGAGGCTTCATTCCTTATACAACGTTTATAAACAAGGGGGTCGATCATCATCATTATAAGTCCATTACAGTCGTGCACTTAGTAGACTTTATGCCGTAGTGCTTTACGCTGGTCAAGTGCAGATCAGTAGACTTTACCCGCCTTTGAGGACAATATTGAGAAATCTCAGGCATGAAACTTGCCTTACTAATATGTCCTTCGTCGTTAAAGCTAGTAATTTTTAATTACTCATTAATTATAATACATAGTTAATCATGATCAACCCGTTATCGGCTCACTACAGAGCACGGGTCTCCTCTCAATATGAGAAGGGTTTGGCCATAGTCCACCACGCCGGCCATGTGCGGATTGGCAGACTTAACACGCCTTTGAGAACATTTTGGAGAACTCTCAGGCGTACAGGTTTCCTCACGATGTTTTCCTTCACCGCTGAAGCAAGTGTTATTTCAATTTTCCGCCGCTTTATAGGAGACTATAATAAGCCGATACTTTATATAAACAAACTCAGTGTCATTTTGAAAATAAGAAAGCCCCGTGATATACTCAAGTACATTACACTCACAGTACCATCACAGTACCATCTGGGTGATTTCATCATTTTTACATCAAGAATCTCCATAATCTCTATCTCCTACATTGTGTCCTATCTTATTTTATCAGATTTGAGAGAGTTTCCAATATATTTCTAACTTATTAACGACAGTTGAGCTGAAATAATTTCACATTTGCTCTTAAACCCCTTTCATGAGATATGGCACAATGAGGTCGTATGTTTTCTCGCTATCACTTAGGCACTCTAACCTGCCTAATGGACGATGAAGAGGCGTTGTAACTTATTCATTAAGTTCCATCTAACACTAGATATGTTAAAGTTTTGAATTAATTGCGTCATTAAGAACTCATTAGGATGTTTCCTGCAGGTCTTATATTATACTGCGAGGGAAAATATAATCCTATATCCTATATATATTATAAATGTAAAGTGTGAATGTTTGTTACTCAATCACGCAAAAACGGCTGTACGGATTTGAATGAAATTCGGCATGCATATAGCCTTAGACATGGAAAAGAACCCCTTTTATCTCGATTCCTTAAGTAGTTCCCGAGCGAAAATTGAAAATGGTTTACGAGCTAAGCCGCGGGCAGACAGCTTTGAAATTTGCTTAGCATGACACCTATGCTATGGAAAAGGACATGTATTTTCTATCAAATAAATCTGCTGAAGCAACATAGCCCGCTTTTCTCTGTACCAAGAATTTCAATATGTTACTATAACATAACCTCAATAAC
Organism: Lasiommata megera; assembly: GCA_928268935.1. Classification (NCBI taxonomy): domain Eukaryota; kingdom Metazoa; phylum Arthropoda; class Insecta; order Lepidoptera; family Nymphalidae; genus Lasiommata; species Lasiommata megera. The sequence continues at coordinate 7,374,664 of OV743312.1, forward strand.
CATTACTCTTCAGTGAAACAGGAGGCCTGTAATTAATGCACATTACGGAGGCCGATGTTGGTAATGAGTAATGAACGAAAGTAATGATTCTGAGCCTTCTCATGAGGCCCATAATAAATTATTGGAGTTCGGGAATTATGTATTACAATTTAATTATATATTTAATATTCAAAGTATTTCACAATTTTTACTTCAAACTAATAATTAAGTAAAAGTTTGAATTAAGGTAAATGAATATAATATAACCAGTCGTACCATGCATAGATAGCAAAGCCACTAAAAAACATCCTACGCAAGTTTAAAAACTATCAGAACAATGGTTTCGGAACGCATGAAGGAAAAAAATACAAACGTCGTTTTTCTGACATCGCCTTACTCTCGTGTATTGCTATGTTGCTAATATTTCTGCGCAGTCGATAGCCTGCTGCAAAAACATATGAAACCTGCGATAAAATATTCCACTGTCGGGGAAATCACCATGATAAAAACCACTCAATATTCAGTTTGTAGTTTAGTTTAAAACTCTCCGCATTAAAAGTTTTCTGACCCAGTTGTACACAATCACAACATCACCCAGAATCCTACAAAGGCTTCCTGTCATATGTTATACTCGCAGTGTAAGTGGGAACTAAATAACTGAAGCCTTCCGAGCTCGTTCCAGTTTTTGGAGGTAGTTTGAAAACAAAGTCAATTTAAAGATAAAAAGTCCACGTGTACTCTTGTTGTTTATGCATATATCACGTACATGAAACGAAACGTGTAGCCGTGAAAGTCGCTTATAGGAATGGGTTGCCATCGGGATAAATTTTAACTCTACACATTTGCTGCACACAGGCCTTTCCTATAGAATGGTGGTTGTGGTGTAAATGGTTAGGCGGTGCTTAACGATTACCATACTCCTAGGTATGTTAATAGGAATAGGTTGCCTTCGGGACAAATTTATCTACACATTTGCTGTACTCAGGCCTTTCCTATAGAATGGTGGTTGTGGTGTAGATGGTTAGGCGGTGCTTAACGATTGTCAAACTTGTAGGTATGTTAGTGATAAATCCAGAAACGACGGCTTAACGTTTTCTCTCTCTCTAGGTCACGGCGGTGGAATCAGTCTGAATTTTTAGGACTTCATGATTCATACTTGATCTAGCTATCCACCAGATCAACAAGGTTGTCCCATTATATCAGCCATGATCCATAATTAAAGAAATTTGAATAGAGTAAACACTTTTTTCGGTTATCCAATTGCAAATTAGAAGTAGACAAATACCCCTTTTTTTTCACGCTGGGATATGCTTTTACGCATCCCCTCCTGAGGCGACGCAGGCAAGACTGCGCCACTTCCGACGGGGTATGTGGGACTCCACGGCGGCCAGGCTGGCGACCAGAATACCCACTAAAACCCAGCGATGCTCCCTCGCGTCGCTTGGTGGCTGGGTCACGGGAACACTTATGCACTCGACCGCGGCCCAGCCAGCAAGATCGGCTTTAGCATTAGCTACGTCAAACAAAGATTATTTTTGAACCCCGCTGGAACAAGTGCGTTTCCGAGACAAATACGCTGGATAGTGGTACAAACTTAAGTGAATAGCTCGTGACCTTGTGGTCTATTCACCAAGAGTAATCCATAGCCACTAACACTCTGCTCAGAATTAACATTAGAAGAGTTTAAAGTGATTATTTTGTGAAACTTAAACATAAACAAAATGTAGTTTCCGATTGCAAAGGATAGACGATAAAAAGTCAAAAAGTCCAAGAGCAAAATAGTCCATGTAACAATGCACTTGAATGTGAATTTTTAACTTTTACAGCGCGACAACTTCGACTCCGTTTGTTTATTCGATTAAATGTTCCAATCAGCCAGTTTTTACGCTGATCTTTTTGCAAACAAGTCAGTGATTTCCTGGGTGAAATTAATTGATGCAATCAGATCGAGTAAACAGTTGCGCCGATCGATTATTTCGCATGTAGTGAATCTGACTTGATTCCATTGTCAAACCTGATATACCTGGTGACGAATTTAATTATTTAAAAACAATGATTTTAAGATATCCTTTGATGACCCTCTTGCTCCATTTACAGAGTCTGGTTATCATCTATCTACCGGCATTTTTTTTTTAGCCACTACAATTAAGCCCTTCGCGACTATCTCACCTGGTGGTAAGTGATGATGCTATCTAGGATGGTAGCAGTCTAACCTGTTAAGAGTATGATAAACCCACGCTCCTAACTGGTCTACGCGACATCGTGCCGGAACGCTAACGCTACGGATCTTTGACACGTCTTTGTCGGTAGGGTGGTAACTAGCCACGGCCGAAGGCTGCCACCAGACCAAACTCGAGCCGGGAATCGAACCCAGGACCTCCGACTTTATAATGCGACAGCGCACGCACTGCGCCACGGGGGTCGTCATTTCTATTTATCAGTCGTACATAGAAGATGGCTTTTAGATCTATCATGATCAAACGCGGCTACCATTATCCTAAATAACATTATGTTACATATCTTAATTACCCATGCTGACCCCTGGATGTATATAACGTAGTTCTGCTAAGGGTTTTGAAAATTCATCTCCAAAAGGGGCAAAATATGGGCTTAATATGAATGGAAGTCTGTGAGTTTTGCAACACGAAAGACTGATGTGAGCGAAGCCGTAGGCAAAAGCTATTCATTAATTTAAAAAAAAAACAAGGATGTAGTTCCAAACTCACGTTGGAAACGCCTATTTAAGATAAAAGACGCCATGATAACCTTTTACGTTGAACACTGTTTCCACATAAATTTTGAATGAAAATTGTGATACTCCATGAGCTGAAAATGAGGACATGTTATGCAACGTTCGCAAAATGTGGTGGCTGAAAAACGTACATTGTATACTAAGCGTGGTTAACATCACATTCCTTATTAGAGATAATTAATTGTAGTCAATTCTGTTGGACACCTAAATCAAAACATACTGACGTCTGTAAGTAAAGTGCCATTCTTTACACTATGCTCTTTGTGGAAAAGAATAGTACACATACATACAATCATCTGATATAATAATGATACTAAATAATCATTATATCTTAGCGATACTTTATATATGTAAACCAATTACGTGTATTAAGTGCCACGTTATGTAAGTGAGGCCATGAATGTTAGCATGTGATAAAAATGGGAGGAAGTTCTTGGTTAACCTTGAAAACATGATAACTATGAATGTGATTTCTCATATTCGTTGTTAATGATAGGAACTGAACGACGGATGCCCTACTCTCCTTTAAAGCAACAAGTTTGTCAACTGGCCTTGAGTTACAACTTTGCTTATTCTAACAAGACTTTTTAGATTCTTCATCTGCACGGAAAAAATTGCAGGAATCGGCTCGTTAGATTCAAAAGCGAAACTCTTGATATACCTCTGCCTTTGATACATTAAACGGCTTGCCCATTTAAAAAACCATCGGAAATTATTCAGGGCCTAACTGAATATTTGGAATATTGTTCAGTTTACTTCCACTCACATTTTTTATTGAATTCACTTCAATTTAAATTCACTACTCGAATTCGCCGCTCTTCAAATTCCAACGCGATTAATTGCGCAAGGCTCTCGTCATCACGATTGCCTTCAAATTAAAATCTCCACTAGAAGTTTGAATACGATTACGATTGCTAGTTCGTACTATCACCGAGCCTATTGTGCAATCGCAAGTCACTCGGAGCTGTCACAAAATATTGCCCATCGTTTGAAATATCTACGTACGTTTGAGCTGGTGTTTTTTACTTTTGTTTTTGCTAGTCGCTCGTTGCAGATGAATGCGATTGGTTTTCAAATTCGATACGAACTTAAGCGAATTTAGTTAGTGCTAATTGTTAAAAAGTCCTGCAGACATGTAAATAAATTAAACAGTGGTAGTAAACAGTGTTTGGCCAGAACATTTTTCGTTGCGACATTTTACGGTTTCGTCATAATAACCTATCTTCGTGGCTCACGTAAAACTGTTAGTTTCGAATCTATGCACGATCATCATAAAAATGACTTTTAATATTATACTCGTAGATAGTAATCTACGAGTATAATATTAAAAGTCGCTTTACGCTGATCTCTAACTGCTGTCAGAGACTTCGTTCCTATGAAAAGTATGATATCCATTCGTCGAGTTTTCAGTCAAAGAAGCGTCCTTAACACAGCCCAAGTTTCCGATGTATGCATTTTATTTAGATCACAAACGCTAATGTAAGCGCCTGATTATACCCTGTCTATTAACTGCCACATAACATAAATGTAGTCTATAGTCATAATTAAATTAACTTATAGTAATAATTCACGAAGCGGTGATGGCCTAGTGGTTAGGGCGTCAGCCTCCTTGTTGCGGTCGAGTGCACAAGTGTTCCCGTGACCCAGCCACCAGGCGACGCGAAGGAACATCGCTGGGTTTTAGTGGGTATTCTGGTCGCCAGTCTGGCCGCCAGCGAGTCCCACATACCCCGTCGGAAGCGGCGCAGTCTTGCCTGCAACGCTTCCGGAGGGGATGCGTAAACGCATTTCCCAGCGGAAAAACAAAAAAAAAAAAGGGCGTCAGCCTCCTAATCAAAGGACGGCGGTTCGAACCCGGGCACGCACATCTAACTTTTCGGAGTTATGTGCGTTTAAAAATAGAAAAAATTATACTTGCTTCAACGGTGAAGGAAAACATCGTGAGAGTTAACCATAATGTTCTCAAAGGTGTGCTTAGTTTGCCAATCCGCACATGGCCAGCGTGGTGGAGTATGGCCAAACCCTTCTCATATTGAGAGGAGACCCGTGCTCTGTAGTGAGATGGTAATGGGTTGATCATGAATAATTTGACTTGTTTGAGGCTAGAATTTGTCGATTATGTTATTGCCTGCCGTATATATTAATAAGAATTATGCGTATAAAAATCTGTCTCATAAAAATACATTCCTAAGGTTAGTCCAGTTTAAACAGACCGATAGAAACACAGATAGACAGACAGACAAACAGTTAAAATCCATTTGTTTCCTTATGTTATCGTTCATCTGTGCTTATTAAGAAGCAGTTATTTTGACGTCTAACGCCATCTGTGATAGTTGCAATTTTATTTATTCTATCACAGATGGCGTTAGATGTAGAATAAATCGCGCTATCGTAGTACTTTTTGAGAAACGTAAATAGTCTCATACATTTCCTAGCTTCAATATTACATGAAAAGATTTATTATATGCATAGATAAAATAAAACTATACGACTCTTTAATCAAGCCATTTCCTTTTCCAATTTCGCCATTTATCCAGCCCATATATTCTGAAACAGGTGATATAGCAAGTTCAATTTAGTGTCGAAACTGTTTGACGACACCTCCGAGCTCTTGACGGGTATCATAATGGCGGTGTGTAATTTAATACGCGCCCTACTTTATCACAAGGACGAGGTAATTTCAATGAAAAAGCTTTACATCAAGCCCTTGTTATTGGGTATTTCGCCGGTCTTAGCATATTTAAGTTTTTTTAATAAACTGTTACAGTACTTTAGTTCGATTCTTTATAATCGGTGAAATCCTAGGCTTTTATTGAGTATAAAGAATTTCTATGTCTGCTGCCTGTATTGCCCGCGTCTTCGTCAGCGTAGAATTATTGATTTTCCATGAGATATTTTTTTTCCCTTGGAGCCTATTACCTTGCTCCAAAATGTACAACTACCTTAAGATCAATTAGTATAACGTTAGACGGCGATAAACAGACAGAAAGACCCACAAAAATACCTCTTGACTTATGTAATAATAACTAAATTTTAAGCTTATAAATACCTTTTCGTTTTAAGGGCTATATTATATTAAGTGTTTAAAACTATTGAAATTATCTTGTAATTTATTTTATATAAATATCCTGACCATTATGTTAGCTTTAAAATTTAAGAACGAATAAATTGGCTTTTTCACTACTTGTGAAAATTATTCGTATAATTTGTGAATGAATTTTTATTTTTAACGGGCTTTCGTATTGAGCATGAGTATTATTGTATTGAACTGCATTGCACTTGATAACGATTACATCTGATGAGGCTATTTATTATGTACAGCTGTACCAATTTATGTGAAAATCCCGTAACTACCTACGTGCGATACACAATGTATAATTTAGAACGGAGCGAGTGCGAAATTGGGTAAAGTGGAACCGCATTCATCACATTACGTAGAGCCCCGGGGATTTGAAGTTTGTTTCGCTGTAACAAAACTGAGTTTTCATTTACTGGCGCTATCTGTATCGCTTTTGGGCGGGAATCTTGGGAAAGTTTTGTTATACGAAGGCGCGGTTTTTATAAGGAAATTATTAAATGAAACTTTTATGGAGTGCAATAAAATTTTTATGAAAAATAATATTGTTTATCTTGCGTTCTGGGCAATAAACTTAAAAGCCGATAAAAGCATGCCTGAAGGCATGGATCTTACCTTCATACGCACTTAACGCTTATAATGTTTTCCTAGGTATGGGATTAGACAACACCCTTATTCCTAGCTAAAATCCAATATCTAATATTACTCGCATATGTTAATACATCATCATCATGATCAACCCTTTACCTGATCACTACAGAGCACGGGTCTTCTCTCAATACGAGAAGGGGTTGGCCATAGTCCACCACGCTGGCCATGTGCGGATTGGCAGACTTCACACGCCTTTGAGAACATTATGGAGAACTCTCAGGGGTGCAGGTTTCCTCACGATGTTTTCCTTCACCGTTGAAGCAAGTGATATATATATTTTTAATTATTATTATATATATATAAAATTAATTTTTAAATTATTATATATTTTTTATTTTTTTATGTTGATTAGTTAATTGAATATCTAATAATAATCGACCTCGCCTGACAACTCGAAATTGAGTGAAAGTGAAAACAAATATATTCAAAAGTTCTAAGCCGATATCGACCAGTTAGTATCTTGACTTTACAACATAGTTAAATTTAAGAGATATTTCATGTTGTTTCACAAATTAAAATCATTTATACCGTCCTCTTTTGAAACATAATGCTTTCTGCGGAAGGTTCCATTGCTGTCACCTCGTTATTATTAGGGAGCTTACGAATAAACATGGCATAGCTTCGCAATACTAATACAGCATTTGGTCACACTCTGACATTTGAAAGGTGCCGTCAGTTGAGATGTAATAAAACACTGCATAACCATTCCGATGTCATTGTCATTTGTAAGGCTCTTAAAGCTTTTCATAATATTTAACAAAAATTTGAGGGTGCTTTTATTTTTGTCAGTACTTAATTTTAAATACTATTATAACCGAAAAAAATTCTTTGAAGATTTGTAAATATAGAGGTAGAAAAAAAAAATTGTAGATATTAGCTTAAAGTAAGGAAAGATAGGACTGTTATATACATATATATTATAATATAAAAATCCTGAATAATAGATAAAAAAAAAATACAATTTGGGGGCTTGCAGAATAAAAATATTTGGAGATACGTTGCCCTTGTACACGTCTATACTTTGAAATAATCTTTAGCTTCAACGAGGGAGCGCCATAATTTAAATATTCTAATTTGTTGTTTTGTATTCGTAAATGGAGGAAATATGTCAAAAGTCGGAACAAATAGGCCTACGCCGTAAAATCTGACAAGAATAATGTGGTCCTGAACTTAAGGTCCGTTGAACGTTTAACAAGCCTCCGATTAGATCCTCACTGCGGTTGTTGAATAGATAATGCTGTCATATATTCTCCACGTCGATTTTTCAAGGGAAATACTACATCTACAACCATAGGTCACTAACTAAAATACAGATTGGCTAAAATTTCACGTTTTAACATCAAACATTCAGGGCTTGGAACCGGTTTAATTTACCGGTAAATCATTTCTATTTCGCTGGTTAAATGTTGTTCTTTTTACACTGGTTTGAGATTCAACACCTTTTAAGTAACCGAAACCATTGCCGATGAATGACGCGATTTAGTAAAATAACGTGATGTGTTACTTCTTGACAAATAATAATATTTGTTCATTGAAGTAAATCGAGTTGGTAACGGTAACCCGTTAAATAAACAAAATCTGAAGGAATTAATGTAAACTTTATGAGTATCTAGTTAAGAGATTATAACATAACAAGATATAGTTTGTATGAAGATCACCGTTGTTCTGTTTTTTTCTTAATTCATCATCATTATCAACGCTGCGTTTTCTAGTTTCTAGCAATTCCAGAATCTGGAACCCAACGTGCATCGGCCTTTCGAGCTTTGACAAACGCCTGCAACAACAACAAAAAACTGCAACTCCAGTTTCGGGTCTTAGAGTTAACTTGGTAGTCATTTTAACAGTTCGAGTCCGCCGGCCTGAATAGAAGCAACGTAGACGGTATGAGAATAATCTATGAGACCTCCTCTCTCCTAGGGATCGGCAAAGACGTGTTGCCAACCGATTTAACGTTTCGGCACGATGTCGCGTACAAAACAATTTGGAGTGTGGGTTTACCTTACCCTTAAAAGGTTAGCTCACTACCATCTTAGACTGCATCATCACTAGGCGGCTATCACCTAGTCATGATCAACCCATTACCGGCTCACTAGAGAGCACGGGTCTCCTCTCAATATGAGAAGGGTTTGGCCATAGTCCACCACGCTGGCCATGTGCGGCTTGGCAGACTTCACACGCCTTTGAGAACATTATGGAGAACTCTCAGGCGTGCAGGATCCTTCACCGTTGAAGCAATTAATATTTTAATTATTAAAAAAAAATCACCTAGTAGTACCTAGTATTTATCTATGTGAGTATATTAATAGCTGTGAGAGAGTTACTTATTTTTTATATAATATAAGTTATTAGTGTATATAAAAAAATAAGTAACACTCCCACAGCTATTAATATACTCACATAGATAAATACATACACAGTAATGATACTCAAGGAATAAAAGCGTGGTAAAAAGTAAATTAGTACTTGTATATCTCATTGATATAATATCTCAAAAACTAGACAATTTTAATAAAAACAGTCCAGTCCAATCACGTGCAAATCTTAAATAAAGTGTGTAGAATGTACGTAAACTGTGTGATTTCCCCCGGGGACGACTTGTAAATAGTAAGGATAGTAATTTGACGCCGACTGTGGCGTACTTAATGTGCTACTAGGCTTTTGATTAAACTCTCGTCTCGACGGCATAACAATTTCTTAGTCGCAAATATGGCTGTATAAAAGTGTGGTAAACTTTTATTTTGATATTCGTGTGTGAGTTTATAACACCTGATCTTTTGGTAGTATCTAGTAATCCACCATTCTACCTAGACATTTTCAAGCTTTCTTAAACTGCTTTAGAGTATTACTATCATAATAATAAGATAAGCGCTAAATACAATGTTGACGGACTCGCCTAACTGTGACATATTTGCAGGCCAATGGAATACAATCGTAAGCCAATGCTTGCCGTTTTGCGAAAGATATAATACCACTATGTCTCTATCTTAAATATTTTTTATTTTTTTGTTTTTTGTCTCTCTTGTCTGTTTTTATTTTGTTTTTAGTGTATATTTGTTTTGTTTATACTTCGTTTCTGCTATAATGTTATTATGTATTATCATTGAATTTAATTCGTGTTATTGGATACTGTCCGTTCTAATTAAATTAAAATTAAATAAATAAATAAAAAATAACTATAAAAATTGAGTGGTGTCATAGACATTTGGTTTCACAATTATGTAATAACGTTAAGAAATTTTGGATTTGTTGAACTCTTCTCGAGAAAAAAAACTAATCTAAGCTTTAAAAACGTGTGATGCTACTGAACCTTTCCACCACTAAACAAATGAAAATGCTACTCAATCTCGTAAATTTCTCCTGAAATTGCAGTCTAAAATATCTTCAGTAAAGTAGGTACAACGTTTTCGTAAACCTCGCAAGAATCCTTAGTGGGATAAAATATAATCAGGGATAAAAGTATTATTTTCTTTGTGTTACACTAGATGTTAGCCCTTGACGTAACTTATCACACTTGTAATCCCACTTGGTGGTAAGTGAAAACGAAGTCAAAAATTTACTCGTATTTATAATAGGTTTCAGCGCGACATTATACCCAATCGCGTAATCGCTCGGCGAAACGTCTTTGTCGGTAATGTGATAAAAAATCACACCTCCCACCAAACCCGACTAGAGACAATTTCAGAAATTATAATTTGCCACTGCCGGTATTCAAACCCAGGACTTCTTCTTTTTAGGCCACACAGCTTACCACTGCACCAAAACGAGAGGTCGTTAACATCCGCTTTGAGGGTGCAAAATATCTCTAGGTGATATTTAATCAAAATCAGTGAATACAAATAAAACAACACTATAATTTTACAATATGGATCGTCTCACTTGTCAAAAGAAATGTAAGCACTACGAAGTCAAAAGTACATATATCAAAAAGTAGCAAGAAACTCGATCTATATAATATATACATAGTACTTATGGCTTTTAGGGGAATATTTTAAGTTCTAAAAACTTTTTATTTTCTAAAATTTTGTCTAAATTCGGCTCTTTAGATAAATATTGAGACGGAATAAAGGATAGCAAGAAAAAATTCTTACTTTTGATTTTAACAAGTAAGCATTTGAACCATCTCGCTGTGCGTTATAAGGGTCGAGGAGATGCCGACAGCAGCACTTCGTAACAGATGTTAAAGTGAATAGAATAGTCAAGTTAGCATAGAAAATATAAAGTTGCTATATTGCGAAACTACCTACTACATCTTTACTACTCCGTTAAATAATATAAAATAATTTGTCATAGTTTCGGGCACCGATCACAGATTGCCGCTGAAGTGAAATTCAATTTAAAATAGAGCAGACAGCTCAATTAAGCTCCAGTCAAGTTGTATTTCGATGCAACTAACTAAAGGCCAAGGACTGTCGCGCTACTTTTTGAAATGGAAATTCGTTGTACCTGACGTTGATATAATTGCTTCGGATGACATTTCGAAAGAAATTTTAATTCCAGGTTCATTTATAATTTCGTAAAATTCAGCCGTTTTAAGAATGCGTCGACATCGTGCTAGAATGCCAAATTAGTTGGCACCACCTCTTTGTCAGTAGGGTGTTAACTAGCAGTGGAAGCCTCTCACCAGACCAGATTCGAACCAGGAATCGAACGCAAGACTTCCAACTTTATTATGCGACGGCCCACAGGTTGCGCCACCGAGGTCGTCAATATCTCTATACCCTACGGCGTATAACTTGAGTAGGTACCTCACTCTTCGAATCGGCATATCGGTATGCCTATCTAACAAACAGCTTAACCCTTAAGATACTTACATTTGTAGGTAACATACGAGGGTTGGGTGTGTAGGCGGCCTGCGGTTATGTTAAATCTGTGGGACTTAGATATTGAAAAGATGCGTAGGTGTCAACTCCACTCTGAGTAGCCATTTATATTTGTTTTTAGGCTTGAACTAGCACGTCTACAGTTCATGACAATCTGTAGTCGCAATAGCGACCCCCCGTTATCCCAAACGTCGCCTAAGCCGAGGTTCGGCCTCACAGGAGGCGCCCTTAGGCAGACGTTCTTTTAGTTTCTTCGAGCCCTAGAGCTCAAAATATCTTCTGGCAGAGCTTCTCTCCGCATATTTTTGCTGGACATATCTTGAAGCCTGGATTTGTTCTAGACTTATAAATTAAAAGCGCAGAAAATATCGTTTTACTTATCATTTGTGTATGACATCTATTATATATATTACATATACGAAAGTAAAAACTATTTATATAAAAAGCTATTTAACAAAAATCATGGTTGACTGAGGAGGTTAATTTCGACCTTTTTTAAGTGGTTCTATGTAAATCTTCAAGCCTCGGAGAGCTCGTTAAGCTGTCAGTCCGGGGCATAGTGACACCCGAAAATACATTGCGTTAATAGTTGCAACCCTTACCTAAGTTCATACACCCACATTGACGTAGATCGATTTGCTTAAGCTCCAAAGCCCTTTTTCTCCATAACCACCAATACTTTTTTTTTTATACACTATAAGTTGACCATTGACGGCTAACTCACCTGGTGGTAAGTGATGATGCAGTTTAGAATGGCAACGGGCTAAACTGTTAGGGGTATGGTAAACCCACAATCCTAATTGGTTTCTACGCGACATCGTGTCGGAACGCTAAATCGCTTAGCGACACGTCTTTATCGGTAGAGTAATAACTAGCCAAGGCCGAAGCCTCACCAGACCAGACTCGAGCCGGGACTCGAACCCAGGACCTCCGAGTTTATAATGCGACAGCGCACGCACTATGCCACGGAGATCGTAAAAAAACTACTATTTCTCTTCAATGATAGAGGAGGCCTGTAATCAATGCACAATAATGAGGCCGAAGTTGGTAATGAGCAATGAACCACGCGTCGAATTTAGCAATTATTGAAATATGTTAAATTTTGGCTGTATACGAGTAAATTTACAACTACATCGGAAGGTGATTTACAAATGAATTGTTCGGGCACTTCAATCGTATAAAAGGTTTTAAGCCATTCATTATTCCGATCACCTCGTGTAAATAATAAATGGTCTTTCATTACATATATAATGAAATCAGGGATTGTTGAACTGAATTAATCATTTTGTTTTTCAACATATTTTAACCGTAATTTCGTTAATGAAGGTGTAATATTCATATAAGCACTAAGTTGCTTTAAATAAAAAAGTTATTTTTCTAACTAATCTTTTCATATTACCTTGTATCTACTTACTGTACGAACAAGGAACTTTATAATTAGAGGTATATTTATTAAATATAAATACATATCTTTACTATGATTCTTTATTATAAATGCGAAAGTGTTTTTCCGACATAGACATATATCTGTATTCCAAATAAGCAAATATTCGAAAAACTTTAACTTCTAAATATTTTCGGCTTAGTTTTACTGCATTTTAGTAATTGATTTAAATAGGTACTAGAACTAAGCATATGGGTGTTGATACGGCAAAGTTAATTTCCTATGCTTTATTTTTATAACTGCTTCGTTACTCTGGTGGTTAGATTACGCCAGTATGGGCCGTGGGTTCGATTAGATAGGGTCATATGATGTTACGAGTATGTATCCGCCCAAAATATATCAGTTCTGTCTATATATTATATATAATCATCATCATGATCAACCTATTACTTCACACGCCTTTGAGAACATTATGGAGAACTCTCAGGCGTGCAGGTTTCCTCACGATGTTTTCCTTCACCGTTGAAGCAAGTGATATTTTTATTTTTTTTAAAACGTACATAACTCCGAAAAGTTAGAGGTGCGTGCCCGGATTCGAACCGCCGACCTCTGATTAGAAGGCTGACTCCCTAACCACTAGGCTATCACCGCTTATATTATATATCAGTTTATATAAAAGAGTGAAAATAAACTAGCAATGAAAATAAAATATTCTCAGTTCTGTAATTTTACAATTCAATTGGACAAGCGTTAGAGCTAACTAACTATTCCCAATTTCTAACCTATTCCATCTGTTAGTAAAAAGTGAAACCATAGAATTTAACGTTTTTAACATTTTGCTATAGGGCCAATTGAGGAAAACTTATCTCTTAATAATGTTGCGTCAAATTTGTTAACTCGCGGCAAACATTCAAAAACATTCCATCTTTGATGTATGGAAAAGTTTGAACCTAATTAGGCTCCTAATTAGCTGCTACATATTTCCCGAGGGTAGTCAAATATTAGGAGAGCTTTTAGTTTCAAGGATTTTGGTAGTCGTTGAAATGTAATTCACATACCCAAGCATCCTTTAAAATTATCTTTTTTACATATAGGATCAAAAAAAAATTTGAAGAACCATGAATTCGCTGATTATATTTTCGGAATCTTATAGATCGAGGTAATTTATTGCTCACAGTCTCAAGCCTGCGACTTCGTCCGCCTAGACAAATCGGTTACTCAAGTCACTATACGAATAGTTGACTAACTAGGTTACAACGAATATTAATAACTATGGAACTTAAGATCGAAATCGTTTTATTAGTAAACTTGTATGCAGAAGATTAAGCAAAATTATTTCTGAAGTGCTTCTTCAGTCTCTCAGTAACCTGTCAGCTATAAGTTTACTAAATTTAATTTATATCGGCTCTGTAATCCTTGCAGACAGACATATATGAAATCTGTTAATATTAATGATACCCTATTATTATTTATTATTTATTTATTTATTTATTATTAATGTACAAGGAATAAAATAAGTTATATAATAAAGGCACCGAAAAAACCAAAGAGGTTTGTCCTCGGTGCTAATCAGTAACATAACAGCTTAAAGCTAAAGGAACTGAGTAAGCATATTAGGCAAGAAAAGAACATTTCCTAACTGAGTTAGACGGTCGACACTAATGAGTCAACCGTCCAACTTAGTCAAAAAATATTCTTTTAATTTCGGTTTGAGATTTTTAACGTGTAAATTTTGGAACGCTGGAGGTAGTTCGTTCATGAATCGTGGAACCAAATACCCGGTCGTTCGCTCGCCGTACGTATTGTTAGCGCGCGTAATGTTAAAGCGGTTGGCCGCCATCGCCCGCGTCTGTACAGGATGTTCTTTTTTAATGAATATCTTCTCATTGAAGAACTCTTCTTTTAATATTGTGTATTTAAACAGATTCTGAACAGGTAATGTTTGGCAATGTTTAAATAGCCCCAGTTCGTTACCATCGTACTTACCTTTAATGGAATTTGAGACCATAGATTTTAAAATTCTGAATTGCAATTTGAATATATTATTAAGGTATGTTGTATATGTACGACCGTAGCTACTGAGACCATATTGTACGTAAGTATGAGCGAACGAGTTATATAGCAGTAGTTTAACTTTAAATGGAATCCGACGATTCAGGATAGTTATATTAGCGAGAAATTGTCTCAGTTTATTACACACATAGTCAATGTGCAAACTCCAATTGAATTTACTGTCATAATAAGACCGAGGTATGTATATTGGTGGACTAGCTCAATCGATGGGCAATTACAAAAGTTAAAATTTGCACTGTGTAGACAAGAATGATCATGAGCTATTATTTTTTTAAAGGGAAAATATTTTAGATAGGGTGATCTGATGTGAATTAATTTAGTTTTTTTAACATTTAAAACTAAACCTACATCGTGACACCACATGTTCAAGGTGTTAAAATCCGTCTGCAATGCATCGCAGATCTTATTAGGGTCCCGGTCAGCGAAAACAAGGCAACTATCATCCGCAAATTGATAGCATGAACAATATTTAACACAGTTGCTCATGTCATTGACATATGACAAGAAGTGCAACGGGCCAAGGACGGAGCCCTGAGCCGTGCCTTCACTTACGACCCGGGTGTCGCTGTAGGCGTTATCAATTCGTACACTGAATGTACGATTGCGGAGGTAGTCTGCGCACCAAGCGAGCAAGGGACCTCGAACCCCACATGTTTCCAATTTACTTCGCAGTAGATCATGGTTTAGAGTGTCAAAAGCGCGTGAGAAGTCGATAAACAGTGCAAGGACGTGTTTTTTTTGATTTAGGTATACATTTACTTGGTCCGTAAATTTAGAGAGAAGAGCTGTTGTTCCTTTTCCTTGCTGAAATCCATATTGATTGCAGTAAATGACTTCGTTTTGCTTATAAAATGTTTGTATTTGTTCACAGATAAATTTTTCCACAATTTTATCTATCGATGATAGAAGTGTGATTGGGCGATAGTTAGAGAAATCAGTACGTTTCCCTTTTTTGTAAACAGGTCTTACACAACCTTTTTTTAAACTATTAGGGTATGCGCTGCTTTTGACACTACTGTTAATTAAATTTGCAATAGCCAAAGAGATTTTATGATTAATACTTTTTATGTGGCTAACCATAATACCGTCAGCTCCTGGAGCTTTATTAGAATTTAAGTTTTTTATAATTTTTGAAACTTTAGCACTAGACGCTTTCTGGAAAAATATAGAGGAATTTACAGATTTTGTAAATGAACAAGGATCTAATAGCTTGCTGGTGCAGGTTGGGGTAAGAGATTTGCCAGCCATATCGAATTCATCTGCAAATGCATCAGCAATGGCCTTACTGGACAATCCCTGAGCTAAAAAGGCTTTTAAAATTGAATCATCGATAGATAAGGTTATACGACCCATCATTTCATTTATTATTTTATAAATGTTTTTTGAGTTTTTGTAGTCTGTATTTATACGTTTAAGATAATATGAATTTCGCCGATGATCTAGAACCTTATAAGATTTATTACGCGACTTGATATAGTCTAACCTTAGTTTAGCATCATTAGGATTCTTTTTCCACATGCCAAACAATTTATCCCTTCTATCACAAAGTTTTATCACGTTATTGTCAATCCACGGAACCCTAAATTGTCTATTCCGTGGTTTCAGGGTGCAATTTTTACTAGCCGCGACGTAAGCGTTCGCATGCGAGTCTGTAATAAACTTTAGTATTTCATTTGGACATTTCATTGTATTAGTATGCGCCCAGTCAACTTTATTTAGTTCATTAATTAGAACATTGTGATCGACGTACGTTTTCGAAGCAGTCTGTACACAGTTAGGAATAGGCACGGCGTCGCTCAAGCACGCGAATACTATAGCGCGATGGTCCGCCAGAACAACGTCCAGCGCAGCGGAGTACGGTTGTAGGGTGGGGAATCGCGCAAAAATATGGTCTATGCATGATTTTGTTAAAAGATTAATTCTCGGTTCTGTTCTAGTATAAGCAGTGATTCCACACACTAATCCGACTTCGCTCAGTGTGTTCAAATACAAGTCTTTGCTTGTAGATATGGTTTTCAGGTCGACATTAGTATCGCCAATAAGGAGAATATTGTTTTTGTGATCAAACTGTGAGATATACTTACTTAGTTCCTTTACAAAGATAATTCCTGCACACAAGACTGCGTCTTGATCATGACCTTGAAGTTTTAAAACCCCTGTAATATTTTCAAATGTGTTACTTTTAATTAGGATGGGTGTGAATTTAAGTGAGTTATTCGTATAAACAATAATACCACCCCCTTTTTTGTTTATTCGCAGTTTTGGGTACATGTTATAGCCAGTTATATTATACAAGTGCACTATATCATCAGATATTCCAACTTCCGTGACTATTATAATATCTAATGGAAAACTACTGCTATGGATTACTTGCAACAGGTTTGAGAAATTTTTAATGAGTGATCTAATATTTATATGAAGACATGTAAAGTTAAGTTTACTATGGCTGGGTAGATGTTGAAAAAAATAATTAATGGAATTACAACCGTGGATTTCTTTTACTTGAGACATACTTAACTGACATAAACTTATCAGGTCCCTGTTCAATTAAGATAAAATTTTAGTTAGGTTTAGAGCTAGGTCAATGTCTTGAAGACTTCTGATATAAAAGATTTTACTATTATTTGTTTTCCTAGCAAAAACCTTGCCATCTCTGCACCAAATAAATTGAAATGAGTTCCGTAGTTTTAATTTAGCATTGAAAAGTAGGGTTTTAACATGTTTCGTTAAAGCTTCTCTTACAAACACGCGATCGCCAGCCTTTTCTTTCATGACGTTGGGCAGTACCTGTGCAACTGAGATACTTTTTTCCTTACTAGCTGCGATCCATTTGTTTCGAGTGTTTTTAGATTTAAGTTCTAGTAGAATGGTGCATGCTTTATCCTTGCCACTCACACGGTGCATCGATTGTATTTCACCCTTATCCACGTCTAATTTAGAGGCTACCGTGGTGAGTATATTGTCGAGTTCCACTGGGGGAAAGTCCGGTAGGCCGGCGATTTCGAGTGAAGCAGACAGGGCATCTTGCTCGCTCTGCTTCGCGCCTTGTTCTAGAACCGCAATGCGAAGTTCCAGATGTTTATTATTGTTCAATAAGTCTTGATTTTTGTTCTCAAGAGATTTGATTTTGGTATCCTGAGCTTTAATCGATTGTTCCATATGGTTTAACTGATCATGTAGGAACTCTAGGGATGATTCCAGTTGAGAAATTTCTTCACGAAATGTTTTTTTAACTTCTCGATTTATATCCTGGACCAGCTTCCGTGTATCGATCAGGGATTTTGGATGCAGGGTATGCCCGGATTCTGAATCTTCATCCACGTCATCATCTGGGATGATGAACGAAGATCTGCGAGTCACGTTTTGAAGGCATTCCTCGCAACTCCACTCTATACCCGTAGCATTTCTTACGGTATTTAGTTGCTTGTTCGAGAGATTGGAGCACGATGGATCGGCATGGACCACTTTGCTGCATCTGCTGCATTCCAGGCCAGGACACTTTTTTGTTATGTTTTTTTTGCACATTGCACATTTTTTAACAACCATTTTATCTGCTTTTTTAAGCTAAGTCCTAAATTTTAATCAATAAATAGTATTAACAAAAATATTTGTTTTCTTTGACATTGACATCCATCAACATAGCAGTCCATGAGATGATGCTATCTCTGTCACACATTCAGAGCTATATAGTATCCTGAAAATTGGTTGTCTCTCTCCCGCGCCGACCCAATACAGACAACCCCACGCCTGCGCCATTTTGTTTTCATTGTTTCAGAGTTACTGTAATTTTTGTGTTACGTACATTTTTTTTTTTTTTTTTTTGGGTTGGGAGGGTTGGGGTGCCGTAATTGTCTTCGGTTGCAACACTCACATAATTGGAATCAAACATCACAAGGTAAGTTCGTTTGATTCTTAATTATATTTCGTGTTGCAACCGAAGACAATTACTATAATATTACTTGCAGATGTTTAGAGCATAGCAATATTAGGATGTAAAAAAAAAAATAAAAAAAAATAAACTAGAGGCAATGAATCAATGTAATGTTGATTTGTTTGCTACTAGAGAATTGGTTACATATACTCGAAATATTGCTTTAAGGCTAAATTAACATTTATCATCTTCTTAACATGACTGTCAATAAAATAAATGAAATTAACCTTATTTAAAGCGTGCTAAATATAGCACTTAAGTAAAGCTAAATATAGCAACTTATGTCTTTGCTACTGTCTTTATTAAATCGGTTATCTTAATTACAATTAGATCATTTTCTATTATCACATTTTCTAGTTTAATTAGACTAAGAGTCTGCATCCTTTGAAGCGATAGCTAAAAAAGTACAAACTTTGTGGGACAAATCAACTAATGAGGTATCCTCATACGGATACAATTTGGAGAGGTGATTCGGTACTACATTGGTGTCCCATGTCGATCTGTATTTAGGATTTGAGGAAAGCGATTTACACAATCATTTAATGTAACTTTCTTGTCTAGAATAATCGATAAAGCTGATCTATGTGTATTCATACTACTGTAACTAGCACCTTACTTACTTACTACAAATTTTAATGTAAGAAAAGATAGCACTTTTCTAAAACTAGGCTCATGAACATCAATATTATTATTTTTGCAAAGGAGCCACCAAGATTAAATTGAATTGTTATACTGATTTAAGGTGCTAGTTGCCATGGAACCCATTACTATATCCAAGGAAGCGGTACTCCAAGCTTGATCATTGATTCCCGGATAACTTGGCTGCCACCAGAATAAGGCTCATATGAAGTGGATGGCAGGTTCTGAAAGGTGAATGTAACAGATGTTTGTCAGGACCAAAAAATATCCTTTCGGATACAACAAGCTTGGACCACAAGGGGTACCACGGCTGTGATGGCCAGTAGGGTATCACTAAAATACCTTTGGCTCTGTCAGTAACAATTTTTTCCAATATTCTAGTCAGTAGGCTGAACGGAGGGAAGGCGTAGAAGTTAATGTGTTGCCAACTAAACGTAAACGCATCGACTACTTCAGAATACGGATCTAGTTTCCACGATGCATATCTACTACATTTGTAGTTTTGAGCGCTTGCAAATAGGTCAAATTCAGGCCTACCGAGTGTATCAACAATTTGTGTGAACACCTGATTAGAAATTTCCCACTCTGTGTCTATGTTAACCAGTTGGGACTCTCGATCTGCTATAATGTTTTCACAAGATTGTATATAAGATGCAAAAACATGGATGTTTCTTGACTCACACCACTGCCAAATATTTCTTGCGATTTTATTTAAATGAGGATGTTGCACGCCACCCATTCTATTTATATAACATATTGCAGTAGTGTTGTCAATCCTTAATAATATATCACAATCTCTTAAGTACGTTGTAAATATCCTTAATCCATAAAACGCGGCCGTTAGCTCTAGCGTGTTTATATGTTGGCTCATTTCGATGACTTTCCAGTTACCATTGGTACTTTGACCATCGCATGCCACGCCCCAGCCCGTCATTGACGCATCACTAAAAATTTCTAGTAAATAATTATTATTTTTACGAATTGAAGAAAATGACGTACGTATGTTATCTCTCCACCATAACAAGTCTTGATTTAGATATTTTTTTAGCTTCATTCGTTTGTTGTAATTTTGCGAATAATTCAATGCTAGAAATTTTTCCCGCTCGAACAATTTAGTGTACATCCAGCCGTAGCTGACAGCAGGACATGCGGATGTCAGAAGTCCTATGAATTCGGCAAAGTATCGAATTGTACATTTGCTCATGCGCATGAGCTTTTCAGTTCGATTCCTAATCCGTTGTTTCTTTTCGTCAGGTAGTGTAATAGTCATATCAGTAGTATTTAAGACAAACCCTAAAAATTTGCAATTCATGCTTGGTATCATAACACTTTTCTTGAGATTAATGACAAACCCTAGTGACTCTAAAACGCGTTTTGTAGTAATGACATTATTCAAACATTCGTCATACGATTTACCGATACATAAAAAATCATCTAGGTAATTTACTGATAGTAACCCTGATGTACGTAGATATTCCAAGATAGGTTTTAGCAATTTAGTATAAACAAACGGTGCAGTGCAGATTCCGAACGGAAGTACGTTAAATTCATATAAATGAGACTTCCACTTAAATCTTAATAGTTTGCGATCATCTTTAACTATGGAAACTAGAAAGTAGGCATCTTGTAAATCTATTGTAGACATTAAGTAATCTTGATTTAATAACTTTAGCGCAGTTCGATAGTCCTCCATCTTGAAATGATCAACATTTATGAATTTATATTACATCGATATTATATATGTTGGCGCGAAGGAGTTATTAACTTCATTCAGTCAAGAGCTTCAACAATAAGAATTCAATAATTACCCACATTTGAACTCTTGATGATTTTGCTAACACAATTTAGACGGTAGCAATCGATTTTGTACAAGCATGCTTTGCTATAAATACGGGCGGTCGCTCGAGATGTCAGACCGTTCGGATCTCTTAGTTATTGTCGCAATAAAAGTGTAATCCCTCCAGTTGTGGTTTTAATTACTATGAACGAAACTAATTAAAAGCGTAACGTCATCAATGCTGACGTCACTCTTACAAACACAACTCGGACGGCCTTGACTCGACTTATATAATTTAATTCTTAAATAGAGTTAAATATAAGCTGTGTTATGTATTTGTATTGTATCAACGAAGTGTGTAACGGGACGCAATTACAACTGGCAAATCTACGCAGAGCAATTGAATTCTCAGAAGCTCACAACAACCTTTCTAAGTTTCTTCTTCTTCTTAAACCTGTGCGCGATTTGAAACCTCTTAGATTTAATTTTAAGTTGGCGAGTGTAGTTATCACCATCACTTCACGAATAGAAATAATAAAAAATGTTAAATGTGTAAAAAACATTATGGAACTCTCAGGCGTGCAGGTTTCCTCACGATGTTTTCCTTCACCGTTGAAGCATGTGATATATATATATATATTTTTAAACGCACATAACAAAGTGAGAGTTGCGTGCACGGATTCGAACCGCCGACCTCTGATTAGGAGGCTGACGCCTTAACCACATTTATTTATTTTTTAAACATTTTGGCAGTCATACGAATTTAAAGTAATGTTTTTTGACATTTGTATTACTTAACGAGCATTTTAATGTAATATATAATAAATTTTAAATTCAATTAAATGCATCATCATCACATATTTTCAATGGCGTTAATGTGGGGGGGGGGGGGTTAATAATCGTATGGATGTGATAAAAGGAGGCCTAAAATACTACTACTAAATACTATCGCTCTTACTTTACGCTATTAACTAGACCGACGAGGCCGGTGAGGCTGTCCTGTATGTACTTGTACTTATGT
This sequence comes from Lasiommata megera, assembly GCA_928268935.1. Lineage (NCBI taxonomy): Eukaryota > Metazoa > Arthropoda > Insecta > Lepidoptera > Nymphalidae > Lasiommata > Lasiommata megera. The sequence goes on from OV743312.1 coordinate 7,396,767, forward strand.
GTACTCTTATATGTTTGTTTGCGCATTACTCGGAGCCGTATTAATTACAGGTGGAGGAGGCGCGAGTGGCGTCGAGTTAATTGAAGGAAGTTTGCGACGCAAGACTCTGCATGCGAGGGTCGGTGTGTTGCGGGCGTAGTGATGAATCGGACATACTGCCTCTAGGCGATATAATTAAAGCACAACAAATCGGATAGCGAAAACTTCGAACATGTATAAACCACTGGATGAAACTTCGTATTTGCTACCATTATTTACTACTACCATTATTAGTTATGTAATAAAAAACGATTTTCAAAGAAATGCAATTTTGGAGCATCTAGCTGTGGTGAGATGGTTAGGATGGTTGAGATGGTTAGGTCGTAATCAGAGTTCAGTGTTCCGATTCCGGGCTCTAACTTTGCGAAATTATATGTGTTATTTAAGCAATTAAAATATCACTTGCTTCAACGGTGAAGAAATTCTGAGAGTTCTCTATAATGGGCTCAAAGGCGTGTGAAGTCTGCCAATCCGCACATGGTGCGGTGGATTGGAGTGAGCCGGCAATGGGTTGATCATGATTAAGAATTGAACTAATAAATAGTCTCAATGGTTATAGATAAACATTAGCTTTGGTGACAGCTTCCATCGAACTCGACTGTAGGTTATCAGAACTAACCAGTGACCAGTAACCAGTGAAATTAACAATCAATCAATCGAAATCTACAGAAAGGTTGAATTTAGTAATTCTATCCTTTTCCTACTCATAAGTATATGCGCTGTCGATAAGGATAGTGTTACTCAACTTAATCTGCTATTTAAAGTTTTAGGATTAGATTGATTATTTACCTCGGGCGTTAAACAATAATCTAATGCCAGTAAAACGTGTTTACTAAGCTAGATAAGAAGGCAAAATTTGTCTTTGCTTTGTTATTAGTACTCGGACATTATGAATAATTCCCTTGTTATCATTTTACCAGTAACAGTTGCACGGCGACCGGCGAGCATATCTCCGGGAATAATTTGTAACACGCAAGTACAAAATTCACCACGAGAAAGTTGTCTATATACCTATTATCTCATCTATTTCTATACAAACCTACCGTATAGTTAAGTTGGAGGTCCTGGGTTCAATTTCAGGCTTCTTTCTGATGGAAAATAGACATCATGATTTCTGCTAATATACATTTGTCTTTGTACGTCATCTGTCTGTCTCTTATTGGCTACATCCACCACCATCAATTGCAGGTCACCCGCCTTTTTTTTTTCATTGTTCTTATTATTTATATTATGAATGTTGTAGTGGTGGTTTCAGTGTTAAAATAACATGAAAACTCTTGAAAATTTAAAATGATGAATGTAGTATATACGTCTTTTATAATATTAACCTAGATGAAACTACTAACGTACAACAGTAACGTTTGTCTGGTGGGAGATTTCGGCTGTGGCTAGTTACCACCCTACCGACAAAGACGTGTCGCAAAGCGGTTTAGCGCTCCGACACGATGTCGCGTAGTAACCCATTAGGTGTATGAGCTTACTATACTCCTAACAGGTTAGCCCGTTACCACTCTTAGACTGCATCATCACTTACACCAGTTGTGATTGCCGTCAAGGGCTAACTTGTAGTGGACAAAATAAAATAAAATTGTTAAACTGAGAAAAAAACGTTAGATCTCTGCGAAACTTCAGTATTGCAGTCCTTGGAAACATTTAAATCAGCTCCAGCGCTAAAGGCCAAATGTAAGTTTGAAACAAAGAGGACGTCCTCGAGAACTGAGCAGTTAGCGCGGGTAAAGTCGTTATCGCGCTGAGCAGTTTAGCCGAGCACTCTCCTCCGCTGTCGAGTAGCTACGTGACTCAGAGGCGCGCCAACTGCAACTTGCGATGTCTTATGAACGAAATATACGACCTTTTAATACAAAGCAATAATAGACGATTTTATTTTTAGTCCCCCACGAGTTATGATAGCCTAGTGGTTACGACGTCCGCTTGCTGATCTCATCTCTAACTTTTCGGAGTTACGTGTGTTTTTAGGCAATTAAAATATCACTTGCTTCAACGGCGAAGGAAAACATCGTGAGGAAATTTGCATGCCTGAGAGTTCTCCATAATATTCTCAAAGGCGTGTGACGTCTGCCAATCCGCACATGGCCAGCGTGGTGAACTATGGCCAAATCCCTCTCAAATTGAGTGAAGATCCGTGCTCTGTAGTGAACCGGCAACGGGTTGATCATAATTAACTATCTATTTAATGAGTAATTAAAAAATACTAGCTTTAACGATGAAGGAAAACATCGTCAGGAAACCTTCGTGCCTAAGAGTCCTCCATGTCATTCACAAAGGTTAATATTGTGAAGCCTTCTAATCTGCACTTGGCCAGCGTTAATCACTACGACCTAAAGACTACTTATATCATGTTGCATTATGATGAAGATATGTTGCAGTCTATGATTATCCATATATGCATAAGTTACAAATTATTGCCGTGGATCTGGGGCAGCGTTCTGGTGCCCTCATTATAGAGAACTCTCAGGCGTGCAGGTTTCCTCACGATGTTTTCCTTCACCGTTGAAGTAAGTGATATTTTAATTTTTAAAAACGCACATAACTCTGTAAAGTTAGAGGTGCGTGCCCGGATTCGAACCGCCGACCTCTGATTAGGAAGCTGACGCCCTAACCACTAGACTATTACCGCTTTTTTATATAAAAAGCTTCATATAAAATTTAAAAAAATATCATTTATACACTCACAGTTATTGCTGTTGAAACCGTTGGACACAGCGTGTATGCCCCACACAATAACATACGCTCTATATGAGTAGGTAACATAGCATTAATTTGAAAAGCTTTCCATATTTTCTTTCACTTATTACTTCATGTTTGCGCTTACAATTTCCTACGATACACAGGAGAGTTACTGGCATTTTGGATTTTATTTATATGCTATAAATCGGATTTTTAATCGCAAACACTACAAAAGTCAGCGTTTGAACTACGGTACGATAGGTTTTTATTCGTGAATGAAAAGCTTTTCGATTATGTGCGCTTGTGATTTCTAAAACTAATTTAATAAAAAAAAAGAAAGACCATTCTCTTGTAAACTAAAACAAAGTGATTATATTAAAACCAATTAAAAGTAGTAAATTTGACGAACAGCAAAATTTTCTTACTTTAGAATGTTTGGCTAAGTTTTAAATTGCCCTTGATTTTTTTTTTGAGATAGGTTTGCGCTTGACGACAATCAGTACCAGAAGGCACTGATGAGGTCTAAGGTTGGAGCGCGCTTGTCTAGAAAATGCCTATTCACTCTTCAATTGATTACATATGCATCAGATTCCACTGGGTAGCCATACAGCCTTGGCAACTTGGTGATGTTGACAAGCACCGAGGTGTCTGTTATATCCCAAACGAGTTGTGAACTGTTTATCTGATCTGTCACACAAAGTCGGGCACAGAAGACGGCGCGTATACGACCACCGCTGTCTCTTTGAAGAGGGTTTTCAAGCGGACACGAGGAGTCCGTCGCCCGATGAAATCTACCAACAGTCTGACGTTCAACTCACGAGGGCCCAAAGAGAAGGGTCTGCAAGGTACATAAGCCGTAGTAAGCTGCGATAGCAAATGCAAGCCTTCCCGTGTCTTAGCCACCAAGTGACATGATGAAAAATGGTAAAATTCTTTAACCGATGTGTCTCCCAGTGTAGTGATCTTATATAATCAGTTTTTTTAATTATTTTATTTAAATAGTTTTTTTGATTATTTTTGTACCAAATTTGTGATAACAAACACTTATATAAGAATTATACAAAGGAAAGCTTATCTCTATAAGAGATGTCGATAATTTTTCACATACTGATAACATTAAGATCACATACTGTTCTGTGAATTACATCATATAAATACAACGGTTTAGTTAACTGCTCGTTACTAACTTCGTGATTAAACTACGACTAACTGTGAAGAATTGCGTGCACAATACCTTACCACTCGACATTCGAACAGTAACCCGCAGTTTGCCACACGCGCATTTAACTGAACAAACTGAACTTAGCCCCGGACTGCATCATTATTTACCATAAAGTGAGGTTCTATCCATCATCTGACAATATGTATCCACTGTTGGACTTAGGCTTTGAAGCAGCGTCAACTCATCCTCGACACTATTTACATAATTGCTTTCAAACGAAATATAACGAAAATAGCAAAATACCAGCAATAAGACTAAAATGAAATGTGTATCAACTGAAAATGTCTTTCGCCCGACGGAAACGTTTTCCTAATTGTAACAAAGTAAGTTGTCGATAAAAGAGGGATTGGCAATAAAACAATCAATTTACTATATTGCGTCAACATTTCCCTCTGGAAAATGAAAAGGGCAGGCCCAAACGTGAAATTGGTTGTTTAAGTAAATAGAAAGTTCTATACATTTTGTTATTGGAAACTTATACTTTCGACTTCTCTAGAGGTTTTGCCTCTTCTATCGTTTTATCTAAAAACCCTCAGGTGGTAGTGGTGTACATTCTGGTCTGTTTGTTGGTTAAAGTTTACTTTTAAACTACTTATCATCTAAACGGTTTTGCTTGCCCAGTAGCTCGTTCACTGTAAAACTCTTTTGATTTCATTCCGAATTTTGATAAAGGATAAAAACCTCACATGAAAACCAAGGTCACAAACCATCAGCAGTTGAAATTGCAATTATAGGCGGGAGAGGCGGAGTCCTAGTGAAGGATGACCTCCCGAGGACTCAGACTGAGTGAGGTTGTTGTACCGATCTTCAGTAAAAGCCTATGTCCAGCAGTAGACGGTCGCAGTCTGAAGTGATAATGATGACACTTCTTTTGGAGATAAAACTTAAGTTCGGTCAATTATCCTCTTACTCATCACTTTATTAAGCTACTTGCAGCATAGGTCAATAATATTTTAAAATAAGCTTAAAAGCAACAGAATTCTCTAAATATTACTAATATTAAGGTTACGTATCTACTTACCATAATTTTGATCATAATAAAAAAAAGCAACGGTGCAGATTCCGGTGTATTTAAATCTCGTACTGAATTGACAAATCTACCCCTACGTTTTATGTAAAAAGCTTATACGTATAGCAACATTATTGAGATGGCCAATTCGGTTAAGTTCAGATAGTTCGAACTTTCAGACCTATCAAACTTTTAGCGCATAAGTTTTTCAAAGCAAACAATAAAGAGAAACATCGCCAAAAACCCACAGTTAAAATCACGCACCAAACACAAAATAGTATTGTGACTTCATAGGAACTATAATGGCCTTAGTATACCACATCGAATCAACATTCAACATCGACTCTGCTGAAATTAAACAATGCTTTAATCTTATAGTATCTATATAGTATAGGCTGTGATCTTTATAGTATGTGACGCTTTGTATTTTTCAATATGCTCGTGCCAATAGTCAAATACGTCGAGTGAGTACGTCGTGACAGCACGTTGCACATGCGTCACAAATTTTAAACATCACTTTATGTCACAAGACGTATACGTAAAGCAAAAATTTCAATGTGTGTGATTTAAGTTGTGTTTATTATATAAAGAACACACCTGTTTACATTAAATAATAATTATTATGTAATTCGTAAGTTGATTATATAGTAATTATTATAAATTTCACAAATGCCAGAAGCTGAAACAATTATATTAAGGAAATTAGTGCTCTGTTTCGTCGTTGTATTATGAGATGTGGAACATTCTATATTACAAACGTTTAACAATAATGAAGAGCAAATTGTAATACAAATGTAATATTCTCAACTATTTGTTTGTTTTTGCTTTTATAAGCACTTGATTGTTATTTCACAACTGTAACTTTCATAAATTCAAATTCAAAAATTCAAATAATCTTTATTCAAATAGTTGTTTAAACAAAGGCACTTTTAACGCGTCAATAGTTTACATAGTAGTGATTTGAAGGTGATTACTACATTCGTATACTTAAAACTGAAGCTATGAGGGTTCCAAACGCGTCCTGGTCTAAGAAGAAGTCCACAACAAAATTAGCCGGGTTTTTTTTGTTATCACCATCTCACATAATCAATAATAAATTCTTTAGTACCTATGGAGATAGAGCAATACAAACCCAAGGTTTTTTATCCTTTATATAATCCTTAATATCATAATATAATTTTTCTATAAGCTTTCGTTTTATAAAAACTCAAACTTAACGTAACTTTGTTTAACCATGAATTTTAATTTACCAATTAACCTGCCTGGATGTAAAATAAAGGTAAGGTTAATTATGTCATGACTCCTTAGGGCAAACCGTGAAAGATAATAAAATAATCAAAATCAAGCAGAATGATTTTAGTGAAACAATAATAATAATTATTTGAAGCCGTGATATCCCCGTTGCTTCAACGGCGAAGAGTAACATCGTGAGGAAACCTTGTTACCTTAGAGTTCTTCATAATGTTCTAAAAGGCGTGTGAAGTCTACCAATCCATACATGGCCAGCGTGGACTGTGGCCAAACCCTTCTCACCCGTGATCTGTAGTGAGCCGGAAAGAGGTTGATCATGATGATGATGATAAATTTTTAACATTTTGTGAGTTTGTACCATATCCTAGACAAATTGCGCTTGTAATTATTTCTTTAAAATTAACTGCATTTTTTTAGCATATGACGTAGGGACACTTTTTCTCGGATCTGTAGCAATTACGTTACGTTGATGCGGAACTACAGTTTCTGTCATTCATTCAGCCACATACTAAGAAATCGATCTAATAGTTTACAGATTTCCTTTTTAAGGTGTGAGAGCAAGAGTGCGTCTTACGTTACCCGCACGAAAAAGAAAAACCTTCAATAGGTTCTTTAAACCTTTATTTGAGACAAAGATATATAACAGTAAAACCAAACGATCACATTCTAAACTTGAAGATTCGAGAAGACTAAATTCGGGTCTTTAAATCTTTATGACCTAATTTTCAGAATTTATCTTCTAAATTTAAGTGCCAAGAACTCATTGAGAACTTGAGATTTCACGTCAAACTTCGGTCACAAAGCAAACCTACCCAATACAGCAATATAACATTTAAAATGAATACGAAATGTTATCTTTTCTAAGTGTAAAAGTCTTCTTACCCGTTGCTTTTGTGTTATATAGACATGTCCTTCCTTCCGTCCGTCTGTCATGAGCTGTACTTCTTGAAACAAAAAAGAGTTGAAATTTTCGTTTTATGTGTATTTAATTACCGCTATTTTATTTTTATAATTAGTTGCTAATAATAATTATTTTATGCGCAAATAAAATTATGTCAATATTTTCTCCATATTGAATCTTGGAATGGAACTCGTCGTACACTGTGTATGTGTAAAATGGTGCTAAAGCTGCTAAGGGGTCGATGGTTTTTCTAAGACACATTAAAAATCTTTGCTCCCGTTTTGAATTTTCGAATCAACTTACCCGTAGTTTACACCTGTCGCACACGTGTTACAAAATTAAAAAAAAATTAAAAAAAAAAAAAGGTAGGCAACACAATTGTTTGTCTTCCTACCAAAAAAGAACGCAATCCATTGAACGTAATCCGTAGTAACAGTTTTCCTGCTGCTTAATATTTCATTTCCAAAACCACTCATGTGCTGTGGAAAACAAAACAAAATAACATATAGGAATCGATCGAGCTTACATCGAATTTTTAGGCGACACAACTATATACTCGTACCATTATACCATCTATGTCGTAGGACAAGTCGAATCTTAGCAAAAAACTAAAACGAGACGAAGAAGAGTATGTATAGATAAAAAAAGATATCGCATTCTATTCTTAAATTAGTTACCAAAATCCACCTAAAGTAAAGCTTGGATGAGGATCGTTTTGCCAAAAATTAAGGAAACTCAATTTAGATTAAGCCACCTAGGATTATTGCAAAGTGATTGTTTCGCTATCGTCTTACGATAAAAGATAGCAATTTGGTTATATTCTATATTTTTGACGAATCAAATAGCTCTATTTTCCTTAAACATTTTAATGATATTTATACTGATAAATACTTCGGATTTAGCATTAAAAGTTTTGAAAAACCAGGGAAGCGTGACTTATACGTAAAGTCTTTACAGCACTTTTTTATTTTCAAACAAGAATATCATCTTGGGTATGCACAAGTAGCTGATATCAATTTCATCAATTTTATAAGATAACTACGTCCTTGCCACATGTGGCGCATGTTTGATGATCAAAACCTTATGTTAAGTATATTATCGAGTTATTACTAAGTAGTGAGGCTGCGAAATTGATAAGGTAATACTTAGAAAGACGGAATATTTATAAACGCAATAACAGGTTCCATATATTTTTAATATAACATTTGCTTGGTTTTTATGTCTTTAAGCCTGTAATTCATATATATGTATACCTTGTTAATCTTTATGAAAATATAACGTTAATTGGATACAATAAATTATAATGACACTCAATTTTACGTATGTTAAAACACACGGGATATAAATCACAATTATTATTTTGTCACTGCCATAAATACTAATTTCAAGAGAGATTTGAAAAAAGGCTTCTAGTGATTTTGTGTTGAAAATGTCATTGAGTTCCTTCATATATTTTATAGATGTATATACAAGGCCCTTATTTCGTCCGCGTAGATAAATGCGATTGATGATTGAAGAGATCTTTTATAGAGATAAGCTTTTCTATGTATACTTCTCATATAAGTGATTGTTATTACAAATTTGGTACAAAAATAAATAAATAAATGCAACGTTGACTCAGTCAGTAAATGGATGGGTGACTGACTTTACAACAGGCAGACACACTGACAGAAATTAGGTAAAAATTGCTTTAGAGTTCTATATCGATATTATTACTATTACACAATAGATGGCGCTCTTTCGATTCCATACAAATTGCATTTAACTTTAACGAGATCGATTAAGTGGAAATCTCCAAACAGCACTCTGAAAGTACGGAAAAATAACTAGCTTACTTACCTCCGTAGATGGCTAATTAACATTCTGCTGGTGAACTGCCACGTTAGTCTAGTCGTGCATGTTTTACTACCGATCCTGGTTTTCAATTTTCGAATTTTGACGTCAAGCCATTTTGACTTCAAGCCATTTTTCGTACCAGCCATTTTTCGTACTAGCCTGGAGGTTTAAGAGCAATTTAGCGTCGGTCGCGGCAATTGTTACTAACAGGTCATATTAAAGCCCGCTGAGAAGCTTTGAAGCGGTGTGGTAGTTAAATACTCTAATTCCATCTCTCCTTTGAGTGAGAAGACCAATGTTCAACAGTGGACGTTAATACTGATGATTAACGTTACCTCTAAGTCTAGCCAGTTAAATCTCTCTTAAAATCACCCACTCACTCATATACGTACTAATGATGTTGTTATGAAAAAAAGTTGTATGCATAAAAGTACGACCATGAGATTTAACGTTTTACCTACGAACTTCAATAACGACGTCATTAAACATATCAACTTATTGACCGCCACTGCTGGATTAGGTCTTTTTCATGGAGTTCCTTACCCTCCTCCCTATTTGGCCACTTGTCTGCAACAACTCCCTGCGACTCGTATGTTGACATGCCCACCTAATTTCGTCGACAACGTTACTACCTAAATATTTACACAAACGTGCACATTCCGTTGTGAACTAATCTCTTAATTATTATAAAGTTAAACTAAATAACACGTCCAAAAATAGTGCATTTTCTAGGGGATGTTTGTGAGGATGTTCCAGTGAGAAACGAACTGTAATAATTGAACTTTCAATTTTGTCGTATTAAGAGTTTTTTTTTAATTGCTTAAAAACGCACATAACTCCGAAAAGTTATAGTTGCCCGGATTCGAACTCCCGACCTCTGATTAGGAGGCTGACGTCCTAACCACTAGGCTATCATAGCTTCGCAAGCAATTAAAACATCACTTGCTTCAACGGTGTAGGAAAACATCGTGAGGAAACCTGCACGCCTGAGAGTTCTACATAATGTTCTCAAAGACGTGTGCAGTGCAAATCCGCACATGGCCAGCGTGGTGGACTGGCCAAAGCCTATTCATATTGAGAGGAGACCCGTGCTCTGTAGTAAGCCGAGAATGGGTTGATCAATAAAATTAAACAATAAAAAGAATTTCGCGCAACAGAATCTGAACAATTATGACAATCCCCAAAGGAAACCATAATTTATTATTAACTGCCCTAACTACCAATGCAGCTACTTCTAAAGTTATGGCTGAAGCAAAGTTTGTGAAGCAGCCAATACATGGAACCACTATTTGGAATATAACTTCCATATATGCGGTCCCGTCTCTTGTTAAAACTTTGCCAAGTCGGTAAATCTGGGAATCGTGTATCGAGGTCAAGTCGTACAAAGTTAATGTCTTGGATAGCGACAAGAATTATTCTACTATACGAGTATATATAATACCATCGTGGCTTAAAAATGCCCATGAATTTGTAATTCAAATGTTAGAATCTCATTTGACTTTTCAAACTATTTTCTACGTCTGCGTATTGCGAGCAAATGTGGTTTATAATGCGATAGTAAATAAATCACATGTTACACTTGCAATAAATCCTCTACCGGTCTGTAAAGGTTCCAACACCGTCAGTTCAGCTGTTGTCCTAAAAAATCTGGACCGACAGGTAGGTGGAAAATAAGTGGAAATAACAGTAGTTAGCAAAATAAAATGAAGTCACACAGTCACTTTAAACAGTTTCAGACCCTGGAGAACTGAGATAGTATTTGCTAATGCTGATACTAAAACAGTAGTTGTCCGAGATTTACAGAGTAACCCATTTCCTTTTGCCAATACGTTTCACGGTGGCAACACAAAATATACAGTGAAGGTTGAAAGTTGGAAAATACGTTCCAGATGTGAAACTTGTAGCTTTTTCTATGTAATATATTAGATCATCAGAAATTATTGCTGTGTTTAAATATTGTTTGTGTTATTTATTTGCTTGCTTATGCAGGCAAAATAAATGCCTTAAGCGAGATTTTTAAATAGCCTAATGTAACGAGGACGATTTTGCGAGCCAAAAATAGTAGATGAATTGAATGAAAAAATTGTTAACTTTGTAAAGATGGTTATATATGGTATAAGCTTCAGTGTCTGGTTTTTCTTCAGTCAATTCTTCGCCATATTTTCGCTTAATTTTTTCTTTCGTGTGCTCATGTCTACAGTTCCACATTCAAATGTAGGAATTCTTAGCGATAGGTTGGAGTTTGTTATGTAGAATAAGAATATTTGAATGGGAAAATGTACTTATCAAAAGGTGTATGCAAAGGCGCGTGGAACAACTAGTTTGAATGAAGTAGATCAGAAGTTAGACATTAGACTCACTTAATACGGCCACGTTAATTATGTCTTTTTTAAATAGTTGTTTTGGATTTTTTAGATTTTCAACCCAATTTCAACGGTCACGCAAACACCTTTCCAACTATTATATAAATAAAAATATATATTACGCTAGAATATTCGTTAACTAATTATCAGAATATTAACAAAATAGCTGTTGCCCGCGGTTACACCCGCGTGGATCCCGTGCCCGAGGGAATACGGGGATAAAATAAAGCCTATGTTGCTCGCTTATAATGCAGCTTTCCAGTGGTGAAAGAATTTTTATTATCGATTCTGTAGTAACGGAGATTACCCTGAAAATCCAAACTCACTAAATTTACCTCTTATTTATTTATCGGGTGGTCTATAAGATGGATGGCCATTCTTACCCACACGTTCCTATTTTTTAATCGTGTTTGTATTATTTTTATATGACCAATCACACTAATAATAATAATATTATAAATGCATGTATATTTGTTTGTCTGTACCCCGAAACTTTTTGGCAGAAATTTTGAATGGAGAGAAGATTGTTCCCTAGAGTAACAAATAGGAGACTTTTATCCCGGAAAAATCTTTAAGTCGCATAATAATTAATAATATTATATTTAATGAATATTAATGCACAAGAATGAATAAACATTCAATCAAGAAACTGAATTAAGGATTATATAAACGATAAAAAAGCTTGGGTTTGAATTGCGCTATTTTCATAGGCACTATAATTTATTATTGACTACGTGAGATGGTGATAACAAAAAAAACCCCGGCTGTTTATTGTGGGTTACGTCTGAGACCTGGGCGCGATTTAAACCTTCTTAGCTTTATTTTTAAGTTGGCGAGTACACCTTCACTTCACGATTATAAATAATGAAAAATGTGATATATATGAACGATTCATGGTTTATAAAGCTATTTTTGATTTGATTTGAATGGTTCGTGTTTTTATCGGCGGTCTTCGTCTACATCTCTTTTCCTGACATAGATTCTATCTCCACAGATTTTTTAACTTTTTTATACATCGTGGCCAAAAGAGTCACCTCATGTTAAGTGATTACAGCGGTCCTCGAATATCTGTAGCACCAGAGGAGCTACCGATTCGTTGTTGGCTGAACCCAGCTTTTAATTGGTTTATACTTGGCATCTTTTGCCAGTAGAATTATAACTTGTTCCGGCAAAAGCCTCCCACCAAACCAGACTTAAGCCGGGAAACAAACCTAGGACCTTAGGGTTACACTACGTTCATTAATTTTTTTTAACGACCATTTTGTCTACTAGAAATAATTTATAAGGCGTACCAACGTTAGCTGGACCAGCTTGTATTACTATAGATATTAATTAACGTTTAATTGGAATTTAAACATTTCTCAATAAATTGTATGGTAACCCATTTCAAGCAATAATGCAGGTTCATCAAATTCAGGTCACGATCTGTCGGGATTAGGGGCAACTACGCGGCAATGTCCGCTTCTTGCGCTATATTTGGCTCATCGCTGTAGGACATATCATATCTAAACAACAATCCTTGTTTATTTATAGTATAATACTGTTTTTGTGTTCATAATTTGTGTTGTACGTCTTTAATAGCTTTGTTATGCATGTCTTTAAGTGGCTTTTCACACCATTACCAACCAACCTGCGCTACGTTTACCGGTGCGAGGTCATTCCAGCACCTTGGGACCCCAACGTCCATCGGTTCTCCGAGCTATGTGCCCCGCCCATTGCCACATTTTATACAACTCGCTGAGCTATGTCGGTAACTCTGGTCCTTCTACGGATCTCTTCATTTCTGATTTGATCACGTAGAGATACTCCTAGCATAGCTCTCTCCATTGCTCGCTAACTGCATAAAACTGGATAATTCTTTTTAAATTCTGTTCCAATACAAATTAAAGCTACCACATTGTTTTTCTTTTCATAACTCATTTCATAAGTAATAAAATGAAGGAAGCTGGCGCTCTTAAATGTCTAAATGGAATTTCCTTTTTAAGATTTAGCAACTTATTTGATAGAATATCATAAATTCTTCTACAAAAGATTCGAAACAGAGATCACAAATTCAATTCAAACCGTATCTGCAATATTGAATGAAGCCAGACCAGACAATTCTTATATTTAGAATTTTTTATCAACCTATATTTGAGTGTTTTATTTGGGAGTCAACATTTTCAATCAATCAATCAATCATAATCTTTATTCAAATAGTCCTTTAAAAGGCACTTTTGACGCGTAAATAATTAACATAGAATTGATTGGTTGATGATAACTACATTCGTAAACTTTCTATTATAAATGCCCTGATTCAATCATCAAAGTCACTGAATATGGCTTACGCATACTTATAAATGCTTACACATTTTTTTTTTATTTGTATATCAATTCTTATGTGATGTAATTTAGCAGATACATCTTGCATGGGATACTTGCCATCGCAAAAGCAAACTAGGAAGCATTCTGTTTGATTTACTGGGATTCTTATAAATGAACATTGTAACCTTTTTACATAAAGATAACTTGTGATTTGTGACGACCTTCGTGGTGCAGCGCGCGCGCTGTCGCATTGTAAAGTTGGAGCTCCTGGGTTCGATTCCTGGCTCGAGTCATGTTTGGTGGGGGGCTTCGCCCGTGGCTAGTTACCGCACTACCGACAAAGACGTGTCGCCAAGAGATTAAGCGTTCCGTCACGATGTCGCGTAGAAACCAATTGAACCCATACTAAGTTACCATAACCCTAACAGTTTAGTCCGCTATCGTTTTAGACTGCATCATCACTTACCATCAGAGTAGATTGCCGTCAAGGGCTAACTTGTATTGGATAAAAATGCTTTCCAGTCCGGAAATGTTAACGGTTCTGGCGAGATCTGAAATTTTAGAAATCCGAAATAAATCCATAAGCAAATAACTAATATCAGAAAAAGACCCGCCGTCTTTATCTGATGTTAGTTTTTTGAGCACACGGACCATTCTAGAGTCAAACGAAACTTCATTGCTTTGGCAAACTTGAATACATTGTTTCATCAAAAATTCAGCATAATGGTCTCATACATTAGTTTAAAGACAGGGTCGCCGTCAATTGTATGACGGTGACCCTTGGTTTTTCTTGTTATGTAAGATATGAAACGGTGATAGCCTAGTGGTTAGGGCGTCAGCCTCCTAATCAGAGGTCGGCGGTTCAAATCCGGGCACGCACCTCAATTTTTCGAAGTTATGTGCGTTTTTAAATAATTAAAATATCACTTGCTTCAACGGTGAAGGAAATCATCGTGAGGAAACCTGCACGCCTGAGAGTTCTCCATAATGTTCTCAAAAGCGTGTGAAGTCTGCCAATCCGCACATGGCCAGCGTGGTGGACTATGGCCAAACCCTTCTCATATTGAGAGGAGACCCGTGCTCTGTAGTGAGCCGGTAATGGGTTGATGATGATGATGATGATGAAAGATAGCTTTTGATCATCAGTCAGTGAGATTTTAACGCAAAAATAACTAGATGAGCTTTGAGAGCTTTAACTACACAGTAAACTAGTTTCTACAGGATAACTGTATTATTTAGATTGCGATTAATAGATGGATTTATATATTTTTATTTCCAATATTGTGGAATCTGTATACAATATATTTTTAGATCATTATTTAAATATTTAGTACTGTTTCATTAATTTTATTAATTGGTTTCATAACTTTTATTTCAATTTAAAATTGTCATTATTTTTTTACATTTTTCTTGTACGCCTGTTGGGCAGAAATACTTAAATCTTGAAATCTTTATATTATGATAGTGTCACTTTCCTGAAATACAGGAATTTGATTTTATTTTATTTAACTTTCCACTGTAGTATCTACAAATTAAAATCATCAGATAACTGTGAAAACGTTCAAATCATGTTCAATAAATTAACAAACATCTAGGCAAGTGAGGTCCACCTAAGGCTGAATGGTCCATCAATGAAACATCAGGTATAAGTGTAGCCAAGTAGACTAGACTACATTATATTTAAAAATCTTTTTTAGCTGAATTTACTATGCCCAATTACCTATACCTAAAAGTGAGAAATACCTTATTTAAATATGAGGCACAGATCTTTAAAACTGCTGAATATATATCTTAAAGAATTACTCGGAAACAGCCTCAATGATATACAAACCTAAATTTCACAGTCAAACGAAACTTGGTCCTTTGCGTCGGAAGGTAAACCTGAATACATTGTCTCATTAGAGCAGGGAATAATGAATATTGCATGCGACACCGACGCGTTGCATAATAAGCGCCTTTATTCTGGTTTAAAAGTGTCCAGTTTGTGATTTGTGGGTCTGAAAAGCTAGCATTTCATTGGGGTACGGAAACCGAGGGCCGTGTTTTTTTGTGTTTGTATATAATTGGTTTACGAGTACTTATATTTTCCATTGTAAACACAAAAACTACAATAAGTAGTAACCTCGTAACTAATGATGGTGTAGAGACTCCATAGAATAAGGGATCGGTGACAGAGTAACTAAAGATTTTACGTTTTAAAAGATCGAGGAAGGTCACCCATACCATGGACCGATCAGATAAAGACTGCCGTGGGCGGTCCTTTGCACGAGTGCACCAGGCTTTCGGCCAGCCGAGAAAAGTGGCGGTTGCTCGTGAGGCGTATAACATCTGTCCTCAAAGACATTGCTTCATGATGACCACGACCACTACAGTGTAACGACAGAGAAGAAGAAATAGGTATTAATTTTTAAGTATACTTATATGATAATACTAGCTGTTGCCCGCGACTTCGTCTGCGTAGAATTGCTGATTTTACTTGAGAATGAGGTTACCCTTGCGGCCAATGCCCTGCTTCAGAAAGTAAGCTACAGGCAAATGTCAAATTGCCGATTTTCTTATCTCTAAATGAAAAAAAAATAGAACTTTCATACAAACTTCCAACCCCTATTTTACCCCCTTAGGGGTGGAATTTCCAAATATCCTTTCTTAGCTGACATCTCTTAACTATCAACTACCTACTTGCTAAATTATAGCTTTAAACGTACAATAGTTTTTGAGATCTCGTGTTTAATCAGTACGTCAGTAAGTCAGTATGTAAGTGACCTTTCGCTTTTATATATATATAGATAATATTTATTTCATCAAAATTTACTATGAGTATTATATTGTTAATTATTTTTTAGATATGTGTATGAAATGTGGGCAATAAAGATTAATATTAAAGTGTTGTAGGTGAAAGCAATAAATCAATAACCATTCATTCAATTTACTTGCTAACAAATTGGGATCTTCGCAGCGGATCTTGATGGATGTTGTGGTGGTAGGAACGACCGCTTCTCGGGTGAAGAGATTTATCTCGTACCTACGGGTACCTGCCACACATCCTTAATTTGTTGAAACGAAATTAATTAGCGCGCGTACGCTATGGCGACCTTTTTTTTGTTTTATGGAAAATCTTCTACTGGGATACCCGAGTTCCTGGAGAAGTGGTTCGGGTTTCGGGTCGGGATATGTGATATATATTTCTAACTACTAAAACTCCCTTGGTAGCCCTCCTCGGCACATATTGCGGCTACAGGGGTCTATCGGTAAGATGATTCGCAGAACCGATTAGGTATGGGTTACGATGGGTTGAACATGCTTGCTTCTTAGCCTTATTAAACAACATTATAACTTACCATCAGGTGAAATTCAACAGTTGACATGCAGTGGAAATATATACAGATAATATCTTTATATCTTCTACTCCCAGAGTTTTCATTACAAGTGTAAATTTTTTAATTTTTAATACCTACCTTCGTAATACAGGTAAGTAACGGTAAAACTTATCTTTCTTTTTAATTTCATCATCAGGAAGGGGGCAGGGGGGGCAGTCAATTTCGGCATGGTACTTGGAAACCTTGTTATTCCGGGTTAATTTACTTAAAACCTTAGTTTTGGGATAAGTTTGGAAAGTGTTTATTAAAATATATAAGGCTTATATTATTATTAATGGTAACGTAATGAATTCAAAGATAATATTATCTGTTTAATAATTTAAAAAAAAATTAAGAATTCGTTTATATTAAACTGATTGTCATATACCTGTAATTTTTGTTTTCTCTGTGCTTTGTAAAGTTATTTTTGCCCATACTTCATCTATTCTATTTCTTAGAATAATAATATTCAAAGAACTGACTGACTAATTGACTTATATATTAAAGCACAGCCTGAACCGCTGATCCTAAAGCAAAGCGATTTGGATGGCGTGTTCTTTGTAAAGTGTAAGTATCCTTTAAGAAAGGTTTTTCCAAATTTCCCCCCTTTAAAAGAATCAAAAACTAGTAACTTGATCGACAAAATATTAAAAACTATGCTGTAGAAGTCATTTTACAAAAAATAACCTTAAACAATATTAAATATTTATCTTCTGGTTGGTTTACGCTTTCTCTCATTATTATTATTTTGACAACCTTCGTGGCGCAGCGCGTGCGCTGTGGCATTAGAAAGGTCCTGGGTTCGATTCCTTGCCTTCCTTGATTAGCTTGAGTCTGGTGTGTGGAGGTTTCGGACGTGGCTTGTCACCACCTAACGACAAAGAACTGTCGCCAAGCGATTTAGCGTTTCGGCACGATATCGTGTAGAAACCAATTAGTAGTATAGGTTTACCATACCCCTAACAGGTTAGCCCGCTACCATCTTAGACCGCATCATCACTTACCATCAGGTGAGAAGCCGTCAAGGGCTAACTTGCAGTGAATAAAAAAAAAGTATCGATGAGTAGTTCTGTTAAAGTCATTACAACCTGCTCTCAGCCCAAACATTAGTTGTACGAAAACTTCGCCCTTATCGTTAACTTGTATATTCAATTGAGAGGGACTGAGAGGGTTTATAACTTTGCACTAGCTAATAAATAGTTAGTTTAAAAAAACATGTTTTCTATAGGCTACGCGGAGAAAACCGCGTGCAGAAGCTGGTCACATTTTTTTTTATACATATAGTTACACGTCGCATCCATTTAAGCCTAATTGGATAAAAGGTTTAAAGGTCTAAAGCCTAGGGGATTTTACGGAGACCTTCCAACCTGAAGTTCTAATTGATGCAGTATGTTAATTTATCAGAACTTTATTCGAACTATCTAAGTATAGATAGCTCTAAAATAATCTTTAGTGGCATTTGAGATGGTGATAACAAAAACAAAATTTTCTTGTCTAAGTTTATTTGGGCTTCTTCTCAGACCAGGGCGCGTTATATAGCTCATAGCTTTAGTTTTAAGTTTACGAATGTAGTTATCACCAACTCGCTATGTAAATTATTGACGCGTCAAAAGTGCCTTTTAAGGGACTAATCGAATAAAGATTCTGATTGATTGATTGATATCTAATAAGCCTGTAAATAAATCATTGTATCAGTCCAGCGAGCTCCGATAGTAACAGTTTAAGAACTGTAACTGTTACTCACACTAGATACCTACTGGGAGAAATAAAAACACTGATTTCTTATACATTTTATTGAAGACAAGTACAATTAACTTATAGAAAGAAATTTCTGAAGATATTTACAAGGAAATGTAACATGAAGATTGAAGTAATACTTTTTAAAATTTGTTTTAGTGCATAGATAACGAAACAATAGTAATTATATGGTAATATAAAATATGTCCATTTTGATTCAACAAAGAGAGATTTAAGGCCGGCTTACCATCGAAGGCGAGACGCGATACTGTATTGTAAGCGATATTAATATGCTGAACTATTATACTATATTTACACAGTCCGTTGCTAGTCGATTTACAAAAGCGGGATATATCTATTCATGTCCTGTTCCATATGTGTTAGAACATGAACAATGATGAATTAACGTAAAATATGAGTAAGCTATATTTCCGGTATAGCTATCAATAAAAATCCAATATAACCTATAAAGGACGTAATAAATCACCCGTATCGCGTCAAACCTGCAATGAGAACCTACCGAAAATGCATTAAAATATTCGCAATGAATTAAACATAACAAATTTAGAGGAAATATACATTTTTTTTTTTATGTATAATATAAATAATTCAACTATAAAAATTATTGCCCTAGATAAAACTACTTATGAATGTGCACAACATTTAACAGTGATTAAAATTATCTATAACTAATTAGATCTAAACCAATAAAGACTTAGTTTCAAAAGATATAACTAAATATACTAAAGTTCTAACTATAATTTATAACTTAATTGTAAATATTAAAAATTGATATGCTTGATATTCTTGTCTGAGGCAAATTGCTGAAATTGGGCTAAGCATGAATAATGCCCGAGGAGGTTCTCGAGGAGTTGCGGTGTGTGCGATAGCTTTTCCGTGTCTCCACCATATCAGCGGTGAGTAGGAACACGTGGGGGTTTTAGTCAGTAGGAGTCTGACATAACCTCTGTGACTTCCCCTGTGGCCATGAGGATTTACCCACGATAAAAAAAGCATGAATAATCATCATCATCATAATCAACCCATTACCGGCTCACTACAGAGCACGGGTCTCCTCTAAATATGAGAAGGGTTTGGCCATAGTCCACCACGCTGGCCGTGTGCGGATTGGCAGACTTCACACGACTTTGAGAACATTATGGAGAGCTCTCAGGCATGCAGGTTTCCTCACGATGTTTTCCTTCACCGTTGAAGCAAGTGATATTTTTTTTAAACGCACATAACTTCGAAAAGTTAGATTCCGGATTCGAACCGCCGACCTCTGATTTGGATGCTGACGGCCTAACCACTAGGCTA
This sequence comes from Lasiommata megera, assembly GCA_928268935.1. Taxonomy (NCBI): domain Eukaryota; kingdom Metazoa; phylum Arthropoda; class Insecta; order Lepidoptera; family Nymphalidae; genus Lasiommata; species Lasiommata megera. The sequence goes on from OV743312.1 coordinate 7,416,790, forward strand.
TCACCGCTTCCATATGAATAATAATCGTGCCAAAATATTCATCAACTCACCCTACCTTTATCACGTTATAAAATCCATACAAACTTCAACTACACGATGTTTAGTTTTATTCAACTTTATGGAACTCGGTAAGTTTTGTTTCACAGATACTTGTGTTAGTCTAAGGCTGAGAACTAGAAAACTCACTTTGACTTCACACAGTCAAAGTCAGTGTTAAAACGAGATAAACCTATATCGGACACATAACATTTTCTCTTTTTAAACGTTTCTTAAGTCAGAGCTCGCTTAACTATAAGAGAACTCGTGTTACATTTCAGCTCAAAGCTACACTCGCCGATACCCCAATGCCTAAAGACAAAAGTCTTCAACGCTTGCGTCTTACCGGTCATGACATACGGAGCAGAAACGTGGACACTCACGGTAGGCCTTGTCCAAAAGTTCAAAATCGCTCAGCTTGCTATGGAAAGGGCGTTTCTCTGAGGGATAGAATCCGTAACGAGGACATCCGTAGGAGAACAAAAGTAACCGACATAGCCCAATGGATTAGCAAGCTGAAGTGGCAGTGGGCGGGTCATATTTGTCGCAGAACCGACGGCCGTTGGGGCAGACGTGTTCTGGAGTGGAGACCGCGTACCGGTAAGCGCAGCGTAGGACGACCACCTGCTCGCTGGACCGACGACCTGAAAAGGATCGCTGGTGGCGGGTGGATGAGGAAGGCGGAGGACCGTGTGTGGTGGCGCGCTCTCGGAAAGGCCTATGTCCAGCAGTGGGCGTCTATAGGCTGATTGATTGATTGACTACACTAGAGTTGGGCCAGACAAACCTATTTATAAATAAGGTGTAGGCATCTTTTTTTTTAATATTACTGAAAAAACTATCGAATTAACTAGGTTTCGATGTAGTGATAGTGTAGTATAGCCAACACTACTGTTCATTTAAAAAAATCTTACTGCAGATAATTCATAATAAACATTATTATGTAACTAACTGTCTAAACGTTGTATAATACATACTTGTAATATCGTAACTATAACAATGTAAAAACAAATGATTGCGCGAAGTAAAATACTTTTTTTTAAATAGCCACAATTTCAGCAATAACCTTTCCAAATATAGCGTACATGCTTGAGGTTAGATACTACTATGACATCTTAGGTTTAACTATTACGTAATCACATTTGTATCGTATATTATGCGTGCTCTTAAGGTACGTTCACAAAATTCGGAATTACAAAACATATAAATATTCGTTGATCGTGAAAACGGGATTTAGGAAGCAAAATTCCTACTGAAAATTTTACCCGCTAAAGCGTTCACTGAGTGCCTTCTGTACACGAGTTGGAGCCAAAACACACATGTTACTATTTATTGCATCGATGTGACATACTTGGTTAGATTAATAAATTGTTATCAAGGATACAATCAATTTTTTTGAAATAGTAAAAAAAAATTCTTTAATACGTAAACATAGGTGAATAAGTAAAGCAATACGACCTCGATAGTCAAAGAGATGTGTGTCAAAATCCCGCTGGTTTTGATTTTTGATATAATTTTTTTAATTGACTTTATTTAGATAGATGAAATCTTATGATTTTATGACCCTGAAAAATATCGTCATTATATAAGTGAACCAAACCGAAAACAATTACAACTTTAAACAAATAGATCTCTTAAGTATCACATTTGATCTTTCGTCCCTTGCCAATTGGATCACAAGCTCACAAGGTCACATCTCAAGACTCGTTTGTATTCACTATCTTTAATTGCTGACTTTTGCGATCTATTATATGATGACAACCTGTTATAGACATAATTATTTTATTAAATACCGTACTTTTATATTAATGCGAAAGTTTCGATGGATGAATATTTGATACTAATTACGTTACCATGCCAGAACGGCAAAACGGCTTTTTTTATCCACAACAAGTTAGCCCGTGACGGCAATCTCATCTGATGGTAAGTGATGATGCAGGCTAACCTGTTAGGGGTATGGTAAACCCACACCTAAATGGTTTCTACGCGACATCGTGCCGGAACGCTAAATCGCTTTTCGACACGTCTTTGTCGGTAGGGTGGTAAAAGGGTGAAGCCTCCCACCAGACCAGACTCAAGCCGGGAATTGAACCCACGACCTCCAATTTTATAATGCAAGAGGGCGCGCGCTGTGCCACGGAGGTCGTCGGATCTAGATAAAATGAAATACACAAGCTATAACGTATGTGGTAGATTTTCTGATCAGATAATCAGTTTTCACACATACACCTTAATTTTCGGAGCGGTGTCGAGAAAAGTGATAACAAATAATTTAATATTGCCTTAACGCATTATCTTAAAACTGTATTGACATAGATCCTTTCCTTTTTGAGTTTTCCTATTATCCAGCTATTAAAATATGTATATTGACTACAGTTAATGAGCGAAGCCGTATTTGATACCACCGTCGTGTCACGCCTCTTTGCTCGCTCTGTTTATAGGGATTTTTTATGCACCGCATTAAACCTCTATAATTACCTATAGAAATGTTCTTCACTGTTGTTTCCACTATGGACTCATTAAGCTCATCACCACCGCAGTCAGGTGAAAATTGCCGTTCATAATATTATATAAATAGAAAACAAGAATTCAATTGGAAATTGCGATATAAAAGACAACATGTGTACTTTGACTATAACACAACGGTATTTGCTTAGGTTGTGACTCTTTTCTTCCGTCTCGCGTCTTACCTATGGACATTTTATGCTAAATAGGTATCACTTAGACTTATTTAACTAACTCTTCAGTCTTGGACGTTACACTTAAATAGAAATACTTCTAAAACCCGCGTCGAATGTTTAATTTTAAAAAATGTTTATTAAAATCAGCGTGTTATTCAAAATTTCAAACATGCTACAGCGTGAAACCCACACATATTAAAGAATTCACGAACAGGATAAAGGGAAATAGTATAGACATATATAGACACACAGATTTCGTTTCATATTAGTTCTAACTGCTCATTTCTAAAGAAGACAATTCAACAACATTATAACTACTTTAAAGTTAGCACTCTCGAATCTGGACAATATGAAAAATCTCTGCTAAGATTTGAAAAAATCACATTCACTAACACTATTAAAATAAAATACATTAAGACAGACACCTTGCACGACCAAAAATTACAACATCTATAAAGAGAAAGCGAATAACTGACATCATTCGTCCACAGCTATATGTTAAGGATCCCTTAAAAATTATCTCTTAAGATCACTAAAATTAATGGATTCTAAAAAACAAAATCATCACAAATATTAAAAATTCATATCTGTATATCTAACCAACTTTGTATAAGGATAGCACACAATACTTAGTTATATATAAAAAATATATTGCTCAGGGTTTCAGTGGGTCGGTTTATCAAATCAGTACACGATAGACGCCTGTAATTTTATTCTATTTAGTCTGTATAATACTAGAAAAAAAAACTGTCAAATCATAATAAAAATTCATTTTGTCAATTTTAATTTACATTTTGTTCCCTTTCTTACGCACTGCCCGTAATTTTAAACAGAAAAAAAATTACTAAATTATCAAGAAAAAATTAACTGCTAATCGTGTTAATTCTCTTCATCGAATCATTTAAATTATTTGCCTACAATGATAATAATAATCACTCATCTTTACTTAAGTAAATAATAAATAAATCTCTTAAACACTTATCTTAAGCTAGAATACGCTAAAATGTATACATAAACATTTTTAAAAAATCTTATTTTCTAAGATAAGTTTTATTTTGATATGTATCGTTTACTTTGATATGTATTTGATCACATGATTTATTTAACAACAGATCAGTTCATGGATTGATCTGTCGACTACTCGAGATCTCTTGACTCAGTCCTCGGGCCATCCGAGATCTTCTCCGATTAAATCGTAAAACCGCTGGTTGTGCTGTACGAAAAACTTTCGTAATTTTGTAACGACTGCGGGGTCTACCCGAGGATGCTTGCGTCCCTTTGTTTCCCGCAAGCACTTGTCCGTGGTATCGTTACGCAAGCAGTAGAATCCTTTAGTTTCGTTGAAGTAGAAGTTTTTTCTTCCTGTCGTTAAAAATGTCAGTGTAAAAAAGTGGAATAAGGCTCTGAAATTGCTTGAGGCCGGGCCAAATGTAATTCTATTGTAACGGGAACGATGTCAAGCAGTCTTACTGGGGTTGGTAATTCGCATTCCGCTAAGCGAACTACTGATGTAAAAATATGATAAAGAATCAGCTGATGTTTATTTGTTAAATCTAAGTAGATTTAACAAATAAACATCAGCTGATTCTTTATCATATTTTCATTGTTTTACTCAAGTGAGTAAATAGTATGAGTACCTTATTATCTATTTAATTCAATTTTGTTCAAATATTAGTATTCGTATTGAAAAAAATAAACAAGGAAAAGCTGAACTAAGACTTCATCTCATTTGTTTTATTTGCCTACATTTATCAAGGTCAAATTAAGATTAAATTACGGTGATAACAGAAAAAGACTACGATTCTAAAGGAAAATAAAATACTATACAATAAAACAATTTTTTGTCAGGTATCAAAATTTCATATAAATAGTTATATATAATATAAAAATGTATAATATATACTTGATATTATATATCATAGTATCTATTTTTCTAATTGATCTATATTACTCGTAAATATAAAATACCAGTTTTCTGTATTTTTTAAATAATATAAAGCTTACCAATTTTATGCTCAAGTCCTAAAAATTTCTCGATTCGCCGCAGCTGCGGCACCGGATCCTCTATTAATTGGTCTCCATTGACCACCAGGATCTGTTCCCTAGGGAACACCTCCAACCACCGATGAAAATAGGCATGATACAGGGATATTGCTATCGGCCTGCAACAATGAATATTTTTACATATATATTTATTCTTACCCTTTTATGGCAAATTTTTTACACATTGTTTTAAAATAAAATGTTACCTGTATGCGATATTAATAGAGCCATCCGGTGCTAACGCCAGATGTTCAAAGGGTTTCGCAGCATCGGGCAAAGGATGTCCCACCAGTGACACTGCAGGTGCAGACGGCGTGGCCCGACTACGCAGTTGAGTGTAGTCGGATATTGCACGAGTCACCGGCTCTCGGACTATGAGGAGAAGTCTGACTGAGGAGTTCATCGCGCGAACTCTCTCTGGCACCTGAAATAATTTCTGTTTCATTAAGTGGACTTTAACTACACCTCTACACGCACCTCTAACTTTTCGGAGTTATGTACGTTTTAAAAAAAAAATTAAAATATCACTTGCTTCAACGGTGAAGGAAAACATCGTGAGGAAACCTGCACGCCTGAGAGTTCTCCGTAATTTTCTCAAAGGCGTGTGAAGTCTGCCAATCCGCACATGGCCAGCGTGGTGGACTATGGCCAAAATCCTTCTCATATTGAGAGGAGACCCGTGCTCTGTAGTGAGCCGGTAATGGGTTGATCATGATGATGATGATGATGAAGTGGACTTTAAAAAAGGAGGTCTTAATTTGACAAGTATTTTTTGACATTCTCTTCGGAATTTGTCCGAATAGTATAATTACGGCCGATTTACACAATTTAGTCTATTCGATAAGAAGAAGAAGCTCATGGTAGGTTCCAATAAAATTTAATTAACTTCAGTTGAGTATTTTTCACATGTTTCAAATCTTATAGGAACATTTGTTGCTTCTTATAGATAGCTCAGACATTATTAATTGATTGTTATTTTATATGCATTTTAAGTGCAAAATTTTGCAAACAAACGTGGACTAATAAGATAAGCTCAATAAACGATGGAATGTTATGGAAGTTAATAAAACCTAAACAAACGTGGACTAAGTCACAGGAAAGTGCTAGTTAAATATAAATTAAATATTTAACTAGCACTTTCCTGTGACTTAGTCCACGTTTGTTTAGGTTTTATTAACTTCCATAACATTCCATCATTTATTGAGCTTATCTTACTATCCATATAATCCCTGGATGCAATCTATATCTCCTTGCAAATGTTTTATCCGACTCAGTGGTTACGGCGTGAAGCGTTACGAGTTACTACGAGTTACGCGTGCGTGCGTTATATATATATATATATATATATATATATATATATATATACCATACTATATTAATAATGAAATGTATGAAATTTAGTATTTATTTAGCTAGCAGGGAGAAAAAGATTTTATGTATAATGTTTTCCATTCTCAAAACATACTTTCCATCGGGTGGTTTAGTGCTGAATAGAAGAAAAAAACTGAATTCTATAAAGGTTAATTTTTAAAATTTCAGCGGCTTTAGTAGAGTTTCTAAAGAGCTTTGTATCCCATTATAAGAGCTTGGAGTAATTTAACAAAGGCTTTTACCAAATGAGGAAAATGGAGAGCATTGAGAAGCAGCGAATTCATAGGTATACCTACCTATTTTATAAATTTATTTGAGATTCCAATTCAAAAGAGCTTGTAAAGCGGTTATTTGAATATGTACCTATAGTACCAATGGGTACCTATAGCGCTTTGAATTCGGATTTTCATTTTCTAAAATCACCTGGTTTAGGTAAATGAAAGAAAAGTTTCTTTATTTTAAACAAATTACTTGCTCTTGACTTGTTGAAAATGATGTTCTAGTCTATGGTGGTATCAAGCTCGAATTATAAGGTCTGGCAATAGTAATAAACATGGGTTTATCATTATGGGTACCCCTAATGTTTAGATGGTGGACGGGGTTGTAACTAGCCACGGTTGAAAGCTCTCAACAGATAAATGGTAGTGGGTGGTGGTGATAATGGCAACCTTAGGTTTAAAAAAAGAGGTAGCATATAGGTACTCATTATAATCATAAACCTGCATATGAGTAACTACAAACCAATACATAAACAAGATAACATACATAATACAATATAAGAATAAATATTAAATGAATATAACTATCATCGTGATCAAACAAAGAACATTATGGAGAACTCTCAAGCGTGCAGGTTTCCTCACGATGTTTTCCTTCACCGTTGAAGCAAATGATATTTTAATTTTTAAAAACGCACATATCTCCTAAAAGTTAGTGGTGCGTGCCCGGTTTCGAACCGCCGACCTCTGATTAGGAGGCTGACGCCCTAACCACTAGATTATCACTGCTTCATTAGGATAAGAAAACTGTTTTTATCACTAAACAATAATATATTTTCTTTTTTCTTTCTCTCTTTCACGATAAAATTAATAAACTTTGAAAGTTTCTACAAACTGGAGAAAAACAATTTTCAAAGTAGGTTTACTTTTAATTCAACGTTGTACATTTAACTAATTGAGCCCGTGAAACGCTGTCATGTTCTTATTATTAAAATATTCTTAGGGAATTACATTTGCTAATCCATTTTCAAGGCACCGATGAATTATTCATAATAATGGACTACAAGCTTTGCAAAATGAAATACATATTATCCTAATTAGCCAAGAAATTATTGTTAAGGCACTTTCATACTGTCGAAGGAATTGCGAAGGGTATCTAGCATGACGTTAAAGAAAATAACGGTGTGTTTAATTATTTTATGAGCAATAATATTTAAGTGCTTAAGATGTCTGCCTTTCTTCCCGGGGTATCGAATTCGATCCGACACGCGACACTTAGTTCTAATTCTCCTATTACATTATACGAATTTTATAATTTAATTGATTTTAAATTAAATATCACTCGCTTTAACGGTAAATTTCAGGTTAATTTGTTCTCGTCTCGACTTTTAACCTTACCTTTTTTTTTATACACTACAAATTAGCCCTTGACGGCTATCTCACCTGGTGGTAGGTTCTGATGCAGTCTAGGATGGTAGCGGGCTAACCTGTTAGGGGTATGGTAAACACACTCCTAATTGGTTTCTACGCGACATCGTGCCGGAACGCTAAATCGCTTTGCGACACGTCTTTGTCGGTAGGGTGGTAACTAGCCACGGCCGAAGCCTCCCACCAGACCAGACTCGAGCCGGGAATCGAACCCAGGACCTCCAACATTTTAATGCGACAGCGCACGCACTGCGCTACGGAAGTCGTCATTCTTGCGAATTCGCCCGCGTAGATTGTTCTTAATAATCCTGTTAGGGTTTTTTACCACCAACACAATGCGAGAGGCTTGTTAGTCTATAATTATCGATAGTTTCCTTACTGCATCACAAAAATGGGGGCAATACGTTAACTAAGACCTACCTCTTGATGCCACCGTTTTGTCTGGTCGCTCAGAGACAGCTTTTATATTGAACAAATCGCTCTAGATAATGAATGCACACACAAAACCACGCTAAAAAAAACGCTAAATCGCTTTGCGACACGTCTTTGTCGGTAGGGTGGTAACTAGCCACGGCCGAAGCCTCCCACCAGACCAGACTCGAGCCGGGAATCGAAACCAGGACTGCGCCACGGAGGTCGTCAAAAAACATCAAAACCTATAAAGACATTTCGGGAAAATTCCAACAAATGACGTATGGTAAGTCAATTTGCAAAGTAAACAGCTTACGTACATAGTTACACACGGCGTACAGTTTGTTACTTACCTCGGGGGTAACGAAGTAGCTGGGGCTTTTTTCTATTGTTATTTGCCCTTTAAACGAAAGCGGCATTTTGCTTCGATACCATTCCAAGCCGAGGGCATAATTTTCATCACGGTCGAAAAAGTGAACCTCTCCTGACGCTTTCTGGACCATTGGGTGAAGGTAGAGCATCTCTAACAGAGCACGCGTCCCACATTTACGTACTCCCACAATTAAAGCCTGCACAAAACAAAAACTATTTGTTTTAAACTATTGGATTAAAAATAGTATATCGAGAATACAGCAAGCTTTAACTGACCAGTATAATATAGTTAAAGTTAGATATTACTGTTAATGTAACCATTATTACTTGTGTACTGAATTGATTTGCTAACCAAACTTATTCGTCTCCAAAAACATATCTTGTTATATAAAGAATATCGGCCATTCTTCAATCGGTCAAAGTTGTCCACTCAATTAAATTTAGCTAATATTATTAAGGCCCAATTTAACTTGTATGTTGCACATAAAAAAGTGTATAATTTGTTTCACTTACGGACTTTGAAAATTTAAATTTAAATATGTTGAAAAAACTGAATTAAAAAAAATCTGCTTCTGGAAACATCATAGTTTGATGTTAAACAATATTTAATGGATAAAACTTAATATCTTCTTAATATTTTTGCTGACATCTAATTTATTGTTTTTATTTTAAATGGATTGGACATTCAATATTTTTATAAAGTTAATTTAATTTTTATAAAAATTTGCACACTATTAGTAGAATGTAATGACCTCTTAACCATTGACATCGCTTAATAACATCTGACTATTGTACATACATTCTGGCAAATAAATGATTATTATTATTTAGAAAACGAATTCTATCTAATAATTGTCGCCTGATAAACTCTTACATGAAGTGAAAGCGTACAAAAACAAAAATCATAAGTCCGTGCTTCGTGGTCCAAACTTCCTACACCCTAATTGTGGTGTAGACATACAAGTACCACTTACTCTAGCTTATATTGGCGGCAATTGCCACATGTCAGTGCAGAAATATATGTGTCAAGAAGTTTATACCTGGGGGAGTCGACGGGCAGGTCTCGGAGCACGAGGCGCTTTCAACCTTTTTCTTAATGCCATTGGGTGGCTTATTGAACGAACGCTTTCTTGACTCTGTAATATCTTGCGGCCCTCGCTGGCAGCCGACGCCATGCTCGCCGCCTGTGGAAATACACCACTTGATCTCGCTGCCTTCAAAATGTTGTAAAATACATTTCGTTTAGGAATAAAACCGCATTGAAGAACCCATTTTATGAGGCTTCAAAATGTAGAACATATTTTTTTCTGTATTCGTTCTGAAAAAGGTCAATCGGCCCACGCTTTTGGGAACTATGCAATATATTCTTGAACGTGCTGTAGGGTATTATATATCGTATACTTTTATATGAAGAAGGTATAAGTAGCAGATAATAAGGCTATATATATGCTTCGGGCGAATATTTCTTATTTATTTGGATCGTTTCATGTATCAAGCAACCGTGTAGAAACTCTACCCATGATAATATTACAGCTTTAGTTTATTAAAAACTGGCGCAGTCTCCCCGCCTGGTGGCAATGAGGAAATTTCGTTCCGCTTTACTGGCTTACGAGTAAATTAAAATTTCTAGCCGTTATTGTAACTTGAATGGCATTTCCTAATTACAGTTTACGTAGTTCAAACCAATGTTGGTCACGGCGGAAACGTACATACAACCACCATATTTTTCCACTAAGTTCGTGAGAATTTAAATTTACAAATCTAAAGTTTTTATTAACATAGTTAAAAATGATATACATTAAACACCACTGCCGTTAGTTTATTTGTTTTATTGTTAAGTTAGTAGTCAGTTTCCTTTATTATGAGTAAATAAACATAAATCAGGTTTTTGCAAAATCTGTGATAGTCTAGTGGTTAGGACGTCCGCCTCCCAATCAGAGGTCGGAGATTCGAACCCGGGCACGCACCTATAACTTTTCGGAGTTATGAGCGTTTTTAAGCAATTAAAATATCACTTGCTTCAACGGTGAAGGCAAACATCGTGAGGAAACCTGCATGCCTGAGAGTTCTCCGTAATGTTCTCAAAGGCGTGTGAAGTCTGCCAATCCGCACATGGCCAGCGTGGTGGTTTACGGCCAAACCCTTCTCATATTGAGAGGAGACCCGTGCTCTGTAGTAAGCCGAGAATGGGTTGATCATGATCATGATGAGGTTTTGGCATAGACTATTCAAGATCAAGTGAAATTGCTAAAAATACACAAATGAAATGGTTTTTAGTTTTAAGTTCATTATTAGCAGCTATATATATTTAAATATTACTATTAATTTTTAACACATATCACATGTGATTTTTAAAATGAAAAGTCATAATAAAACTTATAGTCAGTTTTTTGTTTTAGTTAGTTATAAGTAGATCCAATATTATATTTATAAAACATGACCGACTGACTGATATAATATAAATGCAGAGCTCACAACATTGGACGGATCAGACTGAAATTTCGCTCAAATAGCTGTAATATCGTAAAAGTAAAGGGGCAAAATAGGAGGTTTGGTATTTGCATGTAAATCTGTCCAAGTGAAGATTTATATCATAGTAAACCAAACTTTAGCTGTGATATCTAAGATAGTTAGGACGTCAGCCTCATAATCAGAGGTCGGGGGTTCGAACCCGGGCACGCCTTTAACTTTTCGGAGTTATGTACGTTTTTAAGCGATTAATAAATAATAATAATAATCTTTATTTATAAAACTCAGTACAGCACAATACAATGGAATCCTGACCCCTAAACTAGGAAAACCCGTATCTTAGGGACCAGTGCCTTCCCAAACATTGAATAAATTAAAAGTTACATAAAATATAACTTGCTTCAACTTGATTAAAATATAACTTGCTTCAACGGTGAAGGAAAACATCGTGAGGAAACCTGCATGCCTAAGAGTTCTCCGTAATGTTCTCAAATGCGTGCAGTTTGGTGGACTATGGCCAAACCCTTCTCATATTGAGAGGAGACCCGTGCTCTGTAGTGAGCCGAGAATGGGTTGATCATGAAACTAAACTTTTAATTACTTCATAAATAAATGAAGTAATATATGCCAACTGCGAAATATCGGAAGTTTGTTACAGTTGGCTACTTGGAAAAGGTATTACTGTTATTTTACTGTGCGGGGTATTTAATTTAGTGGTACCATGCAAGACTTAACACACAATGCAAGCCGCAACTACAATATTCAGTGAGCTGCGTCCCCACAATGGTGTATTCTCTTTGTGTAACTCCAACGGTGATTTTCCATATAATTAAACTGAGTATTCCGGTTTGCACAATATTTTGGACTGTCCACAAAGTGAAATAGATATACTTACATATTTATAGCTGTAATAAACTGCGAGTTTGTCTGGAGGGAGGCGTCCGTGGCTAGTTACCACCCTACCGACAAAGCCGACTTAGCGTTCCGGCACGATGTCGCGTAGAAACCAATTAGGAGTATGGGTTTTCCATACCCCTAACAGGTTAGCCCGCTACCATCTTAGACTGCATCATCACTTACCATCAGGTGAGATTGCCGTCAAGGGCTAACTTGTAGTAGATAAAAAAACACTACCAGTTTGTCTGGTGGGAGGCGTCGGTCGTGGCTACCACCCTACCGACAAAGACGTGTCGCCAAACGATTTAGCGTTCCGGCACGATTTCGCGTAGAAATCGTTTAGGAGCACTTATACGTTAACCATACCCCTAACAGGTTAGCCCGCTACAATCTTAGACTGCATAATCAATTGCCATCAGGTGAGATTGACGCTAAGCTAACTTTACAAAAAAAAACTCAAAACAAGTTGATAAAAGTTTAGTTCCGACTTGTCACTTGTCGACTAATGAATTATATAAGAAAACTGATATCTATAGGTCAATTATACAAATACAAAATATGCATACTAGTTAGGAAAATACTCTCATATTCCGTACATATATGCACTCGATCGACCATATATGCAATCACTTAGTAATATTTGTAAGTGTATTTTTGCTCTTTTATAGAAAATAAACTTTAACGAACTAATTTAACAAACTTTAAGCCTATGTTGGTTAGCTAAATAACTAACCAACATAGGAATAATTTCAGCAACACGAAACGTTTGCCTCCTTTTTTGGAATCGAGTTTGATCCCTGGCTGAAAACTTTTTAAAGACTATAAAAGTTAAAGTAAAAGTAAGTAAAGTAGATTTAAGTCCCTATCACTCCAACCCATCCCATGTTGAGAAGAGGCCCGCGCCGTATAGTCGGTCGGTAATGGGTTGAAAATGATACAATGGCAATATGTTATAGCAATTTTTGTAATGTGGGTAAATTAAAACATTCTTTCAAAATTATGCACCAATAATCCTTATACAAGAAAAAAATATCACTTACATTTTTGTAACATTGATTTTTTTGTATTTTTTTGAATTGGACAGATGTGTTGGTTGGTATATTTTGTTAAAAATATGGGTATATTAGCCTTATTGAGAGACTAAGATAGCGCGAACATACCTAAAGCCTAGTATAATCTGTCTTAAGTCGTTACAATTGACTTAAATATATATATTTACTATGTATATTATAGTATGCGAGGTAAGCCTCTTTATTACCTGTATTTTACCAAGCTCTAAAGCGACGAAACTCCGTCTTGTATCGATCAAGCTCGAATAGGTCGGCTGTCGTTCTCTATAGACTTACCTTAATCAATGTTTCCACCCGCTTTTAAGATACCACCATAATATTACAGTAAGCCGTGTAATACAAAATATGCCGCAAACCATATTAACCTTTAATGACGAGATTTACGAACTAAATTGGCGTGTCGTAAATCAGGACATGGAGTACCTCACCTTTGCTTTATGACACCCTGGTAGCTATACCTCAGTTTAACGGTCGTTTTACGACAGGTACGTACTACCGGTAGTACTTGCGAGATAGCATCGACGAAGCCGAGTGGTTAATAGACTAGTTAACGGCAATATTATGAGATGTAACGTAAAGTATAAATTGAATTTAGCGTATGGCTAAAACTACTGTATTAGCCATCAGAAAAAAAGTTCCTTTAAGGAACCGTGTAATAAACGAAAAAAAAGGTAATTGCTGCAAAAGTAGTTTGAAGTCCGAGCCGCAAACGTGATTTGCGTTTACCAAAAGAATAGTCATTAAAATAATGGAAAACTAAATGTAAAAAAAATTGTAAAACCGCCCATTCTTTTTTGAACCATCTCCACTGACGGAACACTTTTGTACGACGTGTTATTTGATAATGTAAAAGGATCATATGTTTATTCCTGTCTCTTTACTCATTTCATCACCATTTCACGAACATGCACTGGCACCTGACACCAGAGTAAAACTCCCGTTAAGAAAAACTAACGATGTCGCAGCATAACTGAGTGAGAAAGAAAAAGCTTATATATTAATCATTTTAAGTATAACATTTATATAATGATTAAATTTAAAGTCTTCGACGAAATATTTTTTGCATGAAGATTATAGGCTACTTTTTTTTAACCACAAGTTGAGCCCTTGACGTCATCTCGCCGGATGGTAAGTGATGATGCGATCTAAGATGGTAGTGGGATAACCTGTTAGGGGTATGGTAAACCTATTCTCCTAATTGGTTTCAACACGACATCATGCCGGAACGCTAAATCGCTTGGCGACGCCTCCCACCAAACCAGACTCGAGCCGGGAATCAAACCCAGGACCTCCAACTATGACTATATTAATATTATGACTATACGATGACACGCAGTAGTGCGTACGAGTAAAGAATAGCGGACGAATGCTTGAATGGAAAGAATACTTATCAGAAATTGTATATTATAAAGGTCGAAGGTAACAATAGAAAAGCTAGCTAGATATCTTATTATTGCCTTAAGTAGCTTTTAAAATTAATCAGTGATACTTTGTGATGTTGATAGCAAAAATAAATCCCAGCTATTGCTTGTGTTCTTCTTAGCGATTTCTGGACCCACGTAGTTGTAGTTTTGAGTATCGTTTTTGTATTTACCCTCTACAATAAAGAAGGTTTTCATTTTGACTTTGAACTTTCAAACAACTAGTATAACCTATTTCGAAAATAGGGCACACTTGCCTGAAACTAATATAATTAAAATTTTAACAAATGCAGAGAAAAGAACACAAACAACATCAAATGAAATATATAGTCTGTGGTGAAATGGGTCACCACCTCAGTTGTATGTTGCAGTATGTTTTATGTAAATACTACTGCATCATTGCTATTCAAGTAAAACCACTGTGAGAGGCGAAATACAAACACTACTTGCGTAATTAAAAGCATTATAAGTAATTATTATAATGAGTATGTTTTATTACTAGCGGTTGTCCGCGAATACATTCTATTTCTAATCGAGGAATTAATTAGTTACTAAAAAAAACTTTCTTAGCTCCTGCAACCAAAAAGGAATTCAAAATTCAAAATTCAAAATAGTCTTTATTCAAATAGTCTTTTAAAAGGCACTTTTGACGCGTCAATAATTTACATAGTATTTATTTCATGTTGATAACTATATTCGTAAACTTAAAACTAAAGCTATGAGGGTTCCAATCGCGCCCCGGTCTAAGAAGAAGCCCACAACAAACTTAGCCGGGTTTTTTTTCTTTATCACCATCTCACATAATGAATAATAAATTATAGTACCTATGGAGATAGAGCAATACACACCCAAGCTTTTTTATCGTTTATATAATCCTTAATATCGTAATATGATTTTTCTACAATACGATCATATAATAAAAAAATTGGACTTTAATACAAACTCCAAACACCTATTTAATCTCCTTGGAAGTAATTTCCGGGAAAATATAAGCTTATAACACTTCCTGCATAATCAATAACGTCGCAACAAAATCGATTAAGCATTACGAGTATTATGTTAATAATAAGAAATAGAAATATCTGACATACATAAAACTTATTGGTTATATGGGATGTAACAGAATATTAAATATTCTCTTACATCCTATACCACTGTAATAAATGCATAAGTTTGCATGTTCGTTAATAATCAACTGATCTTGATGAAGTTATGCAAACATACAGTTCGTATTCGGTAAATAGACATAGATACTTTTATTGTGGGAATACAAACGCTTCCTGGGAGATTTTTAAAAAGCCAAATCAAACGCGGTTGTAATCGCGGACAAAATTTGTGAAGTACATGATAAACACCCCCCCTAATATCCCTATTTTTTCCCCCAAGCCCTTCGCTGGAAAAAGTAATGCTGTCTACCATATGGTTCGGGTAGATATCCAAAAGCTTGCAAAAGTAAAATTATTTCTGTCTACAAAATTTTGTTAGACACTATGTTTGCATAAGCGCGCTTTGTTAGTAGCAATAAACTTAATCCCTGTTTTTACATCTTAATATAGGAAAATTAAGCAAATTATCATTTGCCATGCCATGTCAATATACCATGATTCTTTATTATATTATGATTTTCCAGAAATATTATTTTTTCTAAATATATTGTGCAGGTTTCCTCACGATGTTTTCCTTCACCGTTGAAGCAAGTGATATTTTAATTGTTTAAAAACGCACATAACTCCGACAAGTTAGAGGTGCGTGCCCGGATTTGAACCGCCGACCTCTGATTAGGAGGCTGACGCCCTAACCACTAGGCTATCACCGTTGACGTATCATCTCGGATACAAATAAGTAACTGCATTAAACAGACAATCTTGTGTATAGGGAGATGCATAAACTGAAATCTCGACTGTTTATTCGAACATACATAGAGACCAGTCACTTAATAAACATTTATTCCGGTAGGATTATCCCTAACTACAACGGATTACAACGAGATTACACTGATAAGAACATTTGGTTAAATTGTATGGCAAATGATAAATCAAGGCTGTCCAAATACAAAGGGGATGCACTAGCAAGAGCCGATTATGTGAATATTGAATAGTTCCGTTCCATACATCTTCGTGTACGGAGGTCGTCTCTTGAATATCGCTCTTACGTCATTAAGAACAAGAACTGTATTGCTGACGAAATTTCATGTTTTAACAGATTAATTTCCATGACTCATTTGCTTTGTAATTAATGCTCTAAATCAGACTGATGAAGCCTAGTTGCGACTAGCTACTGTTTACATTGCGGTTGCTTTCGCTTATCAACCATTATTACTATAGTAGGTTCTGGGTATAACAATATGTAATTGTAGTATTTCATAAATAAGTAATCATCATCATGATCAACCAATTGCCTGCTCACGACAGAGTACGGGTCCCCTCTCAATATGAGAAGGGTTTGGCCATAGCCCACCACGCTGGCCATGTGCTGAACTCCCAGGCAAGCAGGTTTCCTCACGATGTTTTCCTTCATGCTTAAAGCAAGTGATATTTTAATTGCTTTAAAATGCAAATAACTCTGAAAAGGTGTGTGCATGAAGCGGACGTCCTAATCACTATGCTATCGCAGCTAAGTAAGTAATAAAACTAAATAAATAATATGCCATTCAACGTTGCATCACCCGATTTTTTATTTATCTCTTTTTTTATTGCTCATCTAATTAATATTCCATGGTTCCAAGTACCTTTCATCCATGACAGTATTTCAGTTCTGGACCCAAAGTTCAAACTGTTTAATGTCAGATAGACATACATTGTTTAGTTTTTTCATATCATTGGATATCTTAAAGGATAAAGTATAGCCGTTTCAAGCAAGTGCTTTTGGAAATCAATTATTAAAATTGAATCATGCAAACTAAAATTTTCATTGCGGGCATCACACGTGTTTAGAAGAGTAGACCTATAATTACATTCCTTTTATACCTGAGTTCCTATATTGCTTGTACGAGCAATCATTGCATCATGTGTCAATTATAGATAGATCTATTAATTAGATCGTGTATAGAAACCCCAGGTAGGGTATTCTGCGTTAAAGCAAAGGTACTTCAACTACACATTAAAGTTGTATGTTTAGTTTTTACAACCGTTGTGTGTTACATTAAAACTTTCGGCACTAAATAGAAACCTTTTAATATAACATTCACGAAAACAACGTCTACCGATCGTAACTTTAGGTGACTTTTATGTTGATGATCGTTCCTTTTGATTAAGCTGTTAACATTTAGCCGGCTTTTAATGAAAATAAAAGGCTACTTTTATTAAAATTTGTAAATATGCCTGCCTACTTTGCGAGTTATGGGATACAAAAGCAATTATCTAAGGTTTTACAGAGATTCGTTTACAATGTTTTTAATTAAAGCCAACTGTAAAGGGTCTGATAAAATGGAAATTAAGGGAATTTAATACTTTGGTGAATTTATATTAACCATAATTTTATAAAACAGAGATTTTTACAAATAAAATTCATCAAATCTCACTGAATTCATTATAAATCTTACAAAAATATTTTATGATCTTGAAAACTAGCTTGCTTTTTGTAAATACACAGCGCGTCTGTCTGTCTGACTGTCTGTTTATCCAGGCAAATTTTAGAACCAATTAAGGTTATACTTTCAATGGTAGTTACAAGACTATATAGGGAGTCATTGTAAGGAATCCCTCTAAAGTTGAGACTTCAAAACTGCAGTTAAATAAGTGTGCTGTCAAAATAGTATTTATTTTGACGATCTCCGTGGCGCAGCGCGTGCGCTGTTGCATTTCAAAGTTGGAGGTCCTGGGTTCGATTCCCGGCTCGAGTCTGGTCTGGTGGGAGGCTTCGGCCGTGGCTAGTTACCACCCTACCGACAAAGACGTGTCGCCAAGTGATATTTAGTATTCCGGCACGATGTCGCATGAGGAGTGTGGGTTTACCATGCCCCTAACAGGTTAGCCCGCTACTTCAGGTGAGATTGCCGTCAAGGGCTTCCTTGTAGTGGATAAAAAAAAAGAAACAAAAAAATACATAGATGAACTCACAAAAAGTCGTAAACCCGCTACCTTATTAAATTGCATCATCACTTACCACCAGGTTAGATTGTAGTGAAGACATAACATGTTTTAAAAAAGATACAATTTAAAGTTATTTTATCAGAATTGCATGTACCTATGCCGAACATGGAATATGCATGCATTTAATAAAATCGGCTACCTTAGGGAAATCAGGATCCGACGACTACATATTTTCCCATTGAAAATTATAATTTATATTGTTTTGCACTGTTACAATCGTAAATTTTGACAACCTTCCTATATCTATTCCTATATTAAATTGTAAGCATTACCGAAACCGCTTTGCTCAAAGCTTTAACAATTATAATCCTACTATTTTAACTGTTTCCGATGATAACCGGGAACGATAGTTTAACGCTCTATGGCAGTGGACATTACTTATTTCCAAACTATTAACATAACTCAATAGCTTACGTATTTACGTTTTGACAGCCTCTATGGCGCAGTGCGTGTCGCATTATAAAGTTGGAGGTCTTGGGTTCGATTCCCGGCTCAACTCTGGTCTTGTGGGAGGCTTCTGTCGTGGCTAGTTACCACCCTACCGACAAAGACGTGTCGCCATGCGATTTAGCGTTCCGGCACTGGTTTGAAATATATATATATATTTGTGCCACTAGTAGGTTTATAAAGAGATCATATGTGTCATCATCATCATTATTTCAACCGATAGACGTCCACTGCTGGACATAGGTCTTTTGTAACGATTTCCAATGGCCACGGTCTTGGGCCACTTGTATCCAGCGGCTCCCTGCGACTCGTTTGATGTCTTCTGTCCACCTTGTTGGGGGTCGACCTAAGTTTAATTTATCATGTATGTAAGATCTCTTAAATAACATTTAATATCAAGTGATTAAACAGTCAAATTTCATCGGTGTTGATATGATGAACGCGAAATGGTAATATAGAGTCCACAATACCACGCAGTAAGCTAAATTGCAAAGTAAGGTACTATGTAAGGTAAACGAGACCTTGATAACCAAGAAAGGTATACTATAAACGTACCTGTATGCTGTAAAGCGCGCTATCGTACAGCACGTGGAAGGTTAAGAAGAGAGAGAGCAGCGTGACGGAGAGGAGGGCCGCGGCGAGCTTGGGCCGCGACACTCCGACCACAAGCACGCAGTCTGCCAGCTCGCCCTCCGCGGGCCGAAATGACGACCGCGGCAACCATCTAAGGAAACATGCGACAGTGCACAACAATTAATGACGAATAAGAATTGATAGTTGTGGCTCTCAGACTATGTTCCGGACACACACCGCTAAATAGTTTTAAATACTTAATAAAAAAGGCTGAGTCAAAAAATTGTTCTCTTTGTAACACTATGGAGGATACACTGAATCTCTTAATGGAGTATGCACGGAGTGAAGACATGCGAGCCTCAATGCTAATTAGTCATAAATTAAATCTAGCAGATGGGGGTATTTTTCAAACTGTTCTTGCGGCACAATTTTGCCCAGCCGCGATATGCCTCTTTGAACTATTATTAAGAATTTTAAACAAAATTGAGAAAAATTAAGTTAATACAAAATTAAGTTTTAAAAATGTATATAATATAATTTGGCTATTATGGCTCTGGCATAATCTGTGAGATTCAGAAGCCCTTAAAAAAATTAAGAAAAAAAAACAAACGATGCCAGATGTCAAATATCTGACACTTTTGCTATAAATATTGCATCGAAATAAACATTGAGTAAATAACACAAAAGGGCCTAATAAAGGGCATATGTTACGAGTATATTGAATATTGTATTCAAATTGAAAACATTCAAAATAGTTGAGTATACAATAAAAGACATGATCACAAAGAAAAAAAAACTTAGTTTGTGATACAGAACTAAACTTATTATTACGATCTTATTGTTAAAATGTGTCGGAATTTTTGATCGGCAGTGACACTCGAAGTACCTAATTCCCATATTGTAATATGTAGAACAATATTCAATAAGTAACTTTGTAAGTAAAAATCACCCGGAAATACGAAACTATTGTCTAACTCACCTGGTACTTCAGGGCTTAATAGTTAGTGCTACGAGTACTGAACGAGCTGAAGGTAAAAGAGAAAACTACTATCGCACAGCCTGCCATAATAGGCCACTTTAAAGTCTCGACAACTGTGAAATAATTACCACTTTATGGACAAATGTACTGAAAAAATAATTATGTCGCGGCAAGTAGTAATTGTGTATACTGCTACCATACGACGCATAATTATATCTCATTTCGATTTATTTTTTCAATTAAAATAAAAGTAATTAAAGTACCGGTGGAGGACAGGTTAAAAAAAATATGACCCTAACTTATTTTCAAGTACGCGATGTTTGTATCTTGTATTTAATTTGACAACCTCCGTGATGCAGCGCACGATTCTGCATTATAAAGTTGGAGGTCCTGGGTTCGATGCTCGAGTCTGGTCTGGTGGGAGGTTTCAGCTGTGGCTAGATACCCTACCGACAAAGACGTGTCGCCAAGCGATTAAGCGTTCCGGCACGATGTCGCGTAGAAACCAATTAGGAGTGTGGGTTTACCATGCCCCTAACAGGTTAGCCCGCTACCATCCTAGACTGCATCATCACTTAAAAAATCATCCAAAAAAAAAACGGCTGATATGCCACAGAAAGCTCCTGAGATTTTGTTTCATCATCATATTAACAGTAAGGATTTCCACAGGCTTCCACTTGTATCCCACTTCTCAGTGACTCGTAATATGGTCTGTCACTTTGTGGTAGCCCGAAGGTCTACTTGCGATTACAGTGCCCTTTTCCACTATCATAGAACATGCAACTGTTATAACTCGTTCAGCTAAGTAAGTTACACTGGTTCTTTCTTCTACGGATCTGCTGTGGGTTAATGTCCATCGCAAACTAAGTAATTAAGCCTTTTTATCAGGCCCATAGTAAGCGACTTTCGGGGCCATAAGCCTTCACTGCAATGATTATCATTCCAAGGAAGGCACTGGAAGTTTTTTAACGGAAAGATTTACGAACGCTGCGCACTCGAGTTAGCTACGGTGACTTACCCTCACTTGTAATTGGACCCGGATATATTTACTATATGTTATAGAGAGTTATCTTAACCGCTAGTAAATAAGAAGGTTTAGTCCTTAAAAGTAAATAGATGCATAAAACTTACAGAATATCAAGGGGCAATGACTGCGTGCAGCTTCTGTAAGTATCTGGTCGCTTGCTCGGCAGAGAATGAGTCATCTGCACACGCGACTCCATGTGGTTTCCATTCAAATTTCCCTGGTTTTCATCTTAGAATTTCCCACGTTTTTCATAATTAAATAAGAGCG
Organism: Lasiommata megera; assembly: GCA_928268935.1. Classification (NCBI taxonomy): domain Eukaryota; kingdom Metazoa; phylum Arthropoda; class Insecta; order Lepidoptera; family Nymphalidae; genus Lasiommata; species Lasiommata megera. Next base: position 7,438,591 of record OV743312.1, read on the forward strand.
AAGTGTCTGTTTCCGTTAAGAGTTTCTTAAATGTTACTTCTTGTTTAACGTCATTGTTCTTTGTTTTCCTGAAACAACGTCTTTAGTATTTATTACAAGGAATTGTGTTCTGTGTAATGTCATTTCTGTTTATAGACTGGACAGATTGTAAGTTATATGAATTAGAATTTAAAAACAAGATGCTATGGTATTTCCTTTTAAATTGTATTAATAAATGTAGGGAGTAATATTTAATGTGGTTAGGGCGACAGCCTCCTAATCAGAGGTCGGCGGTTCGAATCCGACCTCAGCACCTCTAACTTTTAGAAGTTATGTGCGTTTAAAATATAAAATAAAAATATCACTTGCTTCAACGGTGAAGGAAAACATCGTGAGGAAACCTGCACGCCTGAGAGTTCTCCATAATGTTCTCAAAGGCGTATGAAGTCTGCCAATATGGCCAGCGTGGTGGACTATGGCCAAACCCTTCTCATATTGAGTGGAGACCCGTGCTCTGTAGTGAGCCGGTAATGGGTTGATATATATATATATATTCGTTATTGTTTCGTTATATATCTAACTATAAATTCTACGTACAACTTGATCATATTATAGAGGAACAATAAATGATAACAGTTCCTAATAAAGATTTCGTTTTGGCAAAATTCCAAATGAAATCACTTACTTACTATTTGCTTTCGGAAGTGAGCAATTAATATAGTCATTAGCCTGACAAGTCAAACCAAAATCGTGTTCATAAATACATTGACTTTGAATAAGTAATTAAGTCGTTAATGGGAAACAAAACGTTTGTATTTATAGTAAATAGCAATAAAAAACCGACTGTAAATGCTACTATCGGGTTTGGGAGTGATTTGTAGACAATGCTATTAAAGAATTGATGTTACGAGTATTTTCATCTCCAAAGATTTTCATCCCTTCTTTACTATTCAGAAAAATCATAAAAAATCCATAACAAACTTTGAATTATATTAAGAATGTACTAAAATTGAATTACATTAATAACTTTAAATACGTTTAGATCAAAAGTAAGTAAATATTCATGTTTTATTATTTTGTTATAGCCATGATTTTTATTACCCATTATCGGTCATACGATTCTTAGCTATGGTTAAAAATGCAAAATGTAGCTGAATAAAAAGTTGGTTTCAAACCAGTCACACGTAGGAATACAATTACGCAGTTCCAAACTGTATTTTAATTTTGTTACACTGATACCTTACCATATTATGAAGCCCTTTCAGCGTAACACCTGTAACAATCAAAATATTATATTAACCTTAGGGTTAAAATGGCTTGTACCTTTTTACCATTTTTATAGTGATTATAGAATAATATATTTATTTATAGAATATTTTTTCTACAAATATTAAGTAACGAGGTTTGATGATATTCGGTTAAAGATGATATCTAGAAAATAAACAAAATTTAAGACCAAACTTATCTGGTACTACCTTTCTCTTTTTAAAGAAAAAAAAAAATTACGACCAAAATTTTAAAATAATTTAAAAAGGTCGAAAAATAAGTTTTGTCTGACAACAATCCATAATAATTCATTAATAAGCTATACGGCAATGTGTATTGATATATTTGTATTTATACATAAAAATGAATATAGTATATAATATACATACCCGCCGCTACCATCTTCTTTAATTTTTTTCTTTCCCCAAGAGTTGCCTGAAAGAGATTGCTTAAGCAATAAGGCCGCCTTTGCATACTTATGTTAAGTTTTCAGTGTTATTGTTTTCTTAATCATTAAAGAGTATCTATCTAATATCCATCAATATGATCAATGTACAGTATTCGTTAGATCAGAATCTAACGAATCAAGATCAGTATAAATAAGGATTTGTTTGAAGCGGTGATAAGCCTAGTGGTTAGGGCGTCAGCCTCCTAAACATAGGTCAGCGGTTCGAATCCGGGCACGCACCTATAACTTTTCGGAGTTATGTGCGTTTTTGAAAAATTAAAAAATCACTTGCTTCGACGGTGAAGGAAAACATCGTGAGGAAACCTGCACGGTTGAGAGTTCGCCATAAAGTTCTCAAAGGCGTGTGAAGTCTGCCAATCCGCACATGGCCGTGGTGGACTATGGCCAAACCCTTCTCATATTGAGGGGAGACCCGTGCTCTCTAGTGAGCCTGTAATGGGTTGATCATAATGATGATGATGATGATGATGATTTGCTTAAAAAAAACAATAATTAGCCTTTTATAGGATTAGACTGGAATTACAATTGTATAATACAATTCAATAACATTTTATCTAGCAACAATCTAACAACAACAGGAACCGCACTACAAATGTGAATTAAATGAACAAGCGATGAACTAAAATAATCGGTATTTGAAGGCAATCCCAACAATGACGATTACACCCAATGTCGGTACAATAGTAAATTCACGTTATGACCAAAGTCTAGACCATAATGATAAATACCTAATAGCAGTGTTTAGATTAACATATTTTATTCAATGCATGCTGGTTAACACAAAAGCTTCTTTCCTGAAACATTTCAAATGCGAAATGTTCACTATGCTCATGAAAGCATTGAAAAGCACTAATGGGTTGGCTTATGTATATTTCGGCTTAGTATTATTACCGGCTCACTACAGAGCACGGATCTCCTGTCAATATGAGAAGGGTTTGGCCATAGTCCACTACGCTGGCCATGTGCGGATTGGCAGGCTTCACACGCCTTTGAGAACATTATGGAGAACTCTCTGGCACGCAGGTTTCATCACGATGTTTTCCTTCGCCGTTGAAATAAGTGATTTTTTAATTGCCTAAAAACGCACGTAACTTCCAAAACGTAGAGGTGCGTTACCCGGGATCGAACCTCCGACCTTTGATTAGATTTTGATTTGACCATTAGGCTATCACAGCTGAATTTCGTTACTTTTTCTTATCTACCTTACCTAATAGCATAAACTATACTCCGTACAAGCAAGTATACACTTTGCAATTTTTAAATAGATCAGCTTGCTTTTACGGAAGAATTAAACTAACTAAAATACTCGCGAGCCCGAACGAAACGAGCAAAGAATGTTTGGTGTGAGACTCCATAATTAAGATTTGGCTTAGTTTTGTTAGTAAACGAAATTATCTACGGTTAGGTTAAATCGCTATCTTTTTCCTTCATAAAATCATAAGAATCATAAAATCATGAATCTATTATGAAATTTTGGCAGGGATTTTTGAGTGTGAACGGTCTATAAAATCTGTTTAACAATAATTTTTTTTTTATGTTTCCTTATACTTTACGTGGCATTGCAATGCATATCAGGTATAACTAGTAACTAATAGAAAATTACTGGGTTTTTATAAAGTATATTACATATGAGTGCATATGAACGTGGGAGATCTATCAGTTCATTTGGATGATACCTAAATTTCGAAGCTCTACAACGATGGAAGAAGATACACACTCTCACAGCTTACGTTAAGTGCTTTGCCGTTTTACAGGATATCCTTTCATTGACAGACTAACGTTGAAAATCGTTTATAGTATACGGTGGAAACACGGCTTAGCTTTTAGTGATTAAAAATCTAGAGCATTGTGAGATTTTTTTTCATACAAATGACTGAAACAGACACACACACTAAACAATTTTATTTATTTATTTTATGCTCCATGCAACCACATTGGCTTAAATCCAGCTAGAATCATCATATTGTAATCGTTACCATAAGACCCTCCAATACCGACCGATATAACGATTGAATATAACTTCTGAAATGATCCCTTAATTTATTATCAATGGAAATACGCAGACAATATTACCATTTGGTCGTAAAGACGGAGCGCACGAAATGTTTTACCGATCGCGGTTGGTACCTTTACACGTAAATAACGTATTTTACTACTATTTAGGAGCTTTGGTAAAACAATGGGGTACGCGATTAGGCAAACTGTGAATTTGCGTGATTAAATTTTATGCGACCTGATAAATAGTTTTGTGCTCGACTACAATCTTAACGATCGTACTCAGATTTGATGGGCCTATATAGATCTATGATCACTGTTCGCCTTAGGGCTGACGCAAATATAAGTAAACGCATTACGTTGCTGCGCCAAAATCGGCGTTGCCGCACATCGAAACTCTAAAATTCGCAGCGGTCCTCGCACCACAACTTCGATTCCAATAGTCACTTCACGCCTCGACAATGGAAAAACGCTAAGCTATGCAGCCCTCCAATAATGCACCATTCAAAAATTTCGAAATGATTTATTAGCAGTATAAAATTAAAGTAGACTAATATTGAAAAGGATAACGAAACAAAATAAAAATTTATTCAAAGAAATACGAAGATCCAGATTTCGGGGAAACACTTTATTGTACGATAACGTGATTGGATGAAATCGCTTACAGGCAGCCTTTTTTGGAAAGACTGAAAATTTCACGGAATCGGTGTGCCTTATAAGATAGAGAGAGTGGAATAGAAGGTACACGGCAAATTCAGGGAAGCGTAATGTAGCATAGTCCACTCGTATAAGTAAAAGAGATTATCGTAGAACCATTTAGTATTTAGAAGTAGTTTTAGATAGAAAAGTACGTGAAAGCACTCTTTATAGGGAAGAGGAGAAGAGACGTTCAGATAATTTTATAATGGAAATATAAAATAAAAACTTATAAAAAGTTTCTCCGTGATTAACTGCTTAGTATTCTCTTTGTGGAAAGGTTTAATAGAAAGAGCTCGCCAAGGAAATACTTTTAAAACCTAATGACATCGTAAAACTGATAATACAAAGTGTAAAGTCAAAATGGCAGCAATAAAGCTGTTAAAAAAAGCCACACTTCTACATAATTAAGCCAAATAGGAGTATCTGGCTTAATTCCTACCAATAATATATCTACTATATGTAGAGTTAAACGGTTTTATAGATTTGGCTTTTTTCGTAATGTATTATTTTCTTACGGCTGCAACCAACACGACCCTACGTGTGAACGTAGGGTCGTGTTGGTTGCAGTCGGTTACGATTACCAAATCTTTATTTTATTTTTATTTATATTGTTTGTTGAGGAAAACCCTTACCCTTTATGTTTTTATAGAATTCTTTCTCCCTGCTGCTCTCGAAGGTGAGTAATGTTTAATTTTAAAATACTTTACGAAAAAATTTGCATTGGCATTCCAACTTTATAATACAAAAGTTGGTATACAAATTAGATAAAAATGTAAAATAAATGAAATGAAAAAATACTTTATTGCACACCATACAAAATAGCAGAAACACACACACAGAAAAGAAAATAGATGCAATAGGCGGCCTTATCGCTAAAGAGCGATCTCTACCAAGCAACCTAGCACAACCTGGGATAAAATATTAAGAAAAGCGAGGTTGGGGTGTACAATATAAATAATAAAAAAATGTATTTATTGCAACAAAACACAAAGCATTGTACAAGATTTAATAATACCCAAAAATATAACAATCTTTACACTACGGGTGCAACAATCATCCGGATTATTTATATTACCCGGAGAAAGTACTTAAAACTACTAGTTAATACAGATAAACTTATACATAATTTTTTGGATATAGTACTTTTATGTTTTAATACAATGGCGAGCGGATTATATTTTTATTAAAATGCGCCTCGATTTCTCTAAGCATCGTAACAATAGCAAAACATCGTAAACGCTGTTTACGTGTTTTTACAATAATTTATCAGCCTACGCGCGCCATCCCAGCCATATTAATCACTTCGTAATTCACGCATTGTTAGCCAGTTAACAATGGAACCAAATCAGACAAAGGGACGGATTCTTCCCTTTTATTTCTATCTATAGTAATTATTGACTACAGCTTGACTTGCTATATACGAGTACATAGCACAAATATAGATAAGACAAGATAAATACTCTTTATTGCACACAAATTTTAAAGAAACAACAACACAAAAATCTTAACACATAAGTATGCAAAGGCGGTCTTATTGCTTCAGCAATCTTTTCCAGACAACCCTTGGAGAAAGAATTAATTAAAATATAAGGGTAATGGTGCAATTTTCAAAACGTAATATAAAATATCAATAAATATAATATATAAATATATACTTTTATATATAAATAAATAAATAGCTTATAAAGTTAAAACGAACTAATAACCATTGTACCATTTTTATCATTTTACGTAATATTGGTGATAGGTTCTCGCTTCTTGTCACCTGTTTTAAAATCTCCATGTAAACTCTTTGATGTTTTTGTATCGCTGATCCATTAGGTAAAATTCTATGTCAGTGTCAGAGAAGGCCCCATAAAGGGGTGCCGAATTCTTTTGTTCAATTAACTCTAGAGAATTTAATTTGGAACGTATCCTAAGAGGAGTGTTTATAATAACCTAAAAGGATAAATAATAAGATAGTAAAGGTCATTGCATTGCTTAAGGAATGTCTTACAGACAACCTTTGATGGAGCAGAAATCGGAATATTGCACCCAATAGCATGAACATTTTGTGCGTTGATCGGGTTTTTGACCGCTTGGATTCACGATTGGACAACTTCGCGGGCAAAGTGCGTCCCTACCAATATGCCTGTATATATGTACCTACGATTCATTATAATGCGTCTGTTTCAATATGGTCTGCTTGTTTGTTTTTGACCTTTGTTTAACTCGGCCACTGTACGTAATTTTATACAAGGAAAACCCAGAGTACCGTTTCCGAGGGATTTATAATAAAATCTTTGTTACCCGTACATTACTCAGAGATGTTTATCTATATACGAGTAGCTTAAATTATAGAAAGGGAAAGAGGATAAACTTGATCTCGGGGAAACGTAAAGTTTCCTGCTGTATTCCAATCAACATCTAGTTAAACAATACAATTAATTATTATTATTTTTTTTATTTCATTTTATTCATTTAAGAAAAAACATTGACATAACTTTGTAATAATTAGGTGTAATCACAAACTCGTAATTTGAGTTTTTCTGTACACCAGAGCCTTCGACAATAATTACCTACACGTACACGCTAATCCATATAACACTAAATAATTACTACTTATAAACTAACATTATTGAATTTAATAATAATAAATTTCTTTATTTAGGCGACTAGGGCCCACTTTTGTTGGTGCAGCTTAAATGTTAGTATAAATTTTTAACAAATTAAATTAAATCAAATCAAATTAAAATAAGTTACATTGAATGAAATCAAAATTAATTAAAGCTTAGCTCACCGAATTTAATGTATTTTAAAACTAAATGTACTAAGTAATAACGAATTCATATATATATTTTTTAAATAAATGTAGGTATACGGACAAAAGCCTATATCTTTGTAACAAAGGTTCCGTTCTACAACTGCTCAGTGAAATGTAGTGTAATAAAAAAAATAATAGTCGGACACGTGTATTTTAGTTGCACTTTTTGATATCGAGGCCGCGCGCCCCTAAGCGGCGAAGGTTAGGTCAAGGCGAATGCACTAGCGTATTAATACCATACGAGACCGTCGGCTCACGTACTAGAATACTTATATATGAAAGCTAGCACTGGATTTTATGTACCTCCCAGCTAGCCAAGAGTTAACATGTAAAAGGATTGAACTTTCACAGAAGCGATTTACAAAATTACACAAGAGTTAATGGAAATGTAAATGGAAATTTACATATATTATCATTATCACTAAGGAAAGAAGCGGTGATAGCCTAGTTTTTGGGACCTCCTATTCCTCTGAGTAGGAGGCGGACGTCGTCGGGGGTTCGATGCCGTGCACCTCCAAAATTTCGGAGTTGTGTGTGTTTTCAATCTATTTAAATATCACTTGTTTCAACCGTGAATGAAAAACTGTGAGGAAACCTGAGAGTTCTCAAAGGCGTGTGAAGTCTGCCAATCCGCACATGGCACGTGGTGGCCAATGGTCAAACCCTTCCCATATTGAGAGGCGACCCGTAGTAATTGGTCGATCCTGATGAAAACAGGCCCACTTCGGAGCGCTGGTCTCCTCACAGCATAAAAAGTATTTTGGCTAGTGACCACGATGTCCAACTTCACATGCATTTGAGAACATTTTTGGAGAACAGGCGTACAGCAGACCGACAAAGACGTGTCGCAACGCGATTAAGCGTTCCGGCACGATGTCGCGTAGTAACCAATTAGGAGTTTGGGTTTACCATACCCCTAACAGGTTAGCCTGCTACCATCTTAGACTGCATCATCACTAACCATCAGATGAGGTTGCCGTCAAGGGCTATTTTGTAGTAAATAAAAAAAAAAACTTTTTCCCCATAATTAAAGCAAGTATTATACGATTTAAAATTTTCTAATTAAGACGCACGTAACTCGGATAAGTCAGAGGTGTTTGCTGGAGATCAAACTTAAACTAGCAGTAGTCCGGTATCAGTTGAAATGATGATGATGAATATGTGTACTTAAACTTTCACTGAGAAAATTCTCATTGAAATTAACTCATTCTTAGGTGACTAAATCAATGTGTAAAATTAGCAATAGTCTAGGCTTTTGAAAAGCTCAGTTTCCCGAAAATTCAATAAGTGAATATTAGCACCTCAGCGTTGTAAAGGTTTTTTTTTTAAACTTGAAATTTTGTAAAGTTACCTTTAGTAAGGTTAGTCCAATCTTATTACCTGAAAACTTTTATATAGAACTGAGCAACAAATATACATCAAGAAGACTGTAAACAAAGTTTAAATTTGGAATAAACCCATCCGGGACGGCTCGGGGTCCCGGGGTTGGGCTATGTCGGGGTCCCGGGTCGGACAACTTTATACCGCACTCGGAAAGGCCGTTTTATGATTGCTCGTAAAAAAGAGCCCCCGCGGACCTATTTCATTCTTTAATTAGCTTACATTCTTGTTTTACAGATATCTTCTAAAACCATAAAGCAAATTGTAAAAAATGAATTATATTTCACGATCCTGTAAGTGTTATTTTATAAGAAATTTGATTCCAGGTTGGACAAGAGGAATGTAAGTTGTATCTATGTAAAATAACTTCTAAAAAATAACTGTGAGCATACTTTATAATAATAAAAAAACTCTTTATTACACATACATAATTAAAAGAAAACATCAAAACAGTTTAACCGATTCGGCGCTCCAAGTGATCTCTTCCAGGTAACCGCTATTAAAAGGAAACATGTTCATACTTCTTACATTTAGTATCCCTAAATCAAATATTCGTCAGCATCATTGTGACGACCTCCGTAGCGCAGCGCGCGCTCTTTCACATTATAAAGTTGGAGGTCCTGGGTTCGATTCCTGGCTCGAGTCTGGTCTGGTGGGAGGCTTTGGCCGAGCCTAGTTACCACCCTACCGACAAAGACGTGTCGCAAAGCGATTTGACGTTCCGGAGCTATCTTATTAGAGCAATATTTCATAGCCATGCTTGTTTATCATTTACATAATCCTTTACATTATAGTAGGACTTTTTTACAAGTTAAATGTGTGTAATATTACGTGTCAAATTGTTTACGAAATCAGTTACATGTAAGTTTTGTTGATAAAAATAACCCCCGAATATAATGAAATAAGGCGAAGGCGAGCGTGTGCAAAAAAAGTAAATCAAGATAAAGCCTATAAGTCCAAAGTATATGGGTTTACCGTGACGATTGCGCTCGCGTGTATTCCTCACAGCCGATTTCGATTACAATGACCAGGCTTCTAATAGATATTAGTTTTTTTTTTCGGACTGACTATTAGCTGTGCTAACCCTATTGGTTGCGACAGCGTAGCCGTTACTAACCGGCTGTCTGCCTAAGGGCACCTCCTGTGAGGCTGAACCTCGGCTTAGGCGACGTTTGGGATAACGGGGGGGTCGGACGGTGAGTGGTCCGTACGTCTCCGAGGCCGTGGATGGAGCCCACGTCCGAATGACATAAGATAGTGGTTAGGGTCGTGAAGGATATGTCTCTGCTTTCGGAGAGGAGCGCTTAAGTCGGAGGAGTAAAAAGAAGCCAAAGAGTAGAAATAGCTACGAGAGGGTTGGGGTGTCGGATTGAAGATATTAGGATACACAACTCGTGTATGAAGTCGCGAATACCTTTAGTTTTAAACCACCACACAAAAATCTCGCAACCTCCGTGGCGCAGTGCGCACTGCCACATTATAATGTGGGCGGTCCTGGGTTCGATTCCTAGCCCGAGTCTGGTTAGGTGTAAAGCTTCGGCCGCGGCTAGTTACCATACATATCGCCAAGCGATTTAGCGTTTGTATTGGGCTCAGCTGGATTCGCATTGGTGACTCCTCGGATCTGCAGATGTACATGAGCGACGGTAACCACTTAACATCAGGTGACCAATATGCTAGTTTGCTCGCGATGTAATATTAAAAAAAAAATTGAAAAAATTTAGGTTTTTCTTATCTAATGCTTACCTATTTCTTCATGGTATATTTGTATTAAGGCGTTAGCAAGACTAAAGGTAAGGTACATCGTAAGGTAAAGGTAAGGTACATGGAAACGGGGCAGTCCATCACTCACAGTACTGTTCCCAAGTTGGCTGGTGTGCTGTTGTTCCGGCACACCTCTAACCGACGAAACTGGGCACGTTGTGCCCAAGGAGGGTCTGCTGCCGCGGACGCCCGCTGGTGGAGTTGCGGTTGTATGCGAAAGCTTTCCCGTGACTCCACCATACAGCGGTGAGTAGGAACACGTGGGGGTTTTAGTCAGTAGGAGTCTGACATAACCTCTGTGCCTCCCCGTGGCGCAGAGGTATCCATGAGCATTTACCAACGATAAAAAAAAAAGGTAAATCGTTACACATAGCGGGCTAAACTTACCTCGACCTATATATATGCTTCAATGTGATATATTAAGAACATCCCGTAGCCGAAGGAAATGAAATCAATCTACTATTGCTGTCTCGCTTCGATTAATGATGGTGTCTCTTTTAATTCCTGTAAAACGCAAACCAGGATAATAGCGGTGCATATATTGAAAATTCCGTCCAAAAGTTATAGGTAGCTTATGACCGGTATTTTATAATGAGGTGCGGGTTTTGATAAGTGGGTTATTCAACGCAGGGGCAGTATCTTCGTATTGCTTGGGCGCTGTACCTTTGCTACATTCAAGACTTAAAATGCAACACCCCCGCTATACTCGTGGATTTGTAATTTCGTAACAATTATAAAGTTTGAGGTCTTGGGTTCGATTCCCGGCTCAAGTCTGGGCTAGTGGGAGGTTCGGCCGTAGCTAGTTACCGACAAAATCGTGGCGCTAAGCGATTTTAGCATTCCGGTACGATGTCGCGTAGAAACCAATTAGGTGTGTGAGTTTACCATACCCCTAACAGGTTAGCTCGCTACCATCTTAGACTGCATCATCACCAGGTGAGATAGCCGTCAAGGGTTAACTTTTAGTGTATAAAAAAAAATTATTTTGAAAACAACAAAAATTACAAAATGAAAATTATTTTATATATGAGCAGCTGACGTTATCAACCGCTCGTATATAAAATAAATGTTTTAATAAACAAAATGGATCTGAACTATATCTATAGAGTAACAAGCGTGGTTAATATTTGTGCCTAGTACTCACTGTACCCTAGTTTATTATTGCTCTTGTTTATCATAACTGCTATAGCTCAAAGAAATTACTTAGTGGTGAACTACACTTGAGTAAAAGAAAGGCATTAAATCATATTTTTATAGCACACGGAAACGATACGGCTGCGAAATCGTTGCGACTTTAAGACCATACGACATTTAGAGTAGTTAGCAAGCACCTTACCATTTTTAGATCTAAACTTATTATTATATTTGGGCGCTTATTTGTCTGACACAAACATTATTAATGTCATTTATTCGACTGCAAAATCGTTGCCACAACAAGAGCATACGACATATACAGTAGTTAGCAAGCACCTTCCCATTTTTAGATCTAAACTTATCATTAAGGGCGCATATTTGTCCGACACAACCATTAATGATGTCATTTATTCGACTGCAAAATCGTTGCCACACTAAGAGCAACATATACAGTAGTTAGCAAGCACCTTCCCATTTTTAGATCTAAACTTATCATTAAGGGCGCATATTTGACCGACACAACCATTAATGATGTCATTTATTCGACTGGAAAATCGTTGCCACAATAAGAGCATACGACATACAGTAGTCAGCAAGCACCTTCCCATTTTTAGATCTAAAGTTATCATTATATTTAGGCGCTTATTTGTCCGACTCAACAATTGTGTGTTGTGATTTATTCGTGATGTCATTTATTCGGGTAAACTTCATAAAACTTAAAATAGACAATTTTTATTACACTGCGATGTTTTCATTCGTTATAAAACAAATGTAAGTTGGAAAGAAATAAAAAGGAGTAGATAAAGTTAGCAATTTCCGTCGTTGTAATTCATGTTCAAACTTTTTATCAGCGGAACTGATCTGTTACCTTCAAGGAAAACAGTAAGGAAGCACTCTATGGGAATCTACTCCGTAGTTTTATATCACGAGAGTCGACAAGGTATTGTTTTGCTTTATTCGAGTTTTAAAAGAGCGAGATTGTGTTATAACTAAACTCTTACCAAAACAACACAAAACTTAAAAACTAAAATAGACTGCAATAATTTTTTTACGATTGTATGAGATAAGTGTCTTTAAAAAGACGAAATAGTACCCTAAGGAAACCTCGTAAGTTTTTTGTTTTATACACAACACTTTAGCCCTTGACCACATCTCACCACATGGTAAGTTATGATGCGTTCTAGGATGGTAGCGAGCTAACCTGTTAGGGGTATGGTAAACCCATACTCCCTCACTAACATGATTGTAGCATGATTGTACAAAATTGATTGCTACCTTCTAAATACACTGATAAGCAAAAAAAAAAATTAATTAGTGATTTAAAGAGTTATAATGTGGGTAATTATTGGATTCTAGATTTTCTTGGCGCCGCTGAATGAAGTTAATAACTCCTTCGCGCCGACATATATAATTATAATATTGGCAATAATTACTAATGCAGTTTGTATTATATTTCAAATTGGTACCAAAATAATATAACTCTGTAATATAAAAATAAATAATAATAGATAAAAGTATGCGTGACCCATCATCGCGTAATGGTGCAGCATAGTGTGGGACTGTGAAATTCCCCAGAAATGTGTCCAGTAGTCCACAGTCGTGGTGTCCCATAATAATAACAAATTGATGCCAAAAGAGGAAACCAAGAAAGTCTGAGTATTAAAAATGTAAGCCTAATACGAGATTGAGGTAAAAATACATTGGCATAAAAGTTTTCCTAACAGGTATCGCATGAATAGCTCAAATCACCCTCACACTTTGACTTGTATCGCTACGTGGCCAATTTTATCCGAGTGGACAAAACATGACGAGGCATGACAAGAAAGAAGGTGCCGGCATTGTCGGTGTCGTTAGATGTAAGAAGGGTCTTTCTATTTGTTTGACTCTTGTCACGTAGATGTAAGATGCGGCTATTGTGAAAAGCCAAGTTCCTAGCTGAATAAAGGATCCCAAAGGTCGTCTCCACTGTACTCGCACTTACATTGAACACTTCAACCGTGCTTCGTACAATGAAATAGTTCCGGTTGTGACTTTTTATTTGCTGCAGACATCTGTACAAGTGGATTAAACTATAAATTGTGTCGAGCGACGAGTACGCATTGAAGGAAAGCGTTGCAGATATCAGAAAGTTGAATTTAAAACAGAGAGCGCGTTATTTATTCTTTTGACGACCTCCGTGGCGCAGCGCGCGCGCTTTTGCATTATAAAGTTGGAGGTCCTGGGTTTGATTCCCGGCTTGAGTCTGGTCTGGTGGGAGGCTGCGGCCGTGGCTAGTTACCACCCTACCGACAAAGGCGTGTCGCCAAGCGATTTAGCGTTCCGGCACGGTTTCGTGTAAAAACCAATTAGGAGTATGGCTTTACCATACCCCAAACAAGTTAGCCCGCTACCATCTTAGACTGCATCATCACTTACCATCAGGTGAGATTGCCGTCAAGCAAGGGCTAACTTGTAGTGGATAAAAAAAATACTGATTATTTCGGTCTAGTTATCGATTCTCTGTTCGATATTACGAATGAAAATGATTATTTAAATGTGTTTACTAAGCGCTAAAGCGGAGCACGGCTCGACCGATTAATTAACGTTCTGTGATGAGAAAAATTGGAAAACTTTAAAGCAATTTCTCTGCTAGGGCTTAGAAAATAAGTGTATCTGTTTATTTCTTATACTGGGCACCGATCTTGATGAAATTTGGCACAGAAATAATAAAAATGAAATGAAAATGAAAATATACTTTATTGCAACCATACAAAGGCGATCTTATCGCTAATGACCAGGAAACCAAAATCTTTAGGAAAAAGCTTGCATCCTGGAGATAACATACAATCCTCACTATTGTAGAAAATCGTTATTAATATTTTTTTAAATGCCTTTCATATCAGTAACAAGACCGATCTTTCCCAAGTTCTGCATAGATACAACTTGTATCCTGAGGACAAACTTAGGATACTTTTAACCGTTAATAAAATTAGTGGCTTAGTATTTAATTAACCCACGGGTTCTTTGAAATATCTAAAAGCAAAAAACTTTGTCTCGGGTCTCGGGTCTTAGTTTAATATTGAACATAGAATAGGATTCTTCGTAATATTCTGAGGAAAACTTTACTTTACCTTTTTTTTTAAAAAAAAATGACGTCAAACGACGCAGACAAAACTACGCTGCTTTCGACGGGGTATGTGGGACTCCCCGTGGCCAGACTGGCGACACCCAGATAACCGAATACCCGCTAAGACCCAGCTAAAACCCACTGCACTGTCGTTTGGTGGCTGGGTCAAGGGAATGCTCGTGCACTTGACCGCAACCCAGCCAGGAAAACTTTTATCTTTGCCTCTAAAAACCTGTAACTATCTTTCCATAAAAGTAATATAAAAGATTTTTAAAGAAAAATCCTTAGATCGAATTTGCTTTTAGTCAAATAAAGGATTTCTCAAAAGCTCATTTCAATTCACTGGTGAGTTTCAGGCAAATCATTATTTACTGGTCTATTGAGAAATATGAGTTTGAAAGGCTTTTTCAATGTATATATTTTTACAGAATTTCTTTTAAACACGATTCTGTTGTAAAAATCACGTTTAATATTCTGTAATATTCACCTCTAAAATCTACAAAATATTTTCTGCTTTAACTATGAGGAAAATATTTGTTCACTCTGTCGATTTAATTGGTATCGTATGACGAAAATAATTACAGAGAGAACATAAAAACATACAACAAAGAGAGTCGTATATCAAAATTATTATTGTCGGCTTATGTAGTATGCTTTTGTATCTTTAGTATGCTTTATATACAGTAGATACTTTATATGCTTTGTTTAAACGAACAATTATCACTTTCGAAAGAAGAATTTTAAATTTTTGTTTTGTTTAAAGCAAAATTTAATTTGATTTTAATTTTTCAAGAGACTTTGATATACCAATAGGAATTAGATTTAGCTCATATGTTGGAGTGATATAGTGTATTTCAGTTTGGGCTCTTTTTTTATTTATTTAATGGTGTGGTTATGGTGTGTTGGACTCGGCGGCTAGAGTGGCGATAATACGTAGTCGTTAGGTACTTTTCGATACCAGGCAAATTTTTCTAAGCTAATTAAGAAAGGATCATATACCCCGTCTATTTATTTATTCGGACGATTTAAACCCACATAATTATGTCATAGATAATAACATCAATAATTACGTAAATACATACAAACTGTCTTATTTAAATTGCTGCGTTGTGCAAAAATTTCAAACAAATCTATTTGACGAACACTAATAGACAAAAGCTGAATGTTTGATTTTTAAGAATATTATTTTTAATTATATTTATTATTTATTCAATCCTGGTTTATTATAAATCATAAACACAATATCATGACTTAGAAAGATTCAAATTTTAACCAAGAATGGTGGACAAAGTTGACTTCATTTTTGGTTGGTATTAAATAAAACATAATAAGCTGTATAATACGGTACGTAATGGCGGCACTCCGAAGGTTTGTTCCTATTACCATAAAGTACGGAAGCAATAAAACAAAGCCCGCGAAATTTCCCCCACGCCGCTGCGTCGATATGACGCAAATTATGGTCGAAACCTTGATACTAGGTATTCATTCATATTCCAGGTATGTAGATGCATCTATTTTGTTTAAAAGTAATCACTTTGCTTCAAAACATCGTTAGATGAAATCCTTTTAAATATTTAAAAAAATACTAGAATATAAAAGATAAAAGGTTTTTTTTTCATAAGGTACTACTTAAGCCGGTTTCACATAAGACTTCGTATCGTGTAGTGACGCATGGGTAGTTACAAACATGCGGTGCATGTTTTTTTAGCCCTTGACGGCAAACTTACCTGATGGTAAGTGATGATGCAGTCTAAGATGGTAGTGAGCTAACCTGTTAGGGGTATGGTAAACCCATACTCCTAATTGGTTTCTACGCGAAATCTTGGCGACACGTCTTTGTCGGTAGGGTGATAACTAGCCACAGCCGAAGCCTCCAACCAGACCAGACTCGAACTGGGAATCGAATCCAGGACCTCCAACTTTATAATGCGCCACAGAGGTCGTCAAAATTGGTGCGTCACGTAAAGCCATTTTATTCAGAAATAATAAGAAATATACAAGTTTTAAGCTAATTAATAAAAGGTATTTAATGATTTTTCTGATTACTTACTACAAATAGTAATTAATCGATATACGTTTTAGTTAACATGACATAACATTATCCATTCTATTGTATGTCACAGTCAACTATGAAATGTAGTTTTTTTAAGTTAGTAGTAAAACCTTATTTTGTCTTTTAACACTTTTATCTACCAGAAGAAACCTGTGTTCAACAGTGGGTATTTAAATGGACTGAAGATGATAAAATGATGACACATATATCACCGCAAATTATAAAGAGTAACCAGGTTTTAGGTTGTTGAAAACACTCTGCCAAACACGGTTTAAGCCGGAGTTCCTAAAAGCTACCTGTAACTGCGGTCCGGATATTCGGACACCGGTGTAAAATTAATTAAAGTCCTCGTGAATTCCACCGTTTCATTCAGTTGCCTTCATTTCCATTCCCTTAAGGATTATTCGTAGCGAATATCTACTAGCTGTATTTATTAGTTCAGTTTTGTCTGTTCTTTCTGACTTTGTTATATATAAATCAGCATAGGTAATATAGTAAGTATAATACGTATGCGTACCTTTTCACTACAAAGAACGCCTGTTTACTCATTCTTGTCTCAACAAAGTAGGACGAAAAAATATATGATCATATCTTAGGACAATAACATGACACAAAAAAAACTTAAGTTTAAATATGGGCTTCCTCCGATCAAAATTTACGAAATATATTTAATGTACAGAAATTCATTACCAGTTACCGTTTTATTAAAAATGTTTAAGTAATTTAAATATTGACAAAGAACTCTATCAGGAAGGTATAGTTTATAATACGGAATATCCGAAAGCTTGACATGCTCAATGGGGAAAGGTCTCCCAGCCAGTAAAGGACTAGTCAATAGGTCACACCATCCCTCGAGTAGTATGCTTATTATAGTATTATTGGTAAATAGACAAACGTTGTTAAAAATATCTTTTTGTTACAAATCTCGTTATTCATATATTTAAAATAATAACTTAAAACAAAATAAAACTCAATTGTATATGGTAAAATAAATCAAGAAATATAAATGAGGTCGTACACTTCTAGAGTAACTTTAGTTTTCTTTTCGGTTCGAAAAGTTAGGATCGAGATTATTAAGTTAGGAATTTTATAAAAAGAATTCCAAAGACATTTCTTTGAACTACCCAGATAAAGTATTCTCTTTTAAAAGTGAGCTTGAAGTGTTTTTTTAATATAAATCTTTCATTTTAACACTGAGAGTATACCTACCTCCTGGTTTCCAATTCACAAAGCATTTCCCAAGTTTACACGACACTTGATTGCAAAATTTTTCATTATCATGAGAATTTCCTTAGTCTTGTAACGAGTTTTACATTTCTCTTTACCTTATTGCATGACCTTGAGATTATTATAATAACGAAAGACCCAAAGTACATTGCGAAGCATACCTAATTAGCTATGGCATAGAAATAACGGCCAACCCCGCGTAATATTTAAACTACTTTAATAGGCAGTTATGCTAAAGACCTTATTCTATGACCTTCAATAAATTACTTTAAAAAGAAAATATAACAATAGACTTAATATAGGATATTGTTATCTATATAAGTATAAAAGAAAGAAAAATGGCCATATAAATTTACATAATATAAACCTCCCAGTATAAAATAGTTATAATGTCAAACTATTCTTTATTCTTTAAAAATATAAAAATAATTATCTACTAAAAATATAACTGTGCGTGTAGCTTCGTCCTCATGTATTATTCGCATGTACAGTGGGTATACCTATTACCCTTCAAATGTTATGAATACGAATAAATAGATTTGATTTTTAGCCATCCCATATTAAAATAATAATAAATCTTAATATAATATATATAATCTTTATTCTATATATAGAAGAACTTAAATTTATTATACATCAAACATTTTACATAAAACTTAGATTAACCTAAAACTAACAATCTTAAAAAATAAATAAATATATAACATCATATATTATTAAAAGGAGTCCCTTTAGGCAAGGTTCCGAAGATACTGGCAGCGTTCCCCCTTTGAATTGCTAGACTAATTCTTTGTCCGAGGTAGCTGGCAGCTCTTCGGTCCCCTGTGATGTCGACTAACCTTTTTTCTATATATATATATATATATATATATATATATATATATATGTGTGTGTGTATAAAACAAATGATTGATGAATGAGATTATGATTATAACCATTTTACACTGGGAGGTTTCTTCTTCGGGGTTTTAATTATAGACTCTATTTTTAAATAATGGGATCTTAAGTTATCCGATTCAATGAATTCAAAAGCTTTTAAAACCTATTTATTTGCGCATTGGCTTCAATTATTTTTAATACAGTACTAAATATTGGCCTTATAGTATTCAAGGTCGAGTAAAACACGTATGGCGTATGAGTCTCCTTTTAATGTCCGGCATTATTATATTTTATTGCGGAAATAGATAAATGCTGACTAAATTCAACGCTACAATTAGAAGATCTTCAGACAAGGGAAAATCAGACCATCGTTCTTCGTCCTAAAGAAATGCATTTTATCTTTCACGTTGTGGGTGCGCACACGTGTCTACCTATTTACAAGCAGCAAGATAGCGACATTATCGCATGCACTGAACCTGAGGTCGTTTCCGACTACCCATCACCCGCCCTATTAAAATATGTAAATTGGATAGTTAATTGAAATTAAACGACTGGAAAACGGCTTGAAACAATTTGCAATTTCTGCGTAGCGCATCAGACTGAATAAGTAAGTTTTTTCATTAGAATGAACTTTTCTTTTTCCGAGTCCTGATACTGGTGTGCCTTGGAATTGTACCTACATTTGATACATATAGTTAACGTTAGAACTTTGTCCGCATTTACTGTATCACTAGCGACTTTGACGACCTCCGTGGCGCAGTGCGCGCCCTGTCTCTTTATATAGTTGGAGGTCCTGGGTTCGATTCCCGGCTCGAGTCTGGTCTGGTGGGAGGCTGTGGCCGTGGCTAGTTACCACCCTACCGACAAAGACGTGTCACCAAGCGATTTAGAGTTCCGGCACGATGTCGTGTAGAAACCAATTAGGAGTATGGGTTTTCCATACCCCTAACAGGTTAGCCCGCTACCATCTTGACTGCATCATCACTTACCATGAGGTGAGATTGCCGTCAAGGGCTAACTTGTAGTGGATAAAAAAAGGACTTATTCACTATTGTTTTAATTAATGCAAAGTTGTTAGGCGAAACCAGAGATTGTCTCTAACATTTATAATATTACTAGTACGAGTATTTAGGTGTTAGAGATAAAAGGATTCCGATATAGCACAAACTTTTGTTATTATTTATATACCACTAATATGTTTTATTTTTATATTTTAAATATGCTTATATGATATGATTTATTTTTAAATTAGACTAATAAGCGATCTTATATTACGGAGCGTTCCTTTGTATACCTCTTAATAAAGGTTTTTTAGATTGTGTACAATTACAATCATCGTCATCATCATCATCAGCCAACATTAATGCGCTGCTGGATATAGGCCTCTTTAAAGTAGCGCCAACTCATCCTGTCTCCGGCCCTTCGCATCCAGTTGATGCCTGCCACTTTTCGGAGGTCATCGCTCAACCTGGCCGGAGGACGGCCCACACACCGTTTGCCGAGACGTGGTCTCCACTCGATCATCTTCTGACTCCAATTACAATAATAAAAAAATATACCATTGACCAAAAATATTAGAAAAACAATATTATATATTTTAATATTAACCTTTTTGCCTTTTTAGCATAATGACGTCATAACGATCCCATATTAACCGTACATTTTCCTTGAAACTTTGAAAAAAATATATACTGCAATCGTCTAATGAAACACCATCATAATAACAGAAAAACGTTGGTATTTCTGTAAGTAATACACGAATAAGTAACATAATAAAATATCGTTTGGCGACCATTAGGTTCTATTTAATTACTATAAAATAAACTCTGCCTAACGACCTATATCAATCTGCGTGTTGACAAGCCATAATTTGACCATAGTTGGTGTACTATAATACAATTTGCTGTTATAATACCGAAACCTTCGCATTCCACTGAGCTGAAGTATTTTCATAACGTTTTACTGGCAATGTATATTGAGCAAATAGCTAACATATTATTTTCATATATTATATATTTCTTTTTTTCCGACGTGCACAGAAATATTATTATACCTAATTATATAAATATAATATATATATATGGAAGCTGTTATAGCCCAGTGGTTAGGATGTTAGCCTCCTAATCAGAGGTCGGGGTTCGAATCCGGGCACACCTCTAACTTTTCGAAGTTATGTGCGTTTTTAAGCAATTAAAATATCACTTGCTTCAACGGTGAAAGAAATCATCGTGAGGAAACCTGGATGCCTCAGAATTCTCCAAAATGTTCTCAAAGGCGTGTGAAGGCTGCCAATCCGCACATGGCCAGCGTGATGGACTAAGGCCAAACCCTTCTCATATTGAGAGGAGACCCGTGCTCTGTAGTGAGCCGAGAATGGGTTTATCATAATGATGTTGATGATGATACGATATTATGATGTTTTCTTATTTCAAATAGAGATACTATATCATGTCTTACGTTTGAAAGGATTTAATAATAATAATTTTTTATATCATAATTAACATTATGTTGCATTAAACATTAAAACCTGAATCAGTATACACTTAGTTACAGCAAGCGTCCAAATACTCACAAATAGTGTTCCAGAGTCCAAAAAACTAGCAATATTCCAAAATGAAATACATATAATATTTCGAGCAAAAACTTTTACGTGTGTACGTAAATAAATAAACAAATAAGGCCATTGAATATGTATATCTGCAAGGCAGGATTTTCCTTACATAATAAGGTAGATTTCGTTGTAGTCCACCACGCTGGCCAAGTGTGTATTGGTAAACTTCACATGCCTGAGAACCTTTCGGAGAACACTCAGGTATAAGGTTTCTTCGCAACGTTTTGCTTCACCGTTCAAGTGATAGTACTTGGCTATCTATACATATATATGAATTAATTTTTAGTAACACTTAATTATTTTTTATTCCGTAGGTACGGCTTCGAAAGGTTAACCACAACGCGATACAATATCTGCAGTGGGGAAGGATACAAAGCTGATGATATTTATGTGTATACATAGCCCCTAGCTGTAGGGCCGCAAGGTAATCTTTCAACGTGACAGGCCCACTATAGGTAGATATTACACCATATAAGAAAGGCCACGTCTTACGCAGTTACGTCGTAGCGTAGGGAGAATATAGCTTAAGCCAGCAATTTTGACCAAGTCGTTTTGTTTCCCGAGATAACAAGCCACGTTAAGTTGACACAACTTATCTTTTTTTCATGCAGGTACAGTTTACGTCAAAAATTGTTCTTGAAGTTAGGATAATATAAACTCTTAGGGGGATTATATCACTTATGAAGTTATTGTACAGCACGTAGATTGTTTTTTGTTTTATATACACCACAAGTTATACCTTGACGGCATCTCACCTGATGGTAAGTGATGATGCAGTCTAAGATGGTAGCGGGCTAGCCTGTTAGGGGTATGGTAAACCCATACTCCTAATTGGTTTCTACACGATATCGTGCCGGAACGCTAAATCGCTTGGCGACACGTCTTTGTCGGTAGGGTGGGAACTAGCCACGGCCAAAACCTCCGAGCCTCGAGCCGGGAATCGAACCTAGGACCTGCAACTTTATAATGCAACAGCGCACGCACTGCGCCACGGAAGTCATCAAAATGTCTTTGTTTGTTAATATTTTTTGATCGGTTATACGTAAATTTCATCATAATCACCACTGCCATCGATAGCCTAATCAATTCCCAACAGCTCGGCCCAGAATGTTTACTGACTCAAACTAAAATCAAATAAAAATTGTTTTACATTGCATTTTATATTGTGGCCAAAGGAAGTGGTAAACCCGTAGTTCTTTGTTGGCGAAATACTGCGAGGCTGATCTTCAGTATGGACCCCTAAGATGATGCTACGGAATGGCACAGTGTATCTTTGACAGAAACGCCACAGAATAAATGAAAAAAAAACCCAAAACGAACAGCCAAAATCGTCACAGAACAACGTGAAGTAAATAACAATCAATTAATTTAAAGAAGGTTCCGAAAGTCTATTTAGACACAACAATTAACACCTTCATATTTGATGGTTCAATTGAATTTACGATAGATTATGGAATAGTGAATAGAAAAAACAGAAGCGTGGTAAACAGGCGTAAACGTTCAGGGTGATTAATTAAACAAAGGGTGGAGTAGCGTGTTCGCATGATTAATTCAGGTGACCCTTAATTCAAGGTTGTACGAACAGACACTTATGGACATGCGGTCATCTGTAGATATATTTTAGAACTTGATAATGCCGCGATTTTGCGTAAATAAAGAGTTAAAAAAATCTTAAACATAATCAACGTTAATTATTTAAGTCAGTTTTTCGGACTGTCTATTTATGCAGTACCATTAACTAACGAACATTAGTTAACTTATATGTGGAAGGTTGACAAAGAAACTTCCGGTAACGTCATTCCAAGAACTTAAGTTTATCAAGTGCAATGTGGCCCTAACTCACGTAACATAAGATATGCCAAATCAAAATCAATGTCAAAATTTTGTTAAGATTTTGACATGAGACATGTCAGTATCATGGGAGAGATTAAAATGTTAAGTTATAAATCTGTAACCAAAACTTTTTTCCCGCTGGAAATGTTCCAGGTGTTTCTCGAAACCAATTTTTTTGTCGAACTCAAGTAACAAACATTTTGACTCAAAAAACCACCTGGGACATGAATGTAGTTATGCAATAAGGAAACATCGAATTTGAGTTGTGACCTATAAAGTGATGGTACAAGTCACAACAAGCGAGATAAAAATTATGTATCATTTAACTACCAAAACCACTTTTATGGCAGGCGTTCTTAACAAACTTCAGACAAACGTCTCGATTCAAGCTGAATATTGCCAAACTTGCCCAATCGGCTTGCTACATTTTTGCATAACTGCGTCCAAATGTTTCCGCTGGATTGAAGATAGCTTCTGTTACCTATGCACGGCTGTGCAACTAAACCCATCTCGGCGAAATTTCGCATAGAAATAGCTTACATCCTGGACACGAACATAGAATAATTCCTATATCGGAAAACCACCAGTTCCCGGGGAATTTGTGATAATAAAGTCGAAACTAACCCGGAGTATATCGCGGGCAAGGGCTGGTCTCAATGCGCAGCTTTGTATGTAAATATGTATGTGTATTTGGCTTTTTTTTAATTTAGATAGTAGTTTAGTAGTAGTGTTGGGGTCGTGAGCGGCCAGAGCAGCTAATTTGGCCACTCAGTAACTCTTATACGACCTCGTGACGTCAGACATGCTACTCAGTAAGCCACGTTGTTTTGCGGACCTACGTCCGTGAGGAGGCAAAATAGGAGCACAAGAGAGGCCCGGTGCGTTCTTAGGAGATCCCGGAGCCTCCCACTGTTTTATGCTGATGGTGGCCACCGAGAGGGGTTTTAATTTTTTATTGTAAAAATCCCACATAACCCGAGCTTTTCCCCAAAGCAATAGTCGGGTATCTCAATAGGAGATTTCCCGCTTTTAAACAAAAAAAAAAGTTTACTGGTAGTGTATTAAATTTAGTAGTTTTTAGACCAGTAAAATTCATAGTTTCCGTGGGATCAGTCAAAAACTGCATTTCAAAACGTAAAGCAATAGTTTACCATAGCAAACATTGTTGAAATCAGATTTGTATGTTGGGAAAAGAAGCCTCATCGCTACTATAGCAATACGGCCGCCTTTTGTATCCCGCTTCTTCTTGATTCTGTTTTTCTTATTATTTACCTTTATTCTGCGATGTACAAATAAATAAGAAATAAAGCGGAAATAGAAACTGTAACAGGAGTATCACATAGGATAATGTTATTTTATAAATGTTGCTATTATTTTATTGCTGGAATTATTAAAGCCCCTTAATTCACGCGGACGAAGTCGGTAGCATCAGCTAGTAATAACACGTTCCTGAACCATCGGTGTTCTCTAATAGAATAAAAATATACTCTGTAGCGAACAGCAATATACTACGCATATGTGACTTACCCATACATGATACTTGCACAATGCCACGTATATAAGGGTGTGACCTAGCACATAAAAAACCGGCTTAGTGAGAGCAGAACTCGCACCCCATGGATAGTACAAAATAGTAATATTTACTAGATGTTCATGAAAGTGAAGGCGAAACCAAACTTATCATATTACCTTCCCTTCTTCTTCTTTGTATTGTTATGTTAAACTGACAAAAAGGTTCATTATCTCTAAAAATAACTTGGATTAAAACCTATATTAAATAGTTTTTCAGTTAAAAAACGCCAGTACCAGCCCGGGATACAGAATATAACGGTCCGTCACCTATATAACTTGTTGTATATATACGAGTACCTCCAAAGGTCTATGTAAAGGGTTTGTTCCGGTGATTATTAAAATCATATAACAGGAAATAATCGTTGAAATCTATGCTCTAAAGTCCTCTTCGATGGGAAGAAGGCCTGTTATCACAGTCGAACCATGAATAGGCTGATGCTTACATTGAAAAAGAAATTGATTTATCTGCATGATTTTAGTATAATACAATTATATAGAGTGCATTAACATCGTCACTTCTTTATTTGGGTCGATAAAGGCAGTTTCATCATCATCATGATCAACCCATTGCCGGCTCACTACAGAGCACGGGTCTCCTCTCAATATGAAAAGGGTTCGGCCATAGTCTACCACGCTGGCCATGTGCGGATTAGTAGACTTCACAGGCCTATAAGAACATTATGGGGAACTCTCAGGCGTGCAGGTTACCTCACAATGTTTTCCTTCACCGTTGAAGCAAGTGATATTTTATTTGCATAAAAACGAGGTGCGTGCCCGGGTTCGAACCCGACCTCTGATTAGGAGGCTTACGTCCTAACCCCTAGGCTATCACAGCTGCGGGCAGTTTAACTATTAATATTGTAATAGTCGCTGTAATCAACTTCAAGGTTTTCTGCTTCACGTGCATCTGTTTCTTCTATCTCCTATTACACGCTATGTTGGGTCGGTGCAACATCTTGTTCAAAATTCGGAACATTTGGATCGTGCATAATTTATTACGACCGGCCGACATTAATCCTTTAGGGGATAATAAATAACTATTCATTTCGCTAGTTACCAAATTGTCCAATCGGACTAGTTCTGCCGCCATGGTAAAGAGTATAGCAGAGATCGACTGTCATCTTATTTAAGGTAGATATTTCTTCGTAAACCACAATAATTCTTCGTGGCTTTCTTCGGAAGCCAAACAATAGCCCGCCTGAGGAGTGTACGCTCGTAGTTTATTCCGTGAATACCTACACGTTACTGGCATTACGATATTACTCTAACTGATACTTTTCAATTCGTTTCTATATTAATTTGTATATCTACCTTAATCGACTTTTATAATCTATACAAATAAATAAAATTGGAGTGTCTGTTTGTAATATTGAAATAACCGTTTTTTACAACATGCATATGAATATGTATACGGTACATACACCGAAATAACATTTTTTACAATTTTTGTCTGTCTGTCTGTCTGTTTGTTCCGGCTAATCTCTGAAATGGCTGGACCGATTCTTACGGGATCTTTTATTGGCAGGTAGCTGATGTAATGAGAACTAACTTAGGCTACTTTTATTTTAGAAAAAGTATTTTATTATAGAAAAATAAAGTAATGTTGCGATGTCCAAGTACTGCAATAATTTCAAGGTCGTCTGTCGTAGTTTAGTAATCCATTGCTTCGTGATTGGAAGACAAACAAACACACTTTCACACATTAACTCGACGCAGACGAAGTCGCGGGCATCAGCTAGTACATTACTAAAGGTCAAAGTTTTTATTTCTACGTAAGCGTAATATATGTATTTATATTTAACATTTTGTATTACGCTGCCTAACCGCGGGTTCTTTGGATCAAAATTAGTTTTTATTATTTCCTATTATGCTTTCTGTATTGTTTTATTTACGTCTGCAATTCATTATTTTTTCTTCTTCTCATTTACCATTTCTTAGTACCTCAAACCTACCAGTATCAAGATCATTAATAATACCTGTATCTTTAGTACAAGATTTGCACGTACGCAATCGAGGAGTCGATGATGTAACACACTATAATATCTAAGTTAAATATCCTAAAGGGACTCCTTTTAATAATATATTTTAGTTATGATGTTATATATTTATTTATTTTTAGTTTTAGGTTAATCTAAGTTTTATGTAAAATGTTTGATGTATAATAAATTTATTTAATTGATAGTTAAATATTATATATATTTAATCAAAAAACATCTTAACAATTATTGATACACCCGTTGACACCCACACTGTTTAATCCTGTATTGTTAGCTCCTTTCAAGCGTTTCTCAATTTTATTTTTATAGTTGAAGTTGTACCTCGGTGTAATAACGAAAAAATAATTAAAAATTAAATCATTTAAAACATAAATTATACTTTTATTCCTCGTAGTGCAACTCTTTAGAGTTGGAAATCTAGCACTACGGCCGATTTTTGCTTGTCTAAAAAATTGCACAAATGTGATCTTCAAAGCGTGGCTTTATTCTGTATATCGGGGATCACGTCTATCCCGCGATCTCGGTCTTCATCCTAACATTAAAGAAGCGTATTGGTTAA
This sequence comes from Lasiommata megera, assembly GCA_928268935.1. Taxonomy (NCBI): domain Eukaryota; kingdom Metazoa; phylum Arthropoda; class Insecta; order Lepidoptera; family Nymphalidae; genus Lasiommata; species Lasiommata megera. Next base: position 7,465,917 of record OV743312.1, read on the forward strand.
AGCTCTGATGAAAGTATTTTTTTCCGGAAGCAGATCAAATCAAATCAAATCAAAAATAGCTTTATTCACATAAACCTATTACAGGCATCTTTGAATCGTTCATTTCATTACTTCTATTCGTGAAGTGATGGTGATAACTACACTCGACAACTCAACACTAAAGCTAAGAGGGTTCAAATTGCGCCTTGGTCTAAGAAGAAACCCACAACAAACTAAGGCGGGGATTTTTTTTTTGTTATCACCATCCCACATAATCCATAATAAATTATAGTAATGGAGATTATAGGATATATATTCTATCTCCATAGAGCAAGTCACAACCCAAGCTTTTTTATCGTTTATATAATCCTTAATATCGAAATTTGATTTTTCTATAAGCTGCCAGAAGATGTTCAAATCTTCATGTTACCATCATTAAAGTATCATAGTAAGTAATAAGTAAGTAGTATATCTTTTTGAGCTGTTCAGATCTCTTAAATTTACTGTCAGCGAACCTTAATATCATCTTCGTAACTCTGACGAACCAACTTTCCGAAAGTTCTCGTTATCCTTTTTAAATTTAAAAAGCTTCCATAACTTTTCGACATTTGGTATGCATAAAGTTTAATGTCGTTTTATTATCGGAAAGATTTACTGTATACATACGAGTATATTATATCGTAGCTCTAGTAACTACGATTTAATGTACTCTGAAATTGATTCTATTATACCCTCTTATAAATCCTTGAATCATCATGATCAACCCATTACAGGCTCACTACAAAGCACGGATCTCCTATCAATATGAGAAGGGTTTGGCCATAGACAACCACGCTGGCCCTATGCGGATTGGCAGACTTCACACGCCTTTAGAACATTATGGAGAACTCCTGCAGGTTTCCTCACGATGTTTTCCTTTACCGTTGAAGCAAGTGATATTTTAATCGTTTAAAAACCGCACATAACTCCGAAAAGTTAGAGGTGCCCGGATTCGAACCGCCGACCTCTGATTAGGAAGCTGACGCCCTAACCACTAGGCTATCACCGCTTCAATCTTTGTATACATGCCATTCTAGCATGGTACATAACATTCTAGTATGTTATAAAATATAATCGATAAAAAGCTTAGGTGCGAATTGTTCTAACTCCATAGCATATTATAATTAAAAATTGATTATGTGAGATGGTTCATAAAATAGGGCTGTTTGTTGTGGGCTTCTTTTTAGACCTTGGGTTATTTTTATATTAAGTTATGTTATTATATATATTATATGTATGCTTTGTTGAAGCTGATTCTTGGCTTACACGAATAAAACAACTTTGATTTTGCTATTCCCATACAAAATAGCCCAAGTTAGATCTTAAAATTTGTTCCCTTGGATTTACTTAATGGTAACTAATTCTTTTATTTTTATCCAACCCTATTTCTAATCAAACATTACAATCGGTCAAGCCATTTTCGAGTTTCGCGCGTCATACGAACAGCAATTGACTTAAATATTGTAACGACTCAAGACATTGGAAGTTTTGTTCACTATGCATCAGTGTATAATTAGACACAATATTCTCGGTGAGAATTAGTATTCAAACAGTTAAATAACATTTGGTACCACATGTATGTGGTACCAAATGTTATTATTGGTACTATACATAGTAAAAATTATAATCAATTGAATTAAATACCCGATTACAATTATCTAAAATTGTATTAATTACCCACTTAACAAAAAATACTGTAAGCATATACAAATATATCTTATTGTCTTAAGCTAAGTTTATGTATTACATAGTAAAGTAATCGAGCACTATGAACTTTTTATTTTCATTATTGTGGCATATATGAAATTTATTACACTAACCCAAAAGTATTTGTAGCTTAGTAATCTGAAACTTCTCCCGCGTAGAAGTGAGATACGCGCGAATTTGATACTAATTGCTACGAGTATCTACGGCGTAGGCCTTCGTAGCGTCCCTTATAAAGTAGCTTATTATTATAGCAAGATACATTATATTGTGTTGTATAACTAATTCCTTTACGCAATATTGAACTTATGAATATAAAATAAATTAAGTATTACACGTTCATTCAACCGCTTAAGGCCTACACGCCACTTCTAACCTTGACGCTTACAAATTTTCAGTTGACCTAACATTAACCCATTTCGTAAACAGAACCTAAAAATGCGATACGATCTCTTATCGAAACGTTCTACGAAGTGTTTACTACATGCTACGACTTGACATCCTGTGCGCCATAATTTTCAAGGTTCACCTGTGGCCTTCGGATTTCGTAACCTGCATATATTTACTGTTTATGGCAAAACGGTATACCTTACCTTATAGACAGCCGCCGAATATATGAAGCCTCTGGATCAACACAGATTCACATGACACAACAATGTCTTTTATTTTGTTCTTGCACACGCGTTTTCTGTGTCCGGACGCACTATAGACATGTCTCGATTGGCGAGTTGCGTCCCGCTCGATCTAGTTAATAGATACTGGATGTGTGTATTTTTTTTTCGCGTTTAGTTGTGTGGAATCAGTGAGGTTGTCGAGGCGGCTGTCAGGGGTGAGGACGCGCGGCGCGGTCGGAGGTTCGACGATGACTGAGGCGGCGCGCGCCGGGCGGTCGATATACGCGGCCGAGGCAGAATAAACACGCCGTACTCGGCACTAGAACAGGAGTAACACCCTGTATCGCCTGCCCGACGTCGGCGTTGCCATTCCGGATAATGCGATTTGAATCCCAACGCCCCGCTTTGGAGGGAACTCGTACAAATAAGTTGAGTTATGAAATGTTATAGCCACAAATTTTCCTTATCTTCACGTTATGCTCATGAAACAAATTGGATTTTCCTATAGGCTCACTTTTGAATAGCGAAACTAAACCGCTCTGAGGAAAAAGATTATTATTGGGAAGCAATAAAAAAAAATCAATATATATAAATAAATATTAATGTTTATCCTCCTTCCGTTACGGAACTAACTATATAAGATTCTGATGACACACTAGGTTTTCTGGGATACAAACCCACGAGAGTTCCTGGCCAAAAAAATCTGTATACAAATATATATATTTTTGAAGTGGCATTATAACGCATGCCGCGTACAGCCATAAAGAGTTTTATATCTCAATCCGGAGGAAACATTTTTTTACATAACTCATTAAATCTTCGTGGAATATGAAAAATAATTTTAACTCCGAAAATGCCTCTAACCAATTTGGTCCAGCCGGGAATCGAATCCAGGCGCCTGTGGTTCACAGTCCATAGTCGAGCACGCTGTCTACAAAACCGAAGCATTTTTAATCATTTTAGTATATTTTTGTTTATCATCGTAAAAGAGCTGCTATTAAAAATAATACGACATTCACGGTAAACATGAAAGTCGTATTTCAGCAAGAACACGGTCACGGAGTGGTTGAATGGTAATAGCTCAAATCTAGATCAGCGTCAAAGCTTTTTACGCAAAGTACGTGCGCGTATAATTTACGTGTAACCGTCATTTATCTGTACGTCTGATACGAGGGATTTACATAATAAACCCATCTGTAGGCGAATGGAATCGCATGCAGTTGTCTTTCAACTATATTAAATCTTTATCATCTCGAATGCAAAATTACTGAGGGCAATATCTAGGCAATCCTCTGTGGCCAATTCATATACATGCTTATATTATAAACTCTTTTGTTTTATGTTTATTTTTTATCCATTACATGTTAGTCTTTGGCATTCTCATCTGGTGGTAAGTGATGCATTCTAAGATGGTATAAGAAGACTCCAATGTTACTGAACTTGTTCAATGATACAATGTTGTAATCTATAAACAAATATATATATATATATATATATATATATATATATATATATATATATATATATATTTTTACCAACAAACAAAGAAAACCAAAGCCAAACATTTGTTCTATGTTTATTACTTACAACCTAGCTGTTATAAATTCAATACAAACTAAAGAATACGCAACAACGCCATTATTTTTTCCAACTTGGAGGGGTGATATGGCGTTGCTTGACCTTGCACGCAAATATAGAAAATGAGGCACTTCCTTTCGGGGGATCAAGTTGGAGCGCCAGCACGCATCTCTAAATTTTGAAAGCTGTGTGCGTTTTAATTTAATTTTAGCCATTTTAAACTAAATATTTCTTCAGAAATCATCATGAGGCAAGAGGCTGCATAATTAAATGAAATAAAACGAAATAAAAATAGACTTTATTTTACACCACACAGAAGAAGTAATACAGGCGATATAATAAAGGTGGCCTTATCGCTAAAGAGCGATCTCTGCCAGGCAACCCAATGCATACCGTAGAGTTCTCAATAATATTCATAAAGAAGTCTGAAGTCTGAAGTCTTTCAATCCGCACTTGGCTAGCATGGTGAACTAAGACCGCAACTCTGATCCTTTGATGATTACGATGGTGATATGTAAGCAACACTGTACTAAACATCTCAGACTTTAGAATTCATTCGAATTATCTATTTTATGTAAACAGGACTAAGTTTTATGCTTTTAGAGAGTATACACAAAAGTTTTCTTATTAAATTCTTAATGTAATTATAATATTTAAATTATACTGTTTCGCTATACGTTGTATACGAAGAATAATATAGGTGTAATTAAAATAATTTAAAGGTCCCAGAAGTTTTTACATTATATTTTCAACTCGATTTTTTCTATTTTTCAATTACTGGTTCCCAGCCCACAACTTCATCCGTACCAAAATATCAGATATATAAATTTTTGTATACAAACGTTAACTCGATAAAATGAAGTTTATAATATGCCATAGGATATGTGATGTTGAATGGGCGGCTATCTAAGCCCATATATAGGAATACTACTATATACTTCCTCAAAAAAATTGCAGTATATACCTTAAGGTTAAGACCACAACCTGCCCAAACCTATGGGAGGTTTTAAGCCTGCCAATACGCAATCTATGGTGGACTCAGCCTAGAACGCATCAAATCCTGTCTCGCGCTCTATGATGGATGGTGATAATAACGATTATCACGATGCCTCAAAAATTAGGCTATTGAATACCTACCACAATTTCTACCATACTTTTTAAGAAATCTTGAATTCAAAATTTCTTAAAAATTACGAAGAAACGAATACAATAGAGTTTGAGGGAGCCCTACTATATAATGAAATATAATAATATACTATTTGTAGAAAACTCTCTTTCAAAATTTAAAGCTAATTAATTAAAAAAGCACTGTCAAACACAAAACTTTATCTTAACTTGTCTTGAATGATTATTGTATAAAGTCACCGCACCTTTAAAGGTATGTTTTCTTTCGTAGTTATTTAAAATTATTTTTCTCGTGCAAAAACCCAATTCTTTTTAAGAAAATAAATTTTTGAAATCTAAAAGTCTTAACTTGTCGAAACAATAAAAAAAACACCAGCTTTTTACTTGTAAAGATAGGTATATATATTATAATATTATGATTGCTACCCAGTGCGAAAGACGTGTTGTAATACTCCCACTTGAGCACTAATATGCTTGAATAACTCTCAATAGATTCTAGCAAACGTTTTTGCTGTTATTTCAGCTGTTTAGCGAGTTCGTGTAACAACATTTTGAACGTTATTACTTAGTTTGTATAAAGAGAAACATTTAGTGAAACATCGAATTGCAATGGTATTAACAATACGATATTGTTGTAAAGCGGTGATAGCCTAGTAAACCGGTGATAGCCTAGTGGCGGTCGGCGGTTCGAATCCGGGCACGTACCTCTAAATATTCAGAGTTATGTGCGTTTTAAAAAAATTAAAATATCACTTGATTCAACGGTGAAGGAAAACATCGCGAGGAAACCTGCACGCCTGAGAGTTCTCCATAATGTTCTCAAAGGCGTGTGAAGTCTGCCAATCCGCTCATAGCGTGGTGGACTATGGCCAAACCCTTCTCATTGAGAGGAGGCTCGTGCTCTGTAGTGAGCCGGTAATGGGTTGTTCATGATGATGATGATGATGATTGTTGTAAATAAATTTTAAAGAAAAAAACATTTATTCCGTGGCACCTATAGTCACACGTAGCTTAGACGAATCTGAGTACATCTTATTGTTTATAATTAAGAATCAAACGAACTTACCTTGTGATGTTTGATTCCAATTATGTGAGTGTTGCAACCGAAGACAATTACTATAATATTACTTGCAGCAGTCCATGAGATGATGCTATCTCTGTCACACATTCAGAGCTATATAGTATCCTGAAAATTAGTTGTCTCTCTCCCGCGCCGACCCAATACAGACAACCCCACGCCTGCGCCATTTTGTTTTCATTGTTTCAGAGTTATTAGAATTTTTGTGTTACGTACATTTTTTTTTTTTTTTTTTGGGTTGGGAGGGTTGGGGTGCCGTAATTATCTTCGGTTGCAACACTCACATAATTGGAATCAAACATCACAAGGTAAGTTCGTTTGATTCTTAATTATATTTCGTGTTGCAACCGAAGACAATTACTATAATATTACTTGCAGATGTTTAGAGCATAGCAATATTAGGATGTAAAAAAAAATAAAAAAATAAACTAGAGGCAATGAATCAATGTAATGTTGATTTGTTTGCTACTAGAGAATTGGTTACATATACTCGAAATATTGCTTTAAGGCTTTCTTCTTAATATTGCTTTCTTAACATGACTGTCAATAAAATAAATGAAATTAACCTTATTTAAAGCGTGCTAAATATAGCACTTAAGTAAAGCTAAATATAGCAACTTATGTCTTTGCTACTGTCTTTATTAAATCGGTTATCTTAATTACAATTAGATCATTTTCTATTATCACATTTTCTAGTTTAATTAGACTAAGAGTCTGCATCCTTTGAAGCGATAGCTAAAAAAGTACAAACTTTGTGGGACAAATCAACTAATGAGGTATCCTCATACGGATACAATTTGGAGAGGTGATTCGGTACTACATTGGTGTCCCATGTCGATCTGTATTTAGGATTTGAGGAAAGCGATTTACACAATCATTTAATGTAACTTTCTTGTCTAGAATAATCGATAAAGCTGATCTATGTGTATTCATACTACTGTAACTAGCACCTTACTTACTTACTACAAATTTTAATGTAAGAAAAGATAGCACTTTTCTAAAACTAGGCTCATGAACATCAATATTATTATTTTTGCAAAGGAGCCACCAAGATTAAATTGAATTGTTATACTGATTTAAGGTGCTAGTTGCCATGGAACCCATTACTATATCCAAGGAAGCGGTACTCCAAGCTTGATCATTGATTCCCGGATAACTTGGCTGCCACCAGAATAAGGCTCATATGAAGTGGATGGCAGGTTCTGAAAGGTGAATGTAACAGATGTTTGTCAGGACCAAAAAATATCTTTTCGGATACAACAAGCTTGGACCACAAGGGGTACCACGGCTGTGATGGCCAGTAGGGTATCACTAAAATACCTTTGGCTCTGTCAGTAACAATTTTTTCCAATATTCTAGTCAGTAGGCTGAACGGAGGGAAGGCGTAGAAGTTAATGTGTTGCCAACTAAACGTAAACGCATCGACTACTTCAGAATACGGATCTAGTTTCCACGATGCATATCTACTACATTTGTAGTTTTGAGCGCTTGCAAATAGGTCAAATTCAGGCCTACCGAGTGTATCAACAATTTGTGTGAACACCTGATTAGAAATTTCCCACTCTGTGTCTATGTTAACCAGTCGGGACTCTCGATCTGCTATAATGTTTTCACAAGATTGTATATAAGATGCAAAAACATGGATGTTTCTTGACTCACACCACTGCCAAATATTTCTTGCGATTTTATTTAAATGAGGATGTTGCACGCCACCCATTCTATTTATATAACATATTGCAGTAGTGTTGTCAATCCTTAATAATATATCACAATCTCTTAAGTACGTTGTAAATATCCTTAATCCATAAAACGCGGCCGTTAGCTCTAGCGTGTTTATATGTTGGCTCATTTCGATGACTTTCCAGTTACCATTGGTACTTTGACCATCGCATGCCACGCCCCAGCCCGTCATTGACGCATCACTAAAAATTTCTAGTAAATAATTATTATTTTTACGAATTGAAGAAAATGACGTACGTATGTTATCTCTCCACCATAACAAGTCTTGATTTAGATATTTTTTTAGCTTCATTCGTTTGTTGTAATTTTGCGAATAATTCAATGCTAGAAATTTTTCCCGCTCGAACAATTTAGTGTACATCCAGCCGTAGCTGACAGCAGGACATGCGGATGTCAGAAGTCCTATGAATTCGGCAAAGTATCGAATTGTACATTTGCTCATGCGCATGAGCTTTTCAGTTCGATTCCTAATCCGTTGTTTCTTTTCGTCAGGTAGTGTAATAGTCATATCAGTAGTATTTAAGACAAACCCTAAAAATTTGCAATTCATGCTTGGTATCATAACACTTTTCTTGAGATTAATGACAAACCCTAGTGACTCTAAAACGCGTTTTGTAGTAATGACATTATTCAAACATTCGTCATACGATTTACCGATACATAAAAAATCATCTAGGTAATTTACTGATAGTAAACCTGATGTACGTAGATATTCCAAGATAGGTTTTAGCAATTTAGTATAAACAAACGGTGCAGTGCAGATTCCGAACGGAAGTACGTTAAATTCATATAAATGAGACTTCCACTTAAATCTTAATAGTTTGCGATCATCTTTAACTATGGAAACTAGAAAGTAGGCATCTTGTAAATCTATTGTAGACATAAAGTAATCTTGATTTAATAACTTTAGCGCAGTTCGATAGTCCTCCATCTTGAAATGATCAACATTTATGAATTTGTTCAATTCTTTTAAATTTAATATAAATCGATGGTTTCCGTTCGGCTTGGCTACTGTAAAAATGGGTGATAGGAATTGTCCTTCACATGGGGTACAGGATGATATATAATTAGAAGTTAACAGGTCCACAATACATTTGTCAATAACTTCAACTTGGGAGTCGTTATAGCACGCATTATTTTGAGGTTCAATAGTCTGTAGAGGTTTGCTTTTAAAGGGTATTTTATATCCCTGAACCCAATTTAAAATAGTGTGATCGTTAGTGAATTCACACCACCGCTCATAAAAGTACGATAATCGACCCGCGATAGGTACCTGTGGCTCGACTAGTAGCGCCTCTTCACTTGGTGGCGAGAGTGGCCGGTTGCCCGGCGAATCCGCGGCGCGTCCTGGCGCCGATCCGGCGGCGGCCGGCGCGGTGCTGGGGGCAGCCGCGGCTCGGCCGCTGCTGCTACTCGCTGCGGCGCCCCCCGGTAGTTTAAAGTACCCCGCTGCGATTGTGTTACTGCTGTTGTTCTGTATGGAGGCCGTTGGGCTACAGGCTTCATTTCAGAACCGGTCTTCATGATGGCATTAGAGGACTTTATATGATCCGCTAGAGCGGAGCCGAAAAGATGCTCGTCAATTCTGGTATTTTTGACCGTATCTCTAATGTTTTTATTTAGCGTATTTAAGGCTGCAAACCGTCGTGACCGGGATTCTCTATAATGAGTGTCGCATATAATTCTACCCGCGTCACTTAAAGTTCTTATTATATCTTGTGGAACAATATTTTTGGAAGCAAGGGCCCAATTAAGAACTTGTCCTATTGCGGCAAGACTACTGGATAGTTGGTTTTGCTTGCTTTGGCTGTATAAATCCTTTTTAACATTGACATCTAAAAGAGCTGCCTTAATTTCTAAATTCAATATTGGAGCTCTCATATTTTGGCAGTTTTCGGGCGGTAAGTAGCGCTTAATTAGCTCCAGTTGGACATCTTTTGTCAACCCATTCATTAGAATGTGGCTCCATCTTGACGCAATATCCTTATGTAATTTTTGTCCAAAATTGTTTTCGCTTGTAGGATCCTCGCCAAGTAGATCTAAAATTTCAGGTTCTAATGACGCTTCGCCGCAACAGACGTGCGCCTAGCGGGGATCGTGGGGGCAGCGCCTGGCGCGGCCGACGTACAGGGTTCCGTTGGCACGTCGATCAGTTCAAGTGACTCATTAATAACAGTCTCATCATGATTCTCATGTATGTCATAGCTATGCTCACCATCAATCAGTGTTTTATACTTTTAGTATAAGTTAGTAGTTCCTCAACACGACTAGCGTGGAGTTTATAATATGTGTCTAGCACAGTAACAATGTATTTATTGAGCGAAAGATTTATCCTCTACACGTTTTACGTGGAGTATGAAACACTTCAATACTTATTGAAGTAGTAAGAACCATACTATCCTCAACACGACTCGCGTGGAGTAGCAGGCCTCAATATTGATCAGGTGGAGCGATTATAATCGTCAATATCTTTCCTCTACACGATTTACGTGGAGCGGGTAATGCACATAATTGTACTGATGTGGGTAGTCCTCGTATTTAATTTTTCGTAATTTATATTAAATATTTTTATGATTTGAGACAAAATAAACTTAAAACAGGGTAGATGTAGGCTATCGATAATAATGTTCTAACAAATTACTGTATAACTAGGATATGAAAATTTACCTTCATATTCGTAATGCGCACTTTCTGATTCTCCTGACGGCGATTTATTTCGTCGTCGATTCCTTTTGGAGGCAATTTTCCTGATTTTCCTCAAAATATCGTCGTAATCGTAATCACGCCGCTTTCGTTTTCCCATCTTAATTACTGAGATAAAATTTAAACTCCTAACGAGAAAATACACCGTGTGACTTCGATAACACAAAAACATGTAATGAAAACAAAATGGCGCAGGCGTGGGGTTGTCTGTATTGGGTCGGCGCGGGAGAGAGACAACTAATTTTCAGGATACTATATAGCTCTGAATGTGTGACAGAGATAGCATCATCTCATGGACTGCTGCAAGTAATATTATAGTAATTGTCTTCGGTTGCAACACGAAATATAATTCGCCACATACTCGTACATTACGTAAGTTTTAACGACCTCCGTGGCGCAGTGCGTGCGCTGTCGCATTATAAAGTTGGAGATCCCGGATTCGATTCCCGGCTCGAGTCTGGTCTAGTAGGCTTTGGCCATGGCTAGATACCACCCTACTGACAGAAACGTATCGCCCAGCGATTTAGCGTTCCGGCACGATGTCGCGTAGAAACCAATTAGGAGCGTGAGTTTATCATACTCCTAACTGTTTAGCCCGCTACCATCCTACACAGTACCATCACTTACCAACAGGTGAGCTACTATAGCTACTTATTAAATTATTAGCTATCGATGCTAAAGAAAGTCATTCTAGAAGATATGGTTCTGCATTTTAGGCCCTATTAACGAAAATAATAAGACTGATATAAGGTTACATCTTTTACGATGTAACTACCTCACTCACAAGGACCAAAGTAAGTTATTATGTAATCAACCGATATTAATAAGTTTTATTTACAATTTTCCTTCCCCAAGTAAGGTACATGAAAATTAATTTAATTAAAATAATGCAAATGTAAGAGCCTCCCCGTCGTTCCGAGTGGTACAAGTTTTCTCATTAGTTCAATCAGAATTATCCCGGATAAAGTTACTCTTATCGCAAGAGCTCCGGGCACGGTATGACATCTTACAGTGCACCTACCGGGGCACTAAAGTATCCTAGATAAGAAATTATTGACGTGCCTAATCGTCATATATTTTAGTCTATTAAACGCAAAACGAGCTTATCTTAATAATAAATAGCAATCGACGATCGATTGAGTTTGCCTTACTAGACTACTGGTTTACGTGTTCTATTACGGATCACGAAGGCCTGGTTTCGATTTTCGTTTAATAAATATTTCTATAAATATAATATTATATATATAATATTTATATAAATCATAAAAAATATTGTCCGTGTTGAAATGTAGAATATTCACATTTTGTAATAGTGTATTAAATTGGACCCAATATTTAATACTTTACATTCAGTCATTATTTCGGGGAGACCAAGTTCGAACGTTTTGATTTCATAACAGAATTTACTGATTAAATATCACTTTAACGGTGAAGGAAAATATAACTAAGAAAATGCTTTATTTATTTGAAATTCTTTAAAATGTACTCAAAGGCATGTTATGTCTACCAGCAATGAAATTTTAATTTTGTTTTGTTTTTTTTTATTTTGGATTTGTGTACATAGCTTTAAAGGCAATTTTTTTTTTTCGGACTGTCTATTATCTGTACTAACCCTATTAGTTGCCACAGCGTAACCGGGCTGTTTGGCGAGCTTCCGGATGACGTATGATAGCGGGATCTCGTCTTCGCCGATGAAGACGGTGTGTAGCGATGATTGTGTGGTAGATGGTACGAGTATATTGTCAGTAGTCATCTGATCGTCAGGGTCATGAAGGATATGTTTAGGTCTCCTCTTTCGGAGAGGAGCGCTTAGGTCGGGGGAGTAAAAAGAAGCCGCAACTACGAGAGGGTTGGGGTGTCAGATTGAGAAAAAAAAAGGCTAATGTGTTTAGGCATTTGCTGCGCAAGAGTGTCATACCGATGTATCATCACTATTTTGAATCAGACCAAAATCGCTAAGTACAAGCCTATCTCATAAAAGAAAAACCTTTTATCGACAAATACACTGCTATAAAACCAGTGGATTAACATGAAAAGGTGTCAATTACGTTCATCCGTTAAATAGCGGGTTTTAACAGGCGTTGTGCCATCTGGCAAAGCCTGGCCTCGGTAGCTGATGCACGTTAGACGTTCCTTTATTACGTGTTTAGAGTGGAAATGAGCCGAAAAATTGTCTCCGAGAGATAAAGTCCTATTTCGCTTAAGTATATTGCAAGTTAAGAGGAAATACATAATATCAAGAAGCCGGTGCTTGAAATATCAATGTTATTATATTTACATTTCGTTTTATTATCTACATTGCTTACTTAAGTCTGAATTTATGTCATAATAAGATATATTTTATACCATTATTTTTCTTTTTATCATGGTTAGCAGTACTTACAAGCCAATGGAGTGTTTTTATTAAAAACAAATAATCTTTATTCAAATAGTCCTTTATAAGACACTTTTGACGCGTCAATAATTTACATAGTAGTAATCCGATGGTGATAACTACATTCGTAAACTTAAAACTAAAGCTATGAGGGTTCCAAACGCGCCCCGGTCTAAGAAGAAGCCCACAACAAACTTAGCCGCAACTGCAGGTATAAACAAGTAGTCCAGTAACTTCAATTAATTAACTTTTAAATTTCAATTAATTAAATCATATGGATCAATTGTTTTGTTCCTGTAAAAGAACGGCCTCCATTTAATAATATATTTTAGTAATGATATTATATATTTTTATTTTAAAGCTGTGATAGCCGAGTGGTTAGGGCGTCAGCCTCCTAATAAGAGGTCGGCGGTTCGAATCCGGGCACGCACCTCTAACTTTTCGGAGTTAGGTGCGTTTAAAAAAAATAAAAATATCACTTGCTTCAACAGTGAAACTTGCTTCAATCGTGAGGAAACCTGCACGCCTGAGAGTTCTCCATAATGTTCTCAAAGGCGTGTAAAGTCTGCCAATCTGCACATGGCCAGCGTGGTGGAATATGGCCAAAACCTTCTCATATTGAGAGGAGACCCGTGCTCTCTAGTGAGTCGGTAATGGGTTGATCAATGAATGAATTTAAATGAATTATATTTTTATTTAATGTTTTTAGTTTTAGGTTAATCTAAGGTTTATTTTAAGTTACATAATGATTATTTATAACTGATTGTTATCTTATTAACTCATAAAAAATTAAATCAAATTATGTAATTGTCAAGTAGTTATAATTGTGAGTAAGCAAGGGTAGGTAGGTTTAATACAGTTAAGTTATAAAATGGGTCAATGGGTTAGGAGTGAGTATGTGAAACTAGAGGGTTTCTGCCATCTGGCAGAACTGACCTGGACAAAGGTACAAGTGATTCTTACAATGATTACGTGTACGGGGTGTAAATGGGTGGAAATATTACCTATTAAGAGATAAGAGTTCATTTCCTGTGGCATTGTACTGTAATGAGATTTTATATTAAGAAAATGTGTTTCTTTTACTTAAGTTCAGTTTTCTTTAGCTTTTAATTTATTCCATTTTATATTAATGGATTAAATGTGCTAATGC